>JAXDDX010000093.1:1272500-1935000 GCA_034670405.1 Hoplostethus atlanticus
TGGTCCTGACCTGCAACCCCCCTCCAGGCCTGCCACCCCCCTACACCTTCTGGATGAACAGTGGTGAGCATTTTTTACTGGTTAATACGGCACAGGAAGAGCAGCCAGTTATGACCCTGTCGGCTTTCCGTACATCTCAAACTCCCACTGATCTGATTTTGACAAACGTTGGAGGAATGATGGATCTGACATCACTTGTAGAGGGCGACACTTTTACTGACCTCAAGAAGTTTGGGTGGTAAAAAAACAAACGAAACAAACAGAAGCCACCATGACTCAGTTTACAGTTAAAGTGCTACAGGTGCTGAAAAGCAGTGGGAGGCGCTTTTAATTCCCCTTTCAGCCTTTTATGTACATTTGGATGGGCTAGAGGTCATTCGGGGACAGCCTCTATCTGTCCCTCTCTTCATACCACTTTGACCTCTAAGTGCATTTCTTTCATTCAGTCTTTTATCCCTCGCTTTCTTTTCTCTCTTGTTTCTCCTTCTCAGCAGTTTCAGTCTCAAACTGCTCCGGCTTTCCTCTCCTCACCTCTCTCTCCTTCTCACTATTTGCCCTCCTCCCAAGTGGGTTATACTAGTGCTGAGCCAGACTAAATGTGTGTGTGTGTATCCTTGTCTTGCTTTGCAACAAAGAGCTGAGAGGGCAGATCCCAGGTCCAGCCAGGAGCCATGTTACAGCCATAGAGAGTTACTGTAGAAATAACACTTCACTTGATTCCAATGCAACTCAACTGAATTTTCTTCAATCAAGTGACATTTTTCTTGATACTAGTGGAGTGATTTGCTTTATTCTGCCTCGCCTGCCTTATTTTAACGTTTTACAAATGAGTATGAGACTAAATGACTTAAGATGGACATATTTTGCAGTTTAAATGTTTTACTTTGTGGCCTGTTCTCTTATTTTAAAGACAAGATCATTCTGCAGACAGCCAACCTGCTAGTTTCTCTATTAAACTGCAGAAGTGGCCAATATTACTTCCTGCTGTCACTTCTCTTTAAAATGATGATGCTATTTAGTATGTATGGAGGAAGATATTTCACCTTGCTCAGTTTTGATAAAGGAAATAAAAAATCTCACACGTGCACTGCAAAACGTGTTCTTTAGTCTCATATCCAGTATAAAATTAAATTAAATAAAAAAAAAAAAAAAAAAATAAAAAAAAAAATCTGCCAATGGGGGTTAGATAATTTCCTTTGTTCCATATGTGTGTCGACATCCTGAAACAAGGCAGGATAAGGCAGATAACCAATAACAAGAAGTATTGAAATAAGTGAACCTATCTCAATGTTCACTTGTCGTCAGAAAAATAGGATTTTAAGACTCCATTGTTACCATTTTTTGCCCATCTTGATCTTGAAGACAGAGATGCATCACTAATGTTAGTGTCAGTTCGATAAACCCAATTAAGCGAACCCTGATTAAAAAGTGACTCTCTATCTGGCGCTCTCACCTCACGTGAACTTTGCACAGTCACAGAGCGTGTATTACACGCGCCCATCAGTCACAGCGCATCACATCGCCACGCCGCGTAGCCCAGACAGCGTCAAAACGCCGACGCACAATTAGGACCGCTGGCCTGGCTGCCGATTGGTCCCCCGGGCAACCGTCTCGACGACCGTACGGCTCGCGTCAAGTCGCAATGCTCTGTGTCCGCGCGACGAGGGTCTGTCTCGGCGAGCGCGGGCGTTGCTAGGAATTAACGTTAGCCTGTAGCGACTGTAGGATGACACGTCGCCAGGGTGAACTGGACGACGTGTGAAAATGAACGCACTCTCATCTCATATATTGCCTAAATAGAACTCACATGATTGACACTCTCTCCTTCACATGATGGACACTCTCCTTCCTCCTCTCTCTCTCTCTCTCTCTCTCCTCCTCCAGCCATGACATCCATCCCCCAGGACAAGCGAGTGTCAATGGGCCTGAACGGAGACCTGTACTTCTCCAATGTCTTGGCCAAAGACGCCCACACCGACTACAGCTGCAACGCCCGCTTCCTCTTCACGCACACCATCCAGCAGAAGAACCCCTTCACGCTCAAAGTGCAGACCAGTGAGTGGACGACACATGCACCGATGCATACGTGCACACACACACACACACACACACACACACACACACACACTGGGGAACCCATGCTGGATGATACTGTACGCTGTTCCTTGGTTCGTTTATGGTGAGATACAGTAGTAGAAGGACTATAGTAATCCTATAATGAAATGTAGAAGATAGTATACAAACGTCACAGCGAAATGTGATAATATTATAGTGATACCATATCATAAAGTACCATAAGGTCACTATGAAGTCACTATTGAGCACCACAGATACACTATAAGTCCCATGAACTGTGAATATGAACTGTGGTCCTGTTCTGTCTCCATGTCTGTGTTGGCTTCCTCTTGTATTGTCCACCAGTATCAAAATGAAATATGAGATATCCCCATCTAGAGGTGGTGTGCTGACATGACATGACATCATAACTTCTTTCTTTAAGTTGCTGCAGAAAGGAGAAGAAAACAAAGCGCTGGATTCTCCTAATATGTCATGATTTTGTTTCAGCATTGCTGTCAAGCTGTGTGGTACTTGAGTGTACTTGTGTGCACTTGTGTGTGTGTGTGTGTGTGTGTGTGTGACGGTGACCCACTGTGTGCGCCTGTGTTTTCAGATGAGCCTTATAACGACACTTCCTCTTACAACTCCACTGACCCCTACGGCGGTGAGTCACTTCCCGACTGGACAGCTCCACTTCCTGTCCACTTCCCGGTTCGCTGTCCCCCAGTAACACGGCTTGCCCGCTAACCCGCTAGCTCAATGCATCTCACGTCACTGACCTTAGAATGATCGTCATGAATAGAAGTCTAACCCTTTATCTGCTAACTTGCTGTAGTAAGAGTCACCTTTTGGTTTCCTGTTGAAAAGGCGAGGACGGTTAAGACGAGGGTTCGACCGATGCACGTTTTCCAAAGGCAGATACTGATATTGTTAGTTTTGGATGAAAGCTGCTGATATTTTCTCCCGATATCTTCTTTGATGTCATGCTGGATTGATTTATCTAGTCAGACATCCGATATAGAAGATTCACAGGGAGAAACCTCCATCATATCAGAGGTGGAGACACCGTCTAATATATCGGCCTGATATATTAGTCTTACCTTACACACTACATTGTCCTTGGCTGCTCCGGGACGGCAGATGTCACGGCCGCACCCCCCAGCCGGCTTCTCAACTTAACTAAAGCTTTGACAGAGTGAAGCCAAAGGTGAACGTTGCAGTTTAGTCAATCTCCCGGAGGGGTCCTGCCGTTCCCAGAAGTGTCAAAGATGTCAAAGAGAGGCAAATGCCACGTGCACGCCCACATACACTCACACTTACACTACGGTTAGACCTATATGGGTTTTTGTAATGAAGCCGCTGATAGCCAGTATTTAAAGCCAGCAATACTTTCATGACTAAAAATTACCACTAATACTACAACCAGTGTAGTATTGATCAATTCTACAATAAACGTGGAATCAATCAAACACACATCATAACCCTAACGCACACACACTCACACGCACACACTGGAAATAAGTGCACCATGTTATTGAGTCATCCTTGATATGACCTGTATATTTCAATTAGTGTCCAATAGTCGCACACAGTAAATAAATGCAATTAATAAGCAAATTGTCATTAATGTAAGTATATTGCACACAGAGAATTGAATTCATATATTCATTAGGCCGGCTCCTTGACCATACCGATTGGATGAGCCCATAGCTGGAGGGGACAGATTAGCCAAAGTGGCAGCATATGCCCCATTGGGCTCGGCCCAGGGGACTTCTGAAGCCAGGGATGGATGGGATACGTCCCCCTCCCCCTGGGAGAAGACGCCAGTGGTGACAGAATGGGACGACAGGCTCTGAACCCCCCGGCGGGACCGAAGACACCGAGGAAGCTACAGTGGAGAGGAGGATTAGGCCGAGTGATGAATATTCAGTCTGTATTCATGTGGCTTGTTCATTAATAGTTATATATGGATGGAAATTGGTTTTCGCAACCTCCCACCTGAAGCCGGGCGGTGACGGGGACTGAAACAGCTGTCGCCACGCGTGTGTGACGCTCGCTCGCAACCACGTAATCTTGCACACATGCTACCTCGCTTAATAATCTCTCTCTGTCACAGACACAGAGGCACCAATTTTTTTTTCTTCCTCCTGAGACTGCAGTGCATCCTGGGAAGTCCTGCCAACATCATCGCCTGGGTGTTGCTATGCCCCCCCCCACCCCTTTCCAGGGTGTTTGCTGCGTCGACATAGTTCAGTGGCAGTTGTTGCTACTCATCCTTAACATCCTCTTCTTCTTCTTCTTGTTCTTCTTCTGCTTCTTCCTCTCTCCTCTCCCCAGTGTCACTAACAATAGGTTCTCCCTGCCCACTCCTGTCTGTTTTACCGGCCACTGGAGATGCTAACCGCTAACAGATGCTTTAATCCCACACAGATCTGCATTACAAAAGAATGCTGATGCTAATTTAACCCACCACACTTCTCAGCAGGCTCTTGCTCCGCCCTTGACTGGATTTCATACCCAGAGCGGATATGAAAGTGGGATTGGATCAAACTGGAAAAGTGCACTCTAGAGCTCTTTCACTAATGGTCAAACAGAATCAGAGAAATTAATCTGATGAGACCATTTGGGAAACGGCGTCTTTCAGAGTTATACTCAGTGATGTAGCGATAAATAAATAGGGTGAACTATGAGCTCAAATCATCATAATAAACTTTATTTTGCAAATAAAAAGGTGGATAAACTGCGTTTAGAGGGGTTTACGCTGCGCAACATTCCTGATTACAATGCTCCATACATTCTGGTGCAGTAGCATGCAAACCAACCATATGCATGACAGTTTGCTCCAATTCCAGTCTGATACTTGAATTGTCACTATTGCCTGGTCAAATGTTGTTGCAGTTTCTGTTCAAAGGTAAGTTCCTAGTCATTTACAGTTTTTTTCGATTGCTTTGACTCAATTTGCACAACAGGTTTTCAATGTGCAAAACTTTTAACACAGAATGCTATACTGCTCATTTTGGGTTCAAAATCTAATATAGCATGCAAAATATAAATGCCGGTGTCAAATGAGAGAATATTATATGCAAAAGTTTATCATAGCACCAGAACATTGGATATGTTCATCGTTGAAGTTTAATTATTGGTGCATTTTCAAATACAATGGCCATTATCAAATAATGCTGTCAAACACTAAATAATCAAAAAAGACTATGCAAGGGTAATTTCCTCATAAGTACTTCAAATGAAGTACAGCAAGCATCCCCTGTGATCCCCTGTGATAGACTGAGGTATATATATATATAGCTTGTGTTTTTATGGAAGACAAACAAAATATTAGATTACAGTAGATGAAAGAAATCATACAGTAGTGCAGTAAACTCAACTGAATTTTACAGTAAAAACAAAAACAACAGTAAAATCAAAAACAACAGTAAAAGCAAAAACAACAGTAAAAGCAAAAATTACATTAACAAAAAACAAAACAAATGCATTTCAGTGCTTACAGCTTTTTACAGTCGCTAACACCCATTTGTCCAAGCTGTAGTCACATTTTCAAAACTCTAAACACAATTAGCACAACATCTGTCAGTTGTGGACCATACCATTAACACAATTCATGTTGTTTTCACACAATAAGCAGTCAATTAACACGTTTCTAAAATGCTTAGATTTTCTTTACATACAAGCTTACCCAATACCAAAATTATGGATCTTTCTTGTCTTATTTACAAATGCTTGCACACAGCATGCCAGAAATGAAAACCTAATGTTCAAAACCTTAAATACAGTATAAAGCCTCTACGTCTGCAACAACAGCAGCTCAAAAGCTTTATTGAAACAGCTGATAAGCATTTCTGAATGAACAGATCACTGAAACATTGAGAAATAGCTGATTTAAGTTGTGTAAAATAGACCAAACACAGAGTTTTAATGAAACAGTTGTACACAGTTCCTTTAGAAAGGAACAGTGAGCGGGTCACCAGCACCAATACGTCCAGGTATGGTGTCTGTAGTGACTTTAAACAAACATTATATATTTGAATAAGCCACTGAGGGGCGAACGGGTTGAACTTATTTAGGACGCGTGTTCTGGGGTGAAAATAAACCAATGTCCAGTGCTCTTCGTCTTTTTGTGTATTTATTTACAGTTCAGCAGCTCACCTTAGCAAAGGTAGATAACAGCTCTGTCCAAAATAGATGTTTCCCTTAATTCAGATCGTTCTTCAGCACGCCAGCCACTCTGGCATGCTGACCCACTGACACGGTCAAAAACTGTTTGCCTTTCCCGTTCATTCACACCTGTCTCCCCTCACCATTCAACCACCTATATGCACATCCACACACTGCTCCACCCCATGTTCAACCACTGAACTGCATGTGCACCAGATGAGGACACAAAACCACATAATGGCTCCAACAGTGTCTATCCAATATGTCTTGTTCTATAGTGAGTTTTACACTATGCTACTCTACATGTAAACATGGGTTACAGTACATACAGTAGGACATACTGAAAAGCATTTACACATACTGTGTTTACACATACTGTGCATGCCAAGCATTTCTATCCAAGGTGCATAGCGAGAGATGACATAGATGTGATGTGGACGAGAAGATGTGGCCAAATGCTGAAGATCGTATAGATTACAGTTTGGTCCACAACCGACGGATGTTGTGCTAATTGTGTTTAGAGTTTTGAAAATGTGACTACAGATTGAACAAAAGGATGTTAGCGACTGTAAAAAAACTGTAGAACAGGACTGTGCATTTTTGTGTTTTTTCCCTTCTGTGCCTTTTTTTACTGTATTTGTGTATTTTATTTTTACACATTTGGAACCAAAGGCCATGTATGTTGGATTTTCATCACTGGCAGCAATTTCATGTTTTTACTGCAGCAATTCTGTCACTTACTATTTTTTTTTCTACTGTACATTCTATAAAGTAAAGATGACTCATTCACTTTTAGATAGTATGTTGCCAAAAATGCACACATTCAACACTCAACCAAAACAGTGGTTTACAGTAAAAGGAAACTGAATTATTAAAAACAGTGGATTTCATATTGTCTATTGTATGCAGGTAGAACTGAAACATGAAAAGTAATGCAGTTTTTGTAATGCCATCAACTGTTAGTATTTTGAAAGTCGTTGTGCTATGATTGACTATATGTTCCTCTTGGATAGAAAACGTGTGCTAGTGTTTTGAAAGAATGATTTGATATTGAGTCGGGTTTGCCGTGTTTTGACAGAGTTAGTGTATGTAGAGAAAGTTATTTTGCATTTTGAAATGTAGAGTTGGTGTTTAATTAACAAAATGTGGTTTTGAGCAGAAAAATAACTATTTGGCTAATTGTGTGATGTAGGTGTATTGCTGTGTTAGGAGTTTAGAAAAAGTATCTTAAGTATAGCTAAATGCTTGTTAGTGATCGTAAAAAACTGTAAGCAGCATTTTGCCTCTCTGCTGCATTTGGCCACAGAATCGGCCTCATCGGCTCCATGTTGTCAGAAACTGCCATTCAGGTTTCTAAGCAGCCTTTTATGTAGTGGTGATGAGATTATCAATTGTGTTGCAATGCTACTAACCTGGGCAAGGCTGCTGGAAGTAATGAGACATGACTACAAACACCTGATGAACTGATTTAGTGATCTGCGTTTGTAGTAATAAGCATTTGAACATTGTTGTAATGTTAGGTGGCTGTACTCTGAGGATGGAGCAGATGATTTAGAGTTTGGCACTTTGTATGTCAGCATAGGATGTAGTGTCTTAGAGTATGAATTTTTAAAGTCAGTTTGGCACTTTGCATTTAGAATTTTGCACATTGAAAATCTGTTGTGCAAATTGAGTCAAAGCAATCGAAAAGAACTGTAAACCATATTGATGCTGACTTCAGTAAATTGCTTTAAAAGTAAAATCACTTGTTTCTGTGTTCCAGCTCTCACAGCAGTCCAGGTCCACAAGTGCAACATTTACCGCCGTTCTACTTATATCATCCCTCCCTCCCGTCACAGTCATTCTACATAATGCGTGGATTTTAAAAGCCCTTAACAGCCCTACCCTCCATCTCCAAAAGCCTGAGAGGGTTCTGGAAAAGCTCCAATTTTTGGGCAGGGCAACCGTTTATACGATGCAACACCAGCTGAGTGCCTTAGCCAAGCCCTACGGGAAGGTTTAACATGAGGCAGAAGAATAAAATGTATCAACTATTTGACCTTAAATATGCTCTGTTTTGTTTTGTTTCAAGCTAATCTCATTAGAAACCAAAAAGCAGGGATTTTTAAAGTAGGGTGCTGCTTTTAATGTCTATCTTTGCGATCTCTCTCTCCTCGTAATTTGGCATCCCAGGCGAATTTAGAAAGATCAATGTTCTTGTTGTTGTTCTTTCGTCTCATAATGTCTTCCCTTGAGGGGAAACAAGGGCGTAAGACCAGTTTACAGGGTGCTTTGGCCTCGCAGTAGACTGAAAACAGAGCCAAAGCCTCGGAGGAGGCTTCTGTTGGCTTGGCAGAGATGTAACAGAGCCACATGGAAACGATCAAAATAATGCTATTAGATTTATGTGGCGGTGCTTACAAGGAGGATGTTTACCTCCTTGTAGGAAGTGAACTGTGATATGGAGATAGATTGCAGTGTTTAGTATTAGATTTTGAGTGTGTATGTGCATGTGTGCATGTATGTGTGTATTAACCCTATCCCCTTCCCTGTCTGCAGGTCGTAAGGTAGCCGAGTCCACACCGACCTTCCTCTCTCCATCAGACAGTGACAGCTACAAAATGGTGCTGCGAGGGGAACAACTACTGCTGGAGTGTATCGCAGCTGGACTGTGAGTACACACACACGCACACACACACACACACACACACACACACACAAACAAATTGGGATACATCAAAGAAATAAAAGATATGAATAACAATATAGCAAAATAAACATACAAATAAATACATTTAACACAACTAACTGACTATGTTAAGCTAACATAACAATTTGACAATTTGAACACTGTGATGTGTTAAGCAGTAATGCATGAATGAAAAGTCTGAAAAACGTATCACAAGATCAAGTAAAATAACAGTAAAACTTACTGAAACAAAGAAATTTACAATATGAAAATGAACCAAAAATAGTATGAAATAAGTATGTATCAGTATGGAATAAGTGAAAAAAATCAGATATGAGAATATGAGCACTCAAAGAAAATCTGCTAATTTACAGCTTACATGATTATTAAAAATGTGTGGCATATACACAATAAAGGTCTACAGAAGGCCATACAAATGTATGTAAGTGCCTAGTGTCTAGTTATTCATTGAGCTAGCCATTTACTCAATGAACGTTTTACCTTCCAAGCACAACCCATTCAAAACCTAGGAGATTTGTAGATTTGTGTCATCTGCATATCTGATGACATTTCTTTATTTACATTGGCGCATGCTAGTGGCAGCTCTCGGCCCTTGTGCAGTAGATTGAATGGCGGACTTGGACGTGGAGCTTTCTGTTTCTCAGGTGTTCAAAGTTGATTTCAAAGACGAAATTGAACTTTTGAGTCTATTTTCACATCTACCAGTTTTGTATATACTCCCGGAGGAAGCCATTACATCAGGACCCAGTTTTGACCAGCTGCTTCTGGGATGTGATTCAAAATGCCCCCCAAGGTTTTGAATAGGTCACCTTCACACTCAAGCTGCAAGTAAATGAATTGCAACATCTTCAGGCCATTTGGTCTTTTTTAGGATGCAATCACATCTACAGCTTGTTTTCTTTGGTCCGAACCAGAGTGGAAAAGTTCACTTTGTTGCAATTTTGTATTTGGAACGAACCAAACCAAAGCTCCAGAGCTCAAATAAACCGCTCAAAACATGCTTGCTGTGAACGTGCCCTTATACCAGCCCCCTGTATCTTTCTCTTCACCCCCCTTTGCTTCCCCTCTCCTAAAGTCCGACGCCTAGTATCAAGTGGTTTAAGAAGGGTGGGGACCTGCCAGGACAGAAAGTGAAGTTCGAGAACTACAACAAGACCCTGCAGATTGTCAGCGTATCAGAAGAGGATGCTGGGGAGTATGTATGCATGGCCAACAACCACATAGGCAGCATACTCCACTCCATCTATGTGCAGGTCAAAGGTGAGGAGGGTGTGTGTGTGTGTGTGTGTGTGTGTGTGTGTGTGTATGTGTGTGTGTGTGTATACGCTGACCACCACTCACCTAATTCCCTGTACTCCACAGCGGCTCCCTATTGGCTGGACAAACCGGCCAACCTGGTGCTAGCCCCGGATGAGAATGGACGCCTGGTGTGTCGGGCCACTGGAAACCCTAAACCTCACATCCAGTGGCTGGTCAACGGACAGCCTATTGAGAGTATGTTTCATTTACCTTTATTTGAATCCAGGGAACAGTTTTTTTTTTCTAACCACACATGATCTTGCTTAATTTCCGTACAGTTACACACACTTATTCCAGATATAATATCCTCATATTCTCTCCAATTTCTCTCTACTTCCCCTCATCTACCCTCCATCCCTCCTCCTCTTCACACCAGGCTCCCCCGCCAACCCTAGCCGCCACATCCTTGGTGACACCATCCTCTTCCGCTCGGTGCAGATAGGAAGCAGCACCGTCTACCAGTGCAACGCCTCCAACCATCACGGCTACCTGCTGGCAAATGCCTTCGTCAGCATCCTCGGTGAGACACTGATGGGGGGGAAGTTACTTTCAACGTATAAATAACTGCAATTTAACCGTGCAGGAGTTTGTCTTGCTATGACAATCGGGCATATGGAAAAATGATAACGTTCTCGGTTCTTTTAAAATTGCAATTTCATTTCCGGGCCTTGGGGGTTAAAGATGTTTTTTTCCTCAATGAATCTCTTAGTTGTTAACAACTGGTGGTGCTGGTGAAGCAGTTTTGTATTTATAGCAGTAGGCTATTTATAAAATTTGCTTTTGCCCAATTCACTAAACAAGAAAGTAATCATATACAAAATACATCAACCAATAAATTTCACCACTAGTCATCTTTGAGTTACCAGTCCAGGGTCCAGCACCAACTAGCATTGCTAGCCATGCCCTATTTCCATACACAATACCATGGAATTTGTTACATGATGATCTGTACAGTTGTACTCCTTGGCCATCAACACATATATACACATATTCTTTCAATCCTATTATGGTCAACAAATTTGCTGGTACTGAAATTGTTCAGGGTATCATATTCTGCATGTGTATCTACTGTATTTTGGCCTGGGCTAAAAGCAGTACAGTAGATACTGACACATGGTAGAGGACAACAGGATTTTTCATATGACTTTACAAATATAGAAGCACTCTAGTAAGGTATCCACTGCAAGATTCACACTTGGTAACTTCAACGGTTTGGCTAAAAACCCCAAATCCATATGTTATACAGTTACATTTTATTTCAATTTACAGAAAAGAATTTGAATTGTGCCATTGTCTCACAACCATTATCAACTATTATTTCAAGAATTGTAAAGTTATGTGTAACGTGTTGTTGAAGAATCCAGCAAATTTCGGTCTGTAATCTGATTGCTGTTTTTACACTAAGTGTAACAGATAAAACTTCCATTTTTTTGTCATCGGGTTGCTGTAATCCTGTTACATGTAATCTATTACTCCCCAATCCCCTTCTCTCACCAGTGATGATGAAGAAGGAATGACACAATCAACTGGGTAGTGAATATATATAGACATACAGCATGTTTAGCTTTAACTTTTTGCATCAAAGCCCAGTGCTGTTGTTGGATCATCAATCAGGTTGTCCATCTCATAAACAAGGAGTCTACGTCAAAAGTGCAAAACTGGTGGTAGATGAACGAAGATATAATTGGTTCTCTCTCTCTCTGTAGACATGGCTCCTAGGATGCTGGGCCCTAAAAACCAGCTGATCAAAGTCATCGAGAACAACCGAACCTTCCTGGACTGTCCCTTCTTTGGCTCCCCTCTACCCGTGCTACGCTGGTGAGCCTTGGGTTGTTTCCTGTGTCTTTTGATCGTGAAATGTAGGATTCATTTCACCTGATTCAGAAAGAAGGAAAAAAAGAAAGAAAGACAAAAAGAAATTGTTGAAAATGTCTTTCTGTGACGTAGGTTTAAGAACGGCCAGGGCAGCGGGCTGGATGGCGGTCACTACCGGGTGTACATCAATGGCACCCTGGAGATCAAGCGGGCCAGACTCGAGGACGAGGGCACCTATACCTGCGTGGCCAGCAACATCCTGGGCAAAGTGGAGAACCAGGTCCTCCTGGAGGTCAAAGGTCAGACATCGTAACACAAAAATTTCACATTTTTTCCCACCTTAAGTGAGTGTAAAAAGCGATATTGAGGAGCACTGAGGGAGATAGAAACCCAACTAATGACAGTGATACATTATAGATATTGATAGCTTACATTATGGGTATTCACTCAAGGGTGTTACATGACTTATAACATGACTTCACCAACAGTGACATTGCAAAGACATCATGTAATGTCTGCATGTGTAACAATCTGCTTCATAATAACAGGAATTCTGACTTTTTACATGCACAGTGCATATCAAAATTCTCTGTGTCAGATGTGTATAAATGATTTGTGTGAAGAGGACCCTGACCTCAAAGCCTCATGGGAAAAAAACAACTCCTCTTAACAGGAAACGATTGCCTTTCCCTGTGCCAAATAGCCTGCACTGTTGAGCCAAATGCACATCTCCTGTGCTTTTATTGTGGAGTGCCTTATCTTTTGATTTCTAACAGTTACCGTTTTTTATTTAAGGTGGGTATTTTTTTTTCAGTGTATAAAACATAACAGACTCCAGTAACTTTCCCATCATCCTGTCTCAGTAGCCATCATTTTCAGACATGACTAAAAAAAATGAGCAGGACACTCATTACAGTAACTCGAATAGATTTAAGTGCCCTTACTGTCATATGAGCGTGTATTGGTGTGATTGAACCCTGTTTGTTTGAATGACATATCACCACGATATCTGGGAGAGCACTGTCTGAGATCCAACACTACGACTGCAGACGTCAATGAAAGACGGAAATATCCCCCGTCACTCATTTTCCTGGATGCATCTGTGTGTGTGTGTGTGTCTGTTTGTGTGTGTGTGTGTGTGTGTGTGTGTGTGTGTGCGCGTGCACGCGCATTCCTCTCCAACCTCGCTCCACCCCAGAGCCGACTCGTATAGCCCGAATGCCGGAGCACCAGTCGGCCATCAGGGGGTCCACGGTTCGCTTCGACTGTAAGGTGGTGTCCGATCCCACACTGTCGATCACTGTGACCTGGATGAAGGACGACATGCCCCTCTCTCTGGGATGGAGGTAACACTTCTAACCTACTGAGTCGAAATGCTACCTCCTCAACACAAATGTTTAGCCCCGTATGTTTAAATATTCAGTGAAGAGGCTCAAAACAGGTGACGGGATTTATGGGAAACTCTAGCGCTAACGATACCACCGGCACGAGTTAGAGGCTGCCAATCGTCTCCACTGTGGTCGCACTCGTTTACAGTGCCCTGTATGATATAAGAAGCCGGTGTTATATAATAAACACAGCGCTATGACGTATATACATGTCTATCTGACGACGTATTTTCTCTGTGCGTCTCCCAGGTTAAAGAAGGACTACGAGTCACTGTCCATCCCCAATGTCAACGAGGGTGATGAGGGAACGTACACCTGCACTGTTAAATCTGACATAGACCAAGACTCAGCCTCAGCCCGCCTCACTGTGTTAGGTACACTCACACACACACACACACACTCATACATGTATAACTAGCCCAGCCATGACATCATCTTAACATCAAACCCATGCTTTGCCTTAGTGATCACTGTTTTTAATGCTGATATTTGTCACTATTTAGATCTAATACCTCTTTATTACTATCTAATGATACTGTCTTCATGCAATCAATGGGAATTTCATGAAATCGTGCATGTAATATAGTATAGTAATCTAGTATTAATATAATACGTACTGTGTACTAAATCATGTGTGTTGACCACTCTGCTCCCTCCTGATTGACTAGTAGACTAACCTTTACCCACTTCCTCGTCCTTGGCCCCGCCTCACAGAGGAAGCCTCCCTCAACCCCTCAGTCTCTAGTGCCTTGCCTGCAGGTAACACACCGGTCGGGTTGAAATCCCTCTCTCTTTCTTTCTTTCTTTCTTTCATTCATTCATTCTTTCTTTCTTTCTTTCTTTCTATCACCCACTTGCTCTTTTATTTTCTATCTTTCTGTTTATCTCTTTTTCTTTTTTTTTCAACTCAATATTTTTTCTTAAAATGTCGTTGCAATGAAAATGTTTTTCAAATGTGCCAAAGAATTACTGTTATTCTGTGTGTGTGTGTGTGTGTGTGTGTGTGTGTGTGTGTGCATACCATCTCTAATGCTATACCCTCTCTCTCCAGACCGTCCAGACCCACCCATGGAGCTGGATCTATCGGACCCTGCAGCCCGCAGTGTTCGCCTCACCTGGATCCCTGGAAACGACCACAACAGCCCCCTCACACGTCAGTACACACACACACACACACACACACACACACATATACACACACACATTCAGTATTAAACCTTAGAACTGTCTACACTGTACACAGGGAGACTATATGATTTGTCTCTGGCTGGAGTAGGTCATGCCATGCTATTGCTCACACCAGTTGTCTGCCTCTCTCCAGAGTTCCTGGTCCAATTTGAGGAGAACCGCTGGGAGCCAGGGAGGTGGCAGGACCTGTCCAGTTACCCTGGGGACCTCAACTCCGCCGTACTGCAGCTCGCCCCCTTCATCAACTACCAGTTCAGAGTCATCGCCATCAACTCGGTGGGCAAGAGCGAGCCCAGCCGCCCGTCGCCACGGTACCAGACCAGCGGAGCCGGTGAGGAGCACAGTATACTCTGACATTTCGTGGGAGTAGATGTGACCTTTTTTAAAATAGTGGATGTCTCATTTTGGAATGAAACTGCTCATGTCTTTCAAGCTGATGAATAATAGAGATAAAAAAATACAGATCTTGGGAAAGTTTCACTTCTTTTGGCAGGTTTTTGCCTTCTTTCCCAGGGAAATGATCTAAGTTGCTATTAGATCTGACTCTCCTTGCTGTCTGTGTTTCAGCCCCAGATGCCATTCCCAGCGGGCTACGAGGATGGGGTACCAAGAAGGACAACATGGAGATCACCTGGGAGGTGAGACACATAGTGGCCACGGTGGGCGGAGAACGCTGATGTGTAGCCAGAAAACTAGAAAACTGCGATCGTGGATACTGTCAAAAATAAAACGGAGGAACCTGAAAGTAAACGGAATATGGGAGAAATTTAAACAGATTTTAAAGGGCCCTAATTACCGCACCCCTAAAATTTAAAAGGCTTTTTTCAAATGTACTTTTACTTTAAAATGTACTTTTTTTTTTTGGTGAGATAGTTTTATGAGCCCCCTAGGGCTTTTATCTCACCTGTATCGATTATTGATTGCATTTTTTATTTTACCTCTCGATATATATATATTTATTTTGTTTCATGGTATTTTATAAGTGGCTTTATATCGCTCTGTTTAAAGTATAGGAATCTAGACCTGATGTCACATTGTAAAGTACAGAAGCTGATACATTTTCATGTAGTCTTAGATTCTGTTGCTCTTTTTACGCTGTACCCAAACACCAAGCTTCAGGTGAATCGCTATGTCTACGTTTCAGTGAGTGTTATCTTATTCCCTTAGCCTCTACTCGACCTCGAGCGAAATGGGCCCAACCTGCACTTTAACGTGTGGTGGAGGCGGAAGGATTCGGGAGAGGAGTGGAGTAATGTGACCACGGTCGATTCGAAGCACGTCATCCACGACACGGAAACCTACGTGCCTTACGAGATCAAAATCCAGGCCAGGAATGACTTCGGGTCGGGACCCGAGTCCAACGTGGTCACCGGCTACTCTGGCGAAGACAGTACGTACAAATATACACAATATGTCAGTATGAGCCAAATAAAGACACGTTGCATTTTGGGTAGGGGGCGTGGCTGCCATCATAGACACGCCCCGACGTAGTAGTTGGCTAGCTAGCTACATTTATAAGCCCATACATCCACCTTTGATTGGAAGCAACAAGTTTGTGCCCCACCTCTAGGGGTTGTCGAAAGGCATTGTGGGAAATAGTAGAAAGCCAGGTTGAGGGAACGTTGGTATGTTCTCCTTTAACACACATTCACACTCCCTCATCCTGTCCAGAGCCTACCGACCCCCCTACTGATCTGCGGGTGTTAAAGGCTGACAGCACCAAGGTCAACATCAACTGGAAGCCTGTGGACCCCAGCACCGTCAGGGGGGAGTTCAAAGAGTACAGGGTGAGACACACACACACACACACACACACACACACCTGTACTTTGTGACAACTGTAGGAAAAGAACAACAGACAAAGCTTACCCTCTTCCTTCCCGCCTTCCTCACTCCCACCTTCGTTCGTCCACCTTCCTTCCTATCTTCCTTGCCTCCTTCCTTCCTTCTTGTCTTCCTTCCTGGTTGCCTTCCTTTATTACTTCTTCTCCTTTCCTTTTTTCACTATGTTCTGACATGGAACCATTGTGCTTCTCTGTCCTCAACCCCCTTACCTTCCTCTTCCTCTTCAACCGTTTCTTTGTTTCTTTGTTTCTTTCCCTTTCCCAGTTGTACTACTGGCGTGAGGCCAGTCTGGTCCAGGGTCTGGTGGTCAGCAAGGAGAGGAAGGTGAAGGGTTTCTACAGCACGGTGGCCGAGCCGTCTGCCATCCTCGGCAACCTGCTGCCCTACTCCCACTATAAGATGTTCATGGTGGTGGCCAACAGCCGCTACGAGGGCCCGTCCAGCAACACCGTGGACTTCCACACCAAGGAGGGAGGTGAGGACGCAGGGAGAGAGGGGACTTGGCAGCCCCCACATCCAAAATATCCAAAAAAGTAGACGGTGGCATCAGGGTTCGACAGATGTATCAGTTTGCCGATATTGACCATTTATTTTCCACATCAAGCAAGTGTAAAAATTGAGGACATTTTGCCAAAAGTCCCATTCAGTACATGATTTGCAAAAAAATACAAAGTACAAAAATAAAAGTACATCTACTGAAAAAAATTCTTAAACAAATCTTTATTAGAACCATCACAGCCCTCAATGTTTTAAGTCTAGGTGATAATGTAGCTTTCTCTCTTTCTCTCTCTTTCCTCTCCTTTTCCTACCGCCCGACCCCTCTCTTCTCTGTATGTGTGTGTGTGTGTGTGTGTGTGTGTGTAGTGCCGGAAGCTCCTAAGTTCCTAAGGATGAACCGGAGGAGTTCGGACACCATCCACCTAGCATGGGACAAACCTCTGGAGCCCAACGGCATTCTGATTGGATACCAGCTCAAGTACCAAACAGGTGCGTGGTTCTGATTGGTCATTTCCTGTTCTTCTGATTTAGTTCTAACTTATTAGTATGACTATATGTGTGACTAAATTACACTTTTAAAAATCTACAACGAGAAACAAGAAAACTCTTTAGTCCCTGGGAGTAAAGTTTACAGCGGTTCCTAACACTGAAAGCTGATTGGTTCCTGTTTTGTTCCTGTTTCCTGTTTTTCTGCATAAACCAACTTGTCTGTTTCTTTCTCTCTCTCTCTCTCTCTCTCTCTCTCTCTCTCTCTCTCTCTCTCTCGCTCTCTCTCTGTGTGTGTGTGTGTGTGTGCAGTCAACGGCTCCAAGATGGGTCGTCTCCAGTTGGAGAGTTTCCTTCCCAACGTGACAGAATACACCCTCCGCCTGCCGGACCGATCCACCCGCTACAAGTTCTCCCTGTCCGCCCTCACTCAGGTGGGCGCAGGGGAAGTCTACGTCGAGGAGTCCCCGCATTTCGCCAACGAGGGTGAGTGTTTCAAACACACACAAATCTATACCAAAGGCAGGTAGATACCAATTCCAATATTTTAGGGCTATGAAAATTGACTTAAAGGGGAAGTCAACCCAAAAGGAACGTGATAGTTATATATACGTATAGTTGAAGCAAATTGCATGTTGGGATTTGAAGACTAGCGTTGGAAACTTTGACTCATATAAAGCCTATTTTGGGTTGATTTTTCCTTTAACATGAAATTAACTTTATTTGTCACATACACATACAGTGAAAAAACAATTTCTGCACACCCCTGACTAGATATACACACACATATCACCCCACACACATGCACATGCATTTTCAGGTCAGAGGACAGAGCACAGGCGTCAGCCATTGAACGGCGCTCCTGGAGCAGTTCTGGGGTTAAGTGCACTCAAGGGCACTTTGGCAGGGTTGGTGGGCACCGTAGCTGTGACACCAGTCATTTTACCAATCACCAGCTCACAGTCTCTAACCGCTAGGCCAATGGGGATCATAGTGGACCACCAGTAATGTAGAACGAAAAAGGACAAACTTTACAATTTCCATATATAAACCCGCACGAGTCAAATGTACGTAGGTCAGCTTCTGACCCAGTTTCTCCTAGTCACTGGAGTTTCTTTGAACGCACGTCTAGGATTCGACTTTCCCAATAATTATTCCGAGCAAAGAGCCGTCCCCCAGGACCTGTCTTTCACTATGGAATTAGACAATTTCCAGGCTTTTTCTCTGCATGGGAACTGGGTTGGTCCGATTGCGCAGCAGCCAAGATTAGATTTGAGCGAAACAGAGTCTGCATTCAGGAGCAGCCTGATCCCAGATCAGTGTTGCACTTTGAATCAGAATGAGGGAGACAGACCAGTGGGATCTGCCGGCTAACCCTAGATCAGTGCTGGCTTTGTGAATATGGGGTCCTGACCACTGCAGCCTGTGTGTGTGTGTGTGTGTGAGAGAGAGAGAGAGAGCGAGAGAGGCTCTAGGCCCTTTGGTAGACACAGGCTTCTTTGTCAGGGTGTCAGACGGAGAGACAAATGGTCACTCTCTAATGAATGACGTTATCACTACCTTAACTCTGTGTGACACACACGCACACGCACACGCACACAGAAGTCATCAGTTCTCCCTCTTGGCTGAGTCTCTGCTCCCTCTTTTTGTCACAGTGTCTCTCTCTCCCCTCTCTGTCTCTCACCCTCCCTCTCGGTTGACCTTCCAGTGTGTCTTGTCTGTTAACTCTCTCTCTCTCTCTCTCAGTCTCTGTCTTTCTTGGTTGCCCTTCTCTCTCTCTCTTACACGTCTCCCCTCTCTTCTGTCTCTCCCTTCCTTTCGTTGGCAGAAAACTATACTGATGCTACAAGTCTAGGTAATGGGGAATAAGCACAGCTTGACTGCCTATCTGTCCATCCGCTTGTCTTTTTTTTTCTGTCTTACCGTCTGTCTGTATGTCCATCTGAACACATCAGCAGTGCAGTCCAGGTTCATTTCCCTCTTGCGGTTCCAACAAAATGCAGTTCTACCACCCCCTGCAGCTCACAATGGTACAGTCCATGGCTTTAACACATTTAAAATCCACTGAGACCTCAAGTAGTCGGGGCTGGCCTGCTCTGATATTCAATGTCCGAATTGTAATGTAAAGCGAAACATTTATAATTAATGGTGCTGTGTGCCACATTAGTTTTCAGACATGGTATAATTACCGTAAACAATTGAGACCATCACTACAAGTCTGGCAGCCTCTACCAGCCTCTTTACTGCATTTTACGTTTCAGATTTGGCAGGAAAATCTGCTGGAATGCTTTATGGCACAAAACAGGAAGAGGGCGCTGTTCTTCCAGCGCTAACGGAGCTAAAGCTAAAGAGTTTCTGGAGGAAGGAGTGAAAGGAAGATGGAAAAAATCACTGAAAATGTTGATCCTCTTCAGTAAAGACAAAGACACCAGGGAGGAGGGACAGGAAGCAACTGGGCTTATGGGAAATGTAGTCTTAATATGGAGAAATCAGAAATCAATCACTTTTTCAATTACAGTATCCAATATTCTAAAATGCAATATTCATAGCACAGCAAATGAAATCAGAAACCAACATGCCACAGGCTCACACTGTAAGCAGACAGGATTCTCTGTGCTACTGGACTGAACTACTGACCGTGCTGCTTTCCTCTCTTTTCTCATCTCTCCATCCTTTCTCTGTGTGTAATGCTGTTATTTGTCTGCCGCTGTGTGCTGTCAGGGATTGAATACCCCCCCCCCCGCCTGATCAGCTGAGGTCTTCAGTAGCGTAGTGCCCTCTGTCTTGAATGTTTGGCTTAAAAACATATCAAACACATCACATCTTCATATCACATCACATGTTTCATGCTGAACACATAAGGTACAGAATATATCTATCTATCTCCATGCTGTAGTTTATGTTGTTAATGTCCCCGTCTCTGCACCAATCCCTGATGGCTCACCTTTACAATGCAACCTCACGACTATCACTTCCTCTTTCCCTGTCTGCCACGAGCCACAAGTTAGCCTTGTGTATTTAAGGAGTCGTTGGGCACGACGGGGCTGTTGTTTCGGGGCGTATGCGTGGGATGGGAGGAGTTGTACTTGTTTGCGACCATTTTGATTGACTCTGCGAGCTGGGGAGAGATGATGGGGGAGGACAAACAAATACAGATTCTCCACCATCAGTTGCTTTACACCTCTTTCACTGACTGGCTTGCTCACTCACTTGCTGGCTTGACCACCGCTACCTTGTGCTGCCGCTTTCCAAGAGTCATGCTGCTCTGCCATCTCGTCCATTGCTTCCATTCACTGAGTCAAAAGCAAGTCAAAAGCCCGAACTGGGCGTTACAGGTAAGGCTGCTCTGAGCTTTTGGCTGGAACCTCCCTGAAAAGGCATACGCCAATGGTCTTTTCACTGGTTGAGCTATTGGTTGACGTTTTAATTGATATGAACTGGCTGGCATGTTGGCTATGGAGGCTCTTGAACATGCCAATGCGTTCAAGCCCGGCCTGCTTTTCCTCCACTTCCTTCCCCCCACGGTGGACTTTCTTGGGTGGGCATGCTTGGCATCCAACCTGCTGATACAAGCATGCTGGCTGGGGTTTGGAGTTGTGTGGGCGGGTATTAAACTGCAGGCCGTCAGTAGTGGAGCTGGAGATGGCCATCGACTTCAAGGTAAAGCTGGTTTTAACTGTGCAAAACATGAGGGGACATTTAAAGTGGCAGACAGTGGAAAATTGAGGAAGAGGTGCTTGTTTACTGACTTTGTAAGCAAACAAGCAACAGTGGGGTTTCTCATTTTGGATTTTCCAAAGCTAGCCCTTGTTAGATACTTACTCAAGTGCCCAGTGTAAATCCGCATCCATTTCCTCTGTGGCAAGAGGACCTTTTGTAATACCAGCATTTGGCCACTTGGTGGCACTGACACCTCAGTCTATGCACCAGCCAACATAGGGCACTTATAAATGAAGTGACTCCCAAAAGGATGAAGAGTGTAATCATTTGTTGATCTGTGATGAAATCAATCAGGTGTATCATTGAGTGTCCTTTCAACTCAAAAGGTTCATTGACGGGTTCTGTGTGTGTATCATGGCGGTCGGTCTCAGTGTCTGTTCACCTGTTTGATATCCTGCTGCCTTTTGTCTTTAACCCTGTGCTCTCTCCCACCTCCTCCTCCATAGTCCAGCTTATCGACGCCTCCGTCGCGCCTACTCCTCCTCCCCTCGCTCCTCTTCCTCCTAGTACCATCGCCCCTACAACCATTAGTACCTCGACCACTGCTACTGCTGCGAGCACTACCACAACTACTACGACCGAGGCGACCACTACGACCACCCTGCCTGTGCTGGTCACCACCAAGCGGGCCGATCAGAACGTGTTGGGTACATGCTGTTGTCCCATTATGGTTTTTGACTTGTCTTCCCAGTATGTTTTGGTTGACCATACTCTAAAGATAATAGTGTACCGGTGTATGCTTTTGCTAGCTTTTAACGTCTTTTGATCAAAGGACGACGGTCTTCTCCCACCTGACGAAACAGGAAACGAAATTAGGGGCTGCATTCCGATATGCTGTACTCTGCCTGCTGCACAGATAGCAGGGAATTACTTCAGGATATTGGAATGTAGCCGGCAACTCTATCCTCCTGGTCAGGAAGTGAGAATCTGACCTTTTTTGAATGAAATTGATGTTGATGAGCGTAAGGTGCTTGTACCATTTAACACCCTAGGCAACAGTGATGAAAGCACTCAATCTCAACTGATGAGGATTATGATATTGGCACAGCTCACCATTTTCTTCAGGGTTAGGCTCAATTTGCATTCTAATCCACTCTGAACCAGGGGTAAGCGGTGCAGTTAAGTGTTTCATGAATTGAAAAATCCTCTGGAACTTATATTGTGTGCGAATTTTCTACCCATGAATTAATTCGATTGACTCCTTGCTTCGAGTGGACCAAAATTGGAATTGATCCCTAACCATCCATTGGGCTAAATGGAGCGCTGTGTGTGGTTGTTGTAACCATGCCCTCTCTGCCCCTTACCCTTTGACCTTTAACCCCCTTACCCCTGATCCCCCTGTGTAGTGGCCCCTGGGTGGGATATCTGGAATCTGACGGTGGAGCCTAACAGTAACTACGCTAACGTCAGCTGGAGACACAACTTCCCGGCCGGCAGCAGCGAGTTTGTGCTAGAGTTCACACTGGACAGTAAGAAACCAGACCGAAACCCACCGGCTTGTGTTTTTTGCCAGACCGCCTCACACTGTTAAACCCCTTAAACAACTGAACTCACTTGTTAGAGAGCAGAAAAGCCCAGAGTTTGTAGGGCGGTGAGATATCGAGTGAGTCACAGGAAGATACCGAGTACAGAGGGTAGGAGCAGACAGAGGGATATATTTAGGCCAGTGAGCAGACAATTTCTGTCCAAAAAAATAAGATCCAAAATGCCTGACGATGTTGGGACAGTGCATGTGTTAGGTCCTCTCCCTCCCGGTTTTCGAGAGTTCGAGACTTTGACAGTTCTAACTTTAAGTAAAGAAATGAGACCTTATCGTTTCACGTTCAGCAGATATAACAGAATCCAACGTTTGACGAAGACTAGACTTGTTTAATCCGTCGGCCTGCTAGAGTTTCCGAGGGGAACCTTGGCAAACCTTAGGTGTTCAGGGGGCCAGGGAGAACAGAGACGACTGGGTGATGAAAGTAACCTTGATCAGTTTTCGACAGCACTCCAGTCCACTCCGCAAAAATGACACTTTTAGCCACCTAAAATCTTTATCCACAGAAATCCCCATCGGACGTAAAATGTCATTTTCCGGCTAAACTGTGTTTTCACCGCAGCTCGGTATGAAACTGGATCGCGTTACCAGTAGAATTCCGATTACCATCTAACTAGCACGCCCATAACTGCGGAAATAGCATGATATTATGCAGTGGCCTTTTCCTTGAATAATTAATGTGTTATTTTATTACATGCCGAGTTCAATTACCCCTCGACGGCAGGTTTTTGTTACTCCAAAAATTCCCCGCTCGAGGGTTTTGCCGAAGTCTGTCCGGAATCATTCATTCCCTACGCATCCCAAAGCTTTACAGATGCCTCTGTTAGACAGGCCTTTGTCAAGAAGACCTAGCAAGTAGTGAAAAAACAATCACGAAGGAAGGAAGGTCACACAGCAGAAATACAGACAGGGTGAGAGGAAAGGAAACAACGAGGACACGAGAAAGAAGAAAGGAACGGATCTTCTTCTTTTTGTTTCTGAATACAAAGTCGCTCAATCACAGCCCTCTTTTCAAGAATGGGAAGTATTAAACTCTTCCTCAAAGAATAACCTTCCACCGCAGTAGCAGCTCCCGTGGGGTATGTTGGTGTGTTTTCATCACTCCCTTTTCATTTGAGGATGTGATGTCCGCACACGAAGACTGACTTTAAAATGATAAGTTACAGTATACTGCATTCTCTCTCTCTCTCTTGCACTCTTTCTTTCTGTCTCTTGTTCCTCTCTGTGTTTGAATAAGAGTATGCTTATCATCATCATCATGCCACCAATAACGTCCATCATGATGGTATCTTTGCATATGCACCTGCCTGGCTTTGAGTGGCTGCCGCTGAACCGGGCTGTTTGACTGCGTCACTGTTTGGCATCACAGCTTGCTTTTTTTTGCTTTTGACCAGGAGATGAGCACCCTTGAAGCCTGCTTTTATAACGCCAAAGTCTAACATCCCTCCTTCTCTGGAATAGCTGAGTTGGTTGAGATTGGATAGTCCGGCAGATAGGCTGTCCGTTATTGCTTTCAGTCGCCGATCTTTGATTGCGGAAGGAGAGAAGGAAGGATGTATTTTTCATGTACTTGGACACTGGCTTTAATTCTTAATGACTGTCTGAGTGTGAATAGGGAACGGGAGAAAGGGAGGGAGGAAAGTGGGATGATGAGACCGATCTAATGGTCTCCACACCCCACCCCCACCCCCCTTCCCTCCTTCCCCAAGGTCAAATCTGAAAGCTTTGGTTATAAGGAAGAGGCACAGAGCCTCTGACAAACCTCCACCTCCCATCATCATCCATTTATCTTCCCTCTTTCCTCCTGACTGTAGGCGACATGTGGCATGTGAGTATTTTTCGAGGTTGTGCAAACAGTTATAGCTTTGGCAACGGTCCAGGATAGTGCCATCTTTCTCCACCAATTCTCCACCCAGCATTTATTCTCTTCATACTATACACATAGACAAAAAGATGAAAACTAAAAACATTTCAACTTCATTTTATTTGAGCTAGTTAGTTAGTAGACAAGAGTTAGTAGTCAAAGTCTATTTTTTTGGAGTGTTTTGTACCCCCTAGTTTTCATCTTAGTTTTAGTTTACTATAATAACTTTGCCTAACCTCAACCATGCCTAACTTTACCCGTTAGCTAACCTTTTTGTATCCAATTTATGCAGTTGTCACATACTCAACATTTCAGAGCTTTTCAGAGCTCATTTCACAAAATTTTGTGAAACAATCAGATTTACGCAAGCTTGTATGTATGTCCACACAAGTGCTCAGGTTTGCAAGACCTTAGGTCCAAAGATCTGCATGCTTTATCAGCATGCATTGCTGCTATAGCTTCATGTGCTGCATCAATACAACAACATATATGATTGCTGGAAATTGATAGCATTATCCATTCATTTTTCTACAGCAAATCAGTGCAATAAATCAACTTTATTGGGATAGTCTATGGTTTCATGTGTCATTTCTTGTTCCTTGCAACAAGCTAAAACAGATCAATATTTGATCCTTGGTCAGAGGGTTTGTTGTTGCTGGATGATCATGTACTTTGTGCTTTTAGTTTTCTGGGGTTTCATTAGTCTCTAGTCAGTGCTAGGAGTTTTACCATGCATGACCTTTGAAAATCTCAAAGAACAACAAAAGATCTGGACCAGTTTTTTTCTCTCAGGAGTCCTGATAAGGTATTTTTAAAGAAGATCAACACAATGTTATATTAGATCCAGTAAACACCAGGCTTGGCCTTACTCGTAGCACTTCATTGACTTAGAAAGAACTGGCATGACTTCTCTTTTATGCATTTGCAGTTTTGTTTGGCTGTTTTCAGGGCTGTAGTCAATCACAGCGCTTTGGAATGAGCTTTGTTGGATGATATCGCCCTTGTTAAGGGTTCAAAGTTCATACAGCATGGTGCATGATGTCACCACCTTGTGCTGCCCCCTCCTTTTGCCGTCACTCGAGAGTCATGCTCATAGCTCGGCCATGTCATGACTGATATGTCTTTCCTCCGGAAAGATGCAGTGCTTTTTTTTTTTTTTACCTTATGGAAATTACTGTGCGTCTGTTGATGATTGAGACAAACAATGCATTGCTACCCTAGCTCCCGTTGTTACCCAAGAACATAGAAAGTTCCATAATGGTCAATTTAAATTCCAACCAGTCAAGGTAATATGACCCACAGCAGCCAATTCACAGGGGAGTTTAGTTTTGTGAAACTTTGATGTCCACAGTATAGTGGTTGCCTGAAGGAACACCTGCTCCTTATACCTCTCCTCTCCTTCACTCCCCATTTTTAGATTAGTTTTCTCTGGAGAATTATGTCCTTGAGAGGAAATGTAGAGTCTAGAGTCATAAAAGAAGAAAATGAACCAAAAAGGGTTGCACCTCATCCATTAACTATAATGGGTAAAAGTATTAAAGTACATTATGTGTATGGATCTATACTGTCAAGGGGTGCATGAATCATGGGCACTGCATTGTTATCCGTCTCAATTCACCTCAGTAATCCTGCTATCACTAAAAAAAAACTAAAAAATTGCCCTGCAAAGCATCATGATGCCGTGACCTTTACTAATAAGCACAGCCGTTACTGTGGCAACAAGGCCACACCCCGTGGAGTGTGATTGGCGCCTTTCTTGTGTCTCCAAGGCAACGGGACGGTGAAACTTGTACCAGTGGAAAATCCCCCCCCCATTACAGTGGCGGATCTGATCGAAGGCGCCAAGTACCGTCTGCGGGTTTACTCCCATGAGCACCACAGCATCAGCAGCAGATATGTCACCTTTCAGACCAGCGCAGGTGAGACCACACCTGGCCAGGTGACACCCGGGTTAAAGGCCAGGTGGGCTACTCTGGGTGCCTCTGCCACTAGTTAGTATTTAACTCAGTCAAAGTTGGCTGCCTTAATTGTTGTGTTATGTTTTGTTTTGAACCACGGCGCCATGTTCTGCAAGAGGTAAATTCAAGTTGGTCAGGGTGAGATACTTCTTGTTGTATTATTGTGAAAATCTAACTTTAGATGACGTCACACGATGGGAGAACTTACATGTTGTTCTTCATCGGTTAGTTTGTATGGACTGCTGCCGTACATACATATATATGTATATACACATATATATATATGTATGTGTATATGCACTAAATCTTTTTATGATGGTAAGACAACACATACTCTGGCATTTTATAATAAATCACATTGTTGTATCAGCAGAGCCTCTATGTATGTAATACATTATAAATATTTTTTGCTGATGAACTAGGTCAAGATTCAAGAAGTTTATTTGTCCAGTACAGGTAGCCACAGAGCTGAGATCACATTCTAATAAACTGATCAGTAATTGGGTCTATATGTCACGAATGCACCCTGGGGCAGTACAGAATCTGTACTTGTCTTTTCTATAACTGTACCCATGTTTTGGCAAATTTGGCCATGTAGTGCTGACTTGACCCTGCTCCACCCACATTCAGAGAAACAGTAACGTTAGGCTAAAGCACAGCTTACTGTGCTTGATGCTATAGAGGCTTTGTAGTTGCATCGCAAATTTTCTACCTCAAATCTTCAACCACGCCTGGCTCCATCATGGAGGTCCATTGGAGAATTGGCTGTTCACAAATAATGTCTAAATATTAAACAACCAGGCTAGAAAAAAGAGAGATAACTGAAAAAAGATAGTTGTAGTGTGGGTGTGGATCAATTCAGTAATGTTATAAGGAAAAGTATCTGATCAGGTAGATTTGTTTCCAAATGTAGGTTACTGTGACACAGTAAACTGTCTTGTCTTTGTCCCTAAGTCTCTGAGTTGTATCTTGAGAAGAGTCAGCTCAGTTAACCTGTACAAACTGTTGATTTTTGGCATTTTTGGCCAGCAGGCTTATTTAGCAAAGCAGCCAATGTTAATGTTAACATGCAACTACCAGCCACTACTAATTACTAGCCACCTAATGTTTAGTATCATGCAAATCAGATTGCTAGTTAGCTTACCAGACACTATGGTTAGCTAGCTAACAAGCTGACATTATCTGAACACAAAATCAATCAGATATATCAGTGATGAAATGATCAGTCTCCAGAACTATGTCTATTCCATACTGGTGAGACAGCCAAGTCATAAGTTCAGAAACACAATCAGCTGTTATCAGCCACTGTACTGGCCAAGGTGAGGACCTCCAATATGGCCGCCAGAGGGTGCAGTATGTCAGGTGCTCATTTTAGCTAGCTGGCTATTACTGACAATGGAACTCCCCTGCTATTCCTGTCACAACCCCCGTAACCCAGTCCTAGTTGGAAAATGATGTATTTGTAGCAAAAGGTTCTATATGGCTATATAGCTATCTGATGAACTTCAGCTGTTTGGGTGGTATGTGAAATCTTGCCTTTGTAAAGTTGTGTCTGATGTAGCATCCAATAGCACTAATAATCTGACAAATGTCCCTTCATCGTGTATGTTCACATTTTAGAGGTGGAATTCCTGGACGTCATCAAACGATAAGAGTGCGTGTCATTCCCGGGTGCATTTGAAATCTTTCAAAATATCGACGGATGTGAAACAATCCGAGAATGCCATTCTTTTCACCCCCTCCAAATCCTCTCCCTCCCACTCTTTTCTAATTGAAATTCACACACTGTGTAGTGGAAAAGGAGACAAACGCCTCATTGTTATAGATGAGATCCTTTTGTACAGCAGCAGTCTGGATCCTGGATTCGAGCTCTTCGGCGAATAATGAGACAACGGCTCTGAGTTGTCGCCTTCTCACGAACGCTCTTGGACGAGAACAGATTGTCTGATGTATTAACTATGACTATCGTGGTCCAGAAAACACTCATTATTTTTCCACTCTTTCTCTGTGTTTGTGTCTTCTATCTTTCCCTGTGTTTTGTGTGTGTGTGTCTCCAGCCTACAGTAAGGACCAGGTAGACATAGCCACTCAGGGCTGGTTCATCGGGTTAATGTGTGCCATTGCCCTCATCGTGCTCATCCTCCTCATCGTCTGCTTCATCAAGAGGAGTCGCGGGGGCAAATACCCAGGTGAGGCCTGACGAAGGGCGTTTGATACCCGTGAGAGTACCGATGTTGGAGGTACTCTGTTATTTTTTTCATCGCCAGGCACTTGTCACAATGTGTGTGTGTGTGTGTGTGTGTGTTTACATTTGTCATTTAAAGCCCCAGGAAACTTGGCTTGAAATAGTAAAAATGAATATATGATATCAAAGTTTAGTGTCTAATTAAGCATCCACAAAAATCTGAGTGAAAATAAACTTTCAGAAATATTAGAAAACCTAGTTCAAATGAGTGGGGGGTTCAGAACAGTGGGGTTGAATTGGGCGTGGTATTTTCTGAGATTTATGATGCAGAGAATTCATTAATCCAATCATTAAAAAATGCACGTCAGTTGTCCCTCCCCCAACAGGTGCAACAGCTTGACAGTTTGACATGGGCGGAGCTATCAATCATGTCAGGATGTCAATCAAATCCTGATCTGACACGCCTACACAGTCCTGAGAAATGGTCTAAACAGCTAAATGAGCTGTTTTTGAACTAGGTTTTGTAATATTTCTGAACGTTTATTTTCACTCAGAGTTTTGTGGATGCTTAATTAGACACTAAACTTTGATATCATATATTCATTTTTACTATTTCAAGCCAAGTTTTCCTGGGGCTTTAAGCATTGAGCCACTAGTGGCCATGCTTTAAAGTGATTTTACAGCAGGTAGGAGGCGTTGTTAGGCTCAAGGTCAGGCTTTTATAAAACAGCACAACAATATTGTACACCATTGTGTTTTATATACAAAAACTAAAACAAAGCATAGTTTTATATACTAAAAAATAATGTTTCAATATTTCATCTTATTTTGAATCAGTAACAATGTTAACATTTATAATAATGCTATAAAATCTGTATTTATGTAATATATTGATATTTCAAATAACTGTTATGCAGTCACAGGTGTGTGCTGGTATATTGTAATATTTTATCATTACAGGTGTGTGTTTAGCTTCCAACCTGACTCAGAACTGAGGAACTATCCCTTTTATAATGTTAATTACTTAAAGGTGCAATATGTAAGTTAGTAAGGAGAAGTATGAGTATGATTTTTACTGCACCGTAGCACAAAATGACTATATATATATATATATATCGCTGGTCCGATATCAAATATAACTATTGCTAGTTACTATTGACTCTATATTTCTGCCCATTAGAGGCCACCGTAAGCTAGAAACCTATTTATGTTGTTGCAATTCCTTGGTTGCTATCAGAGGGGCTTAATGCCCCTTTAATTGGTTGTAATCAAGACTATTGTAGTCATGACTACTGTTTTTCTGTTGGCTGTGCGAATGCAGAAACCTTTTCCACCATGTGGAGACAAGTGCCTGGTAAAGGAAAATAACACTTGAGGTGTCCTTTTAACAGGCAGGTACGGGAAATAACTGATACAGGAGGTCAACACAGTGCTAAAGATAAATAAACATCAAGATGCACTAGCGGTAACATTATTCACAGATCAGAGTTAAAACAGTGGGACTTGGTGTTACATTACATTGCAGTCAATACATTTACTACACCCAAATGTTGCATCTTTCATAGCAAAACTATATATTCCTATTTCAGACAAAAACAAAGCATGTTTGTGCAACATGGCTGCTGATGTATGTGATGATGCAAACAAATAGAAAACAGAGTACTGTTAATGTTTTGCAGTTTCTGTAATGTCTAGGTGGTGGTTGCATGACTGGTTTCCAAAAACGTCTAGGTAGGTGCCTAACTTTGATGCTGTCAAAGTAAGGACTAATACCCAGTGGTGAAAAGCCAAATAAGGACTACTACTACATAACGACACTCAGAAAAATACTAATAAGAGGAGTGCACATCCAGATTAGGACTAAAACATGTGGTTAATTATTATTAAATTACTGATATTACTGAAGCACCTTACTACCTTGGTAAAAGGTTAAATGACTAACACTTGATACCAAAGTCAATGCAGGGTTGCAGGTCTCTCCTGAAAATGACACCATTAATTTCAATTTATTTCAAAATAAAGGTTAAATACAAATTAACAGAATTAAATGACCAGGTAAGGACTAACAAATGAATTCCAGATGTCGGATTACAAAGCATGGCGACGGCCTGTATATCTAACACTGACAAATACCAAATATAACCAATAAATAAGTGGTTTTAGAAAGGTTTTTTTTTTTTTTTATCACACTGTAAGCTTTCTTTTCCCCCTCTCCTCAGTCCGAGATAAAAAAGATCTCCCCTTGGACCCAGTGGATCAGAAAGACCAGGATGGCTCCTTCGATTACCAGTAAGTATAACCAAATGGGCTGCAGTAGAGACTTGGCATGTCCGGCTTACATTGCCACCACGTAGATCCAACGTCCCGCTATGTCTTGACGTTGGCCTATCAAACATATTCGATACAGGCTAGCCATTTTAGCGATTTTAGCGAACTGTAAAACGTCAGCTTGAAAGGAGACGGGATTGTTTTTAGGTTAGCTCAGTTCTTTTCACTTGGTGATTGGAGAATTGTGATTTTTCTTTTCTAGTTTAGATTATGTGGTTTACTTTTAACACCCAGGTCCAGATTCACTGAAGGATTGCACAGGGAAGAGCACGCTATAGCAGAACGCCATGCACTAACCGTGTGCTGTGAGTGGAAAGCTAAAGTTAAACACATAAAGGCTCTATGCACCTGTCATGGTCCAAATTAGTGTAGCGCTTATAAGATCCTTTGAAAGATGAAGATGCTTCCACGGTGCTTTTGCCCTTGCAACTTAAGTGCATCTGGACCTCAGTGCTTAAACTTCGCCACATCTACAGTAAGCAGATGTTATACAGTTGTTTTCTTGAAAGACGACCGATCCAAATAGTCTCCAGTCAAGTGTAGCTGATATGTGTGCGATCTGGGGGTGTTATCCAGGATGTTTCTGCATGTGTTGGTGAGCGGTGTGTCTTTTTTGCTCCTTCCAGGTCCCACTGATCTCACTGGCTTCGTTCTTCTTTTACGGAGAACGAGACTCTCTGTCTCTATCTGCCTGTCCACTTTCGCTAAACGATATTTTCCCGATTTAACCGACTCGCCAAGTCCGAGATTTACACTTTTCTAACTCAACGCTGCGAGAGTGGCGCTTACAAGCATTCACCTGCATTGTAAACATGTCTAGTCCCTGAGTCTCATCCCTAACCTCTAATCCTAATGACGCAAAGACACAACAATTTACTATATTATACATACTATTTACTATTGGTAAACGTGTGAAACCGCAGTCTCTGATTGACACAGTAATGCCTATGATGGCACTAAAATGCAGAAAATGGCTCCGTATCAGTCTGCAAGGGTCATTTTGAAAAGATCGCCGTTTGTTGTGGCGCTACGCTGTTATCCGTACTACTGTGTGATTCATCCATCGCCACGGTGTGAGATCCTGTTCTGTTTGTTAATCAATAATGTGTTGCCTAATCTCTCTCTTACAGTCAAGGTCATTGCTCAGTTTAATCTCTGATTCTGACACAGCCTCCATCACTGGCACTAATCTCTTAGGTCCACTCAACTCTATATGTGTGTGTGTGTATGTGTGTGTGTATTTCTAAATTTATGAGGACCAAATGTTGAGATTAGAATTAGGATTATGTTTACTTTAAGGTTAAAGTTAGTTTAGGATTAGGGTTTGGCGTTAGGGTTGGGGTAAGCATTATGGGTTAGGGGTTAAAGAATGAATGTAGTCGATGAATGTCCTCACAAGTATAGTAATACAAACGTGTGTGTGTGAGCATCAACATTCCGGAGTGTGTGTGCATGCATCATGTGGAGGACGTCCTCCCTCCGTCTTCTTCTTCCTCTCCCTCTCTCTCTCTCTCTCTCCTCTTTCCTCACGTCTCCTCCCTCTCTCTCCTCCACGCTGAAATGGGTCGTCTGTCCCTGACAGGAACGAAAACGAGAACAGGTACTTTGGTTTTCGGCACGGCATCCCTCTCGGCCTGCGCATGTCAGACTGGGGGGGGGGGGGTTGGTTTGGAGGGCGAGGGTGGAAAAAATAAAAAAAGTAGCCCAACAACCTGAACTATGCACACCAGTTTTTTAGGGTAGCATTTGAAGTTGATAGAAAGAAGTGACATCTTAGTTAGAAACCGAGGGCCGAGGTGTGTACCTCAGGATGGCAGATGATGGATAGGATGCAGTGCCAGGGTTTGGTTCCTGGGGGGTGTCAAACATTAACCAGCCAAAGAGAAGGATCCATCAGCAATTCCTTGCGCTGGGAGTGCTTGTCTAGCATAACAAAATGAAGCAAGGGGCAAACCAAAGTCTGGACTGATGCTCATTTTTCAGCTGGATCAAAGAAAACAAACCTGGTGTGATCACACCCTTAATCTCTCTGGGAATCGCTAGGATAGAATAGCCCTATGTCAAACTTGCTCTCTCAGGCTGGTTATCATAATTGTGCGAGCCCCGTTCAAATCTGCAGACCTCAACAGGCTTGTCACGCTCCCAGGCTGAGCTATAGCCCATAAGCTAAACATCCAAATTAATATCCCCCATCAATCTGATAATACAAAGGGCTGTATTTTCACGATGGCGCGCGGCAGATGGTGCCGGCTTCGTGCCAGCGAAGTGGCATTTTCGTCAGGAACACAGTTCATTTTCCTCAGCTGGGCCCGTTTCCTATGTCGGGGATTCACTGTGAACTCGACTGCAGCTAAGTGGGAGAAAAGACACGGTAGGGGGTGTAACCGGTGACTGGTATTTGCGCTTCCAACGTCAAAGGTACAAAGCAGGCAGGTTCAATGGACTGTACTTACATAGCGCCTTTCTAGTCTTCCGACCACTCAAAGCGCTTTACACTACATTCACATTCACCCCATTCACACACATTCATACACTGATGGCAGGGCGCTACCATGTAAGGTGCCAACCTGCACATCAGGGGAATCTAACCATTCATACACACTCACACACCGAAGACGCAGCTTCGGGAGCAATTTGGGGTTCAGTATCTTGCCCAAGGACACTTCGACATGCGGACTGGAGAAGCCGGGGATCGAACCGCCGATCTTCTGATCTGACACGGCAACCTCCCGTGGCCAAGTTCGCTTAATGTCAATGAACTGTTTCCTACATTTGGTTTTCTTAGGACCAGAGCAACACAACCAAACATGTCATCTCCTCCCAAGCTAATTTAACAAGTTCAAGTTCAAGTCTTTTATTGTCATATGTACAGTCATACATGAAATGTTTGGGACGAGGCACGTTCCAACTGGGTAGGTATACATAAAATCACACATCGGTATATAAAACACAAACAAAATAATAGAAAATAGAAATAGACAATAAAGGGCGGATAAACTAAAATAGAAATAGGAATAAAAAAAAAAAATGCACCTCAAGGACATCAGTTTCCTCTTGGGAGAACCAGTTATGACAGAACCACTCCGGACTGTTCTCTTCCATCATCCAATCGTCAGAGTGCTTTTAAAGGGAAGGAGTCAAATCACCTCTTGATTTGATTGGTCACGATGGAAGCCAGGCTCACCAAAAAATCAGTCGCCACACCCTGTGCGCCGTTGACTGCCATTGATTCATGAAAATAGAGCCCATAGTCTTGTTCTTTATACTGCACACTTGGTGTATAGAAAATAACGTAATTAAGCAATAACTCACACTAGGGCATGGTCTGAGGTGCATTAGCTCAACACAGCAGAGATTGTTCAGGGTTGTGTAGAGGATACGAACTGAATATAGACTGCATCATGTTAATCGTAGTTACAGTTATAGATGTGTGAAGAGCACATTAGCATTCAATGCTCAATTGAATAGCTCAGACCACGGCTCCCTGCAGCCCACAGTATAAAAAAAGTGTATTTTATTCTGTGTCTGGAAGTAGCTTTTTTCCCCCCCGATAGACTTCAATAATGGAGCAGTAATTACACAGCTCCATTGATCTTAATATAATATGCCATGCACCAGGGTTACCCCGAGTGGCATACGAATCAGTCAATAACCTTGCTTCAAACTCTTTTTTTGTAAAAGACCAAAGAGGCATCCGTCCAGCATAAACACGTCAAGCGGCTTCACGGATCAAGTGTTCCGGCAGCACAAGGAGAAGTAGTGATCCTGAAAAGCGGCCCGAGTGAACAATGCGGGAGGTCGCGCACCTCTTTGTTCCAGCCAAGGCGCTAGCATGTTTTTCACCCTCCTAGAGGTTAATTGCTTTTGTTTTGTTTTTTTTCTTCGCCGGCTGACATTTAAAAGGCATCTGCCACCAGGTGCATGGGGCGCGAGATGGCGAGGGAAATCAATTTGGGTTTGTAAGTGAGGGCGTACGGTGGGGGGGGGGGGGGGGGGTTGGCCGATCTATGTTTGGCACAATTTGACACCCTCAAGGAACTGATTTAGGCAACTGCAGAACATTTGGAGGACACAGGGCGGGACAAACACTTTGAATGTCCTACCTTGTGTGTGTGAAGCATGGAAGCAGGAGATATTTCATTGCAGAGGCTTAAGGAATTCCCACAAGTAATAATATTGCTTATGTGCAAACCGTCACCTCAGTTTTCATCATCTCTTTTGACATTCCATCATCGTCCAGAGAACATGCAGTAGCTCTAGCGTGCAGAGGAGTAATTATTGCACTCTGCAGAGCAAAGTTGTGTTGGCCTGCATGTAAAAAAACATGTTTTGTTTTTTTTAAGTTTTGTCTTGTCTGTCTAGTGTTACTGCAGGCTCAGATGTTAAATCCCCAAATGCATGCTATGCTGCTATGCACCGTCCTCATACGAGTAATAAACTAGAATTGAAGCTATAAAAAGCTATTATTTGGTTTGCTCATGTTTACTCTTTGTTTCTTTGTTTTATGTCTATAGGATTGTAATGTATGTGATGTATTTAACTTTACGCCTAGATAAGACGTGAATCTAAATGTTGTCCCCCATCTCCCTACACCCACATTGTTAGACTGCCGTTTATTCAGCATGCCTGTTGGTTATCCATCTCTGTTTCATGTCTTGACTTTTTTTCAACCCACCTTGTGTCTTGTGTCCTTTGTCTTCTTTCTGTTTTTCCCATTGGTCCAAAGGTCTCTTGAAAGGTATGAAGGGAGAAGAGTCTCCCGCATTGCCACGCTGAATCCCGCGTCTTAATCCCGCTCTAAAAAAACAACAACAACAAAAAGCGCATTTGCAATGTGTTTTAATTGATTAATATCTATTCACAGCCATGTTCAACTTGTTAGGAAAAGGGAGAACATTCCCTCATGCATTTTATCTTTCAAATTAAGTCGATTCAAAGCATGGTTAAGCCGATGCATCATCAATAACGAGCTCATCTGATATTCCAGATACAAATCCATCAGTTAAATTGAAGTGGAAGAATCCAAAACAATAGGAGGTGACATTTATTTAACTGATTTGTCCCCTTTGCAGTTATGTTACTCTGCTTTTCCTGAGAGCCAGCCCGTGTTTTGTCACGCAAGGAAGGTTATCAACCTAATCAGACAATTGAATCCTCTGCCCCCATCTCTCTCTCTCTCTCTCTCTCTCTCAGGCTGAAAACATTTTGAAGTCATAGAAATAAAAAGCCCCTCTCTCTCAAAAACCCCTCTGGCTCACTAACGTTTGCCGGTGCAATACAGTCAACAAATGAAAACTTGGCAAATGCGAGGCTAGGGCAGCGGTGGCAAGATTTCATTTAATTAGCTGTAGGAGATCTAATCTCAAAGCATTTCAGTGGCACTGGTGCGTAGAGAGATGTCCTCCTGATTTACTTCTGACACACTCAAAGGATATCAAAACCGCGGGCCCAGCTTCGTATCTGCCAGATGCTGCGTTGCTCACCTTATTGCACGCTACATCTTAGTGAATTAAAGGGATACGAGGACGAACCTACGCCACGCAGGCCTTCTGTACAGTCCCTAGTTCTTCACACGTGCATACAGTTGCACGCATGGCAGTGAACTCCAAGATGGCATATTAATCGATTAAAACGTGAGAACCTTTTCCCACGCAGTCATCCACTTTCTGCTCCATCTCTTCCACTCTCTTCTTCATCTCTTGTGCCATGTACTTTTCTGTTTCTCCATGTACTGAATGGGTCTATCTACCTCACTTAACTCCTCTGTCTGTATTTCTCTCTGCCTCCCACTCTAGTCTGACAGATTGATATAGATTTTTAAAAAAGCTAAACGCCGCATCTCGGTTTCCGTCAGGGTTTAAATTGCCGGGTTGAACCGTTGAGAGGGTTTGACGCCGCTGCGTCCGCCATTGTCCATTTGTACCCTTGGTCTATTATTTTGGACGCGATGAGTCTGGTTCGTAAGTGGTTCAGCATGGAGCATGGCAACTTCCAGAAAATCTCGAGATTGTGCTACATCGCATTCAGACCGTAGTGTAGATTCTTCTCAAAGGTGTTTGAGAACCGTGAAACACAATGCCTAGACTCGGAAGAGAAATACACTATCTCCAAATCGGAAAAAAAAAAACGTTGAAGAGCTTAACTTTGCATCCTTCTTCTCCTTGCTCTTGAAATGCCTTTCCTGCTGTTATGCTACCGGCTTGAAAGCGAATGCTGGTCGATAGCTCTTCTTCCCCCCTATGCATGAAGTTCTCTTCCCCCCCACCTGTAAAGCAGAGGTAGGAGACATGTGGCCATGCTCTGAATTGAGAATGAGCAGATGCGGCAACTTCTGCACAAATTCCTACAATGATATTGTTTGTGTTGCAAGTTTCCCTGCTTATTCTCATGTCAGAATATGGCCCCAAGTAAGCATGCGTATGCGAATGTGTTGGCGAGGCCACATTCTACAAGTCTGCAAACGCTGTTGGGCTGTTTAGATCAGGTAGCGTCTTTGCACTCCGATGTGAGATGCAAGTGCTAGTGTTGATAGTGCAGGGCAACTACGGAAAAGAAACAGAACTTCCAGTCTGCGCCGGCTAGAGCAACCTCAACGTTGGTCTTTTCAGTAAGAAGCATCGATAGAAAAGCCGAGAACACTTTCCTCTGAAGTCATGTCTTAACCTGCAATCCCTTTAACCCTTCACTTCTCCCCTTTAACCCCCGCCGATGGGGACGATAAGGTCACACAACTACCGCCGACGATCAGTTTTAACTTGCAACCCCTTTTCTCTTCGCACTTTCGCAGCAGCGACGAGGACAACAAGCCTCTGCAGGGCAGCCAGGCGTCACCGGGCGGCCAGGTGAAGGAGAGCGATGACAGCCTGGTGGACTACGGCGAAGGTGGCGACGGGCAGTTCAACGAGGACGGCTCCTTCATCGGCCAGTACACCGTCAAGAAGGACAAGGACGAGACGGAGGGCAACGAGAGCTCCGAGGCCACCTCGCCCGTCAATGCCATCTACTCCCTGGCGTAGCGCTGCAGCAGCAACACGGGGGGGAGGGAGAGGGAGGGCGGGGGCGAAGTGGCGCCCTCTAAAGGATGAGAGGGGGTTCTGACAACCACAACACCACACACCAACACACAAATATATAAATATATGAATATATGAAACGCGTTATACACACCAGAACCACATCAGGGCCTGTCTGAAGACTGTTTAGGCTGCGACTAACAATGGAGGGAGCAGCCATTCCTCTGAAGATATCGGGGGAAGTAGGACCGTGAGCCTAAGCCTTTATTTGTTCAGTTCTGGCTCCAAGAAATTGGCCCTTTTTGAGGTGAAGTTCGGAAGTACTGAACAGTGCTCATTGTCCCCTGTGTCTTCCCTGCCCTATACCCACACAGACTTTAGGTGTGCCTTCAGGGTAGCTTTCGAAGTATGGAGGCAACAGCATTCTTTAACGTTTTTTTCGGGGGGGTTTGTTCTGCTCTGAACATTTTCAGCTTCCCCTTCTTTCACTCTCCTCCCAGTCGCACCCCCCCCCCCCTCACACCTCTGCATCCCAGTAAACCACAGAGGCCACCCACCCCCGTCCTGTAACATATCAGCTTTGAACCATCAAACTCAACAGGATGCCGGCAGATATGTTTATCATATTGATATTTACGCAATGAAAGATCTTTTTTTCTTTTTCTTTTTCCTCCACAGCTAGTAGACGAGTCGTTTGAATCTTAACGAATGCTGTACACAGTCCTGGCACACGTTGTAGTGCCCTGCAAAACTATGCACTATCACCGCCTCCATACCGTTTTTGTTTTTTAATCTGGTTAGTACAAAGTTCAAAGTTTTGGGTTGCTTTGTCAGTGTTGTCACTCGCAGGTCAATGAAGAAGAACTTACTAAATGACACTTTTGCCTTTCACGATGCGGTAGATGTGTTTCTCCTCACCTCTAATCCAACGCTTGTAGTGCAGGTCTTCACAATGGCTGTCACCGGCAAAGTAATTTCTGCCCGCAAGGCACCGAGCTCTGCAATGAAAAGACGCCGCATATTGTTTTGAAGCATGATAGTATCTTAGCGCTAAGAGAAAAAGGGGAAGGCAACCGAGAGGGAGGTTAGTTTTGCTTGAGAAACGCCAATAGACCACAACCCGGTGTCTCTATCACTGTGTGGATGGTATGCCCTGGTTACCATTGCAGGCTAATGCTGCGTTCATGTCATATGGGAATAACTGTCGACCTTAAGGTTAAAAGCGACGCCTCATTTGACGTTTTCGGTAGGCTTTAGTTGATCAGCTTTTTCACATGTAACACACATGTTCTTAGTGAGCGATACATTTGACTTCATGTTTTACAGCAAACCAAACTTTGCAACTTCAACCACAAACCAAAAATCCGGCATGTAGTGTCTTACCATGCTATTTTAAGAGTTGTGATCACAAAATGACGCAGATGAAAATCATTTTATTTGAAATGGATATATCATTCCCTACACCTGACAGGTATTTCCTTGTTGGTGATGTCAGAAGTCAGGCAGTCGGAGAAATCAGGGTCCATCTCCAAACCCTGAGTTCCCAAGTAGTATTTACCATCTGAAAGCTGAGGAATTATCTAGTAGGAAGCTGGTATCTACCCTCTTTCCCATGCGACATGGATGCAGCATGAGAAGCTGCGATCTTGTGGATCGGGCTGCACCTCTGTCCTTTACAGTAGTTAAAAAAAACAATTCTGTGGAGATTACAAATTGTTTTGCAGCATGAAAATATATAATTTGCATTCACAACCCCTTTGAAATGAAACTGATAAGCCAACTTTTAAGTTTCCAGGAAGAAAGAAAAAAAAAGAAGAAGGTATTCCACCTGTCCTGCAATACCGTGTTTGTCATTTTGTTGGCAGAGTGATAGACGGGCATTGAATGATTTTCTTGTTTCCTTGTATTTTTTTTTTTTTTTTTTTTTTAATCTCCATTGAGTGCTCAATGGCTTCACCATATTAATTTAGGCACTCATAGCCACACATTACTCAACGGCACTATTAAAATCTCCAACGCTAAATCAACTAGATCTTAACTGTTGACAATTAGCCAGCGGAGGTGTCATCGTATTCCAGATATTTATTTTATATTTCTATTTATTACATTATGTGGATAGTATTAACATATTAGTCGTTCATTTATTAATTGTTCTATACACTTTTTGACCAGTTTTGTTTCACACCAGAAATAGCAGAATCTGTTATAGTAGACGATGAGATGAGCTGCATCACATCTTTGTGGCAGCTGCCGTTTCTGCTGTAAACACAAAAAAAAAGAAGAAAAAAAAAAAAAAGCTGTCATCGTACATTAAAAAGTTTATCCGTTCATTGTGCTGCTCTTCTAGTACTCATGTTGTATTATTGTTATTCCATGTCGGTATTCGGATTTATGTCACTTTTCCACAGCACAAAAATCAATGCTGACGCTTATTTATTTGGTGTACATTCTGCACACGTGGGTCCTGAAAAAAAACAACAACATTGTAAATATTTAAAGGTTGATTTCCTCTACCACCCCCCCCCCCCCCCCCCCTCCCCGAAAAATGCTTTATCGGAATAGGGAACAAAGAGTCACAAATCTGTATCCACCGAGCAAAAGGCGATGGGTGGCGTCCCAAGTGCGTCATGCGCCTTTGTAATGTAGCTTTGAGTAACATTTGCACTCTGAAAAAAACTTAACAAGAATCATCCTTCACTCTACGTTGCCCCTTTGCTTTGACATTGTCTGTAATATATTGTACGGGATCCGTCGACTGTTTTGATCATGGTTTGGATTATATGTTGTGAAAGAGGAAATACATTAGATTATCTATGATGTAAATAAGACTTAAGCGCTCCTGAGATATACTGTTGTAGCATTCGGCGCGTACATGTTTAAAGCGTTAGTAGGCCTGAAAAAAAACGAGAAAAAAAAACCCGAATGCGCATTCGCTGAGGTATCAGAACAAATTCTCCCCCCTTTCTCTTGTTACGATGTGTTTGTCACCTCTCGGAGGCTGCACGGACTTCCCATAATGCCTTTCACCTAACATGCCTACTGTTTCCATCTCCCGGTGACAGACGGCCATTTTTGAAAGCGACAGGTTCGGCCTGGTATTTTCACTCATTTCTGATTCTTGAACGGATTCCCACCTTTCTTTCTGCAGAACCTCAAAGCAATATCCTCTGAATTTTAAATCAGCTGGGTTTTTTTTTCCTTCCTCTGATGTCATTGTTTTACGCCGACTCTGACCTTGTAGTCCGAGCGCAGACGTCTGACCAACACAGGACGCGGTGCTGAAACGACAGCGGGCGAAAAACGGAAAGAAAAAAAGTGCTCCACAGTTAGAACATGGGTCTGAACTATCTCCTTGGACTCAAGCATTTTCTTGAGATCTGGAAACCTTCACCCCACCCACCACCTTTTCCCCACATGGCCTTTCTCGTTTTTTTCCCCCACAAGTGGATTTCAATGGGGGAAAATGTGTGAACTGGCTCTATAACAAAGAAAAGATGAATTATGCATATTTGCTGATACACAGTGCTTTCATATGTCTTTCTGTTTGTTTGTGCGTGTTGAGGTGCACACTTCTTCTGTTGTTATTGTCTGCGTTGTCTCGACTCACCTGTATCCCCCCCCCAATAGCAAATCACCTTTCGTGGGGGGGAAATGAAAATGTCTATGTGCATTTTTACAGCTTCATTTAAATGCTGCAAAATCTAGTATTTTACTGGCACACATACCAATTTTGCAATTGGAACTTTTTTTTTAAACGATTGGTCACATGCTGTTTGGCTTTTTTATGAATTCTCATTTTAGCATCTTCTTTTTTTTCTATGTGTATCAGAGCAGCTTGTCAAAAGTCTTGCTTCTACACGCAAAATAACAGCTTTTGTAAGGTACATCTAATCAACGGAAAAATGGCATATTAATATATTCACCATGTATGCGTGTATGATGAGATGTTGCATCTTCTGCTAGAGACGCCTTCTTTATAGTAAAGCAATCTCTTTTTCTCTACCTCCTGACGTGTCTTTCCTTTGTCTCTCTGTTGATCTCTGGGTCGGACGCCTTTGGCGAAGCCGCTTTCGCTTGTCCAACTGTTTCCTCTTCAACATTTAGAAGAGACTCCAGGACCAGAGTTGAAAAGCACTAGCGCTAGATAAATGCCCACTCCCTTCTGAAAGTAAAGGTCCTATATGTATCTTAAAGCAGCTGGGTGATGCAGACAGTGATGGTTAGCTAACCATAGTTTCTGGTCAGCTATCCATCACTGTCGTTGTCAAAACATCTGATTAGCACACTAGCTAACGTATCTAGTAGACGCTAGCGTTAGCATAGTCACATGTTAGCATGAACTAAATTAGCTAACAGTTTGCTCAGGTTAATTGAGCTGACTCTTCTCCAGCTCAGAGTGTTTTGGAGTAGAGACTAGGGCTAAAGACAAGACAGTTTACTGTAACCTACATTTGGAAACAAATATACCTCATCACACTATCACCTTAGTCAAATTATTTGTGTACAGTCAATTCTCCAATGGACCTCCATGATGGAGCCAGTTTTTGATTTGTGCTCCAAGTGTAAAGCCTCTATACTTCTGTTCTCCCAGACGTTCATGTGCATTGGATAACGACGGGCGCTTTAAACTAACTATTCTGACCCTTAAATGTAATCTTTAAAAGCCTACGTCATAAAACATTGATATCCTGCATAGGTTTTCCATAATAAAGCTTTTAAACCCTCGGACACCGGACTATTTACTATGTTATAGTCATGTTCATAGATCTAGTCTATTGATTTATTCCTTGCAGCCTGGGTAAAAGTGGATTACACTATTCCCATTAAACTGCTGTGACCGCTGTGCTCCTTACGCACAAACCCAGCCCAAAGACAAATAAAAAGTACCCTAACTATAAATCTAGCTGTGGGCTGAGGACGCCAGAGAGAGGGAGAGGGCGTGGTGGCGGCGGCGGCCGTGGTGACATGTTTTATTGACGAAGGCCTGATCCATTCTGTCTTGACCCCCGCAAGGCTAGTAAATATTAATGCCTTGCCTCTCTAAAGGCGGACCGTTCTCCACCGTCTTGCACGTCAGCGGGTAAAAAGCCATTAGCAACCCAATCCGTGGACTGGCGAGGGGGAAAGCTACGCCGAAGCAGCCGTGCCCTGATGTCTCAGAGGTAGCGTTGGGTAATTATGACATCTCCCTCTGCATAAAAGGGCTTGGGTTTCAGCAGCGACAGAGCCAAAGGTTGCAGGAAGACAAATTAAGATTGCTCTGTGATCTGGATCGACAATGGGGAGTGGGGATGTCTGTATTTCTGTGTGTGTATGTGTGTTTGTTTTACATCTCCCAGTCCCAGTAATGAGACGGCGTATACTCCCATCCTTAATGGGATTCAGTAAATGTCATAGCTAAATGTGAGGCTTGTTATTTTCTCCTGGGTGGCCATCGCTTTGTTCAACCTTTTGGCTCCGGCCCCGTGGCTGCTTTCTTGCACTTCCACCCTCCACTTCTGTTGTGTAGCTGTTACGGGGCAAGGAGGAGGAAAAGGTACCGGAGCAAGCCCTTTTTATCATCACAAGAGGCTCCAATACAATTATGAACATTATCAGGCTGATATTGGGCTTTTAATAAATATCGGATATCAGCCATTGAGCGTCACCTATCTCTGATATGATGGAGGTTCCTCCCTGGCCAGTGTAAAAGTCTTTTTTTTCTTGCAAATTTTATTGATTCTTTTTTTGGGAATGAATTCTTCATTTACAAGTAGTAATGTATCCCCCACCGTTGAATCGGTGTGGTGGATTCACCCTGCCTTGAAGAGCTGCTAACCCTAAAACTATTTCATCAGCATCGTATCCATCATATCAGAGGCGGACCACACTGGCTGGTTGATATCGGCCCCATATATTGGTCTAACTCTAGTGCTAACAACATTACTCACTGTCCTGGCAGGTAAAAAAAGCTTTCTTAGCCAAACACTTTGTCTTTTTTCCTCCTGGTCACAGATGCTGTAGCATTTCCCACCGGGGGGGGACGTTGGCATAAACACTGACAGATGTTCTGCAGTCAATGCAATACCCGTGCCAGTTACCTTGTCATATCATCTACCTGTCCTGGGACCACACACACACACACACACACACACACACACACACACACACACACTCACACATACTCACACACTATCGGTGGGATCACTGATTTAATCTTGCAAAGTGCTAAGGTCTCCCATATGAATCGTTTTAAGACAACCTTGTTTTATTCATCAGGTTAGGAGCTGAGGTCACTGCCAGAGCACCCCCCCCACACCCCACCATGCACTCCATCTCATCCAGCAAATTGTATTCACACCTGCTCATTTTGCCGATGCATTCATTTGGCATGCATCTGGGTCCTGCGCCGAGGACTGTATTGAAAATGAATGGGCTCACAAGATCCATTGTCATTGAGTTGAATGGACTTTCCATCGGGGATAAAAAGTCACGTTGCGCCTCTTTCTCCGCAGCCCGCCGCCTCCCGAGCCAAACAACTTACCTCAGCCGTTCAGACGGGTCTATAAAAAGACAAACTGCGTGTGAGAATCCTGCCGGGACGCTTGATTTATTGCGAGGGGTACACCTGGTCCGGTGAGATGGCTTTGTCCCCGAGAGTCTATTGGCCCGGGATGCTCCCATCGCAGAGGATGTAGAGTAGATTTATACGGTAAGAGTGGTCCATCGATCTCTTTGATTATCGCGACGCTCGTCCAAAAACGCACATCGGGTGCACGCTCAGCAAAACTCAACGACCACTGTGATGTCACGTCAGAGAGCCAGAGAAAGGCTCCACAGTGTTTGGCTGCATGTGTGCCACAATACAGGTGAAGGAAATGTCGTGAAGCTTGTCCTGATGGGAAACCTGCCTTAAGGAGCTGCTAACCCACCTAGACCTACTTCATTAGTCTGGCGTTCAGTGGAGAGTTTTAGTGTCCCATGATGGACTCAATCAAAGATGCAGGTTCTCATTCCAACCAACCACAGCAGATGAGTGCACTGATAAACACCTTCAACTAGAGGAGGAACTCACCGGTGAGATCACTACTTGAAAACCTGTACAGCATTTGTATTTGCTGTGTAAACTGTTAAAATGTGCGATAGTGTTAGAATTCTGTGAAATACTCATACTAGATCTCCTCAAATCAACTCAGAGGCAAAGTATCAAATCACGTACCATTATATGTCATCATATAATATTACATAGCTTTACATACCATTATATATCACAGCATATCATATCTCATATCATACGTCATTTAAAACAGTACTTAACCACTAGGGATGGGTGATAAAGAGTGAATATGCCGTGTTATGCCGATGATATTTGGCAACGTTAGCTAGCTAGTTAGCATAGAACATTAGCAACTCTACGTGCAACTTAACCATTACCATTAACCATTTACCACACAGGTGTTTCCATGGATTTAAGGTCTTGTGATGCCGAAAACTCAAACGGAAGTGTATTTTGAGAATTATAAACGTGTTAAAAGTAGTGCTGGGTGGTGTTTACAGTGTAGTCCGCCGTGCTGACGCGACACCAGATGGCGGCATCTCAGAAAACCTACGTGGTTCCTACGTGGAATTCGGACTTGAAGGGCCGGGCCGATTTCTAGATAGAAGATGGATCCAGCCAGACTCCTCAGAAGTGCAGCAGAAGCCGAAACTGACAGCCAAGCAAACCTACATCCACGTGTTAAAAATGATGCTATCATGTCGACATCTATCTTTTTTTCTTTGTCGTCTTTGGAGTGGCTCTGTGGCAATATTTATGGATGAAAGCCGGTAAAAATGTATGTTCCACCGCACTGGGGAGAAAGCGCAACGTGACGAGAACGTAAAAGATGTTTATATCCCCAATCCTCAGTCTTGATCATGATTTATTCAGGTTCTCGTGCAACGTTGGCTGTGTCTTTGTGTATTTATGTCAGTAAATGCCTTTGCAAACAAGGCTTTTTTAAAGTCTCTTCCCTTCCACTGCCAGCTCTGTCACATGTCTGTTGTCCTTGTCGTTCTCTTGCTTTTGTGTCATCTGTAAAATGTCTCTGCACAACTGATCATTAATCCAGGCTTCATTTTTTATCAGTCAATTAGCTGGCTTATGCTAGGCATCTGTTCGCTGCTGCACTACATCTCTGTCCATCCAGACACTTCATCTGGCGTTAGGAAACCTGATTACTGCTGCACAAGCCATCGTGCAGCTCCCTCTTGGTTATGAATGCCTCCGTCCACCTTTTAGCCATTAATCTGTGTTATTTGTCATGCGTTGTTCATCAGTCACAGGGAGAATAATAAAATGTCCTACAGAGCAGCATGTAATGCCATTATTGTTCATTTGTCATGGGGGGAAACTATTTAAAGGTGCAGTGGCGGCCCTAGAAGGGCTTAAAAGCCTCAAAGCCGCTACAGGCTCAATCTGTCAGGGCTAAATTATTCATGTTACTTAAGGCGTCTGTCCACAGACAGGGAGAGAGGTGAGACGGGGCAAGCGGGAAAACGTAAGTCCAATTCGCATTAGTGAATGTGTGGCTTTCTGGCTTTTTAAGTGACCAAAGAACAAATGAGTTGCTTAGTAAACAGGTAGAAGCTAGGGGCCCAGGAACCTGGTTTGGAATCCGGCTCTAGTCTGCCAGTGGTTTGATTTAAAGGCTGGAGACACTAGAAAATCCTATACACAAAAACACACAAAGAGAGTTTGGGTAAACTGAAATCACCTCAATGTAAACTGGGCTCCTAGTGGCTATTGGTCCCTGATGTCCACACACCACAGGTGTCAGGTGGTGCATATCCCATAATGGCGGTTTTCACAACGCACATATGTCAGGCCTTCTGCATACCTGGTAATGTGAACAGCTAGTGACGCACACTTTCCTCACCTGCCCTGTAAATCTAATGGTGTAGAGAGTCAACAATACACATTTTTTGCACAACCCCGCATATGCTGCAAAACTTACTGGTTACTGTGGACCTGCCAAAAGAAATCTGCCTGTCTCTAATAAAGTCCTCTCTTTTGTTGAGGTAAAAGGCCATTATTGGACGTTTTATGGTATGATGTGAATTCACACATTTTCACATTTCTACATGGTGTAAATTAATTTCTATTCATGTTCCCATCCATATATTTGAGATGTTCTGTTGGTTGTCCTTTCCCTGTTTTCTACCCTCTGTTTGCTCAATTCTCATCGTACCCCCGTCGCCTATATATCTGCCAAAACTTTTCAAATTTCCTCAGCGCCACCATTGAAGTTTCATTCGATCCAATCCAAATATGAAAAGTCAAAGTGTAAATTGGGAGCGCGGCTGCACAGACAAGACCAAGGCAGAGGTGGGAAAGAGAAGCCAGAGAGAGAGAGAGGGACAAGACATCAAAGAGACGGGGCGGGAGATGACCTTTCTTTTCTGTCCTGTGATCTTTCTATAGGCTCTTTTTTTTGAGCCGTTTGAGCCCATGCAATGCTCCCTGCAATGGAGGAAAGCCTACTGAACATCAGAAACACACTACAGACAGGTCGCTATATGAAGGGCCCTTTCACTCTGTCTCTTGTTATCTTCATTTAGATAGCGCAGGTTGACTCTTGCTGCACACTTACACATAAAAGCACTCTAATTGGGATTATTACATCTGTAGCATCAGTTGTTTTCATTCAGTATCAATTTTTCTCCAAGCCCGGAAAGTAAAAACAAAACAAAATCTGAAGCATATTTGCTGCCGGTTTTTCAGAAAAACGCTTCTGATAATAGCAGCCCAATTTGAATTGACAACCCTGTGATGACGGTGTTACGTTTCTGATGGCCAGCAGATTTTAGCTGCTAGCTAAAATAGCCTCGTGGACCTCAAATGCATTAAGTCTTCTACTGTTGTTGAGTCAAAATATCGGTACGTTCTGGGGGGCAGACACAGCCGAGGCGTGAATCTGAACATATTAACTCGGAGCCCTTAGCTCCGGCGGTGTCGTGGGAGATAAACACTTCATCTCCTCTGTCAACATGGCGCGACCTGTCCCGCGCACTTAACCTCTCCGGTGGCGCAGAGCTTCTCCACGAGCGCGACTTTTAACACTTTACTTTCCCATCTTCCTCATCCATCATCCACTCAGCCTCACCTCATCCTTCCCCCTAGCTCTCATCCATCTCTCTCTCAGCACCTCTCTCTTTCTTTTCCATCCTTTCTTTACGCCAGTCGTCTAAGTCCTCTAGATGGACACGGAGGTCTTCCTTCTGTCGCTGCTGTGTTTTCCTGTCCATTGTCCATCTGTTCCCTTTCTACCTTCCACCCATCTCCCCTTGTCCTGCCATCCATCTGCCCCTCCCTCCTCCCTCCCTCCCTCCCTCCCTCCCTCTGTCTCCATTTTTTCACATTTACATTTTTAGTCCTTCAGACAGTCCAGACAGGGACGTACCCCCCCCCCCCCCCCCCCCCCCAACACCGCTACACTACCGCCTCTGTCCAGCACAGTCCAACCAGTGCCGTCAATTCAACGAAAGACCCTGCATCTGATATCCTTCACCACCAAAATCTCCGAACATGCTTACGTGGACTTCTGGGGACAAAGTGGAGCAATGACTTAACACTGAAATGTTATGACATAAGACTCAATGAAACTCAAATGATGCTGTATTTCAAGATAAACACTGAAGAAGAAAATCGCCACCTACTCAAAACTGGTAATTAGTAACTTCCTGTAACGCTAGAAAGGCCAGGCCAGAATTGAAATGTCTCAGCTTTCAAAATGTCTCTCCATAGCTTTTCCTAGAGCCGCTTTCTGTGCAAACCCAGTGTTGATCTTTAGAGTCCCACAGGAACTAGCAGCTCTAATTATTTTCACCCCGTGAATCGACAGCCCGTCGGCCATCTCTCAGACCCGTTGGCCTTTTTCTCGGTGTTGATGTACTACTCAGACTCGGAGTCTATGTCACTCCCGGTAGCGTCAGTAACAGCAACAGCCAAAGTCATTAACCACAGGGAACGGCGGCGACGTTCACTGAAAAAAAAAAAAAAAATCAATACAAGACAATTTCACACTGTATAAGGAAATGGGGCTAATTTGACGCCGCTGTCATCGTAGCGTGGCGCCTCCCCTGCATAATATCTCTCTGTCTTCTCCCTCCCTCCCTCTCATGGGGGTTACGGAGTGACTCCTTAATGAGCTGCATGTACACACAGTAGCCAGATGCCAGCGGACACCCATTAGCTCACATGACAGACAGGAACCCCCCCCCCCCCACACACACACCACACACAGTATCTCCTCTAGTGTTAGACCGATGTGGGTTTGCTGAGATATTTGGCCTATTATTAAAAATCCACCTTTGATATGATGGAGATGTATATAGTGAATATATTTTTATTCATCTTTTGTACATCAGATGTCTGTCTGGTGTGGGAGGATTTTCCTCAACAGCTTCAGGGGTGTCAGTCTGTAATGAAACCTCCTGCCTTAAGGAGCTGCTGACCCACCTAAAAACTATTTCATTAGTCTGGGTTTCAGTGGAGAGTTTTAGTGTCCTGTGATGGACTAAATGCTGTTTCAGAATAAAATTCTGAGGGAAACAAAATATGATCTATTGGTAGATCTAAATGTAGATCTAAATTAGTGGTTCCCAAAGTGGAGATTTCAAGGGTCCTCGAGGAGGTACCAGGGGGTACACCAGCGAAATAAGGAATAATTAAATATATAAAGAAATTATCCCAATAAGAGAATTTAGCTTCAATCCAGAAACACTGGGATTGGTATCGGCCTTCCAAAACCCATATTGGTGTAACCCCAATCTCTCTCCACCCTGCCACCCCCCACTCTCCCCACCTCCTCGGTGCCGCATGGCTAGCACTGCAATCACTGAGCAGACACCCAGCCCAAACAAGACGGCCCCCGCTGGGAATTTACCCGTGTACTTGGCTTGTCTTGCTGGGACGGGATGGGGCGGGGGTGGAGGGGGGCACGGGGAGCGGCAGGGGGTTAAAACAAGCGCATCTTTTATTAATTGGGGAGACCCTTAGAGTGATCTTTATTAATCATTCACGTCGTGCATTTCACTTTGGGGTTGATCTGGACTGTCGGCAGAGGAGGGAGAACGTGGACTAACCTTGACATGGTTTAGAGTCCTATATTTAATAGGATTTAGCACCAAACTTCCAAACCCAAATTGTATAAATAGACTAAATTTCTAGGTAGAAAGTGGAGCAATGACTGATAAGATAAGATTATTTGGTCAGTGTGATAAATGATTGGATATAGCTCACCAAACCAGCTTAGAGGGAACTTTGGTCCTGATGTGATAGATCCAAATAGATTGCATGCAATTTTTTCTTGATATATACTTTCTCTTTGTTCTTTGTTCTCAATGAGTCTAAGATACGGTGAGTACTGCACCATACCATACCATACCATACCATATGCCCATGGTGGAGTCAGGGACTAGCCCTGCAAGTCTAAAATCAGAAGTATAGTGTAAGGATCGTTGTTTTTCAAGAACAATGAGTAGAACAATAACTTTTTTTTTTCCTCCAATAATGAACTCGAGATGTTGCTGTCTGTCCCAGCTGCTAGTCACGAAGTCACGTAATCATACATAAACGAGCATTGAAGGTTTGTTCTCTCAGATGAGCATTGAAAAGTATTTTACAAAGGAAAGCCAAAGGGAGTCTGAAACCTGAGGTAGATCAAAACAGATTAACCCCAACAGGAAAAGCCCCCGAAGCCACCAGTTGAAATTCTCTACAACGATATCCATTATTATCACCATGAAAAGGGAATGCGTTGCAATAAAATGTTCAAGCAGAAGCGAGCTGTGCATTTCGCGTTTACTTATTTGCTTCTTTTCCAAGCTGTGCAGTATAGATCCCAAACTATATTTTCACTGAGAATAGCCTTCATTTACTTTTCCTCTGAGCTAAATAAATATTTGACATTTCAGTCGCTCTGCCAGCTACCGTCTGCCGCAGAGAGAGACAAATGACTGATGAAGCAGCACTCACACACACACAGCAGAATATGAGCGTGCACTAACTGTGCTTCATCCCTTTTGAAACTGAATGTCAGGCGTGCAGTATTTATGGAAAAGGCCACAGAGGACAAATTTGTTTTGTTCCCTCACAATCCAAATACTTTTGGAACGAGCTATTAGTGAGTTCATTCGATTGTAAGTAAAAGAGGAAACCTTGTTGGTTCGGATCCTCAGGGAGGTAACATCCTCTTTAGTCCACTGAAGGGGTCAAGAGGCCAACAAGATTAGCTGGTAGTTAGGCACCGTCATTCTGCTAACGAGTGGATGGACTCTGACATATTGGACAGACGGGTGATTGATTACGGCCCTAACTATTGGTTACCCTCTTTAATTCCTAATGAAATCAAGTCTATTGACTTCTTAAACCTAACAGGGTTTTGATGAAGACTTTAAAGGCCTGGCGCAGACGACGGCGAGATATTTCCAGTTGCTGCAACGAGAAAAAAAAACGGTAAACGTCAGGTTTTGGTGTCAGTCCCTGCAGAATCAAAGAGCAAGGGCTTCTTTCTAGACCGACGTTCAACAATCATGCAGGTTGAAATCCATCGTAGAAGAGGAAGAGACAGCGATTTCTCCACTGACAGTAACCAAGGTAGATCAGAATGCAATGCAGCCACAAGACGTTTTGATCTGAGCGTTCCCAGTGCTGTTCCTTCAACAACGAAGGCCTATTTAGTCAAGAGGGATCCTGCGATGGCGATGATATATTCATTACCAGCTGTCATTACTTTTTTTTAAGCCTCCCTGTCAAGAGTTCAAAGGGATTTCTTCCTCTACCATCGCGCGGGCCTCAGTTATTGTCACCGTGTCGAGTCTCTCTCTTTGATCTGCGTATCAGACCTCCCATCACGCTTGACTTCGGAGGCTCCGTCCTCTTCGCATCCTCTCCACAGAGGATGCTTCGAATCTTTCCTTTCATCCTCAACCCCTGAGCTCTGGATGTCTCCCGAGTTCTCAGACGCTCCGAGAGGAACTTCATTTGGGAGCTGAGATACTCCCGTGCAGTCAGAAAGAGAGGAGGTGAAGTCAGGCGGTTTGGAAGAAGTGTGGGTGTGAATGAATATGTTTCAAATAGGATGTGGGTGGTTGGCATTGGCTGATACAATTGGTGTATCCAGTGTTTCCCCCAAGGTGGAAAAGCCTCTGAAACAACATTTAGACCATCATGAGACACTCAAACTCTCCACTGAAAGACAGGATAGTATTAATAATGATAATAATAATAAATCATACTGGAATCCATTCAAAACATCACATTAATATAAATTCAGATTAAGGGCTACAAGGGTATATATCAGTTCTACAATAAACATGTAATCAATCAAACTGCATCATGTCAGAGGTGGACGACACTGACTTGATTTGTAATGAAAGGCCAATACCAGCCTGATATATCGGTGTGACCCTAACACACTTCACCCATTGTCTTCGTCTGACATGAGAACATGTGCCCACTCTGACAGATCAATGGGTGCTGCTCCCTCATAGTCTCTCTATCCAGATAATAGGGTTTAATGGATGCCAGTCCCCTGAGACCCATTCACTCTGAGATGAAGGGGGGGGGCGGGGGGGAGGGGGTGGTGTTTGGGGATGGGTTTTGCCATGAACAGCTAGGGGTCGGTGGGGTTGCTCATCTGTTGTGTGTTAGATCTGTGACGCAACCCTGTCATAATTGAATCAGCATATTTGATTGACAGGGCGGCGTGGCGGTATTAATCAGAGTAAGGTTTCGCTGCGGGGCCATCTGCACCGCGGTCTCCATCTCTGTCACCCGTGCAGGAAATCAATACGCACTCTAATCAATGGACAGATATGGCCTCCTCAGTATTACACTACAGTAGAACGTCACTGCAAAGCTGTAATTGTTGTACCTAAAGTACAGTGGTAGTGGACACATGATTTCTCTCTTCATCAGAGGTGCTATGTGTAGCATTTAACATCAATAAATCATCACCATATTCATTTGACACATTTGGATCGGCCTCTACACTGCATTTGACGTTGTGTGCCACCAGGTCGGATTTGGAAGGAAATCTGGTGTATTGCTTTCCAGCACAAAGTGAGATCAACACGGCAAGGTGGTCAAAATGCTTCTTCCTGCTCTTCAAAACAAACGACACCGGGGAGGAGGGGGGGGACAAGTGGCAACATCCTCTTTGTGACAGCATGCAACGGGATTTATGGGAAATGTATGAAAGTCTTCATTTTGAGAAACACAAAATGCTACATGTACCTTGAAACCTCTAACTTGACAACATGGTGAAACAACTCTTCATGCAACATGATTTTCATACGGGATGCTCATAGGTGAAGTTCATTCGAATGGAGAATACTCACATGTGACAGAGTAGTCAGAAGTAGTGTAAGATAGCATTTTTTATATCAAATGCTGAAATGATGAATTTCAATCATTTCAACGGCTGTGGTTGACCCATAATATTGAACCGCGCCTGAATTCAAAAGCTTGTTTCTGATTAAAAAGTTGAATGAATGGTTCAGACACTTCAGATGTCTTTCATCGAAACTCTTCCTTTTGGGACTGAATGAACTGAACTGTGTACAGTCACCTTCAATTTGAATGACTTTACAGAGCATGTTTTTTATGATTCAAGCCGAGTGGAGCAAAAGGAGGTATTTGACGCTCCGTTTCAATGCTAGAGAAAATGAGAAAATATATCAAATATATATATAAATATATATATATATATATTATAAATAACTACCTTTCTCGATAATTCATGCCCTTGGCCACTGTGAGAAAATATGAATAGAAATAAATAAATAAAAGAAAGATTGATGAGTGATGATGGAAAGAGTGCAGCAAGAATGGAAAATGTGGGGTGTATTGCTTTAAAATCACTGAGGGCAACAACAGATTTTCAATTTTCAATGTGCTTAGCAGTTTGTTCCATTTATACGGTTCTAGTTCACTATTTTAAACTAACCAGTTCCCTGATCTGGTACCAGTGTTACTGGATTTCAAACTTTCAAACTGTGAAGCTGTCAAACTCACTCGCTCAGTCTCATCATGGTCCTCCCATGTTCCACAGGGAGTTTCAACCCCAGCGGTGAATGAACTGAGAGAGAAAGCACACAGAGCATTCTGTGCAAAAAAATACTACTTGAATCTGTCATAAAACCAATTCTACTTTACGGTAGAGGTGTGTATTTTTTCCCAATCGGACAATTCTGCAAAAGCATCCTACAAGTGTACAGAAAAAATACAGACAATGCCTACAGAGCTGAATTAGGCCAATTCCCATTACAAATTCAAAAAAGAGCACATCTCAAAAACAGCAACCCTCACTCATATCACTACAAAGCCCTGCAAAGCCAAGAGCTGAGCAAAGAAAAGAGACCTCCCAGTTAGATCCAGTTACAGTATTTCATAGATTTGGAAGCAAAGAGACTGGTGGCAGTGACATCAGCCGGGTGAGCGGGAGAGCTGCCATGCTCTGCCTCTGAGCTGTCGCTGATTCCTGTCAGAAAATGTGGGGGATGATCCCGCGCCCCTGAAGGTGCTCTCCAAGTTCCACCTTGGTCTTGGGTCTTGGGTCAAGCTACTTGTGTCAGTCCCGTCCACCTACCAGGTTCTACTGCATGAATGAACACAGTCACTCAGTTATTATTGTTCCTACTAGTACTACTGCCACTATTGTTATCTTGTCATTTATTTCCATCACCTGTTCAGTTTCCTTTTATAGCTCTTGGTTTTCTTCCATCTAGGTTGTTGATGTTGAGTTTTGCTGATGTAATAGTCATACTTTGTTCTGTTCCTTCTACCTTGTACAATATGCTGTGGCAATACTATAAATATACTATGGTCAGGCCACAGAGAAAAAAAAAAGAGAGAGAGAGAGAGAGAGAGAGAGAGAGAGAGACAGATCCTCCCAGTAGAGAGCTGAGTTGTTGGTGTTTGTTGTTACGGCTGGCTTGGCCCAGGTGTGTGCTGACTCCTTAAAAAACTTAATTTACCCCTGACACACTCTCTTACAAACACACACACACACACACACACTGATGCGCTGCCACCATATGCTTTCTAGGCAGATGGTGTGGTCAGCAGTGCCAGCAAACCGGTCCATAGAGTAGCTGATGGGATGCTGTTAGAGAGCACAATGGACTGGACGGCGTGTGAAGGTACCGATGCTGACAGGCAGATGCTGACTGAACTCACACATCGTCACACAAGTAGTGACATTTTCATAGAAATAAATGTCCATCTTGCTGGTCTCTATCACTGGTTGATATAGCACAATAGTGATTCAACTGAACTGATCTCAAGTTCAGTTCATGAAAGCTATTCCATTTGCTGTTCTAAACACTCTATGTTAGGTAGGTCTTTCCCGGGAAAAATCCTCTGGGGACAGGAAGTGATGCGTTTTTCATTTCCAGGTTTGTTTGGAATACATAGAAGAAGAACTGGGTAGTTAGCGTGAGCGGCGATAGCCACCGTGACTGAACAGACAAAGAAAAGAGCGCCACCTACAGAAACTCCATCAACAGAAAATCCAAGGAGAAAGATGTCTCAGTACTGGACACACTGTTTGATTGACAGGTGATCTCTGGGAAGGGCAGTGAAGAAACACCACAGTGATGAGCACCAAAGATGGAGCATGAAAACGGTCAAATCTAAAGATACCGAATATCTGTACGAAATATCTGCTGTTGTCAGTTTCAGTAACAGGCGAACCCCAATAAGAATAAACTTTCTTTGGATGTCAGCAGTGTTGTATTCTCATATTCAATTTCACCCATCCATTTCCAGCTCCAGCCCGGGGAGGGAGCCGACACCCTGGGGTGCTGGAGTCCGGTGGGCTGGGTGGCTGAAGGCCAGAGAGACTCGTCTAAATGCTAATTATCTTCATACAATCAAGGGAGAGGAAGGAGAGGAGGATGAAGAGAGAGTGATAGAGAGATGAAAATGTCTTTTGGCTCTCCACTCTGATGAGAAAACTGTTATGGAGAAAGAAATACATAAATAAATATTTCATTAAGCCTTATTGCTGGGTGATTACAGTTACTAAGAACACTCTTCCTACATTAATAATAAAAAAATAAAAAATAATAAAAACAATGAACCAGCTGCTACCTTAGTAGCTTTTTAAAAATCCCTTTAAAAAACAAATTTGTTTAGTCTTGCTTTTAGGGGAATTACGGTATTTTCTTGTTATTCTGTGATTTTTACCTATTCAATTTTATTGCTTTTTCTTCTTTAAGTTATTGTTCATATTTGTATTTATTGCTCCCGTTTTTACTCATCTTCATAAAGCACTTAGTAGCGCTATAAATAATAGTTACTTAATCATTATTATTATCTCACTCTAACGCACATGCACGCATGCACACTAAATCAGCAAACATTCTCAACCAAACACTCACTGTTCCCTCACTGTAAAAAATATTACGCCTCTTCAACTTAAAAACTTTTAATCAGAGGTTGACCTGTGATTCACCTAAACTATGTACATAGGAAGTCTCATCCTATAACCTTATTCAAACAAGAAGAAGAAAGGGTTTCTGGAGAGTTATCTCAAATGCAATGCATGCTGGGAAGTATGCTAATAAAGTTCCTTATTAAACTTGAAGGTGCTCAGTTTAGCAAATAGGTAGATAGGTAGGGTAGGTACTTTAATCCCCGGGGACAAAGAGTAACACCAAGAAATAAAGAAATAAAACTACAATGGAAATAATAAAAATAACACTAATGAATAAAAAATTTAAAAAAAAACAAAAACAAATAAAAAAATACAAAATACAAAATAAATAAATGCTTGATAAGATGTTCTTTGAACTGATAATTTTAAGTCACAGCTCCTGAAAAGATTATAAGTTCTGAATCTGACAATTAGCTGAAAGTGACAACTGCATCTATACACATGGAGTTAATGATTAAGTTGATTTCGTTCAATTGCACTGAGTTTTTACAGTGCTCCACTTCCACACTGCTACGTCTACTCCATAGTGTTTTGAATGTTTCTGACCAATTATTATTATTATTTTTTTTTACTCTGCTTTCCAAGGCTCAGCCAAATCACTCAGCCTCCCTGTCTGTCCTGTGGCAAAAATGACATGCTTTTGTGTTTTTCCAATCTCCAGAGCAGCCAAACCGGGCCCCGCTTCTGACCGCTCGATGATGAAAACTCCTGTTCTGGCTGTGACCTGGAGCTCCCTGGTAGCAATCGAACACAAGCACAAGAAGGATTTTTAAAACAACCTGGATTGCGCTCTCTTTTTCTCATTCCCTATATCCCTCTCTCCTATAGCCTAGCAAGGAGTCAGTATCTCGGTGGTGAAGGGCCTTTGGTAACTTAACGGGGATCAACACACTTGTCTCACAACACAGTCTCACAAGATTTGGTGAAAGTGAGCACAAGCTCACAAATAATGTGAAGATTGCGGTCTTCCACCGTGAAAGGATTATGGGACAATGGCATGAATTGGACACACCATTTTCACGTGTTCGGCACACGTTAAATTTAGGCATGGAAAACAACTTTGGTTAACTTTGGTTAGGTTAAGGTTTTGGTCATGGTTAAATAAGAAAAACTTAAACTGAAAATAAAAAAAAAATTCACCCACAGTAGAAAACGTCTTGTGGAGGCTTATTGGGGCCAGCTAGATTATGCCGACAGTTTGGCGGCGGGGTTGTACACATTGAAGGGTCATCAAAGTCAATGAGAATGTGAAATAAAATAGGCCTCCACATATAGTGATCGTCAAAACCACCAATATGAAAAATAAAAATTCAGAAAAGCATAATTTTATGCTTCTGTCCCTTAAAAGACCCTTTTTTCAATTTAGACCAGTTTGACTCTACTTACTATGATGTACTATGATGTATGAATTTAGTGAAAAATCACTATAATATTCCTGTGGGAACTTCCTGCACGAGCACTGTAATACTCAACAGTGAGTGAACACGATAATGTAGGTTTTTATAAAGAAATGTATTTGCCCAGGTTAGGCTCCAAAGACAAGAACTCGTTTTTTATTTGTCTTTTTATAAGCCTATTTAATTTGATACATTTTTACACTCCTCCATTCCTAGAAATCATTCACTGATAACACTTTTTCTTATTGCACCCAAGGATGCAGTGTAAGGTAAAAGCCTCCACTTTACCACCCTTTTTATTTGCAGACTCGTTCACCCACCTTTTCAGGCTGATGAGGCAAAGATTCATAGTATATATCATTAAGTAGCATCAAACTAATGTACATTATAGGAATCATTTATGTCATAAAGGTTTATGTCGGCCTAAAAATGTGATAAACTATAAACGTAAACTGAGTTTAGGTGGGTTTAACATCCCTGTTTAGAAAGCAGAGGAGTTAGTTTCTGTTTATGTGGATCTAAAAGGCCTTGGTTGATCCCGATACAGAATAGGGTCTTTCAATTCCACTTGATTATTATTATGGGGTGTGAGTTAGTGTGAATAAAAATGGCAATGTTCTTTGGAAGTGCTGAGTGCATATGACAGAACCTGGCAAATTACTTTTGTGAGACTTTGTTAATGTTAATGCCTCATGAACACCTTCTAATATGCAACTGTGACTCACAGGCAACACTGGAAAGACCTCCGGAGGCTTGGCAGTTGGTTAGGATGGTGATGAAGTGCTGAAGGCTTCTTTGGGGATTTAAGAGGGGCAAAAATGTGTTTGTCGCTGACAAGAATAAAACTTTGGCACGAACATGGTCAAAGTCATAAGTGCAGTTTAGAAATAAGTCCCCGCGGCTAAGCTGCAAGGTGGCCCGAGAACAGGAATATGTGGGAAGCTTATAAAACTACATGGTGCCCTGGGAACACAATGAGTTGGAAGCTATATGTCTGAAAACAGAAAGGTGCCCTGAGGGAAAATACGTAGGCCTATAGGTTACTGACAAGTGGACTAAGGTGCCCTGAGAAGGTGTAGCGAGCTAAACCATGCTCTAAAAAGCAGAGCCCTCAAGCAGAGGAAATTGAACTTATCAGCCTGAATTAAAATAAACCCAGTGTGGAAGAAATCTGTTTTTAAATTTATTTCTTTAACAAAAAAATACAAAGATCTTAACAAAACAACATAAAAGACATCACAAGAATATTACAGAGGTACAGGGGGTGGAGGGGGGGGGGGGGGCCGAAGGGCAGGGACTTGGCCCATGTTAAAATCTGGCTATATAATGGTATTTGGTTACCATTTAGCTAGCTAAATAAGTTGTATTATTTAAGAGCTAGCTAGCTCTTTATCAATACAAGTCCCATAGTGAGTTATTAGCATCAACTTAACTGATTAGTGTGACTAAGAAAGACTAAATAAAATATGTGGTGCATAAACAAAATATGTGAAAATGAGCAGCTATTCAAGTCACCTTTTCACATTAGCTGACAACATATCCTCCTGAGACCCTGCAAAAACAATGTTTCTGGATTTTGAATTTTATTTTATTTTATTTTTTCACAATTTCTAAAAATATTCTGTGAAAAAAACATGCTGCAGTTTTTTTTTTCAATAGGCACATTTTTATTTGACAATGATTGTATGTGTACTGTAGTGGACATCAAGAAGAATAGTAAAGTATTCCTGTGCTCTACACATTACATTATCTGCAGCACATAAATGGCTGGCCCACATCATTATCTATATTTCAAACACTATCAAATCAAAATCTTCAGTTATGTAATGATGGCTGCAAGTCACTCTTGGCCCATAATGTATGCTGGACAGTTTCAGCTTGCTGTGTGTCTTCTCAGGTGATGTCTCATCCTCCCAGCTCTCTAGCTCTTCATCTTGTTCAAACACTATTTCTGGATCTTCCTCACCTGACAGGTCTATGTCAGGGTCTCCCTTAACAATTCCCATTAAAAATTATCTCGGCCCTTCTGTGAGCTGTCCCCTAAATTTGGGTGTAACAAGCAGAAAAAGGGTCAGTGCATCGCCTGATGTCCACTACAGTGTGCATACAGTATATTATCATCTCTTATTTAGTCCAAAAATTGTTGAACTTCTCTGAAAACTGAATTGAGCTGTTTCTAAGATGTTTGCGTAGTAGAATAAAAGTAAGAATATTAAACTCACAAACATATTGAATAATTATCAACTTACCTTCCATCTTTCCATAAAACACATCTTAAAACACATCTTAGATCAACTAAACAAAGCAATTGATTTAGTCATCTCTCTGTCATGGAATCAAAAGATATACACATTTATGTAATTTTTGTTGAAAATTTTTGAATGCACAATTGTGTCAATGAGTAAATAGCACCTCATTCTACATATTTCAGAATTGGAAACCTTACGGTTAGTAGTTATACCAAGTAATCTGTCAGTTATTCAAATAGGCAGAAGTGATGTCACCCTGTTCCCAGAACAGACCCCGGTAGATATGATATCACTGAAATGCTTTGAAAGGCAAATTTCATCCAGAGTGGACAAAAATGAATTGCTTGGTCTGATGAGATATAGCTTTTGGATAATTCAACTTCAATTTTCTATTTAGAGGGGTGATAAAAAACTATATACTATATCTTCTTTGATTATAATACTTAATTAAAACTGAAATTTGTTACCATACTCATTACTGGGAAAAGTAATGACATTACAGTAAGATATTACAACCTCGATGCTGAACCACCACTAGCAGCGACCCTCTTTGGGCTGACCTCCTCTACTCTATAGTGGACCAGTGCTAGGACTGATAGTCCACCAGGGTGACAGCGGTGGCCCTGGGCTAAAAGACCTCTCAGGTTTCTCTGCAGGCTTTTAGCCATCATTAAAAATCACCCATATTGATCCTCCTGCTCTGAGCAACAGATGGAGATAGCCTTGGGGGAAAGTAGAGTATGGCCTGGAGGAGAGAGGGAGGGCCTGTCTGTCATTCACCACTCCTGACTGTAAAAACATGAATGCTGGTGAACTGGACCGATCAATACGCGGTGGTGATGATTGCACCTTTGGATTTAAAAATGACTAACATCCACCTGGAAAAGCTAAGGGAGGGGAAGTTATTATTGGTAGTTATTCATGGTAGAGCCCCAAAAGGGGTAGAAAGTATGAATAAATATTCTACTCAAGCAGAAGTATGGTTAATTTTTTACTGTACTATAAGTCAAATTATTGGTGTAAAAGATGCTCATTTTAAATACTGAAATAATAGAAGTTACTGAGATGCTTTAATAAAACAGACATTGCTATGATCTTTCCCATGCATTTTGTACACAATGTTATATGCTCTAAAAAGTAGATCCTGAAATTCATGTCATTATACAATCTTTAATGAAGACAAACTAAAAATGTCCATCCCCGTTATTCAATAATGTTACTATACTAATGTTTCTGTTGCTATTAGCTAACCAGCTAGCCCGCAAAGCTAGCTAACTAGCTAGACAACAACCAGGCTAGCACAAACCGATAATACTGTAGCTGGATGGATGTTAACTAAGCTACTAGCATGGATACATTTGAGTGTGTAATGTTACAGCTAGTTAACTTAACGTTTCCGCCATATGCTAGCATGTAGTGTGAGTACATAATAATTCACTACTTCCACCTTTGAAAACTAGACAAATAGAGGTTGCAGTTTGTGTAGATGTGGATGTTGTGAGATTGAATAAAGTGGACAAGTAAAAGTGTCAACACATAAATAGCCGCCACCGTTCAAGTCTCACCCTGGAAGTGGACGGTAAAACAGCTTGACGTCAAACCACTCTGGCTCTCAGCTCTCATTGCCAATATTGGTCTTTCAGGAGTGCAGCCCAGTCTACATTTATCGTATCCACGTTGATGATTTGATGCAGGTGAAGGGAAACAGAAGAGGCCATTCAGTGCATCTTGCCCTAACGCACAGAACAAAGTAGAGAGAACACCTAACACACACATCATAAGCAGTGAAAGCACACAATATATAATATATTATTATAATAAAAAATATAATATATATAATATATATAATAATGTACTTACAAGCGTGTAACAAACACATACTACTGTGTTTTTATTAGTTTTTTATTCTAGCACAAAGAAACATAAAAACATGACGTGGTAATCCTGGAATTCCTTTTTCATTAAGCTTGCATTGCGATGTTTTTTTTCATTTCAGTCTTTGTTATGTGACTTTCATGACTTTGAGGATCATGCTTTGATTTTTTGTTTTTTTAGCTCTAGTCATTGGTAGAGCAACTGCAGAATAGGACACGAGGCATGTTCCATTCCTACATACTCGCCTCTAAAAAAAAATTCATTTCATCATGGCCACTTACATACATTTGTCACGGCGGTACTTCATTAGGCGACGTATTCAATTCATCAGCCACCGTTGCACATCGCTCTTTGTAAACCTCATTTGATAAATATAGGCTACTGTATGATGTCAGCCCCCCCCCACCACCACCCCACCTCCCACCCCAGACACACACACTCTCTCTCCACCCAGCCTGGGGAAGATGACGTCTGACAGTTGGTGGATGATTTGTGGCTCGTGCTGCCTGACTTGTGCATGCAGAGCCCAAATGAAAATGAATAGGACAGCAGGGACCGCAGAGGGCAGAGAGTCATGTTAGGGTGGGGGGGGGGGGTACTGCACCAAGACAGACTGGGAGACGGGGGGGGGGGGGGCCTAACCCCTAAGGGTTAGGCCGGTTTGCTGCTTACTTATTTACTTATTATACATACTGCACATATTCCATATCCATTAATCCATATTTAAGTGAGTAATAGACACTATAAGTAACATCTGTGACGAAGTAACATAAGTAAGCCGTACTCTTTCAGTCAGTTCAGAGTGTTGGAATTGTTGGCAGCATATGGTTAGAAAATATGATTGCTTTTGTTGTTTTGATTATTTTCTACTGCTTTTTATTGCCTGCTTTCTTTTCTCCCTGTCCTCCTAGTATGAGCCAGTTTAGTCTTGTCTGATATGATGAATATGAAGCGGTTTGTTTAATTACATATTTATTTCAGAATTGATTTGATCAGATGAAAATGTATTGATCCCAGTGGAGCAATTGGGCCATTGCAGCAGCAAGTAGTGAAAGATTACAGCAAAGAAGAATAGGATATGAGCAAGAATATAGCAAATGGAGGTTATAGGGCATATTACGTAGAAAAAGTATGAATGAAAATGTGCAAAAAAAGTATTTATTCCAGATTGTATAGTGCAGTAGTGCTGCCAAAAGGTGGTAGAAAATGTGAAAAATAACTAAAAATAAGGAGAAGGGAGGGATATATATAGTGCAATAGTGCATTAGTGCTGGGTAGACAAAAAAAGAGAATAACAGAAAAGAGAGTTGCTGCACCAGTTGTAGTTCAGCATCATCTTGCATCTACCAATATGCTTCGATCATTAAAACTGCTTGTCTTCAGGAAGCCCTTAACCTGAACTGATTCCAATGCAACGTTTTGACCACATTCCACACGTGTAATACATGTTGCTGTTGTTGTTGTTATTGGTTTCGGTTTAGACGATTTTCCACCCTGACAAGAATAAAATTATGAGGGGAAACACTGAATGCTTGTTTTTGGAATGAAAATGGTCAGATTTAAAGATATTGAATATCGGTACAAAATATCGGCAACCAGCAGCTTCAATCCAAAAATATCTGCATGGGTACGGTTGCCAAAAACCCATATTGGTGGAACCCAGCTGGGAGGGTTGGAATACCACTTTGATAATACAGTAAAACCCCAGAGGAGGCCAGTGAAGGCTGCAGGGGAGGATGATGCAGGTTATGACAAACAGGGATGAATGATGAGGCGAGAGAAGGTGGGATGGCCTGGGAAGGTGGCGGGGGGGGGCAGGGATTTATGGCTTTATGGTTTCAGATTCTCAAGGTGGGCTGAGAAGTTGAGACAGGAGAGAATCTGAGAAATCTGGGACTCTAGGAGCTAAGAGACTCGAGGGGAAACAAATGGGCACTCACGTCAAACACTCATGTAAAAAGAGCAGTGGGTGAGCTGGAGAGGGGGAAATGAAACTTCCTTGGCATTTGGCCAAAGACATTCATTCGATACCATTTCATGTCGTCTTGTACCTCATTTAACTCAATTGCCTCTGACTTGATAAAAAACCTGGCACAGACAAAAAAGCATGTTGTGATAGTAGTGTGGCTCACAGGAAATGAATTCTGATATGACAATGGCCAAATCCGGTCACAGTCTGATGCAGTTTCCAGTCTTTTCGTGCCAAAAGGCCGGTGATGTGAAATCATCCATAATTGAGAAGCTAATATGAGTGTGTGTCTGCATTTGTCGAAGGCAGGGTTATTATAGTTTGGGATTTTTCATTTATTTTTATTCATAAAGTTTTCTCTTTTTTTCAATTTCAGTTTAGTTTGTTAGTTTGGTAATTTTATTTTTATTTTGAGCAAATCTTTAGTTTTTATTTAGTTTATTTAGTTTCAGTTCTAGTATTTTTGGTAGGGGTGGTATTTTTTAAATGTACAATTCTAGAAATTCATAACAGTTATTTTGTATATGTTTGCAACAGGTATTTTGTAATACAAACAATAAATTATAAATAGTTTATTTATTTATTATTATTTACATTAATTTTCAACACATCCTCAACTTAAAGCTGGGACCATTTCAACATGTGCACTGCTACATATATTTTAAGATTTTAAGATTAGTTTTTACTTACTTTACGTACGTACTACTACTACGGAGCCCGGGAAGTGACATGGATGAAAAAAAACAAAACGATGTATTTTTGCGAGATCTCGCAATACTTTTGCGAGATCCCGCAATACTTTTTGCGAGATCTCGCAATACTTTTGCGAGATCCCGCAAAACATTATATAGGTCAATGTAGCAGTCTACTAATTCCGTGTCAGTTCAACTACAACAATGGAGGGCACTCACCCGTGGGAGAAGTTTATTGACTTTTATTTTGAGATAGGCCTGAAATATTCTGAGTATTCTTTTCAGATGTCTCTCGCTTATCTGACAACCATGCCTGCTGCCAAGCACCGACTTAATGTCCTTATATTTCAGGCCTATCTCAAAATAAAAGTCAATAAACTTCTCCCACGGGTGAGTGCCCTCCATTGTTGTAGTTGAACTGACACGGAATTAGTAGACTGCTACATTGACCTATATAATGTTTTGCGGGATCTCGCAAAAGTATTGCGAGATCTCGCAAAAAGTATTGCGAGATCCCGCAAAAGTATTGCGAGATCCCGCAAAAAGTATTGCGAGATCTCGCAAAAATACATCGTTTTTTTTTTTTCATCCATGTCACTTCCCGGGCTCCGTAATAACTTCCTACTTGACGACAATGTTTTTTAACACCTTGTTTTCGTCTTTAGGCTTTAGTTTACGATAATGAGCTTGGACCAAGGGTTCGCCACTATTACTTTAGTTCTTTTATGTGGCTCGGGATTCAAATTTTACATATTTGAGAATGTTAAAGAGGTAATGTTCAAAATGATTTTCTTTAAAAAAAATCTTGTCTCCATCCACATCCACTGTTGTTTTGTGTTTTTGCACTGCCCAGACGTCACCAGAGTTGCCATATTCGCCATTTTCGCCCATATCCGATTTTGATTCCATCTGCTGGGGGAAAAAATCCTTGGGCGGGTAGATTACATTTGGGCTACTTTTTACAGTATTGGAGAATCTGGAGTTCCAATGCCTGGAGCCTAATGTTTTGGACAAGCCAGCAGGAAAAAAAAATCAATGTTGGATTCTGTGTTTATGGTAAGACCATTTTCATGTATTGTTGCTGCTGGTTTTAATTGATTAGCTACTACTGGTCAATGCTACTACTATTGTCTTAGTATGAGTTGAAGTGTTGTTGTTGTTCTCTGTTTACTGTGTGTGGGAGGGGTTGTGCCTTCGTGTGTGTGTGTGTGTGTCGCGTGAATGAGAGTTGCGAGGAGTTGTGGTTTCAATTTGGTGTGGAAGTGTGGAAGTGTGTGGCTGCCGAGTACGCTACAGTATTGTCAACAAGTTGGTTTCTGTTGATTTCTTGAGCTTGTTATGTCGTGTTATTCTATTTGGGTGTTCTATTCTCGTGTTGTGAAGGTTGCTGTTTCTCATCATGGTTATGGTCAGAGGAATGGGTAGATGAGGTTAGGCGGCTACTGTTCTTTGGAAGAAAAAACTTCTGATTTCTATATTTTATTTCGATTTGTCTATGAACGTTTTATAATGCAACTTTCATAATACATGTATTTTTTCCCGAGTCAATTTCCCCTAATCTTACCCTTTTATTGTTTATTCCCATTTTCTTATATGGAGTATTGAACCGCTCAACTCAGATACATTTATGCTTTTTATGCCTAAACTGTGCCCAACGCACAGCCTCATTATTTGCTGAATGAAAGCCTGAATTAGTGCTGATTAATTAAGCACATATCAGTCTTCCTTGAGACATAGTCACTTGCGTAATTAGCAATTATCCAGGACTTTCCTTTAAAAGCTTTATTATTATGCTCGCCCTGGTTCATGTCTGTTCGTGTATTTTGTCAGAAAATAACCTTGCCCGTGTAATTGGCAACCCTGCTCTAATGACGTGGCCTCAGTGTGTGTGTGTGTGTGTGTGTAGTTGGAGTGTCTAGCCATTGGAGCTCAGGTGCTGGAAGGGGGATGTGGATGTGTAATAATAACAGTGGAGATTAAATTATTAAGGGGGCGTGAGCAGGGCAAAAGCAATCCATTACTCACTAGTACTCCTAACTCATTTCAACAGTCATGCTTTTACCTTATGTATTACTCCCTGGGAAAAGTAATTAATTACAGTACTCATCATATGACTTTTATTACCCACAAAATTAGTGATTTCATCCTCTCTCCCCTTCTAAAATCAGGGTAAATCAGTTTCCTCTCCTGTGAATGACCAGGAAACCAAACAGTGTTGATGTCCAATGTTCTTGTCGTCTTTTTACTGGATAAAATCAAAGTAGTGGGATTATTTCCACCCAGAGTGAATTAACAGTTCTACCATTACCATGGGATAATCATGAGATAGTTTTTTGATAATCAGATAATTGGTTTTATTACTGAAATTGAAATATTAATTTGTTACACTTTACTAGGGAAATTAACGGTATCACTGTAAGAGTTACCCAACACTGTGTAAAGGGGTTGAATGGAGGGGTGTATCCCACATCTTATTTCTCCCTTGGGAGAAGGGGTTGGGGAGGAGGGGGCGCTACCACCGCATCTGCCGCTGTGCCTCAGAGCCAGGCAGGCAGGCATTGACAACAAAAGGCCCGGCAATGTGCCATCGCTTCACCCGAGAAGAGAGAAGCTGCGTCAAGCAAGCGAGAGAGTGCAAGAACGCTACCGGAAGTCAGGGGATTTGGTCTTCATAATAAAAGTTTTGACTCAGTCCTGTTGGCCCAATTCTGTTTGTTGTTATGTTATGTTTTAGGACCAATGTGTTAAAGGTTATACATGTGATAAAGAGTAGCGAAACAGACAGTTAACATCACTAAATCATTATCATGTTAATTTTAAGACATTAGTATAATCATCACAAACAAACAAGACCATCGGCCAGAAGATTGGAGCACAGGAAGCAACAGGGTTCAATAAGTAACACAAATAATCTGACAATCTCTATGATATATTAAGTTTTAAAACTGCTACACACAGCAGCTGTAATATGCTATGGACCTTTTCAAGATAGTAGACATACTTCCATGTTGTCTGCAGTATGTTTTGTGAATTTTTCTCAGCCCTAGATATTCCTGATTTGACGTCACTGTTTTGTTGACGGTGCCATGTCCACTCCCAGAAAATGCAATGTGATAACCACAGACTGCCCAACACGCAACAGTCAATGAGCAAACATGTTGCCTGACTTTGGATGAAAAGGTAAGATACTTAAAAAAGATTGAAATCCTTTGAGAAAGACTGCAGATAAACTCTGATCTATTTCTGTCTCTTTCCTGACTATGGATATAGGCCTAGGCTGTGAAAAGGACATGTAAAAGAATATTTGGGGAAAAGGCAATAATTGTATTTTCAGTGATATCCTACTTAAATATGTCGTGTATCTCCACGTTGGTTACTTTGCAAAAACGTTGCACTACACGTTCTTCAGTAAGGGGTTCTATTTTGAAAGGTAAAACCGGAAGTCGTGTAGTCTTATTCTGGCAAACATGACACTAATGACAGGAGGAGAGCAGAAGGTGAGAGAAAGGAAGGAGGGATGCGGAGGAGGAGGAGGGGAAGATTAAAGGAGCATGAGAAAGCGGTAGGCTGGTATACGCTGGAGCGAGAGAGAGAGAGAGAGAGAGAGAGAGAGAGAGAGAGAGAGAGAGAGAGAGAGAGAGAGAGAGAGAGAGAGAGAGAGAGAGAGAGAGAGAGAGAGAGAGAGAGAGAGAGAGAGAGACAGAGACAGAGACAGAGCGAGAGAGAGAGAGAGCTGAATGCGGCTTGACTAAAATTACATACCGGGTAGTGGGAGGAGGGTGGTCAGGATACTCAGAAGAGGGAGAGGGAGAGACAGAGGCAGGACAGTAACAAAGCTGGGGACGCTTCCATTATCTAAAACACGGTGTTGGTCTCTCCGGCAGAGCGAGCAGCATCACCCCGCCTCCTGCGCATCATCCCCGGCTCTCCGCATCCCTGTTGCCCGTGAGGAAAGCCTTCGCCCTCCGTTCCTCGGCAAGGTAAACAAACCCACATTTTGAAACACCTAGCTCTCGTTTCCACGTCGCAGTTCCATTTTTTGATCACTCTTCGTACATAATAGGCAATAAGAAAACATACAGTAATAACCGGTTGAAATGTATTGAGTTTTTTTTAAGGAATGGATGCGCTGCTTATTAATAATACTTTTGACGCAGTAGCTAGGGTTGTGTGGGACAGACTTTAGCATAATTTGCAAGGACATATATAACGTTACCAATGATGTAGCCCCGGTGCGCGCCGCTGTCTTGCTATGGGGAGACGTTACGCCAAACCTCATTCAAAAATATGGCAAGTTAATGAGAGCTTGCATGTCGGCAAACGTACACACCTCCGAGATATTGGTTTAATACCTAAATACCTAATTATTAGCAGTTTTCATTTCGGCATGTATATAATCCTCCAAGCAGCGCGAATTACAATAAAATATTCAATTTTTATAACCGGTTCGCCCGTTACTCTTACAATCCTCTTCCAACAAAATACACCGTGTTGGGCGGTTAGCGAGCAGTGTGAACTGATTCTGAAAGTTGATATTTCTATTGAAATGAAGCGTTGCCTGTTTGCCGAATTCACCGAATTCAATATTCAATATGCCGAATTCAATATTCGTTAAAGGTCTTGCTTTATCTTCTACGAGGTGTGCACGTTAAGCCACCTTCGCCTATAAGCAAGGTAACGTTGAATCCCCAGGTTGTTGAATAGATTTACGCGTGATGAGCTTCGCAACGTAGAACCTCAGAAAAAAAAAAAGCATGAGCAAAACGACCACCTCGTGTAATGTTTTCAAGATCCGCGGGTAGGCTGAGCATTTGAAGATATAGCCGTAGGGGTAGGGGTATCCCGGGTTGGCCAGCTGGTGCAGGGGCTGGTTTGGGGCTTAGTACCAGCTTAGTGCTGGTTCCCACCCAAGGGTCCTCCGGGGGTCCCCAGCAAAACGAGGAAGACTTTACTTACCCTATAATTTAATTCACTATGAATGATCCCAATTAGAGAATGTATGAGTGACTGTTTTAATCACAGCCTCACCACTATTATCTCCACAGGGTAGACAGTTCTACAATTCAACACTAAATCAAGTATGTTCCAATGTGTGTTTCTGGGACTAAATCTTATCAAAAACATTTGAGACTTAAAGGATTGGTGCATGTCTAGCTCATAATTTATGTTTGATACCATAGAATATAACCTAAATAGTTTAGTAACTGCATAATACTTTCTGTAATATTACTATATTATTCCTATAGGGATTTATAGTGTGTCTGTACTCAACAGTGAGTTTATACCTCATCTTACTAAATGGTATTTTTTTTAATCTCCTATGATATCAATAGAATTTTTTTTTAATCAAACCAAATCACATTTATTTGTATAGCCCTTAATCACTGTTACAGTCTCAAAGGGCTTCACAGCGTCCAACGTGTGAAAACAATAAATGGTTAGTACACGACATCCCCCAGCCTTAGACCCTCACAGAGGACAAGGAAAAACTAAAAAAAAACCTTAAGGGAAAAATTGGAAGAAACATTGGGAGGGGCTATTCAGAGAGGGATCCCCTACCAGGACGTTTGGGCGTGCAATAGATGCCGAGTTTGGGCAAGCAGCGTATACACAATGCATAAAAGTTTATTTGCGTGGGATGTCCAGATCTGATGTGCAAACGGCAGCAAATGGTGCCGAGCTGCATCCTGGAACAGATAGGAGACACACCCACACACACTCACTCACACAGACAAACATGACCAATCAGTGGACAGGAGCAGGTAGACCAGGAGAATAGGACATGTAGGCAGGATGCTAGTATCCATCGGCAGGACCCTGAGCTAGGATGAGCTAACTGGTCTAGCCTAACTCTGAGAAGAGACTGAGCCACTCCCTCAAGGCTTTATACATTCCCATGGGATATTAGATATCGTTTTACTACAATATTTATATGGTATCCTTCTAAAATTGATTGTAGGATTACTATAGTTCTTTTGTAAGAGAAAGATAGTGATGTTTATTTAGATCTTATACTACATCCCTCGTGCCTTTACATCGTAGTGATTTAGGTTACACCCATTATAATAGCTTCAGACCCGCCACGGGCTGAGAGAAAAGGGGGCGTTGGCTTGATTTTTACCCTTAGCCAGTGAATGTGCTAGTCTTTAATGTGAAAATGGTACTGTAGACTATTATAGAGAAAATAATTTGACCGGGTCAGGCTCAAAGGACAAGATATTGCTGGTGGTTTGCCTTACGATGATCACCGACACCGATGATAAATTGACCACCATGTCACTGCCCTGAGCCAGTGAATAGTGTAGTTTCAGTGTGCAGGCTATTATAGAGAAAATAATACCTAGAAATAATGCTAATAATAATCCTAGAGGAAAAAGCACTTTTCAATGCTTTTCAAATACTCTACTGGCTGTGAAAGAAAAAGAGAAGACATGACAAAGGATCTTAAGCTCAGAGCTGTAATTTAAGGTTTGGCAGAGCGTGATACTGTAGTGTTGCACTCATACGCCTGCAGCATGCTCAGCTGCAGACAGGAGAAGTGGATAGTTACTCACTAGCTATGTTTACATGCGTACAATAACTATTGGCAATACTCCTATTAAGACAATAGTGCAATGAAGCCATTTACACACACGATTCTATAAAGTGACACCTTCCCTACTAATCTGGTTTACATGTTGACATCATGTGGTTATTGCAAGAATTCAAATGGGCGGTGTGGTTTGATAGGAGCGAGAACGTAATCCAAACCTACTACAGGTAATAACCCCAAAACACAAGGGATTATGGTATAAGGAGATGGATGTTGACATCTGATAGCCAGCAGTTCGTCATGTTTGGAAAGCCTAGTATTAACGAAATGAAGCGAGGGCAAACCGCAGTCTGGACCGATGCTCGTATTCAGACATGTCTTCACGTGCTCTCCAGAGGAGGGAAATTACATTACATCGTGCTCAGTTAAAGTTACATAGACTGGATTTGTTTCGACTCCGCCCCCCTGAGTGTTATCCAGCTTCATCTGTCTTTTTGCTCCCTAACTCCTTCCACCATAAGCATCTACACAGTTCCGCTCCACAATTTCCTGTGCAAGCGACGTTCCCCGTCGATCCACCAGTTGAACTGAGATGAAACGAACCCCATCTACAGGTCATATATTGCGCTTAACGCTACAGTGGAACAGTAAAGCCTTCAGCCCAGCCTCTCGATGCTTCGTGTCAGCGTGCCCCGGCTCACTCAAAGACTCCACGGGCTCTAATAAGGGGCATGACCGCAGGGGTCAGCCCTCTCTATCTCAGAAAGATTATGTGCTGTGGTGCGATGTCACGATGGCTCAACTGCTGAGCTGGTCCAATGTGTCAGATTGATATGGAGATATGGCGCTGGCAGGGAGATGGAGAGGAATGCTTTGTTCTGCGGAGAAACCGTCCTGATCCAATCTACGAGAGCATTGTCTCCAGCCAAGCAGTAATGGCTGAAGGCATAGGAAATGGCCTCTCTGCTCAGACATGAAATCGCTCTGGTTTGCTGCAGCATAGTGCGGGGTTTGTTAAGGCTGTGCTGTGTGCCATAAAAGTCCTAAAGCACTTAACACCGTTAACAAGACTAGGTGTCCCGAGTGATGGCTGTGCTGTTCTAGTGAGCCACGCCTCCAGGCATGCACGCTCCAAAAAACATCAGGGCAAAGGCAGTGTAAAAAACACAGGTAAAAAAACCAAACAGCTATTGGTGATGTGTGCTGCATTTCTGGGTCCGTTTTGTTGTTTGGTGGTGTATATCTTTTTTATTTCCGAAGTGGCCAAATGTCATGTTGAGGTATTTCCAGCGCAGCTACAACAGCAGAGCGTCTTCTCCTCTAACTAAATCATCAACGGTAAACATCAGGTTTTGGTGGAAACCCATCGTAGAAGAGGAGGAGACACCAATTTCTCCACCGGCAGTATACATATACATGTATACATGTTGCATTTTGACTGAGTGGCGTGGCTTCCATCGTAAACACAGCTGAGTGATCGTACTTTACAGCTATTTATGTATATGCCCCATACGCCCAAATACGCATTTTCTGTGGGTTGTCAACAGGCATTCTGGGAAATGTCAGAAATCACTAACCGAAGCAGAAGTAGACGAGGCGGGCTGCGGTGAAGTGGGTACAGAAAAATGGTAAATTACAACACTTACACAAAATAACTCCCGAGAATGACTTGGACATCACAGATTGATGATATATGACGGTGTAAGAGAATCATCCTTTAAGAAAACACAAAGACACAGAGGCTTCTCTGGTTGGCCTTACCTATGTTTTCCTCACCCGCACACACTCTCTCTCTCGCTTTCTCACCTACATCTATGGCCGTTTTGCCCACTTGCCCTGATTCTAATAGTGCCTGTTTGAACTCTTAAACCTGCTGGAGCTGGAGACTGGGCCAGGATATATGGCTTCCAAGACTCATTATTACTCCTCTGGAGGTGAACACCTTGACTCGCCTCCTACCTTTCCAGCTTTGCACACACACACACACACACACACACACACACACACACACACATTGGCATATCAGCAAATGGATGCACGCACACAGGCAGACGGAAACACACACACACAAATGAAAGCAGGTAGGCACACCGTCACAAACACACACACACACACACATGCACATTTATCATTCGCTGAGGGCTTCGTGGAGACTCATTTCTCAGGCAGGCTGTGTGCAGACTTCCTGGTCTGTCCAGATGAGATCATAGAATGATAGCAGGTCACAGCCAATCATCACTTGGGGTTACGCCTAGCAGAGCTAATCTACTGCCATCGCCTCATTGGAGCAGAGCGAGTTTCTGAGGAAGCCACTGGCAAACTATTAGTCACACACTTTATCACAGGGAGTTTTTTTTTATTATCAGAGATGTGTGTGTGTGTGTGTGTCCAAGAGTGGATGGGGATGCAGGGTGTGTGTCTGTGCAGAGAGAGTGAGTACAGAGTGAGACTGTGAGCTTGGAGGGAAAACGATGTGTATTTTTTTATTTTTTTTTTGGAGTATTTTGATATTCTATCTAAAAGTCATATAAGTGTGTGTGTGTGTGTGTGTGTGTTTCTCAGTTCTGTGAGGTGGTTTGCTGGAAGGGTGCTGGAGTCGGGGGAAGTGTTGGGGCAGTAGATAGAAGCCTAGCAGTAGGCCGAGTGCAAATTAAAACCCAGTGAAGCGCTATAGGAGAACATGTTGCAGACTGCTAATGCTGCGACAGAGCCGGGAAGCCTTCACAATGATAATGTTAGGTCAGAACCCACCGAGAATACACGGGAGATGTTGTTAATACACGGGTAGCGGCAGCCTGCTAGCACTAACAGTACATTAAGGGTATGGCTACCTAGCTAATCTCCGGTGATGCTTGGCTTTCTATGCTCTGCTAATACTGGGGCGTCCCAACAACCGTAGATAATATAGGGTAGAGACTTTGTCCTAGGAAAAATTCAATGGTACGGCCCTTCAAGTCGGAATTCCATGTAGGAAACTCAAGATTTCCCAACCCTGAGGTTTCAGAGACGTAGTTATCTGAGTAGCTCACTTGCGAGTTTTCTCAGTGGCTATGTTTGCATGCACATTACAGTTTTTTTTCGATTGCTTTGACTCATTTTGCACAGCAGAATTTCAATGTACAAAACTCAAAATGCAAAGTGCCAAACTGACTTTCAAAATTCATACTCTAAGACACTACATCCTATGCTGACATACAAAGTGCCAAACTCTAAATCATCTGCTCCATCCTCAGAGTACAGCCACCTAACATTACAACAATGTTCAAATGCTTATTACTACAAACGCAGATCACTAAATCAGTTCATCAGGTGTTTGTAGTCATGTCTCATTACTTCCAGCAGCCTTGCCCAGGTTAGTAGCATTGCAACACAATTGATAATCTCATCACCACTACATAAAAGGCTGCTTAGAAACCTGAATGGCAGTTTCTGACAACAATGAAGGACGGGGTCGTCGACGGGGTCGCGGTCATGGCCAAGCAGTCAGAAGGCATGCAGTTGTGTCAAATGAAATTAGAGCCACTGTGATCGACCATGTTGTAAACAGAGGTCTAAGAAGAAGATTTTACCAACGCTGCCTTGCAAATGAAGATATCAGATGTACATGAAATTCTGTGGCCAAATGCAGCAGAGAGGCAAAATGCTGCTTAAGCACTGAAATGCATTTGTTTTGTTTTTTGTTACTGTAATTTTTGCTTTTACTGTTGATTTTGTTTACTGTAAAAGTTTGAGTTGAGTTGAGTTGAGTTTACTGCACTACTGTATGATTTCTTTCATATACAGTAATCTACTGTAATCTAATATTTTGTTTGTCTTCCATAAAAACACAAGCTATATATATATATACCTCAGTCTATCACAGGGGATCACAGGGGATGCTTGCTGTACTTCATTTGAAGTACTTATAAGTAAATGACCCTTGAATAGTCTTTTTTGATGACAATTATTTAGTGTTTGACAGCATTATTTGATAATGGCCATTGTATTTGAAAATGCACCAATAATTAAACTTCAACGATGAACATATCCAATGTTCTGGTGCTATGATAAACGTTTGCATATAATATTCTCTCATTTGACACCGGTATTTATATTTTGCATGCTATATTAGATTTTGAACCCAAAATTAGCAGTATAGCATTCTGTGTTAAAAGTTTTGCACATTGAAAATCTGTTGTGCAAATTGAGTCAAAGCAATCGAAAAAAACTGTAATACTCCCTTAACATTCAGGACACTCAAGTATCCAGTGAATAAGCTGGCGGATGTAAACATCATGTCCATGTTTACAATAACCTGGATAAGCTATTTTCCCGGCCACGAGAAACCCGGATAGCCGGGATATTCCCGCATTGCTATCTTATCCCGTGTACCGTCGGTTTTCACAGTCCGCTAAAGCTCAATTTTGTATTGTAGTATAGCTGTGGGAAAATTGCAAGATGCTGGCTTTCTGCGGACGCGGTGGAAAGTCCTGAAAGAGATCATATTATTACGCAGCCGGGAATCAAAATCATGCAAGTGGCTCAGCTCCAGCATCTTTACATGTAGTTGTAAGTAGCTTAGTGGTGGGAGAACACAGATAGGCGGAAATTGTGTTTACCGGTGGATATACACACACGAGGATACAGGGATATTGGAGAGCGCGTTAAAACAGCCTTACACCGAATATGAGCCGGTATCCGGATTACTGCGCGCGTGCAAACACGGCCATTGATAACAACGAGCCGGCCAGGTAACAAACACATTGATCGTGCAGAAGCAGAGTGTTTCTACCTCATCAATGGCATTACGGGGCACAGCCAGCTGTCTAACTGAAATACCGAGGCGGTGCGAGCCAGCCAATCTAGAGCCGTGCCAGGTCTCTAGGAAATGCTTGTGAACACTTAATGAGCATAAATGCAGTCCGTTGCCGAGCAAAACAGAAGGCGAGACAGAGGAAGCCAACATAGACTGGAGTGTAGAATATGAGAAAATGATCTAGTGGAGGTTGGGGTAAAATGAGCCACTTTTTACATTTTTGTTCAGAAAAATAAATGTGTGTTTATTTCAACTAATAATTGTTATGTATACTTGGGAATTCGTGGCAAACAATTTCTGTAGCTAGTATAGTTTTAGAAGTATGACACATTGACGTACCCCAGGGTAGGGGTAAGTCGTGCATAGGGACAGGCCACGTTGGACCCTATTGGAGTTAAACAACTTCAAACCGTTAGAATTGTCCTTTCCCTCAGGCCATACCAGCATGCAGGGACACACAATCTGCCTCTATTCAGTCTCCCATTCTGACAACTGATGTTTTACCTCAACACGGTGAACACATTTCTCGTATTTTCAAAGGGATGCACAATGCACAACTTGGCTCAACACAAGATTTGTGCAGGGTGTGTGTATCTGTGTGTGTGTGTGTCTCTCTGTCATAGCCTGTTCACGGTGCTTCTCTTTTTGTTGATTTTCTCAATACATCTCTTAGGTGATGTTCTGTCTATCTTGTTCCCTTGCCACCAGTAGAATTGACTTTTCCTGTCCTTGGCTGCTCTTTACCCCTGTTTGTGTTGCGTTTGTAGTCTCGTGGCATAGCGATATATGCTCTGCAATGTTAGAAAATACTACGTGACCACTATTTGCTCAGATCCATTTTTTGTTATCTAGGGTAAGGTTGGCTAACGTAAATGCACCGCTGCTGGAAACCATGGATGGATGGATGGATGGATGGATGGATGGATGGATGGATGCATAAATGGATGGATGGATAGAAAAATGGATGACTGGATAGATAGATAGATAGATAGATAGATAGATAGATGGATAGATGGATAGATAGATAGATGGATGGATGTTGTCACCTTGACTTTTGGAGTACAATGTAAGTACAGCCTATTTTCACAGGTCATTTTTCAGGGGAAATGCTGAAGCGTACAAATACACTTACTCTTCCTAAATCTATAATTACATGATTAGTTGGTTGATTGATGATTAATATTGCGCGTGGTTGCCTAGAAACAAGGCGTGGCTCATCTTACCCACCTATCCCATTCCCCCGCCTGTCATTTGTCACGGTATTCTCACATCCAACAAAACCACGGCTTCAGCTGAGACGTCCTCTGTGACTCGACTGCAATTTATGCCTTTACAGTTTACGGTCCGTGCAATTACACCCATAAAATGACTGTCTCACCCAGCGCCAATACTGTCTGACCTGAAGTCATTAATAACTATGCTTTATGTAAATATAGCTGCCTACACCCTGGGAACCAGGCAGCGGGCCATTCCACACAGGCACTGAGCTATATCAAAGCAATCCAATACACCAGCGGCCTGTTCCCACACAGGCTGGCAGGCAACAAGCTATATAATGTACATGGGCAAATGAACACATCTATGCAGAGAGCAATACTAATGGGACAGGTTTTGATGTTGGCGACAACCTACACAGAAAATTGGCCAGAATGCATTCACACATAAGGCAGTACAGTAGATAGAAGAACATTAAACCAAAGCTATCTCTGTCAGTTGTCTCTATGGCTTTTGTCACAAATTGGACAATGGCTGATTATCAGACCCAGCCAAACAATCCTAGCTGTTTTTGTTTTTTTAATTGACTGTTTGACTCGATCTTGTCCTAGAACATGTAGCAGTGAGATGAGAACTGCAAAACAAAAAGATGATCACTCAACTAAATCCGAAGTGAAGTGAAGAAAGCCTTCTGAATAATGCATTGTGAATGGTACGTTTTATAAGTCCTCATATGGTGCTGCCGATGTAGATGCAGCCAGAACTCTGCAGGAGAAAAGGCATTTTTGGAATAACCACGCATTTCCCGAAATCAGTTCCCCATGATAGTTATCACAGTTTGGGAATGTCAGACCTTTGTGACTAATGTATCAGCTGTCAATCATTTCCTGATATTGCCTTTGTACATTTTATTTGACTTTGACCTCTGAGTGTCTGAATGATGCCTGTGCTTGCCTGGTGACTCTCCATTCTTCAAAGGAAGCGCATCAGTTCACTTCAGTGCCTTCCTTCTGTTGGTGTGTCAGGACGGGCTGCGCACACATCCAGCGTCTGAGCTTCCTAGATACTGACACGAGGTGGTCATTCAATAGCCTTATCTCTCACTGGCGATCACTACTTTGTGTTGTCGTGGCCAATTCTCTACGGGTTCTGTCTGTCCGTCGCTGTCAGGTCTGGCCGGACATCTATTGGTGCTGTCTGTCAGTTGATGGGTGAATCGGCAGCAGTCCAAAAGTTTTGGTAAAATTTGCGACAGGATGTTATAAGGCAATGCGTGGTCATACAAGAATTTAAACTCCTTTAGTTCAGTTTGTTTGGCCAGGTGAAAAGACTGCCGTTTGAAGGAAGGAAAGAAGCAAGATAGGTAGGAAGATTTTTTATTGATGGCAGAGGACACAGAACCGGAGCCTTTTACTTGTCGCCAATCACATCGATTCCCCTTTTGTCTCCCCGGCTACCTCCGTCTCCTCCTTTTCCAGTCGCCGTCCTTCCAAAGAGGTTCTGCCTTTGCTCCGTCTTTATCCCTACTTGATCTCTTTTCCACTCTTTCCTCCATCTCTATTTCTACTGCCCTCATTGGGCTTCGACTGATATTGTTTATTTGAAGGCCGATACCATTTTTTCTGACTCAAGTGAAATAATAAATCTTCTATGTGTGTTTTCATCCCTAAAAAATCACAAGAATTCAGTGTCACTACCCCAGAAAAGCCTCTGACAATTCTCCATTGAAACCCAGGATAATAATCATAATAATCACAAACATAATTCCCATAGACAACCAGTGTTACGTTTCTACAACAAATACGCATTTAATCAAACTGCATCATATCCATCATATCAGAGGTGGATGCCACTGACTGGCTAAAGTATTGGCACCAAATATGAGTCTAACCCTAGCCCTCACTTTCCCTCGTACTGGTTTTATGCAGTGTGACAGATGAGGGAGACGGAGAGGCCAATGTGATTGTAGGCTGCCACTCCGCAGGGACCCCCGGTGGCGCCGACGCCTCACTCACAGAGGTCACGGTGTCTGGGTTGGGGGGTCTCAGGAGAGGTGGGGTTGCCTCCAGATGGGACAGACTGATGGTTGAATGCACTGCCAAAGATATCCACCTTAACATTTAATCTTGTATGCAGTCTTCAAATTGTATTTTCCAAATTAATCATTTGTACTTTTAAGATAGTGTCACTTGATTAAAAACAAAATCTCAAAACAAGTAAAACTGCATTGGAAATACACAGAATATATATATATATATATGGAAAAGCTTGGAGAAAGATTGAGGAATGGCAAGCTAACATGGTGGGGCTCTGAGAGCGTCAATGACCAAATTCCATCCATCTATGGCTCTGGGTGTAGCGATGACACTATTTGACCCAACGGACTGCCCTGGCCTGAGGTCAGCGATAAGTCAGGACACAGTGACCAGTGTCTTCGCCAGGCTCTCTGCTGTCAGGCCTGAAAGTGATGCTGATGGCCACTGAGAGGCGGCACTCGCATCAGGGGCGAAAGGTCACACATCCGGAGTTCACAGGTCACAGCACGACACATCTGCTAATTCACACACACACGCACACACACACACACACACAGATCTGCTCAATCTGTGGCGTTTGTCCTTCAGCCAGGGGCAAAGTAGAATGACAAGGCTGTGTGGCAGGAAGGGGAAAGTGGAGTAGTGACGATGTGTGTTTGTCCCTATCTCTAGGTGCGTGCCCTCATGCATACCCTTGAGAATACAGAAGATACACAGCCTGTTCCCATAAATATTTGTCAACCCAGTTCTGCACTCATGTCCGCTTGAGTGCTTTGGATGTGAGTGCTTTTTGTAACGGTAGCATGCCAGTATGTAAGTGCCTCTGTGTGCATGTGTGTGTGTGTCACAGTTGTAAGTGGGAACTCCACTCCAGTAGATGGTTCTCTGTTTAACTGGGCCAGAAGTGGCAAAGGGGACTCACAGACCCACTATTGTTCCCTAATGAGCAGTACACACACACACACACACACACACACACACACACACACACTCAGATAATAGGCTTGTTTCTCTGCGTCCAGATGAAGTCAGCCACAGTGTGTATGAAGCCGTCCTGGCTCTCAGCAGTGTAAAGCCACCACCACACTCATTGTTAGTGTAGGGGAAACTGATAGCTGGTTCAGCGTACAACAGCCCGAAGCTTTTCTTTCCCTTTTTCACCCAGCGGGTGAATTAGGTTACGCTGTACTGGCACTTCTGATTTCTGCCTACTTGCACGCCGGTACTCTCCTTGTTCTCATGCACCGCCACTTCTAAGTTTATCTAAGGTGCTTGAAGCTGCACCGGGGCAACTTTGCATCAGGAATGGAAAGCTAACACGGTGGAAGGCGACAAACTGACAGACACAAGCTAGATTTCCCATAAGCTGGAACCTGATCCAGTGCTTACTAATAATGTTGTGGATAACTTGTTATAATGTTAGCATGTGTTGTAGGTGTTAGTGGATTACACCGGTTCAGAGAAATGGCTTTTCATATCATATGTCATATTGTAGACTTCTTTACCCATACTGCAACCTATTACTAGTTATTAAGCCAGCTGCCGATTTGACCTTACAACAGCTCAATACTACTCAATGATTCTTTTTAGTCTCTGCAGTAAACTAGGCCATATGGCGGAGAAGATGCTCTTGTATCTATGTCCCCTAAACTATGTTGCTGTGCGACATTGCACGGAAAGATTTATTAAAAAGAGCATCTGTACTTGTCTTTCTACACATCAAGGAGTGTCATACCTTTGCTGAAATCATAGGAAGCTGAGTTTTTTTTGGATGTTTGCTATGTCTTTAAAAATGATCTGCATTATGGTTTATATAAAGGTATATAATGTGCAGTTAAAAACCCTTTAATTGTGTCTTTTAGCCTGTCCCTTTTAACATTAAGCTGACACACGTTTCAAGGAGATATACAGTACCTTAAAAAGACCTTGAAAAGCCGGCGTACTAGCACCTTTTTTATTCCAATTCAGGCATTGCTTTAACCCACTTCAATGGGAATGACGTTTCCAGCAAGCATTATTGTATATGACTAATCAGAAAGGGATACTTTAACATTCTGAACTTTACACATTACACAGTGCACCGTTCTGTGCTGGCGCTTCAGTTCAATGAAAGTGGTGTGTCTTAGCAAAGCTGAAGGACAAACACTGAAACTTTTTTCCCCCCGTGAGGTTACAGTAGCTGGGCACAGCAAATCATAACGAGCTAAAATTCAAAATGTCAAGGTAATTAAAAATGGAAGGTCTTAAAATGGAATTATAGTCCCATTTCACCGACCTGGTCCGGGACTAAAAGGTTCCAGCCAATGGATATAACCATTGGGAACGCTGGCCCTCATTTATCAAAGGAGCGCACACTCAAATCTGATGTTAAAACGTGGTCCGACCGATGCACAGCACTGGGCGGTCAATGCAAGCCCACCTACTGGGACACAAACCCCCCCCCCCCCCCCCAGCAAAACTGGTTCCCCCATAGAGAGCTAACTAAACCCTGCTGGTCTTGGGCAGGCCGACCTGGGGACGCACCTACCCTCCACTCAAGCTTTACCCCAGATGCCGTACCTCCTCCTTGCAACCGCACACACTTGTTCAAATTGGCTGTGAGCCCCACCTGCCTCAGTGACTCGAGCGCGGCCCACCAACACGCTGCGCACGCCGCTCCCAATTACCACTGTGGATGATAACTGGAACGTGGCAGCCCAATGGAAGTGTAACAAATTGGTACCACCCAACTAACCGCAGCCTTTATTCTATGCTTTTTTCCCTTGGTAACGAATTTCTACTCCCAACACAGCATATGTGTGTGTGAATGTCCCCATGAATTTACACCCCAGATGCCTCCACCAGATAGATCATGGTCTGCGTACAGCCAGAATCCAACAGATAGTCTGGTATCTACCTGGTTTCTACTCCACCACTGAATTTTCTCCAGCAGCATTTCTGAGAAACATTTGAGATGTGGATGAGGACGTCGTATCTTGGGGTTGAAAGCAACTAAAGTGGAGATGGAACATTTATCTTTCCACGGAATTGAAAGGATGAAGACAGGTTAGTGGTACTCGCCGTGCTTTTTTATTTCAAAGAATTCTCTCTAAAATTAAACACGCCGAACGGCAGCAGGTGCTACCGCGAAGGCAGCAGGCGACTCGACAATTTTATGCTGAGGAAACATCTGATAAAGAGGAGCCTGCCAGAAAGAGAGGAAAGCCACTCGGCAGTTTTTCATGACCAGCACCCCCAGTAGAGCTCCCGCTCGCTGGAAAAGATCCTCCCGGTCTGGGATGAGATTGAATTCCTATTTGTGAAAAGGGGCGAGCAGGCGGATCGGACAAGCTAACGCTTATGAATTCTCCTTTGAAAAACAGTCGACTAACTGCTTGAGAGGCTACTCGTTCTCTCCTCCCCCCCCCTGGCGATAACCCGTGTCATTCCCTATGCTGGAGGAGGCAAATCATTTCAACACAGGGCCAGGATCTGAAAAAAGGAAATCCGCGGAGTCCGTCTCCGTGAAGGTCGACCACTAAACAAACAGAGATGCATAAATAAACAGTGGGAGTAGACGTGAGGAGAGAGAATACACACACACACACACACAGTAGATCTAGACTCCCCATCGTCGAGCGCTCTGACATTTTGATCTTTGAAAATAGGTACGTGTTGATGTTTTTTGCCGCATAAAGTCCCTGCTCGCATTTTCAGACAGAGATTTAAATCGTTCTCAAAAAGATGGAAACCCCCGAGGTAGAGGAAGACACGCGGCTAAACCTACAGACGGTGGGTCTGAATGCAAAGTAATCCCTCATGTCATCTTATTCAAAGGTCACAAGTACTTTTTTCCCCCCTCCTCTTCAAAAGGGCAACTCCACACAAGAGCACTTGACAGGAGAGCTTTGGCTGTCGTGTCTCATATCATTTCACTCTCTCTCCCCCCCCCCCTCTCTCACACACACTCACACACACACATACATATGTCTACACACTCTCCGCAGTGCATGCATGTGGTTAGTTGCATGGCTCAGATGAACAGAACGGAGCATCTTGCCGGCCATCTGCACGGTGAAGAGGGATGGAGGTACTGCAGGGTCGATGTCTGGCGGCTGCTGAGCTATTTCATGCATGGCTGCCAGACAGAGGAGAGCGGGGCAGCTGGTCCACCATGTTCCCATACCGGTGTGCCTCCAGACTACCGGGGCAGTTACACCAGGGTGGATACAGGGGGGGGACCGCTGGATATGGAGCGATGGAGCGACTGCACCAAAAAAATGACTTCAACTTTTGAAATAACACATTTACACCCATACGTAAAAACGCAATTACACACAGAGCTACAGCAGGGAGTCATATTAAGTTAAACGCCGATTAGCAGCGTCAGCTTTAAAAGAGTTTCCCAGGCAAATACGAGGGCAGCTGACAGAGTTGCAAAGAGGCCAAATAGTCAGCTGCATCTGTCACGACAACTGCAAAATGATGCGACATGGATGGCACATGCCAAACCGCAAACTGTATTGGCAGACGTTGAGAGGAGCGGTCACAAGTGGAAGCTATACCAGCAGGGCTAGATGGACACTAGGACTTGGAAAATTTGGAAAAGTTCTTGAGTTTCGTTCTTCCTTACTGCCCTCTTTCTTGTCTGATTTCTTGTATTCCTACTCCTCTTTATTGATTTGTTGGTTGACGCTCTCTTTTTTTCTCATCCCTCCCTCCTTCCTTCCTTGCTTGCTTCCCTTCTGTTTTCTTCCCCTTTATTCTGCATCCCCACTTACTTATCTCTACATGAACTCCTGGTTTATTTACCAGCGTGGTTCAGAGGCGGGCGCAGGGGCTTGGCGGAGTCAAACGGAGGCTCGTCGCGGAGGATTCTGATTTAAAAGCCGCCGGCAATCGCGCTTCTCTCTGCGGATGCTGCTCGGATTCACACAGATGGAGGCTCGGCTTCACTAAATCTATTGATTGTTTATACTGACGTCTCCTTCAGCAGCTGGATTTAAAAAGTTCTGTTCTTTCAGTGTGTGTGTGGGTGTTTGTGCATGCTCAGACTTGGAATCTGTGCTGGTGTCCCTCTGTACCAGGCCTTATGATGCCATCATTCATGGTGTGGGGGGGTATGTTTGTGTTTGTGTGTGTGTGTGTCGTCATATTTTCCCCAACAATTGCAAAGGGCTGCACTGGTTTGAAGTGATGTCATTCACAACACGTTGTTGACGTGACCGACATGTCGAACGGGAGTTAAACCCGATATCGTCCTTTTATTAAGAATCAGATATAGTCTGGTCAGCATGGTCCACCTCTGATATGATGGAGGTTCCTCCCTGACTGCAGGTAGTCAATATCTTTTTATTATTGTTATTACCAGAGAAATCATCCCAGTGTGGCGTGGGAGGATTTTCCTCAACAGCTTCAGGGGTGTCAGTCTATAAAACCAACCTGTAATGAAACCTGCCTCCCCCTGCCTTAAGGAGCTGATAACCCACCATTAGTCTGTCTTTCAGTGGAGAGATTTAGTGTCCCATGATGGTCCAAATGCTGCTTCAGAGGCCTTTCCCACTCCGACAAGAATAAAACCCTGAACACTTGAAGAATTTGTGGCATGAAAATAGTAAAATATCAGCAGCTTCAACCCAAAATATCAGCATCAGCCATATCTGTCAAACACTAATGTCGAGACTTGCCCTATTTTCTCTATACCGCATTTCCTTTTGTTTGGCGCAGCCGGGGAATTGCACAAAACTGTGTAGACTTCAAAGGGATTCAAACAAAGCAGCTGTGACCTTCCACAGTGGGGTAATGCACTTCTGGGGGAAAAACATTTGAGATTGTCTTTTTTTATAGCTGACGGAACATACTGATTTAGAAGTGTTACAGGCAGATTGTAAACCCATTAGAAGCATAGATAAGAAAATCAGAAAAATACATTCAATGGAATATCATACCATTCACTCTACAGTTACCCCATGAAGTATTCAGCTCTCTGAATGTTGTTTATCATGGCATGCTTTGATTAGATGTGCTTTTCAAGTGCCTGTGATACTGATGATCAATGTTGCAGAGTAGTTTCACTACATGTACTTAAAGTAGTACTTTAATTTTGCTGTAGTTCATCTACATTTAAATCTGGATAGTGTTTTAGTAGTTAATTACTGCAACTACCAACTATTTTTGACTGTAATACAAAAGAAGGGAATTGCATTTTTTCATCCTAGGATTTGTTTCGCTCGATTCTAATTTCAGGTAGCTGTCAGAGTGTGACCATCAGAAACACAGTCAATTATTTCAAATAAAATATTTTTTTTCTAAGCAACAAAACTGGTTGGTAGAGTAGCTTGTAAGACTAGACTTCCCCATCAATGCTAATCAGCTGATAGGTCAGACTACCAGACTGTGGTTTTGAGTAAATGCTGCCGTGAAGCTGTTCACAAGTGTCTTGTGAATGATTGAAACCTCCTTTCATTTACTAACATATATAATAAGACCCAGGTAGTATTTCCTCTACATGGAAAGCTTGATCACATGTTTTGTTTTTGATAAAAAGCAGGTTTTTGTCCATTACCTCATGGATAATTCATGACGTCATATCTGATGACGTCAATCATCAACGTGATTTCCGGTATGTCAAACTTTTTTTTTAGAGCATTGGTGTTTTGCTGAGTGTGGACATATTGACATATTGTGATTTTATTTAATCCTGGTGCTGTTCATTTAAAACTTTTGACACCATGCCAGATAGGTGGGCAGGCTGTACACAGATGCATTGCTCATTAGAAACCAGCCTGGCAGGAAAAGTTGAGTGGCAGGACATAGATAATGGATTTCTTCAGCCTTAATAAACTTTTGTTGGCAATGTAGCTAATATAACCCTGCTCACATATTGCATGCTTCTTCTTTCAGAAAGCTGAACAGAAACAAACATCCCCTACCTTAGAACAGGGCATCCAATTGGGACATGCAGCCATGGCATTCTCTCCGATCAATATGGGTCTATCTGTATACTGCTGGATTGATAAGTAGACTAACATTAGCTGGGAGATGGTACTTTAAGAAAACCATAGCCCACAGGATTGTTATTTGTGAATGTTAGTTGAGTCAGCCAATGTGCAAAGAATGGCCCATAAAGCAATTCAATACACATTTGATTTGGTCTTTGTTATCAAGTAGACACAGCAAATACATGTTTATGAAACTCGATCATCCTGACGTATCCACACATCAGTGCTGACAGTAAACTGACACAGTCTTAACACCACCTTGATAAGATGCCAAGTCGTCCAAGGCATTACCAACACAGCTTTACAAACAAGCTAACGGGTCCTGGAAATAATTAGTTGCTATGTGATAATGGAACGGTGACGATGACACCCAGGAATTACACTTCACGATGAACAAAATGAATGGCTTCATCCTTGCTTACAAGGTCGGCTGGCAGAAAGCCAGGCGAACCCTTTTAGTCAACGCGGGCTGATTAGCCACAGTGCTAGAGCGGACATGCAAAAAACAAGAAATCATTTATATTTTTGTGTGTACACTCAAATGATGTGTTCACGATTTCCAGGCTAACCACCATTAGAGAGAGATAGTGCGTTCCAAGGCTGTCTGTGACTATAATGGCTCTGATTGGCCTGTTGGTAACATGATAAAACCAACTCTGGATTACTCAAAGGTCTATCTTCTCACGTTAGAAAATGCTAGAGGCCTACAGGCTCTTTACATACTGTATTCTAACATGTTAGCATGTGCACAGGACAGCGATACCTACCAGAAACACATGATGATTGTGCATCTTTTCTCATTATTATGAGATAAGGATCTTGTAATTATGACTCCATTATTCCCAGAAATGTCTAAGGCAAATGTATGATGAGTCATCTGTGTAATGGGGGATACAGTGACAACAGGACTGACACATTTCCACTCGGAGAAATTGCGTCTCGGTAACAGAGACGATAACAGTGTGATGCACACGGCATGACGACGCACTAACGCAACGCACTCTTTTCACATTTACCTGTGAAATTGCCGTTTGCACAGTCTCCAGCCCGGCTAACTGAGCATGGTAATGATGCCTTTAATGCAGCGAGACAGAAGGAGAGAGAGAGTGTGTGTGTGTGTGTGTGTTGTGTTAGGATTCTAGTCACAACAGCGATCTGATCTTACCTCATAATGTTATAACAGAGCCTGAGCTGTGTGTGTGTGTGTGTGTGTGTGTGTGAGAGAGAGAGAGAGAGAGGGAGAGAGAATTGTTTAATCTTTATGGTTGTGTGTTCTTTGCCACATTCACACCATTCTGCAACTGTGCATTGCATGTACGTGCTTACGTGCATGTATGCATGTGTGCTTCTTTATGTGTGTGTGTGTGTGTGTGGTCCTGGTGGGAGTGTGTGTCCCATTAGCAGATGGGACACACACTCCCACCAGGACCACACACACAGCCCTAAAAACTGCATGGCCTTGGGCGGTCATACTCATTTGTGGAGCATGGCGGCGAGGCGAAAGAGAGAGAGAGAGAGAGAGAGAGAGAGAGAGAGAGAGAGAGAGAGAGAGAGAGAGAGAGAGAGAGAGAGAGAGAGAGAGAGAGAGAGAGATGCATTGTGGTGAAGGACAGAGCAGGAAGTAAGTTGACCACAGTTTAATTGTGTATTAAAGGCTCTGGCTTTTTTCTGGTGCTGTCCTGAATTGACCTTCAGTGTCCACGTTCTCATCATTTAACGGCTTATCGGCTAAATTGACCAGCCGGACAATCATCCTTCAAGGCATTAAGAAGTATTAAGTGGCTTAAATGGAGTTATTAGAGGTATCGTTCTTTAATACGGAACACTACTACTTCTATCTCCTTCACTAAATCAGTTCATTTCTTGGTGCCCTTTTTCTTTTTCTGCCCATTTCCAGTTTCAACAACTTTCATTAGCTCCGTTCAATCAGAAGTAATCTGGTTTGAGCAGCTTTGTGTCTTTATTTTGGTTTTTAAATTGGTTTTAAATTCAATTCCAAGCATTAAAAAGTTCTTAAAGTTCTTATACCCTGGATGGAGATGTCTTAGTAATCTCTCTCACACACACACACACACACACACACACACACACACACACAGTCCAATCATCCAGTACTCTAAACTTACTCATCCACAAGCTCAGTTTGTACTGAGCTTGTGCTGATAACGCTTCGTAAGTCACACACACACTTACTTGGATATTTGCCTGCTCTGGTTAACTGTAATATGTGTGTGTGTGTGTGTGTGTGTATATGTGTGTGTGAGTTGTAAGTGTTGTGTCAATAAGTGAAGTGGGTGGGCTGTGGTATCTCCAGCTGAATACACAATGAACACTGGAGTGTTGCTCATCCTACTGAGGCTGTTCTCAGCCTACAGAGATACAGGGGGTGTCATTTGAGGGAGGCTCAGTGTGTGTGTGTGTGTGATTGTAACAGCTCATTCCCAAATCACCACTTTGGGCCTCGTTTCATAAACAAGCAGTGGGTTTTTTAATAAAGCCACATGTTCAGCTTGTCCCAGGGTTTGACCGATATAATGGTTTCTAGAGCCGATATATATAAAGATCAGATATCAGCCAGTCAGTGTGCTCCACCTCTGATATGACGGATATGATGCAGTTTGATTGATTGGTTGTCTACGGGCAACCCTTAACCTGATGCAACAATATTTTTCTTATGATTACTCTGGGTTTCAACAGAGAGTTTTCCTGTCCTGTAGTCTAAATGCTGTTTTAGAGGCTTCTCTATCCTGACATGAACACTTCTCGTGTTTCAAATTTGAAGATATTGAGTAACCTATTGGCTACCTGAAGATTCCTTTAGCCAGTTTAATACCAAGGGAAGGGTATATGTGGTAATATGTGGCAATAATACTCAGAGCTGGCTACTGTCTCAACACTGAGTCTATCCCACACCTTTCTAGCGCTCTGCAGCACCGCGGTGGTACGCACCATCATCTCAGCCTCAATTCTAGAGAGCCTCTTGAACAAACCCTTAAAACAAAAACCCATTTTCCCGTCTTGCTCTGAACGGCGGTGAAGCCGAGCGTGACAATTAGTCATCATTTGAAGACAATGCCGGCTGTCTTTTTTTTCTTTTACCGCCGTGCCAACCTGCCCGACGAAGGAAAAACCAACCCTTGATTTTCTATTTCAACATTACCTAGCCTTTTTTTTTTCTCTCAGGTTTCACTAACCTCGGGAATGAAGGTTTTTTACTACTAGCAGGCAGTGAAGCGGGATCCTAAATCAGGTCCTGGGGGCAGCCTTCTCCTGGGATGCTCCTTCATTTCATTACTGTTATCTCTGGCTGTGTTTCTGGACACTGGCTTCCTATTAGACAGACCGAGAGAAAACAGATAGGTGGGCATTGGGGGGGGTGAGCGAATCAAACTCAGCCCGGGACAGGCTCAGACTGACCCGCAGGGACGACCGATAAGTTTCAGTCTGGTAGCAACAACATTTAGAGTCCAAAGAGATGACAGCATGACAAGAATCCAAGTGGAAATTTCATGTTTTTGATATGGCTTGAGAAAGGTCTTGCAACTTTAACGCAGAAGCAATCCCGTCTGCATGGGAAAGTTATGTGCAAAAAACTTAAGGGGAACTAATTCTTTGCCCTTATTTTCTCCTTAGTTCTTGAATCTTGAATAAAGTTCTTGAATCTTGAATCTTCTCTTTTTCGCACCTATTTTGACACTTTGCTACATCCTGTTATAAATCTATTTCAACACGCAGGTTTTTTTCTCACTATTTTCTGTCCTGTACTGTATGTATATATGTAAAAGATCCCATCACTGCATGTGCACGCTTGGCCTGAAAATGTCCGTTCTGCATTTCCTGTGGCTGGATGTATTTATATCAGTGCCTGCATTACTTATTTCCAGTGCTCCCTCTCCAGCTTTTTGAATTGCTTTTATGTTCATTGTGGCTGGATTGCACCCAGACTCTGTGGAATTTATAAAGCAAGCCCGATCGCTGACTTTCATATCTGGTTTTATAGATCCGATAGCAGTGCTAGCAAAAATCTGGTGTGCTGCGTGAAAAAAGTTGCAATGTCATGACCAGTGTAAGTGTAGTCTTTGATGCAATGAATTCTTCCTGCCCCAATGAGAGTATCGCCATTAACTCCACCATTACCTCCACCATTAACTCCACCATTAACTCCATACGTTACTCAAGACCTTTGCTGAATCATTAGGTTCCACTGGGAAATTCACAATACAGATGATCCAGCAAGTAGCTCGTATTTCAATAAAATGTAGTAGAAATTGTCATTTTATTTTAACTTATTTGAATTTTCCAACTTCCTGTGTACTACAGAAAATGTCCCACAAGTTTGATTAATGAGGTTTTCTGGGGAAACTGTCTCCCTGTATGAAAGGTCTGACAAACAAAATGTTGTCTGACCGAACTTTTCTCACCAAGGGTTCAGTTTATATCCAGCCTTAAAGGTGCTATGTGTGGAATTTTAACATCAATAAATCATTAGCACATTAATTTTGTGCTAAACAAGACCATCCCCAAGCAGATTGGCTTCCTCTACCACAATGTCTATTCTGCATTTTACATTGTGTGGCCACCGGGTCGGATTTGGAGGGAAATCTGCTGGATTGCTTTACGGCACAAAACAGGAAGAGGGCGCTGTTCTTCCAGCGCTAACAGAGCTAAAGCTTTCAGAGTTTCTGACAACGGCAGAAACATGTAGCACCTTTCATGTAATGAGTTTAGTAGCAACTCCATTTTCTAAGTAGCTAAGCGCTTGAGTATTTTGGTGAGCTGCTGTTTACTTTTTTTTTTTTTTAACTTTTTGCTCCAGTAACTGTGTTGACACATATTTGAACCCTGGCTTGAGTAAGAAAAATGAACTGATTTAGCTGCACTTCTCCTTGAGCAGAATATTTCAGCGCTCTTTCAGCTTCCGATAAGAACTGGGGGCTGAACGTTATAGCGCCCGCTGTATTGGAGCCATTTGAAGTTATGTGATACACTGCTCTCTTCTCGTCCTACTCCATTAAACTATAAACTGATTTCATCGCCTATCTCTCTCTGTCTCTCTCGCTTACCCTTTCTATCTCTATTTTGTTTCATCTCCTCGTTTCTCCTCTCCGTCGTTCTGTCGCTTCTACTTCCAAACCTCCTCTACCACTACCATTTTCTCTCAACTTTTTTTTTTTGACCGTCACACTCCTGATTCTCTCATTTCGCTGTCACCCTATCCCTTCGCTTTCTCAGCAAGTCATGTGAGAGTGTGCAAGTCCGACTGTGTGTGTGTGTGTGTGTGTGTCACATAGTGGATTACGTTAGGCCCCGTGCTGCGTGGAGAATTCTAGTCCTTTTTGTATTGGGTGAATAGTGGCCGCTATAGGGGGGGGTCTGGCTCTTGGGACAGGTCATCGGCTGCCTACCTCATGGGTGTTGGTGGGGTTCTATATAGTGCCAGAGAATGGTTCCAGCAAATCAGAATTGTGGAGTTTAAAAAGTCCTTTTACTGCTGCTCATTTTGGACCATATTCAAGGTGTTGAGGTTCTCAAATTGGCGTCTGTGGCCCGCTGAGGGGTCATAAGGGGTTTTCATTAGGGGGGGTCCTCAGCAAAATGAAGAATGGGTTGATTTCTATATTATTTTAGAGGTCACCACAATGAGAAAATATAAGAATGGACCCACTATTACCTCCCCAGCTACAGTACAGACAGTACCCAACCATATATAACAACAAATATCTCCTCAGATTGGTCTCGTATGAAATGGGGGTTTAATTCATATTTATTTGAGGTCCTTGATACGAATTAGTTTGGGAACCTCTGTTTTACAGCGCTAGGAACAATACTATATAGAACCCTTGTTAAATGTGACCAACTGAAGGGAGAGAATGTGTGGGCGAAGGGAAGTAGGGAGGGAGAAGAATAGTAAATTGGAGAGCTGGATTGAGGAGTAAAGAGTTGAAAGGACATTGGGAATAAGCATTTATTCCACTCAAGGTTGTAGCTGTCTAACATTTTAGATGGGAGCTGGAATTTATTTCTAAGTGTTTGCAAGGCTACATTCTTAACAAAAAAAGAAAAAGTTGCATATAACACCAGTGTCATAGCAGAACCCTTTTTAGTAGCATAAAGAACATCTCTAGAACATCTCTAGAACATCTCTAGAACATCTCTAGAGCGTCAAATAGTTGGCGCTGTAAAGAACCATATACAAATCTTCTTATTTTTTAACAAATCAGAGGATTTTTCAGTCATTACTGTTACACAATCAAATCTGATCATGTTTCTCTCTTTTTGCATTGAGCTCTGTCTACCTGTACTGAGCTTGATAAGAAATAGCAGAATTTTGTCCCCAATTTAGCTGGAGGAAGTGGTTAGTGGAGGAGAAAAACATTTCTTGCCATTCTCTGTGTCAAGTTATTGTCTTCTCATCTTTATTTGTTCATTGTTATGGAGGCCATCTCAGTAATTGCAGGCTCATGCAGAAAAACTATCCATGTAGGTAAGACTTAGAGATTGACCGATATGGCTGATACTGCTGCTGCCAGTATTTTTGGTTTGAAACTGCCCACAGTCACAATTTTATCATTAAATTTTATCATTTTCATGCCAGAAAAAAGTAAAAAATATACCAGAGAGGCACTCTTGTATTCCGAAATTAAAGCGCCAGACGTGTGAGGCTAGGGTGAAAAGAAACAAAGGTATATTTGAACTAACGGTGAGGGTGAAGGAGGGCTTCGATCAGGTGGAGTCGGCTGCAAGGGTAAAGCTTGCAGGACCGGACCGGGGCACTTCAACACCGCCCCAGAGAAACACCGCCTCCTTCCTCTCCAGGGTAGAGGAGAACTGAGCTGCTTTCATGCAGGCAGAGGCTGATTTCTGCCAGCTGCGCTATCTCCAGGCCTGCAGTAATTGAGTGTGGTTATACTGGTGGTGCAGTACATTGTCCAGAGGCTGCCTGCCTGCAAATGGGCGCTGTCCGTGGTCCTGCATCCTTCCTATAGCCCTTGTGGAGAGCCAGCAGCATTTACACTAAAACACTAAAATTCTCCATCCAAACCCAGGATGATACTACTACTACTACTATTACTACTACTACTACTAATAATAATAATAATAAACAAAAATAATAATAAATAACAAATAAATAATAACAATAATCCAATCAAATTGTCGCAATAGAATAAAGTTTAGGGCTTCCCATGTACAACAGTATAGCAATGACCATTATACAATAAATATGTAATCAAACAAACTGCATCATATTGCAGGTGTCCGGTTTTTAGTAACAGGCCAATATTGGCCCATTGGATCAGCAAACTGATGTATTGGTCTAACCGTAATTCACCCCCCCACTAAGACTCACTCAGATGTACAAACCTGGGAGGGAAATCATTTCTTGTAGCGCCACGATTTGGCTGGGATGTCAATTTTCCCTCATAGAGCTATGAGAATTGGTTAAGAGTTGTTGTTTTTTTCTCTCCACAGGCACAGATTGGACGCCAATCCTCCCTGTGAGAGGCGGTGAACAGGTTTGATCCTCATCTGCTCCTGATCCATTCGTGATCCTGTTGTAATCCCAGTTGGATCCCAAGAATGGAGCGCTTGCTGCGTCTGCTAGTCCTCAGCTCACTGGCGCTGAAGTATGCTATTGGTAAGTTCTCCATTTTGCTCACACACACACACATTACCACACACACACACACACACACACACACATATGCTCATCATGTCTATGCATGGGTGTGACTTGGGTTTGGCTTAAGGTTAGAATTAGGTTTGGGATAGGGCAAGGGTTAAAGTTAAAGTTAGTTTAGGATTAGGATTTGGGTTCAGGGTTAGGTTAGGGTAAAACCAGGTGCACACTAGACGGCTTTAGCTGTCTCAGACAAGTTTTTGCTATTTGAGCCCCATTTTGGAGTCGAGTCATCACCAAAGCTCATTCTGTTTGAGCGGCTCTAGACAATACTGCATACACAGTATGAACATCAAACAATACACAGTCTAGTCTTGGACTTTATTATTTGAGCTTTATGAATTACCTTCAACTCAACACATGCTGCTTGGCGACTCCCCGGCCGTTCTCTCCTCCAAATTCTGTCTAGCCCTCTCTTTTTTTTTTTTTTTTTTTTTTTTTTCACACAAGATAAGCGCTGCGAGCCGCTCCTCATTCTCCAGGCTCCAGTTTAGCACAATCAGGTGAAAAACAAAGTTTGGCAGGGTGTCGAGATGTTTCACGACCACATCCAAGTGAAGAATCGCTATACCGCTGTGTCGGCCAGACAAAGAAACTACAGGGAAGGAGGCTGTTTAATGTGAGAGGCACGGAGATCTTAGTTGTTTGACAGCCGAGAAGTTTGCTCTTCGGTTCAAGGTTAGTGTAGGGCTTAGAATTAGGTAGGTATAGGTTAGGGTAGGAGTTAAGAGTTAAAGGTTAGGGGATAGGTAATGAACGTAGACAGCCCTCACGTGTATAGTTAGACAAACAGTGTGTGCTCATCTGGGGGGCTTGAGGGCCTGATTAAAATTTCATGATTGTTGTCTTAGACGCCGGGAGGAAGGGATTAGATTTTTCCCCCCAAGAAGACCCTTTTCCTTTTTTCCCGCTGCGCCTTGGCAATGAAATAATGCACCAACCCCATGAATGATAGATGGCGACAGGGTGTAGCCCTGTACGCTGAAATCAAAAAGCTCCGCCAGTGTGGTGGCGAAATGTGCAGTCACACGTAGTCAGACCCCCCCCCCCTTAGACACAACACACTAAAGGCTGTTCATTATCATCAATGGGTGAGCTGAATAACACACACACACACACACACACACACACACGAACATTCAAAAAAGCTGTTTGGGAGGTGCTGAGTTTTATTTATTCCGAGGCAGTTTGGGAACGCTGATGTGGGAATTCTTAGGATATAAAGATGCAGTAGGAGGGATTTGAGGGTTCAATGGCAAAAGAAGCCCCAAAGGCCCATATCAGGAGCTTGGTTGCATCATTAGGCCAAAGTTCAACGCGCACACAGCCTAGATGCCAATGTCCTAGTCACCTTCGAGTTGTACTTGAACACCCCCCCTTTCTTTCCCACCCCTCCGCAGTCCATCCTCTTCACTCTTCCTCCACATTCATATCTATCTTCTCCTACACCCCCCCTCTTCATCGCTCACCCGCAATCCAGAGACTCCCTATTTCCATGCCATTGCACCCAGGTTACATCAAAGTGTGTGTGTTTTTTGGAGAGTGTGCCGGTGCGTGCGAAATGCACAACGTATTCATTCTAAGCGATAGCGTAATTCAGTTTGCTGGAACAAAAAATGTACTTGAAAAACCCTGTCCAGTCAACTTCTCCCCAATACGCCTCTCAATCTCATATGGAGAGAACGTCACGCTAAACTCCATTCAAAAATCTGTCGGTTTTGTACTGCTTATCGGCAAAGGTACATATACCCCATAAGATATGACTCAAGACCTTTTCTGAATCTTTAGAAGCCGCTCTGCAATTCAGCATGCATATAATCCACCAAGAAGCACCTATTCCAATAACATTTTAACTTTTAGGATTGGTTCGCCTGTCATTCCCACCATCTTCTCCCAACCGTTTTGTTTGACGCTGACCACGCTTTGGCCTGATTCTGGTCAGATGTATCGATGGCGAAATCATCAGTTCACAGCACCAAAAATGAACCGTATCTGTTCGAATCGAGACAGCCAAGTCGTAAGCTTAGAGCTGAGTACCTCCAATATGGCCGCCAGAGGGTGGGTCACCTCTGTAGTGCCATAGTCTTTATTCCGATGTCTCCTCCCCTTCTTTCCGTCACTGTAACAGCTAACACTATAATCCCTGACAGTGTGTTTCCTTGCTGGATTTCCAAGCCAAAGCCCCACCCCACCCACGGTCTGTGAAACCTATTATATTGTCCTAGCTAAAAAAAAACTCCTCTCGCTCACACACACACACTACATGCACACACACACACACCTCCTGTTGCCTACGCAGCTTATTATACACACACACACACACACTGAGCGCCAACTATAACACCTTATGGTGCTGTCGCAAAGCCACAGCACCTAATTACCACTTTCGGTCCTGGGAAGCGAGCAGGGTGTAATGTGAAAACTCCATCTAAACATTTCTTTTGCATGTAACTCCTTTACAACGAGATGAACATTTTTCATGTAGGTAATTTAAACTCCCCGGCAAACTTTAGATCAAATGAGGAAAAACTTGCATTCTGCATTATACATTATACATTTCTTGTCATTTGCCCACTGATGCAATATTCATGCTGAGCTGAAGCAGTGGCGGTATTGTGAAATGATCAGTCTCCCTACAGCATCTCTGGTCAGTTTTACACAGAAAATGAGGCTTCACCATTCTGGCTTCAAAGAGGAGAAGATGGCAGCATCTTCTTAAAGACATCTTTCTCGAGACATCTATTTGCAGTCGTCATAGGCCTCAGATATGGAGAGCTAATGCCAGGTCAGAAGGCTATATTGATATAAATGGGCCTGTAGCTCTTAAGATCATCTTTTCCCATTGAGTTATCCAAGATAACACCAACGCTACTGTGCGATGCTTTTGGAAAATATCTCAGCCTCACACGGTCAAGACCTTCCAACTGGCTCACAGTCACGACTATGCAGATCTTTTCTTTCTCTGGCAACTCAAACATTCGAGCGAGATATTTTCTAGGGTGTTGTAGACTAAAATTGACCTCGCTTTTTGGCTACCAACCCACTTTAGTAGAGAATCTAATTGAGAATCAAATTGAGAATCTCTTTTTCAGGGGAGACCTGCCAAAGAAAGTTGTAGACCATAAACATACAATTACAGATTACAGACAAAATCACATAAAAGAGAGAACAAATTAAAAAATCTAGATAAATCTTGCCTAAACAAATTAAAGACAATATAGATATATATCTAGATATAGATATAGATAGATATATATATAGGTGTGTTAAATACAAAGGATATGACTACACAACATGGCTATCTTTATTCAAAAACAGGATTATCCAGGACTGATTTCAATATTTCCTAAACCTTATCCACCCTACCTAGATCCTGAGAATCAGCTGTTATGAGGGGGAAGCATTTGCCAGTAGTCTGGTGTGTGATTGGTGTATTGTTGATGTGTTTCCAGGCGGAGATGTGTGTGTGTCGGGTCATGACAGCGGGCCACTGTTTGAAGAGCAGCCAACCAGTTTAGTTTACCCAGAGGGCCTGATTGAAGGCAAGGTGACTCTCAGCTGTCAGGCCAGAGCCAGCCCAGCTGCTACCTACAGGTGCGTAACACACACACACACACACACACACACACACACACACACACACACACACACACACACACACACACACACACACACACACACACACACACTATATACATGATCACATGCATGATGAGAACTGATAGCGATGCACATGCACCCCACATGCAATCTTTCCTACATATGTTTCCTCCATCTGGTGGTTCTGGTAAGGTGAACATGTTCTGCACATCTGGTACAATGCACATCTGCACATGTATGGCCTTCTGTAGATTTGCTAATCTGAATATGATGCATATTTTGTTAATATTAATAATTTTCATATCTCCCATTTGCTATATTCTTATTTAGATTGTATTTTTCTTTGCTTTATCTTACTGCTGTTTTGTTAAATCGGCTCCAACAAGCCAATTTTGCCACAGGGATCATTTAAGTTTCATCTTATCTTAGCATGCACGCATATAAACACAGATAAAAGGTGTAAACATGTAAGCTCAGACGCAGACTTTTCACAGTCAAATCAATTAAATACCGAATTCAAAATAAACTTCATGCCTGTTTTCTGTTTCCGTTTGAGGACCTCGCCCAACTCTTTGTCTTGCAGATGGCTCGTGAATGGTACAGAGGTCCCATTGGGCTTGGACCCCCGCTACACTCTGGTGGCCGGCAACCTGGTGATCAGCAGCCCTCAGCCTGGTCATGACACTGGCTCTTATCAATGTCTGGCTATCAACCGCTGTGGCACCATCATCAGCCGAGCAGCTAACCTCAAATTCGGCTGTGAGTGAGCTAAGGGGTTATTTCTATCCTTCAACCCTTTGACTGGTCTGGGCCGCTTGAGTGGATTGTTGTGATTGAGTTTCTGTGGCAGCGATAGAAGGTATTAGACAGTCGTTTGGCCCTAGCGGTCTAGTGGCTTCACTTTGTCATTTTTGTCCTTGCCACTACCTCACTTCAATCCCTGCAGGCATCTAGCCTATATTGCTGCCAACATGGTTTGGACAACCGTCGCCAGTGCATTACAGCTACTCTTTTATAATGCGTATGTGACAGTAATGTGCTCTTTTCTTTTCACTACCTCCTCTTTTTCTTCTTCACACCTTGCCTTCTCGCTCCAGACCTCCATGACTTCCCTCCAGACAGCAGAAGTCCCCAGACAGCGTATGAAGGCGTGGGGACTTTTCTGGCTTGCCAGCCCCCTCCACATTACCCAGGTATCTCCCTCTGTGGACTATGAAAGTCTAAAATGAGTCCTTCTGTTTAAAGCTCATAAGGCTCTGCAAGACAAACAATCCTACTGACCTGGGCTGGGTTTCCCGAATGGCATCGTAGCGCTAAGTATATCTTTAAGTAACTCTTCAAGACATACAGTACAGTCTTCAGACAGAGTGAATGAGACTTATTTCTACTAAATTTTGCCGTGTAGGACAGGGATTCAGGGATGGTGCATCACATGGATATTATTAACAGCTGACTATAACATTCGATATTGAACTATGTATACTTAGCAGCCTAGCATACAACCCAATAGATTCCTGCTGGATTCCTGAAGGACTTGATGGCCTCAGTGATTTGCACCAATATTTTCCTCTCTCTAGCATTGTCCTACCGCTGGTTCATCAACGAGTTTCCCAGCTTCATCAACCGGGACAAAGGCCGGTTGTTTGTGTCCCAGGTAACGGGGAACCTGTACCTGGCCAAAGCAGAGCCAAATGACACCGGTAACTACTTCTGCTTCACCACCATCAACATGGACATCAGCACCAAGAGCACCTTCAGCAAGGCCAACCAGCTCACCGTGCTGCCTGATGGTATAGAAGCTTTGCAGTTACATCACAAATATGCTAGCGACCACATCTGGTGCCATCATGGAGGTCCACTGGAGAATTGGCTGTACGCAAATAATGTCAAAATATGTAACAACTGTGCTAGAAAAAGAGAAATACCTGACAAAGATAACACATAAATTAACCATGTCAATTGAAGTTTGAAAGTGGTACATTTAGAATGGCATCATCTACCACTATTGCCCAAGCGCTGTGGACTTCCAATATGGCTGCCAGTGGGTGTGTTACAAAGACCTCTATGGAGGGAGAGTGGGATTGCGTTTTTCTCCATTTTTAACTTCCATGCTCCTATGGGTTTAGAAAACTATGACCCTTGGTGCTTATGAAACCATTTCAAAGTACCATTGAATAAACTAAAAACATTGCATGGTCATCAAGCTAAAAACAAGGCTGTTTTTCTTAGTTTCTGAAAAAGGCTCCATTTTTGTGAATTGGTGGCAAAGAATGGTGCACGACGGTAGCACACAGGATATAGCGACTGAATGGGGGTAGATGTATATAACAACACTGGTTTGTACAGAAGGAGGGACATTATGAAATCTGAGATATTAAGATATACAGAGTGCCTGTTTACATACATAACTTTATACTTTTGTTCCACCATAGCCAATCCCAGGAAGTCGGCTCCAAGCATCAGAGTGCGCTTCCTGTCAGAGACCTATGCCTTAGCTGGACACACCACCCAGTTAGAGTGCTTCGCCTATGGAAAGTAAGTTCCCAGTCCTAGAATCTCAGAAGTCATGGCAAAATGTGTCGTCAAGCTATTTTGGGTCGAACGCCTGTGCCCTATTTTCAGTTTTAGTAACATTTGAGTGTTTTGCTCCTGACCCTTCTCTCTTCCTCCCAACCTCCTCCTGTAATTCTACTTAAGTGTGTGTCTGGGTTTGAATCTCGGCCCCGGACCTTTCTGTTGGGAGTTTGCATGTTCTCCCCGTGCTCCAGGTGCTCCAGTTTCCTCCCACAGTCCAAAGACATGCAAGTCAGGCACATTGGAGGCTCTAAATTGCCCATAGGTGTGAATGTGAGTGTCTGTCTATCTGTGTTAACCCTGTGATGGACTGGCGACCTGTCAAGGGTGTTTCCCTGCCTTCCTACCAATGCATGCTGGGATAGGCTCCAGCCCCTCGTGACCCTGAATAGGAAAAGTGTGTGATGACCTTTTACCATCCTTTGTTCACCCTCCTCCTTTGCCTCTTCTCTGCACATTCCCTCATTTTCATTTTTCTATCCCATCCTGCCACTTTACCTCCAATTTCATGACTTCCCTCTCAATCCAACCCTTGATCTATCCGTCCACCCCCTCTCCCTACCCTTTGTCCTCCAGTCCAGTCCCGAAGCTGCGATGGAGGAAGGTGGATGGTCTGTTGCCGTCCAAGGCGGGATCCAGCGCGGAGGGTCCCACCCTCACCCTGCCCGAGCTCTCCTTTGATGATGAGGGTGTTTACGAGTGTGAAGCCTACAACTCAGAGGGAAGAGACACCCACCAGGGACGCATCAACGTGCAAGGTGGGGAAAAGAGATAGACCAGACAGAACATATGTATTCACAGATGAATTCGCTTTTCACACAAATTCACGTTTTTCAGAACTGATCTGGATACTTTAATAAGAAGAGCAGCCAATAAGTACCGAACCAAGAACTACTCAATTAAGAGTATTTTATGCCATCTAGTATTGGCCTATTAAGTGCATCAATTGCTTTCATGTATTCATTTGGTCAAAGTGTGCACTGACCATTGTATAACAATTAGGGGTGGGCGGTATAAACGGTATAAACAGTACACCGGTAGAAATATGTGCCACGGTATGGATTTGGCTATACCGTTTGTACCAGTAGACAATGGATTTTGACTAATACATAGAGCACGCGAGCGTCATTCCTTAGCATTGCCTGATGGACAGCATTCCTAGGCCAATAAAAATACGTAGGTGGGTGTACTCTTCCCCTTTACGTACCAACAAACGCACGTGTTTTACGTATGCCTGTAAACAACGATGAGTGAAGAAATGGAGACAAGTAAATGCTCTTAAAATATTCAACTTCAGTTCAGTGTGAAATTTGTCCTACTATACTAAAGGAATAACACATAAGCTAACTAATAGTTAATTAATAATAACCTAACTCCAGGCAATACTTACTATCCCAGAGTATTCTACTCTTTTTAAAGCATGTTCTATTGAAATTATAAAAATAATTATATATCGTGATATATATCTTTACCGTCCAAAATTCGAAATATACCGTGATATCAATTTTAGGCCATACCGCCCAGCCCTAATAACAATCCTCAGACAAATAATAATAAGGATAATAAAATAGAAAATAGGCTATATAGCTTCTCTTTTTTTTACATTGATCGAATACAACTGACAAACTCTCAATAACCATCTTATTCAGAATAGATTAACAGATAAAACAGCATATTCAGAATAGATTAAAACAGAAAAGCATTTTTAGCTTGCCTGTAGCCAAGGCTCCTTTTCTAACAGGTTATTTCGCACATTTTCCCATTAAGTCAAATTTATTGTCAACACATGAAAATGTGCGGAAATGTTTGATATAATGTTGTTATTGTCATTAAAGTGTATTATTAAAGTGTGGATATCAGGACGGAGTGTGAGTACTCTATCAGTGCACCTGTACTTCTTACTTTTACACATTTGCGATCATATTAACAGCATTATTCTCTCTTATATCTATGTTACATTTTTCCTCAAGTAATTTTCTCCCTCCCTCCCTCCTCCCATCCTCCAGCTCAGCCAGAGTGGCTGCAGGTGATGAGTGACTCAGAGGTGGAAATCAGCTCAGAGCTGCACTGGAGTTGTATAGCCGCCGGCAAACCACGACCCTCCATACGCTGGCTACGCAATGGACAGACACTCAGCACACAGGTAACACACACATGAATACTATCTCTCTCTCTCTCTCTCTCTCTCTCTCTCTCGCTTGCTTGCACACACTCTCCCTATCCTCCCTTTTTATCTCCCTGTGTCCTCTATCCCCCAGGACCGGGTGGTGGTGAACGGGGGTCGTCTTAAGGTCAGTAACCTGGCCCTGGAGGATTCTGGGATGTACCAGTGTGTGGCGGAGAACAAACACGGCACCATCTACTCCAACGCTGAGCTCAGAGTCCAAGGTATGAGGAGGCGGGGCTCAGGGGGAAACACTAGGGGTGGTTTGTGGTGAGGTCCGATTCCCAAAAGGTCAGATATCTCGCACTCTTCAAATTAGAGAGAGTAGGTAGAATGTGAGAAGACATGAGGGAGGAAATGATACTCATTCTCTTTGCTTTGCACTTACAGATCCTGTACAGTCCCTCAGCACATTTGTGGCGATGACATGTAGAATTAATTATCAGGTCTCAAGAACAAATAAATAATAGTACAACTATAGAGTGATGTAGTTTGATAGTGTTCAACTATAGAGGAGTGATGTAGTTTGATAGTTCAACTATAGAGGAGTGATGTAGTTTGATAGTTCAACTATAGAGGAGTGATGTAGTTTGATAGTGTTCAACTATAGAGGAGTGATGTAGTTTGATAGTGTTCAACTATAGAGGAGTGATGTACAGTAGTTTGATAGTGTTCAACTATAGAGGAGTGATGTAGTTTGATAGTTCAACTATAGAGGAGTGATGTAGTTTGACAGTTCAACTATAGAGGAGTGATGTAGTTTGATAGTGTTCAACTATAGAGGAGTGATGTAGTTTGATAGTGTTCAAGTATAGAGGAGTGTTGTAGTTTGATAGTGTTCAACTATAGAGGAGTGATGTAGTTTGATAGTTCAACTATAGAGGAGTGATGTAGTTTGATAGTGTTCAACTATAGAGGAGTGATGTAGTTTGATAGTTACAACTATAGAGGAGTGATGTAGTTTGATAGTGTTCAACTATAGAGGAGTGATGTAGTTTGATAGTGTTCAACTATAGAGGAGTGTTGTATCATGGTCCTTTATTTTTCTCACTCTCTTCCTCTATCTCCCCGAGCTCCTTTCCATCTGTGACTCTACCCTCTCTTCTTTTTTAACCTTCTTTATTTCCTTGTGCTCACCGCCCATACCTTGCTGCTCTTTTCTAACTCTGTCCCTCCGCTGTATCCAGTTCAGGCCCCAGACTTCAGGTTGAACCCGGTGCGCAAACTGGTGCCAGCAGCCAGAGGGGGGCAGGTGATGATGGCGTGTCGCCCTCGGGCCGCCCCGAAGCCCACCCTGTTTTGGAGCCGTGGGACAGAGCTCCTCACCAACAGCAGCAGGTAGACTGCATTGCGTATATTATACTATATTGTACAGTCAATAAGTAAGTACATGTATAGCACATTACGCTCACAAATTGCTTTGCATTTTAAAACCAAGGAAGACGACGCTGTTCTTCCAGCGCTAACGGAGCTAAAGCTTTCAGAGTTTCTGGCACCGGCAGATGGAGGAAGGAGAGAAAGGAAGATGGAAAAATCACTTCCAACATGTTGATCCCCTTGAGTAAAGACACCGGGGAGGGGAACAGGAAGCAACAGGGTTTATGGGAAATGTAGTCTTAAGTTTAAGAAACAGTAGCACTAACAATACCATGGTCTCATTTGTTTACAGTAATTCCACCAGGATATCACAATTAATTTGACAATGATATATTTAAAGAAATGACACCTTACAGTACTTGCATGCAGCAAGTTAAGAAGTTATTTATAGGAAATGTAAGACCTAAATGGATTTGCTGCATTTTGGAATGAGGCCCTGGACATCGTATTCATTGTAACTGTTATTCCCTCTATTAAGGTTTTGCTAGGAACCACAGTATGATACATACCACAACACAGGCCACAGTACTTTTGTAACAGTCAAAAGTAAATGAATAAAAAGTATAAAAATATGGCATTTCCTGTTATCTAGCGCAATAAATCGATGTACCTGGGTGCCTGTGCTGTCCACATTTTTTAAATAAATGGGATTGCAAGAAATGCTCCTCATTCAGCTATTAAATATACTCTCGTGCAGCTATTTATTATACAGTTTGCAACAGATGAACAGCTCTTCTTCATGCAATTTTACATTACAGTATGCCTTTTCTGTCCTAACCGAAAGCTATTTATATGATTTACTTAGATACTAGCAGATATTTTCCAAGTCCCTTGCTAGCGAGCTCATTGCCTCAATCTCATCTTTAGCTCCAGGCAAACAAGAAAAAACACCTTTCCACTCTTACAGCGCTCGCCGTGAGCGATAGACGACCGAGCCCGGGCTTTGCTATCAGCTCGGTGGAGCGAGCCCCCGTTTTCTACGCCGGCTGAGAGAAACTTACGTACAGCCAGCTCATTAAAAGGGAACTTTTAACTCACGTTGGCTGTTGAAAGATTTGGAAAAACACAAGATGCTTATTACGTAGAAGTAAGATCAAAAGTGGCTACACACAGTGTTGTAGATATCAAAGGGATGGATTACTGTCGATTTCATCAGATTTCAGCGCTTTGGTCTGTCACAGCTTCAGGAAAAGTGTGTTAACCCACCTGTGTGTCTGTGCATGTGTCATATTTATTTTTCAAAGGGAAAAACATCAAAGTTTAGACTAAAGACACAGTGAAGAATAGACAATGTATAATATCAAAGTATAAAGTCTACCCGTTTGAAGAGTTTTTTCGTTTTTTAGAAGTATATGAGTGTGACTAAAGGTTAGAAAATGAGAACTGATACATGCATTGAATCAGCTGAATGAGCCATTATGAACATGCTCTGAATGCGTCAGAAAGAGGAGCTCATAGAAAGTGTTGCCAATTCAGTTGCATCGCTTCAGCTCCCTTTGAAGCCTTCAGGTGGCAGCTGGTCGCAGTACTCTGTTCAGCCAGCTGGAGGCGCTCTTTGAATTTCTGGACGCTTCTGTCTCCTCAGGGTGACAGTAACTCCGGACGGGATCTTGTGGATACACAACATCAGCAGGGCAGATGAAGGGAAGTACACCTGCTTTGCTGAAAACTACCTGGGCAAAGCCAACAGTACTGGACATCTGTCGGTCAGAGGTACACGCACGCACACACACGCACACACACACACACACACACACACACACACACACACACACACACACCTGGAAGCCTTCTTCAGCTCTTTCTCCATGTGTCCCGTCAATACGCAGATGCCACCAAGATCACCCTGGCTCCTTCCAATGCTGACATCAACCAGGGGGAGAATGTGACGCTGCAGTGCCACGCCTCCCATGACCCCACCATGGACCTGACCTTCACCTGGGCCCTCAACGGAGTCCTGCTGGACCTGGAGGACCCCTGTCGGGCCCTACCACCGGGTGGAGGGGGTGAGTGCAAAAAATTGGGATGATAGTTTGCGCGTAGTGTTAGAGGACCCCGCAGGATTGTACCACTGAGTGTCAAATAACGCATTGTAGAAATGAAAATGGTGATGATTTGGATGGTGGTTTTGTGAGGGAGAGGAGCATAAAGGAAAGAGTCGTATCATTGATAGTTAAGTTACCATGTACTCCAATTAGCTGGCTTACTTGTCTCTACTGTGAAAATGCAGCTTTGTTCATGTCAGTTAAGGTCAAGGGGGCTGGAAGAGTGGGAGACTTGTGTCAGAGGAAGCAAGTCTGTCAATGTTGTTGCAATTCCTACTGGTTGATGAGTCAGTAGAGGTCATAGATTACTTAATGCCCCTTTAAAGGTGCTACATTTTTATTGATACATCGTTGTCAAATTACCGTAAACAAATGAGACCATGTCAAGATGATTTGTAGCCTCAATCTCTGCTGCCTCCTGTCCTCCCCCCTCCCTGGCACTCCCTGCCACTGCACGCAAGATAATTTCAAACCATAATTCGTTCCATTCACGACGGCACCACTTAGACATTTCACGCTACCTGAGCACTAGGCCAGGGAGGAATAAGCTCCTAAATGAGATTAGCTATCCATTTCGAGTTCCTACTACTTTGTGTCTAAAAGTTAAATGAACGTTGATACGATAAGGCAGTGCTGTTCGCCAGTCGGGAGTCTAGCTCAAATTCGCTTCTCTAATCCTGACCCGGCTAGTTACGGCCAGCTACAATTCAATTCCGCTGCAGTGTGACTCATGTTTAATTGGCTACACGTTGAATGCAATTAAAACACACTTTGATTAAAGTCATGAATATCTGCGAATAGCAAACATCGCTCTTGTCATTTTCTTTTTCGTTTTCTGGGTTTCCTCTCTCTGCCCTTAAATGACAATCTGCCTGAAATGCTTCTGTTAACTCTTCCCTTCGCTTCCCTTCGCTCGTCTCAGATTCATCACCCTCTTCTCTCCCTCGGTCTGTGCTCTCTCAGAAGGAAACCATCGGCGACCTGTTGATTGTGAACGGCCAGCTGAGTCAGGCGGGGATGTACAGCTGCACGGCCCAGACGGTGGTGGACAGCGCCTCGGCGTCGGCCAAACTTGTGGTTCGAGGTAAGGCCGGCCTCTCTCTCGTGATTTCAGATTTATTTTTCAAGAGAGAACAACAAAAGGTAATAATTCCATCATACCAATCGATTCTGACCAAAATGTCACCAATGGGGTGCTTTCCCATTTACAAGGTGCATAGTAGCAGAAGCCAGTTCAGTATTTGAAACTAACCAGTGACCTGGTGGCATAATTACTGGATCTAAAAGACCGTAGGGAGAAAGATGCAGAAATTCTACATACGTACACAGATTTCAATCATTCTCGTTCATCTGCTGCGAGAAAAAAAAACAACAGCCGCAATACACTCTTGAAAGTTCTGTGACTAGGCAAGCAATAACATTTCCTCGTTGCGGATGTGTCCAGGCCCTCCAGGACCACCCGGTGGTTTGGTCGTAAAGAATGTTGCTGAGACGTCAGTGGAGCTCAGGTGGAGTCGCGGCTACGATAACCACAGTCCCATCGGGAAATATGTAATCATGGGCCGATCCTCGCTCACATCTGAGTGGAAGAGGATGAGGACAGGTGTGTGTGGGAACAACAGGTTGTGTTTCTCAACGTAACAACTTTGCTTACAGAAGTGAATAGACACGGTTCATTTCTGTGCATGTTTCTTCCCTGTACGCCAGACCCTATTAACATCGAGGGCAACGCCGAGTCGGCCCGTGTGATCGGCCTGATGCCCTGGATGGATTATGAGTTCCAGGTCATCGCCAGCAACATCCTGGGCAGCGGAGAGCCCAGCATGCCCTCACACACCATCCGAACACAGCAAGCAGGTGAGGGGCCAAAAGGTCATATGCAACCGTGCACACTCATGCAGCCTAATGCCAAAACAGATTAGGAGCAAGGCAAACAGCCAGCAATATAAATGCATATCACTTATATATTTTTAGCAGCTAAAAGCTATCTTGAAAGCACACTATCTTTTGAAAGCAGAATATATATAAGTGCCAGGCAATGATTTTCCTGTACATCATGTACGGCAACATCATCGATCTGAATATTATCATATACTGTATCTGTATACAATCATGCATTTGTATGTATCTGCCCCTCAGCTCCCACAGTGGCCCCGAGTGGACTGGGAGGAGGAGGAGGGGACCGCAATGAGCTCATCGTTACTTGGACGGTGAGTGGGTGGATCGAGTAGGCGCAGCAAGGCTGTAGCACAGTAAAATTAAAGTGTCAATGGCTACTCACATCTAGTTTTCTCCTGAACCCTCCAGCCCATGGCCAGAGAGTACCAGAACGGTGATGGCTTTGGCTACATCTTGGCATTCAGGAAGAAGGACACCCCGTCGTGGACAGGTGGTGCCCGTTCCCCATGTGGAGTCGTCGCGATACGTCTACTCCAACCACAGCCTGTCACCTTACTGCCCCTTCGAGGTGAAGATCAAGGCCTACAACCGCAAAGGAGAAGGTCCCTTCAGCCAGATTGCTGTGGTGCATTCTGCAGAGGAAGGTGAGTCCCTGATGTTGACCGTTCACACTGATAATTAACCAATCTTAACCCAATTAAAATGATACTCAAACTATTGAAATTGTACTCACCGTCGTCTTTTAAATCACTTCTTAACATCTGTTTCTACAGACGTGTCTTTCCATTATTGTTCTGCTGTACTAAGCCCTGTACCCTAAGCCAGGGTCCATATCCCAACCCTGTTATTATGGTTACATGTTCGTTTTTGCTGCTTTCTTTTCTTGTATATATAGTTTATTATTATTATTAGTAGTAGTAGTAGCAGTAGTAGTAGTAGTAGTACTAGTAGTAGTAGTAGTAGTAGTAGTATCATGATTTGTAATAATAATTACCAATAAAATAATACAAATAAAATAAAAATGTATAACACAAATAATAATAGCATTAAAGAAATGTGTTAATATTCAATGTATTTCCATGTATTATTGTTTTAAATAATAATAATAATCATATAATTTACATTATGAATACATGCATGCCTATAATAATAATAACAATAACAATAACAATAATAATATATGAGAAAACCACTCCAGTTGGAGGATTTCATGGGGAAGCTTTTGAGCTTTACCCATATTTTAGTGGACACAGTAGTATGCTGCATGTTTCTCCACCTGCAGTTATTGGTATCACCATAAGAGGGCAACCACAACATAGAGTAGACCACAGTCAACACACCCATTTTTTTTCAAAAACATGACTAACATTGGCTCCCAGACAAGACAGCTGTCTCTGTCATACAAACAGTAAGACACAGTTTACATTGTATATAATGTGTATTATCATGACCCCTTCACAGAACCCATGGTCGGACCGTCAAACATCAACGCCACAGCGCTAACCGCCTTCGAGATCCAGGTTTCATGGGAGCCCATCCAGCAGCTCACCAACGGCATCCTCAGAGGATATGAGGTGAGAACGTGCCCCCGTTACCCTCTTAGACCCACTTTACCACCTGTATTAACCTGCGTCCCGGTTGATCAGGTTCAAATACACCCGTGACGCACTGAAGATCCGATCGCCCAAACCATTTCCGGAGGTGTCGAGAGACGCATTTGGCCACATTAACAACAAGGTGCAAATGCAGCGCGTCTCCAATTCGCAATCGAAATTGCAATAAAACAGATCAAACAGGCAGCAGGCAGTTACCAGCAACATACCCGTCAAAAATTAGATCAGGATACTGGTGGATGGGGAACAAGCCAGACGAGGCGTTCACTGTCAATTTTGAAGGAGGTAAATATTACTGGGTGAAATGAGCTATGTGGCAACCTACGCTTTTAAAATGTATACTGGAGACACATCCAAGACTGCCAGTATCCATTTAGTCTTTAAAAATCACTCGTCGCTTTTGCCCTCGCCAACGTCATGCTGTGTTGTTTTAATGTTTGAAGACATCCGCCTGGAAGAAAAACAAACTCAAACTTTGGTCTCGAGGACAAAGCGCCGGCCTGACCTCGCGTTGAACTGTAATAGCTTTCTCAGTGTTAATCAGCCTCGTGAGGCCACCTGATGAGGCTGTCCCGGTGCAAGCTCGCCTCATCAGCTCTGATTGTTTTTATCCCCGGACTAACAATTTCTTTATCACTTTATTAGTGCCGTCCAGGTCGGTCAGTGGCATGCTGGGAGGGCTGAGCTGATTATTTTATATTCCCCCACTGATGAAGCTGCAGACTCTGATCCCATTATAACCAATGTTTACTAGAATTAGATTAAATAATATAATACTATTTTATTTTTTATGTAATATTAGTGATATTGTGAAAGGTAATTAGTCTCTTGGGAGTCTTAACTAAGTCCAAGAAACCTAGTTTGTCTATATTTGGGGTCAAATATAGACAAACCCCTGGAACGAAAACAAACACTCCCCTACCTCAGAAACTATTGTCAAGGTGCCCTTGAGCAAGGCACATCACCCCCCCCCCCCCCCCCCCCAATGGTTAACAGTAGAAGACCAGCTGCTACTCAGACCCTCTAAATGGTATTTAGGCCAGGACCAGTCAGGTTTGGTTGTAAATGTACCAAATTGTGTGCGTCTGCAGATCCGGTACTGGCGGCAGCATGAGCGGGAAGCGGCGGCGGACCGAGTGCGGACAGCAGGACTGGAAACGACAGCGCGGGTGTCGGGACTTCGACCCAGCACTCGATACCACGTCGCCGTCCTGGCCTACAACAGCGCCGGCACCGGGCCGCCCTCACCACGCACCACCGTTACCACCAGGAGACCACGTACGGCTGGTTAAACACACACATATACACATACATATGCACTTGCACACGCATATACAGATGCACATACACTATATATATACACACACACATACACACACTAGGAATCAACACCTCAGATCATATCAGTCACACCACTAGGTTAGATGACCCGTGTATCTCACCCCCTTCAGGCTGAAATGGATTATCCGTATCAGCTGCAGAGCCCGGCGGGTCTTCTCACTCACTGTAGTCAGGAGGGGGAGTACAGACCATCCAGTTGCTGGGCCTAAGGGCTGTAAATGTATTCAGTGAGAAGATTTGGAAGTGTTCGCAATACGGTCTCTATGTCAGAGCAGCAGATTCACTCCTCTGCCTGGAGCAACATCAACACTGGTCTACTCCTGTCATAATATAGCCCACATATCACTATGGCAAATCATGCAAGTTATAGTTACCATAACGATGTCTGTAGTTATGTTTGAGGCTATTCAGATATATATTTCAAGCAACTAGTGGAGGATGAACCCACCTAAACTGAGCTTCGCCTCTTAATTTGTGGAATAGTAAACAGAAATTAATAGCATCAGTATAATAGTATTAGCATCAAACTGATAAACTAAGTTCCATAAAGATAGGGTCCTTTTAAGATTAATGCTTTTCTGAAAATAAAATAGATTTTTGATTTTGATTATATCAACTGCCTAGAATGAAAAAATGTATCTCTTGGTGCCACATGAAAAATATTCACCTTAAAATCTTAAGTTTGAAATCTGTGAATCATCTTTTAGAAAAAAGGATGTTTATTTAATGGTCAACTTGGTCATGTTTCTTTGTCACTTGTGAAGTGCGATGCTCTTATTGCCGTGTTGATTTTATTTAAGCTCACCTAAAATCTTTCCTCTTCTTTCTCTTTTATCATTTAGAATATTTTATAACATAATACTTGTGTTTCCTGTTCAGCTCCTAATCGCCCTCCAGGCAACGTGTCATGGAAGACTGATGGCTCATGGGTAACGGTGAGGTGGGACCATGTGAAGGCCATGCACAATGAGTCAGCTGTACTGGGCTACAAAGTGAGTGCTATCCATCCAAGTGTGTGTGTGGTACAAGCCTAAAGAACCACTTTCTGGCACCATATAGAATCCTTTTTGTTGAGAGTGTATGCACGTTATTAGCTGTCAAGACGATCATGCTCAGAGGCAAACAAATAATGACATTTACTACCCTCATTCACTTTTGCAACAGTGAACATGTTGCAAGGTGATAAACCAAATGTTTTGCTTTTGATAAGTTGCTCCGTGCTACTTGTAATCCCGTCTGCAGATGAGATATGGATAGCAATAAAAAGGCAAGGCAACACAGAAAGCAAAGATCATATTATATAAGGTACACAGCCTTGATCCAGTCTGCGGACTAGGAAAACATACTGCATCATCAAAAGATAACTCTAACAATGGCCTAGTGTTTATAAATTTTGAATGTCACTAAAATAGTCACATAAAAAAGGTTCACTTTCAGCCGATACTGTAAAAATGCTTTTCATCTTTTGACTCTGATGATGTTGAGATTTTGAGATTTATTTACTGTGGTCTGCATTGCAGGTTCTGTATAAACACGAGGGCCAGACGGCGTTGAAGGTCCTGGACAAGGGGAAGACATCAGTGAGCCTACCGCTGCCCAAAGACAATGGTTACGTGGTGTTGGAGATCCGGTCCTGGGGCGAGGGGGGGGACGGGGCAGCGCACGAGATTATCGTGTCCCGGGACTCAGGTGACAAAAATTTAGATACACGCCTACAGCTTTTTCTCACGTTTAAAGCTACAATGTGCAACTTTTCTCCCTGAGGCTGGAAGTGTATTGTTAGTCAACACTTGTCACTTATCTTGATGAGCTGTCTCCCTTTGAAACAGCATCTAACCTGAGGCTGAGGTAACCAGCATCTGTAAAGCCTCATTCAATGAGCAACAGAAATAAAAATGGCCCAATAGGTGAAATAGATGAGCAGCTGGAGAACAACTTGATCTTAAGCACAAATTGAATCCAAATGGCACAATTGACTTTTTTGCTGCAGCTACATACTGTACAGCAGCTCAGCCCTAATGAGTAATATTAGTTGTAGGAACGCTGCTTGTCCTCCAGTTTCCACTGGCAACAGCAGTCGTGTATTTTGTTCTTACGTAAGTGCCCTAAAGTCAGAGGTGGGGCAGTTTATTTTAATAAGCTTGCCCTCGGAGGACCTGCTGTCAACTACTACAGTGACATTACAGGCTAATGGGAGCACGGCCCTGGAGCGTGGGGGTGGATTAGGCTGTTACATCCCAGGCAACCATGGGAAATATCAAAGGGTCCTCTATAGATTGAGAAACGCTTTCAAACTCAGTCTCAAAACTTACATGGTGGTAAAGTTAAAACCAAGGCTGATTTTCTTAGATCCTGAAAAGTTGACATTTTGGAGATAAAAAGTACACAACAGCAGTGAAATGACACTATCCAATTAGGCTGTGGCGAGATACCCAGGAGTACATTAAAAAGAATAACAAACTCTCCTTTTCACTGTCACTTAATTCAGTTTAATTGAGGTACTTTGTTGTCATGGTCAGATAACAATTTATTATGTAAGGGATAACGTACAGCGAGCTGGTCATTATCGCAAAATAAGCCCTGACAAAGTGAATCAATAAGAACAGAAGAAGAAGAAGAACACACTTTATTGGTCCACATTTTTTGTGTCACACACACACACAGCATGCAGTCAGTGGTGGCCGCCAAACACACACACATGCATGCAAGGAGGGTGGCTGCGGAAATTTGTCCTCTGCATTTATCCCATCCTGTTTTACGCTGCCCCTCCAGGGGCAGCCAGGAGCAGTGGGCAACCCGGGGACCAACAGCTCCAGATGTTAAGTCCACATCGTGTTCAGGGACTGGACAGGAGATGGTTATTTTATGATAATGACAGGCTCTCTGTACGTTGCCTTGATTATTACAAAACTACTTACCAAAAACGTTGATCATTTGACACAAAATATTGATTTTAAATTATTTTATTAAAAGCTTAAGTATTTTGCAAGCTTCCACCAAAAATAGGTTAAGACTGTAACCATAGAAGCACCTGTAGCCAGCATCCACGGCTACACTGTAGCAGAACTGTAACCATAGAAACATCTGTAGCCAGAATTCACGGCTACATTGTAGCAGAACTGTAACCATAGAAACATCTGTAGCAAGCATCCACGGCTACATTGTAGCAGAACTTCCTCTTAGCCTTGCCTATTTGTTGTCAATTATTTGTATGAGCTCTTGTTTATTGGATCTTGTTTATTTGATACACTTATTTGTCTTAGCTCTTGCTCATTTGATTTTCTTATTTGTCTCATTTGTTTAAAAAAAGTAGGTAGCTAACTTATTGCACTTTTACCTTAGCGCTAGTTATGCTCTTAGTTGCTTGTTTAGGAAGGAAATGCACTTACGATTTCTGGTGATTAGTAGTTTTCTTGCCTACCTATGTTGAATGCACTTATTGTAAGTCGCTTTGGATAAAAGCGTCTGCTAAATGCCTGTAATGTAATGTAATGTAACTGTAACCATAGAAACATCTGTAACCAGCATCCACGGCTACATTGTAGCAGAACTGTAACCATAGAAACATCTGTAGCAAGCATCCACGACTACATTGTAGCAGAAATGTAACCATAGAAACACCTGTAGCCAGCATCCACGGCTATATTGTAGCAGAGCTGTAACCATAGAAACACCTGTAGCCAGCATCCACGGCTACATTGTAGCAGAACTGTAACCATAGAAACATCTGGAGCAAGCATCCACGGCTACATTGTAGCAGAGCTGTAACCATAGAAACATCTGTAGCAAGCATCCACGGCTATATTGTAACAGAACTGTAACCATAGAAACATCTGTAGCAAGCATCCACGGCTATATTGTAACAGAACTGTAACCATAGAAACACCTGTAGCCAGCATCCACGGCTACATTGTAGCAGAACTGTAACCATAGAAACACCTGTAGTCAGCATCCACGGCTACATTGTAGCAGAACTGTAACCATAGAAACACCTGTAGTCAGCATCCACGGCTACATTATCTGTTACTCAATAATAACAGAAATAACAAGCCTCAGAATGCATTCAGTGTTGTCGAGTTTTCAACAAAGTCGTATAATAATACATTTTATATGTAATAATAATACAAAAATTATAATACTATAAAATAGGTCCAAAATTGACAACATTTAGTCATACAAACCATTCAAAAGCTAGTGAGGGCATATCAGACAATATGTATGTTACCTCTCTCTCACTCACGCACTTTTGTCATCTATCTCTCTCTCTCTCTCGCTCTCTCTCTCTCTCTCTCTCTCTCTCTCTCTCTCTCTCTCCCCCCAGGGACTGGAATGATGGTCCAGAACGAGGCTTCCTCCACAATGTCCAATCGTGGACTCCACGTTCTCACTGGCGCAATTTTCCTCATTCTCATTGGCTTGTTGGGCCTGTGATCTCAGCTAATCCCAGGACATTACTTTTAATAGCCTGATTCTGTTGGTCACATGTGTCTCAACCCGTGTTTTCGGTAGGGGTGGGTTTCAGTGGTCAGGGACGGACGGGACAAGGGGAGGTTGTAGCACTGAGGAGTTTGGGTGGGTGGGGCTTCATTTTTTATAAGAAAATCAAAGAGGGGCCTTTTTTTAAAAATGTGTGTCTGTGGGGATTGAACTGGGGCGGGGGGGGGGGGTATCTGATCGTATATTAATTTACTGGTGTCAATAGAAACCATGCCTTATGGGGACCATCACATTTGTGGCTGACGCTTCTCCCGTATCTGTACCCTCCGGCTTTCCATCCCGTAGCTCCCGAGACACAGACTTCAGGTGTAAATTATTATTAGCATCACTGGAGTGTATAACCTATGTACATACAGTCCTATATACAATAGATGTCTGACTGCTCGTTCACACTGCAAGCAACCTGGTTGACCGGTCGCTCTATTCTGACCAATTGTGGGCGGGGCGAGACGCTCTGATTGGTCTGAAGGTGCATTTTGAACATGCTTTGGTATCACCTTTCATAACATTACATCATTTTGGTAAGGTAACATAGCTAGCTAGCTGGCTAATTAGGGAGCATTCATCGAAAATAAACCAAATCAGAGCTTATACTGCATTCCAGAGATGGACTAGGAAGAATTCAAGTCAGAATTCCAAGATTTCTCAACCCTGAGTTTTCCAAGATGCAGTTATCTGACATCACGTCAACATGGCGGCATACACTGTAAACACCACACAGCGTTACTTTGTTTAGAATCCTCCTCAAAATACACTTAAATTTATCTAAACACTTGTGTGGTAAATGCTAGCTAACATTGCTAAATATCACTGACATAACAGCTGGGCAAATTGGGCAAAGAAAATCTTGCAGGCATCCATGTTTCATGCTGGACCACAGGAGGTTGTCCACGTGGGAATTTCTGATTTTCAACTTTAAATGGAACACAGGATGGATGTAACCTCCAAGCGTCATTTTTGAGGCATTTATTCCTGTAGTCTTTCTAGTAAAATTTTCACAGAACTGGGAATCCTTGAATGGCTGGAATCAACTTCTCGTCCACATTGCAACTATTATTCATGAAACAAAATCACAGCGGTAGGGAAACAAGGAAGCGCAGAAATCTGAGTTGTTGTAGACAGCCTGTGTTTTCCTAGTCACTTGACAGGAAACGAAAGGACTTGTGACTTACTGACTGCGTTGCTCACAGTGTGAACGCACGATTAGAGTCACTAATACGAGCACTGAGGAACTTTTTATTGTTGTTGTTTTTTTGTTATTGTTTTTTGCCCTTGCTAATGTCTGTATGCTTGTTTGTGTTTTTTGCTTCAGCTGTAATTATTGCAAAAACTGCAGAAAAATGTCACTGGTCCAAATGAATGTTTACATTTTCTATCATTTATGTTTCGTTTGAAGGGAACTTAAATCGGATAAAAGAAAAAAGTATTTAAAAATGCTTTGTTTTCATTTGTGTGCCTGCATTGTTCCAATAATTCAGACACCAATGTAAAAATGCTTATGTCCAGTGTTTGGGTTTGGTTGATACGGTTGGACTATTGCAGTGAGGGGAAAGTCCAGGACAGAGGCGATGGATAACTAGGACTGATTTGATCACCAAAGTTATCAGCAAGTACGAGTATTATCGTCCTCACTGTCATGTATCACCTCTTATGTAATATGCCTCTCCCGAGTACAGTTTACAGGAAATGATGTGGTAACCTCTTGGCCAGTTAGTTCAGGACTAATTGGCTTCATAGTCAGCTTGTCACCATTGTTCTCAGTTTGGACACCACTTTACATAACAAGCAAAAATCAATTGTGCACATAAAGCAGCTACGTAACAGGATAATTAGTGTGTGTGTGTGTCGGGGGGCGGGGTCCATGTAGTATTCAGTTTGAGAGGAACTGGAATATATGATGATTCTTAATGATAATATGTCCTAATTCCTGGTTGAAGCTACAATGTGCAACTTTTCTCCTAGAGGCAGGAAGCGTATTGTTAGCCCCTGCCCTCCTTGCCCTCAATTGGTCCAAGTCCCAACCCCAACGCTTGCCACTCATCTTGATGAGCTGTCTAGGCTGAGGCTGAGGTAACCGGCATTCGTTGTTCCTTACCGTTTTCCTCCATTGTTGTTGCTCTTGTAGCTTAAATGTCTGCAGAACCCTTGTTCAATGCTACATGACGATGATTTCACCTAACATTTGAGAAAAGATTCTCGTATCACTTCCAGGCATTTATCCTTAATAACACGTCATTTTTGCTAGATGCTATCCACGCTTTCCAGTTTACGTGGTTGTCAGAGTACTCCCAGGCCCAAAAAACAAATCACCTACATACCACATTAGAAATACAACTAAATATAATATAATTTAGGTACAGATTCACCAATTTATCTAGGTCTGCATGGATGTACATTTCATAGAGAAACCTTGTGAATAGCCAACACCTTATCTGTTACTTTAGACACTGTCCACTATATTCATTACACTGTTCACGTTGCAAGTGGTTGACTGATAGACTTCTTGCTTTGACAATGTTATTTGTAATGTAATTTATTATGGACGTTAAATGACTGAATATCTTTTGTTGAAGAGTGATGCTATTCTCGGATATTCTGTCATTTAACCTCCACACCTGTGGGTGTAGCACAAAAAAACATTTTAGGTCAAGTTTAGAAGACTTCTGTAAACACGAGGTGGATCTCACTTTGTGGGCAGCAAAATCAGTCAAAGTCAGAGTATGATGTTTCACACATCATGGGGGGACACAGCTTCAACTCTTCAATCAAGACTTGTCAACTCCAAATCACTGTCACTGAAAAATCAACACTTATAAACACTGGAAAAGGTTTGTAATTATTGTTGGACACGCATCTTTTCATTTGCGAAATGACTGAAGTTTCAATTTGGGTTAGACCAATTTATGGGTTTGCTGATATATAGAGTTCTACCAAATCAGATATCGGCCATTCAGTGTCTCCATCTCTGATAGAGTGGAGGTTCCTCTCTGGCCAGATAAATCATTCCAGTGTGGTGTGGGAGGATTTTCCCAGCTTCAGGGGTATCAGTCTGTAAACCTGAAACCTGCCTGGGAGTTTTAGTGTTCCATGATGGTCTAAATGTTGTTTCAGAGGCTTTTCCACCCTGACACACGGCTGCCTCGTCTCTGAACGAGTCCAGAAGTTGAACCACAGAATGTTGTCCTCGTTTTTGTTTTCATGCTTAATGCTAGTTTACTCTGCACAATGTGTTTTTCTCAACGCCCTTGATATTCACGGAAGAGCCATCAAAGTCATTCGTATGTCACGCCGCGTCGAAGGCTGAACTTGGAAAGGCTTTTACGATCGGTTCATCACTCACTCCCACTCCCGGTCGTAACACGCTCGATTTATGTTGCGGTGCCACCGGGCCTTTTCCAAATTTGTGGTCGAATGGGAATGTGAGGGGGTTTGGTTTACTTGTAAATACGATTCAATAAACACCTTGAGATTGTATTTCAGAAAAACGTGTGCATTTATTAGAAATCAAAATCATTTTATTGGCCATGTAGGTGTGCAGGTACAAAGTCCGATAGACAAAAAAATATTTTACAAAAATCTGTGTCTCTTAGGAGTAGTATGTAAAGGTAGTGCTATATAAATAGAAACACTATTTAGAAATATATCTAAAAATAGAAATGTAAGTAACAGTTTTTGTACAGTATGCACATGGTTCTCTGTTGGAGCCTGACTGACAGCACTGAGTCTTCACATAGGACGCTATGGAAGTCAGAAATAGACAAAAAGACAACTATATACAGATGTAGAGAATATTGCACTGGTCAGAACAGGTATAAACAGAGTATAAATAGGTATACATACATCGCTATACAGCCAGAAGAGAGTGGAGTACATTGGAACTGATTACATATTATTCTCAATGCTTTATTCTGTCAGCTGTAGGAATTGGAAGAACGCATAGCTCACTTCCCAGCAAGCCTCAGGCTTAACGTCGTGCCTTGCCTTCCAGGAAGTCATGATTATTAGGAAATCAGCCACACTCACACTACCCTGATTCCTTATCACCTGCACTTTGCCACCAGACATCACTAATAATTAAAGTATAAATCTGACAGGACAGCTTCTGAGCCGCCCTGAAGTCTCCCTTCGTTTCTCCTTGCAGACAGGTAATGAGATCACACGTCTGGATTATTATTATTATTATTATTATTATTAGTAGTAGTAGTAGTAGTAGTAGTATTTGTATTTGAATTAATGACTATATAAGGATTTGAAGCATTTATCTGCAGCTGTCTTATCGTCATGAGATGTTGTAAATCTAATAGGTTAAGCTCTACCTGGTTAGTAGATAGTGAGAGTGAGTGAGTTACCTGTGTGCATGTTTGACATTTCTTTGTGATCGTCCAGAGGTTCACTGTTCCTGATAAAAATTGGTTGGATTCCAGTCGGCACAATGGTGAGACTAATATTCCCCGCAGGTAAATACCATTCATTCATTCATTCATTCTTTAATTCATTTGTGCACTTATTTGACCATTAATGTATTAATGTATATATGTCCATGTTCACTCCGTTCTTTGTAGTTATGGGGATTCTGCTTACTCTGCACATTGGTAAGCATTTACTGTACACCCTATCTATACAACAGCATACTCAATGGAGATAGTAGAGCTGTTATTATTGTTGTTATTGCTTGCAGCAAGGGGTAAAACAGCCCACACACCATGTAGTCAGGACAAAATAGCCTAAATAAGTCAGTTTGTATGCTGAGAGTAATGCAAAAGTTGTTTTATTCAGACACTGGTGCAAAAACTATGTGCAAAAAAAAAGGTGAAAAATGTCTCACCAAAGAATTTCTGCTACTGGAGCAGAGTTTAAGGTCTCTTTGTCGCTTTGCTGGCTTCCCTCAGCCTCGTCCACCAAGCTGGTGTGCCACATGACCAACTGGGCCCAGTACAGGCCAAGCAGTGGCAAGTTCACCCCGGGGAATGTGGATCCCTTCCTGTGCACCCACGTCATCTACGCCCTGGCCACCATCAACAGCTTCAACCAGATCACCCCCATCGAGTGGACCGACGCGGAGCAGTACAGGAGCCTCAACAGCCTCAAGAACATGTGAGTCCATCCAGTCATCTTCAATTTTTTTCCATTTTCATGCCAAAAATTGAAATATTCAGTGTTTCCCCCAAAAGTGGGGGTGGGAAAGCCTCTGAACAGCATTTAGACCATCATGGGACACACTGTTGCATGTTTGTAAGTGGCTCAGCTGAAAGTCTACAACAGAAAAATGACCATGAATGGTCCTGCAAGTCTTTTTGGCATCCTCCACTCTTGGAATGATTCCTGCCTTGAGGTTGGAGAGCCCTGACTTTGGATGTCGGGTTGTCTTTTTGAGTGACTCCATTTTTTTCTCTTCCTTCTCCACCTTTAGCAATCCTGCCCTGAGGACTTTGCTGTCGGTCGGAGGCACAGTCAACGGACTCAGCCCGTAAGTCTGATCATGCACGCCGGCCGGTTGCTTCACACAGACGTAGAGCTCGGATGCCAGTTACTTGAAGGGTCCCTTTGTGTTTTTTTTTTACCATCCCACCAGATTCATCGCAATGGTCGCCAGGCCCGAGAGCCGCGCGGCGTTCATCAGATCGGCCATCAGCTACCTCCGCAGCAACAACTTTGACGGGCTGAACCTGGACTGGCAATACCCTGCACAGAATGGCAGCCCGCCTACAGACAAGAGGAAGTTTACCGAGCTGGTCAAGGTTAGCGTGGCCCTCTGATTCGTTTCCTCAAGACCAAAATGATGCAATCTCTGCCAGGGGCACTATAGCAACTGGTAATGTAATAACTGCCAAAATCAAATCAAATCAAATCACATTTATTTGTATAGCCCTTAATCACTGCAGCCTGGAACAGATAGGAGACACACCCACACACACCCATACACGCACTCTCACTCACACAGACAAACATGACATGACCAGCAAGTTATTACATTATTGGTTGCTACAGAAACAGACTGTACAGTCAAATGACGGCACGCTGCGGTGAGATGCATCATTGCATCTGAGACCGAGCCATAGCCGAGCCACCTAGAACAATGCCTTTAAAAGAACAACCACAAACGTCTACCGGTTGCCACCAGATTGCAGAGCTTCTTCTTGTACATTCCCCCTACAGGAGTTGTCCAAGGCCTTTGAGGACGACGCCAGAGACAACAGGAAGACTCAGCTGCTGCTGGCAGCGAATGTCGCCTCTTTCCGTCCCAACATTATCAACGGCTACGAGGTCTCCGAGATCGCACCGTAAGTTAGATCCAACGCCAAATGGGAATTCTTAGCTCTTGCAGTATTTGACGAACTTTTAATTGTTCGTGTCGAAAGTATTTGATGATGTGTGTATGTATACTAAGTTCTTCTGCTGCTGATCTGAAAGGAAATGTTTTACATCGACAGCCACTTTGACTTCATGAATGTGATGACCTATGACTTCCACGGACACTGGGAGTCAGCCACCGGACACAACAGTCCACTGTACAGAAGCGCCATTGACACTGGCTCTCATATTCACCACAACATTGTAAGAACACACACACACATTCACATTTCATATGCCGATGCTGAATATCTGCACAAAGTACCAGCTTCAATCCAATCCATTAACATCGGCCTTCAAAAACCCATGTCCGTCGAACCCTAACACATAATAATGCGCATTTCTCTCCGTTGTGGTCGTATTTGTCAGAAATCCTCTGTCTCCTACTGGCTGTCTCTGGGAGCGCCGGCTGACAAGCTGCTGCTGGGTTTCCCCACGTACGGACGGACCTACCGGCTCAGCAGCTTTCCCAACGGCCTGGGAGCGCCGTCGAATGGCCCAGCCGATGCCGGACCCTACACTCGAACCGCTGGATTCTGGTCCTACTACGAGGTACGGCAAGTTGTACCTCAAAGCAACTCCTGGCAGTGATGTAGTGGTAATATGGGTAACCTTTGACCTCCACTTGGTGATCATTATAAGGCTACAGCTACCATAGTGACAAAAATCAATTCTACTTTCATTGATTTATACTTTTTTCTTCTCCAGCTTAATGCTACGAAACTTAGCCCTCTCTAGCCCTGATCCCTGTCTAGCCCTGTCTATGTTTCTGTGTGGCCAGGTCTGTTCCTTCATCTCCAGCGCTGATGTTGGATGGATCCCTGAACAGGAAGTGCCTTACGCCACCTATGGCAATGCCTGGGTGGGCTATGACAACAAGCAGAGCTACGCTGCCAAGGTAAGCAGGAACCACTACATCTGTACCTACAAGTACAATAATGTAGCATTCTACACTGTGTCTTTCGCTGCATTCAGGTACTCCTCGTCCTTTTGGTGGCTGTTTAATTTTAGCAATCAAGCAGCACAGACTACTAGAAAATGCATAGCATGTAACATGGTGTAAAATGTGTGACAGCTAAAAGTTAAACAAAGCGTGAATAGATAGAATAGAAAGTGAATAGAAACATTCAACAATAGCAATCATTTACACCGAACGCCAAACAGCATCTAATAATAAAATACATCATTTTTACCATCAGCCGTTGAACATCACATCACAGCAACTTGGATGCATTGGAGAAAGAAAGAAGAAAGAAAATTCCCACTTTTCTAGTCACATTTACCACTTATCTTGTAAATACGACATTTCCCACAGCACTTTAAGGCAGCGTTCCCCCTTATAAATACAGCACACAGACATTCTAGGTCTCTTTTGTTTGTCACATTGTGTAACTGTGATTAAAATACACATGACCTTGTTGTCCTGCAGGTCCAGTGGATGAATGACAACGGACTGGGTGGCGCCCACGTCTGGACGCTGGACATGGACGACTTCAGCGGCTCCTTCTGCTCAGATGGACCCTATCCTCTGATCAACCACCTCAGGACGGTCCATGGGTAAATATGTCCCCTAGCTTAGCGCACCGAGCCAACTCCGCACGTATGCAATATTGATTTCACGGTGTCTGTGTCTGGCTCTGTAGGCTTCCCCCCTAAGCCCACCACCACCCCGGCCCCCACCACCACCAGGGACCCCGTGGCATCCTTCTGCGCTGGCCGTCCCGATGGCCTGTACGTTAACGCAGCCGACAAGACCACCTACTTCCAGTGCTTCCAGGGCAACACCTACCTGCACCGATGCCAGCCCGGCCTCATCTACTGGGACTCCTGCAAGTGCTGCAACTGGCCCTGAGAGCCACAGGAGACCACGCGCAACTACAAACACTAGAAGCCCATGTTTTTCTGCCTGGTTGGCTTTCGTAAATAAAAGAAACACTTTAATAAATCGTTTCATTACTTGATGAATGATGATTGATTACTGTGTGTTTTACATGCCTGTTTTTTATAATAAAAGTCAATTTTTGACTGAAATGAATGAACGAATGACTGAACAATTATCTTTTTTTTGGGACATTGTGCTGAAGTTTTAACTGTATGATTGACATTGATGTGACATTCTGTGTCTGTATCATAATTCGTATCAATTACTCCAGTTAATAAAGGTCGCTAGTATATATTCCTCATATGTGTCCACTCCATATAATGTACCCACTATTATTATATACTGTATAGTATTCATCCATGGTTTTTGCATTGGGTTAAAGGGGCAGTATACATAAAAAATGACTTTATTGAGTAAATTCTGGTCAAATTCTCAACTTTTCAGTGCAAATACTGTATGATTTGTTGAAAATCATAATTTATTGCCCTCTTGTGTTCGTTTGTTGCTAAACAAAAAACATGACAAATGTCTACTTTTGGGCTCAAAAATCATTGATGTAGTCTTCCCTAACCCTTACACTAACCCATCCCTCCACCACCTGCCCTGTTGAAGACGCATCCAAAACTCATCCAAAAAAATAAGTTTTATTGTCAGGATAGTTTTTGAACACCATCCTTGGAGTGATAAGGTTTTATGTTCCATCAGATTGTTACTATACTGTATATTAGCCAAGAACACAATCTTGCCCATGGTTGTATTATTAGTGTTGCAACAAAGCATACTGCCTATGAAACCCACTGACGTTAAGACGGCTCATTTCAATAGTGATGCTGTCCAAGCCTTTATCCAAAGTGCCCTGTTATCAGGTTTGGTCTTCGACACCAATATAATAGATGCTTCCACACACAACAGTAATGAACCTTGACTGGAATAGATCACTCTGGACTCATAAATAAAGGCACACCAATGACTGACCCCATGTAAGCATTAGAATACATTGTACAATGATGACAATTTATGACAAGTCTCAGTTCCCTGTGATAAACAGTTTCCAGCAATACAGACACTGGATGCATGCATATGCAACAGAGCTCCACAACCAAGCCTTTATCTAGACTCAAAGGGAAACACAAGTCATCTATGAAATAAAACCTTAATTTTGACTTTATTCTTAATTTTTTCAGTATGCAACTTAAAAGACAGTTATCAATTAAAGGGACAATAAATACCTTTTTTTATTTTTTTTTTATATAATTTTTACTGTCCCAGGAGGACAAAATGACCATAATATATCTGTGGGTGGTTGATAGGGTTGATAGGGTTGTTGATCAATACCAATGACTCAACGATTACTACACGCTGTTTAGATTCCTGGCTTTCAAAACGTACTTTCCCACCTGTACTTTTGGAGTACAGCCCCCCCAGGATTTTGCAACCCATGTCATATGAACTAAACTGGGTGCACCTACATGTATATAGTTATATAACTAAATGTTATCTATTAGAGGCTAGTTCAATGAGTCATCACTTATGGGGCAATATGGTTATGGTCAATGTTAGGCGGCATGTTAGGAAAAATAAATGAATCAGCATGAAGGTCATTACAAAACCTTACATTATTATATAATTTGTGAACATGCGAACATGCTATCAGTCAGAATTTGGCTTTTGAGTTTGTTCCGTAATCTCCATTGTTGTTGTTGTTGTCCGCTGTATTGAGAATCACTGGAAGAAAATCAGCGAAAGATAACCTGACAGGAGCCAGGGGGATTTTCTTGGGATATGGGAATATTCACTTCTTCTATACAGCTTCTGAAATACTCATCAAAACAAATTAGCATGTGGTTCAGTTAGCCGGATTTTAGTTTTTGAATTTACCATCCATAGTTTTGCCTTTACAACTGTAAGAACAACACAAAACATGAATTGACAAACAAATAAAATGAGTCAAGTTGAAATGACTTGACATGTGAAGTGTCTTGATTTGTTAAGCATAAGCATGATAAGAGCATAAGCAAGAATTAACTTGAAAGAAGTTGAAATGCTATTTGGTGATATAGCCTTATGGGTTCATTAAACAGTTCCTTAAAACACAGAAAACAGATACACTGATACACTTAAATTAATTTGTACAATTGCTTTCTTTCCATTAATACTTACTACAAATGTCTTTTAGGTATGCTATTGAAAGGTGCTACATCAATCATTATCACATTCTTATTGAGACATTAATATAATTGCTGTAAACAAACTGGTTTGCTGGCAGCCACCACCAGCCTCTACACTGGGTCGGATTTGGCGGGAAATCTGATGGATTGCTTTATGGCACAGGACAGGAAGAGGGCGTTGTTCTTCCAGCGAAAACGGTGGAGTGGAGGTTCCTCTCTGGCCAGATAAATCATTCCAGTGTGGTGTGGGAGGATTTTCCCAGCTTCAGGGGTATCAGTCTGTAAACCTGAAACCTGCCTGGGAGTTTTAGTGTTCCATGATGGTCTAAATGTTGTTTCAGAGGCTTTTCCACCCTGACACACGGCTGCCTCGTCTCTGAACGAGTCCAGAAGTTGAACCACAGAATGTTGTCCTCGTTTTTGTTTTCATGCTTAATGCTAGTTTACTCTGCACAATGTGTTTTTCTCAACGCCCTTGATATTCACGGAAGAGCCATCAAAGTCATTCGTATGTCACGCCGCGTCGAAGGCTGAACTTGGAAAGGCTTTTACGATCGGTTCATCACTCACTCCCACTCCCGGTCGTAACACGCTCGATTTATGTTGCGGTGCCACCGGGCCTTTTCCAAATTTGTGGTCGAATGGGAATGTGAGGGGGTTTGGTTTACTTGTAAATACGATTCAATAAACACCTTGAGATTGTATTTCAGAAAAACGTGTGCATTTATTAGAAATCAAAATCATTTTATTGGCCATGTAGGTGTGCAGGTACAAAGTCCGATAGACAAAAAAATATTTTACAAAAATCTGTGTCTCTTAGGAGTAGTATGTAAAGGTAGTGCTATATAAATAGAAACACTATTTAGAAATATATCTAAAAATAGAAATGTAAGTAACAGTTTTTGTACAGTATGCACATGGTTCTCTGTTGGAGCCTGACTGACAGCACTGAGTCTTCACATAGGACGCTATGGAAGTCAGAAATAGACAAAAAGACAACTATATACAGATGTAGAGAATATTGCACTGGTCAGAACAGGTATAAACAGAGTATAAATAGGTATACATACATCGCTATACAGCCAGAAGAGAGTGGAGTACATTGGAACTGATTACATATTATTCTCAATGCTTTATTCTGTCAGCTGTAGGAATTGGAAGAACGCATAGCTCACTTCCCAGCAAGCCTCAGGCTTAACGTCGTGCCTTGCCTTCCAGGAAGTCATGATTATTAGGAAATCAGCCACACTCACACTACCCTGATTCCTTATCACCTGCACTTTGCCACCAGACATCACTAATAACTAAAGTATAAATCTGACAGGACAGCTTCTGAGCCGCCCTGAAGTCTCCCTTCGTTTCTCCTTGCAGACAGGTAATGAGATCACACGTCTGGATTATTATTATTATTATTATTATTATTAGTAGTAGTAGTAGTAGTAGTAGTATTTGTATTTGAATTAATGACTATATAAGGATTTGAAGCATTTATCTGCAGCTGTCTTATCGTCATGAGATGTTGTAAATCTAATAGGTTAAGCTCTACCTGGTTAGTAGATAGTGAGAGTGAGTGAGTTACCTGTGTGCATGTTTGACATTTCTTTGTGATCGTCCAGAGGTTCACTGTTCCTGATAAAAATTGGTTGGATTCCAGTCGGCACAATGGTGAGACTAATATTCCCCGCAGGTAAATACCATTCATTCATTCATTCATTCTTTAATTCATTTGTGCACTTATTTGACCATTAATGTATTAATGTATATATGTCCATGTTCACTCCATTATTTGTAGTTCTGGGGATTCTGCTTACTCTGCACATTGGTAAGCATTTACTGTACACCCTATCTATACAACAGCATACTCAATGGAGATAGTAGAGCTGTTATTATTGTTGTTATTGCTTGCAACAAGGGGTAAAACAGCCCACACACCATGTAGTCAGGACAAAATAGCCTAAATAAGTCAGTTTGTATGCTGAGAGTAATGCAAAAGTTGTTTTATTCAGACACTGGTGCAAAAACTATGTGCAAAAAAAAAGGTGAAAAATGTCTCACCAAAGAATTTCTGCTACTGGAGCAGAGTTTAAGGTCTCTTTGTCGCTTTGCTGGCTTCCCTCAGCCTCGTCCACCAAGCTGGTGTGCCACATGACCAACTGGGCCCAGTACAGGCCAAGCAGTGGCAAGTTCACCCCGGGGAATGTGGATCCCTTCCTGTGCACCCACGTCATCTACGCCCTGGCCACCATCAACAGCTTCAACCAGATCACCCCCATCGAGTGGAACGACGCGGAGCAGTACAGGAGCCTCAACAGCCTCAAGAACATGTGAGTCCATCCAGTCATCTTCAATTTTTTTACATTTTCATGCCAAAAATTGAAGTATTCAGTGTTTCCCCCAGAAGTGGGGGTGGGAAAGCCTCTGAACAGCATTTAGACCATCATGGGACACACTGTTGCATGTTTGTAAGTGGCTCAGCTGAAAGTCTACAACAGAAAAATGACCATGAATGGTCCTGCAAGTCTTTTTGGCATCCTCCACTCTTGGAATGATTCCTGCCTTGAGGTTGGAGAGCCCTGACTTTGGATGTCGGGTTGTCTTTTTGAGTGACTCCATTTTTTTCTCTCCTTCTCCACCTTTAGCAATCCTGCCCTGAGGACTTTGCTGTCGGTCGGAGGCACAGTCAACGGACTCAGCCCGTAAGTCTGATCATGCACGCCGGCCGGTTGCTTCACACAGACGTAGAGCTCGGATGCCAGTTACTTGAAGGGTCCCTTTGTGTTTTTTTTTTACCATCCCACCAGATTCATCGCAATGGTCGCCAGGCCCGAGAGCCGCGCGGCGTTCATCAGATCGGCCATCAGCTACCTCCGCAGCAACAACTTTGACGGGCTGAACCTGGACTGGCAATACCCTGCACAGAATGGCAGCCCGCCTACAGACAAGAGGAAGTTTACCGAGCTGGTCAAGGTTAGCGTGGCCCTCTGATTCGTTTCCTCAAGACCAAAATGATGCAATCTCTGCCAGGGGCACTATAGCAACTGGTAATGTAATAACTGCCAAAATCAAATCAAATCAAATCACATTTATTTGTATAGCCCTTAATCACTGCAGCCTGGAACAGATAGGAGACACACCCACACACACCCATACACGCACTCTCACTCACACAGACAAACATGACATGACCAGCAAGTTATTACATTATTGGTTGCTACAGAAACAGACTGTACAGTCAAATGACGGCACGCTGCGGTGAGATGCATCATTGCATCTGAGACCGAGCCATAGCCGAGCCACCTAGAACAATGCCTTTAAAAGAACAACCACAAACGTCTACCGGTTGCCACCAGATTGCAGAGCTTCTTCTTGTACATTCCCCCTACAGGAGTTGTCCAAGGCCTTTGAGGACGACGCCAGAGACAACAGGAAGACTCAGCTGCTGCTGGCAGCGAATGTCGCCTCTTTCCGTCCCAACATTATCAACGGCTACGAGGTCTCCGAGATCGCACCGTAAGTTAGATCCAACGCCAAATGGGAATTCTTAGCTCTTTGCAGTATTTGACGAACTTTTAATTGTTCGTGTCGAAAGTATTTGATGATGTGTGTATGTATACTAAGTTCTTCTGCTGCTGATCTGAAAGGAAATGTTTTACATCGACAGCCACTTTGACTTCATGAATGTGATGACCTATGACTTCCACGGACACTGGGAGTCAGCCACCGGACACAACAGTCCACTGTACAGAAGCGCCATTGACGCTGGCTCTCATATTCACCACAACATTGTAAGAACACACACACACATTCACATTTCATATGCCGATGCTGAATATCTGCACAAAGTACCAGCTTCAATCCAATCCATTAACATCGGCCTTCAAAAACCCATGTCCGTCGAACCCTAACACATAATAATGCGCATTTCTCTCCGTTGTGGTCGTATTTGTCAGAACTCCTCTGTCTCCTACTGGCTGTCTCTGGGAGCGCCGGCTGACAAGCTGCTGCTGGGTTTCCCCACGTACGGACGGACCTACCGGCTCAGCAGCTTTCCCAACGGCCTGGGAGCGCCGTCGAATGGCCCAGCCGATGCCGGACCCTACACTCGAACCGCTGGATTCTGGTCCTACTACGAGGTACGGCAAGTTGTACCTCAAAGCAACTCCTGGCAGTGATGTAGTGGTAATATGGGTAACCTTTGACCTCCAGTTGGTGATCATTATAAGGCTACAGCTACCATAGTGACAAAAATCAATTCTACTTTCATTGATTTATACTTTTTTCTTCTCCAGCTTAATGCTACGAAACTTAGCCCTCTCTAGCCCTGATCCCTGTCTAGCCCTGTCTATGTTTCTGTGTGGCCAGGTCTGTTCCTTCATCTCCAGCGCTGATGTTGGATGGATCCCTGAACAGGAAGTGCCTTACGCCACCTATGGCAATGCCTGGGTGGGCTATGACAACAAGCAGAGCTACGCTGCCAAGGTAAGCAGGAACCACTACATCTGTACCTACAAGTACAATAATGTAGCATTCTACACTGTGTCTTTCGCTGCATTCAGGTACTCCTCGTCCTTTTGGTGGCTGTTTAATTTTAGCAATCAAGCAGCACAGACTACTAGAAAATGCATAGCATGTAACATGGTGTCTTGATTAATTTATTAAAAACAAAAATGTGTGACAGCTAAAAGTTAAACAAAGCGTGAATAGATAGAATAGAAAGTGAATAGAAACATTCAACAATAGCAATCATTTACACCGAACGCCAAACAGCATCTAATAATAAAATACATCATTTTTACCATCAGCCGTTGAACATCACATCACAGCAACTTGGATGCATTGGAGAAAGAAAGAAGAAAGAAAATTCCCACTTTTCTAGTCACATTTACCACTTATCTTGTAAATACGACATTTCCCACAGCACTTTAAGGCAGCGTTCCCCCTTATAAATACAGCACACAGACATTCTAGGTCTCTTTTGTTTGTCACATTGTGTAACTGTGATTAAAATACACATGACCTTGTTGTCCTGCAGGTCCAGTGGATGAATGACAACGGACTGGGTGGCGCCCACGTCTGGACGCTGGACATGGACGACTTCAGCGGCTCCTTCTGCTCAGATGGACCCTATCCTCTGATCAACCACCTCAGGACGTCCATGGGTAAATATGTCCCCTAGCTTAGCGCACCGAGCCAACTCCGCACGTATGCAATATTGATTTCACGGTGTCTGTGTCTGGCTCTGTAGGCTTCCCCCCTAAGCCCACCACCACCCCGGCCCCCACCACCACCAGGGACCCCGTGGCATCCTTCTGCGCTGGCCGTCCCGACGGCCTGTACGTTAACGCAGCCGACAAGACCACCTACTTCCAGTGCTTCCAGGGCAACACCTACCTGCACCGATGCCAGCCCGGCCTCATCTACTTGGACTCCTGCAAGTGCTGCAACTGGCCCTGAGAGCCACAGGAGACCACGGGCAACTACAAACACTAGAAGCCCATGTTTTTCTGCCTGGTTGGCTTTCGTAAATAAAAGAAACACTTTAATAAATCGTTTCATTGATGATTGATTACTGTGTGTTTTTCATGCCTGTTTTTTATAATAAAAGTCAATTTTTGACTGAAATGAATGAACGAATGACTGAACAATTATCTTTTTTTTGGGACATTGTGCTGAAGTTTTAACTGTATGATTGACATTGATGTGACATTCTGTGTCTGTATCATAATTCGTATCAATTACTCCAGTTAATAAAGGTCGCTAGTATATATTCTTCATATGTGTCCACTCCATATAATGCACCCACTATTATTATATACTGTATAGTATTCATCCAGGGTTTTTGCATTGGGTTAAAGGGGCAGTATACATAAAAAATGACTTTATTGAGTAAATTCTGGTCAAATTCTCAACTTTTCAGTGCAAATACTGTATGATTTGTTGAAAATCATAATTTATTGCCCTCTTGTGTTCGTTTGTTGCTAAACAAAAAACATGACAAATGTCTACTTTTGGGCTCAAAAATCATTGATGTAGTCTTCCCTAACCCTTACCCTAACCCATCCCTCCATCACCTGCCCTGTTGAAGACGCAACTCATCCAAAAAAAAAAGTTTTATTGTCAGGATAGTTTTTGAACACCATCCTTGGAGTGATAAGGTTTTATGTTCCATCAGATTGTTACTATACTGTATATTAGCCAAGAACACAATCTTGCCCATGGTTGTATTATTAGTGTTGCAACAAAGCATACTGCCTATGAAACCCACTGACGTTAAGACGGCTCATTTCAATAGTGATGCTGTCCAAGCCTTTATCCAAAGTGCCCTGTTATCAGGTTTGGTCTTCGACACCAATATAATAGATGCTTCCACACACAACAGTAATGAACCTTGACTGGAATAGATCACTCTGGACTCATAAATAAAGGCACACCAATGACTGACCCCATGTAAGCATTAGAATACATTGTACAATGATGACAATTTATGACAAGTCTCAGTTCCCTGTGATAAACAGTTTCCAGCAATACAGACACTGGATGCATGCATATGCAACAGAGCTCCACAACCAAGCCTTTATCTAGACTCAAAGGGAAACACAAGTCATCTATGAAATAAAACCTTAATTTTGACTTTATTCTTAATTTTTTCAGTATGCAACTTAAAAGACAGTTATCAATTAAAGGGACAATAAATACCTTTTTTTATTTTTTTTTATATAATTTTTACTGTCCCAGGAGGACAAAATGACCATAATATATCTGTGGGTGGTTGATAGGGTTGATAGGGTTGTTGATCAATACCAATGACTCAACGATTACTACACGCTGTTTAGATTCCTGGCTTTCAAAACGTACTTTCCCACCTGTACTTTTGGAGTACAGCCCCCCCAGGATTTTGCAACCCATGTCATATGAACTAAACTGGGTGCACCTACATGTATATAGTTATATAACTAAATGTTATCTATTAGAGGCTAGTTCAATGAGTCATCACTTATGGGGCAATATGGTTATGGTCAATGTTAGGCGGCATGTTAGGAAAGATAAATGAATCAGCATGAAGGTCATTACAAAACCTTACATTATTATATAATTTGTGAACATGCGAACATGCTATCAGTCAGAATTTGGCTTTTGAGTTTGTTCCGTAATCTCCATTGTTGTTGTTGTTGTCCGCTGTATTGAGAATCACTGGAAGAAAATCAGCGAAAGATAACCTGACAGGAGCCAGGGGGATTTTCTTGGGATATGGGAATATTCACTTCTTCTATACAGCTTCTGAAATACTCATCAAAACAAATTAGCATGTGGTTCAGTTAGCCGGATTTTAGTTTTTGAATTTACCGTCCATAGTTTTGCCTTTACAACTGTAAGAACAACACAAAACATGAATTGACAAACAAATAAAATGAGTCAAGTTGAAATGACTTGACATGTGAAGTGTCTTGATTTGTTAAGCATAAGCATGATAAGAGCATAAGCAAGAATTAACTTGAAAGAAGTTGAAATGCTATTTGGTGATATAGCCTTATGGGTTCATTAAACAGTTCCTTAAAACACAGAAAACAGATACACTGATACACTTAAATTAATTTGTACAATTGCTTTCTTTCCATTAATACTTACTACAAATGTCTTTTAGGTATGCTATTGAAAGGTGCTACATCAATCATTATCACATTCTTATTGAGACATTAATATAATTGCTGTAAACAAACAAAACCATTGCTGGCAGCCACCACCAGCCTCTACACTGGGTCGGATTTGGCGGGAAATCTGATGGATTGCTTTATGGCACAAGACAGGAAGAGGGCGTTGTTCTTCCAGCGAAAACGGAGCCAAAGCTTTCAGAGTTTCTGGCAACGGCAGATGGTGGAAGTGAAAGTGAATGAAAGACTGACGACTTCCAACATGTTTATCCTTTTCAGTAAAGCCAAAGATGCCAGGGAGGGAAAACTGGAAAGTAATTTATGGTTTATGGGAAATGTAGTCTTAATTTTGAGAAACACTAACACTAACAGTAGCACGGGATAGAAGCTATCGTCTCCACCATGGTCTCATTTGTTTACAGTAATTGTACCAAGGAATCACAATTCATCAGCCCTACAGTATTTAGAGGGAAAGACCTACAGGACTAAAAATGTAAATTGTGAATATACAGTTGTGAGAAAAAGGTTGTGAACCTGTTTAATTTACCTGCATTCCCATATAAATGGCTGTGATTATTAGCAATTTATATTATTATATTATTATATTATATTAGCAATAGTAGTAATAGTAGTAGTAGTAGTAGTAGTAGTAGTAGTAGCAATAGTAGTAGTAGTAGTATCAATGGTAGTAGTAGTAGTAGCAATAGTATTAGTAGCAGTAGTAGTAGCATCCATGCATTTGTGGTTCTGCCATTGTTGCACTGTTTTTTAAGTAATTGCTTCAATGAAACATTTTTTTAATAATTTGGACACAGCTACCACTGCTGTCAACTATTTTCACAGGAAATTGTGTTAATTGTATTGTCATGGACACAAATCATCATTCATTGAGTCCTATATTGTGTACAGATACACATGCTACACTTTCATCATATACTGTATTATCATCTGACATGTCAGCACTTCTTATCTTATCCCTCTCTGTGGCTATACGTTTCATTACCCGCCACCTCCCTTTGATGGTATGTATATCCCCTCCTCCGCCCATCCTGGACATTGATGCAATGTATATAAAAAGCTGTTAAACTGAAACACTTTAGTTCCTACTGCAGCTAGAAGTCCTAAGGTAAGCTTGCATTGGAAACTCAGCAGCATCACTGGTTCTTTTGTTCTTTGACATTTCCAGAAGCTGTTACATTGTTTATCCACTCCTCATTAGTAGAAAAAGTTGAGTGCTAGACCTAAAGTATGGCTTTTCATTTGGGAATAGGGGACTTGGTCTTTGGTCTAAATTATGGGTTATATGTTGAAGTGAAGTGAGTGTAGTGGGGTGTGGTTACTTTGATGTTACTTTGATGTCTCTTTAAATCTCCGCATATGAAACTATCAAACAAATGCTATGAAGCCAGATGTGAAGTACACTACATAGAAAGATAGATAGATACTTTATTGATCCCCGGGGGAAATTCTGGAAATGGCCAAATGTATGTGGACACCTGCTCGTCGAACATTTCATTCCAAAACTTTGGGCATTAATACGGAGCTATACGGAGCTAAGAGTGGAGGCTGCTATAACAGTGGGTGTGAGCAATGCAAGATAAAACACGGATAAAGAATTCGATGCTGATGAAATTTCTCCCAGTAGTATTAGAGACTTATTAACAAATGGTCTGGTGCATGCATATTTGATGGAATTGCCACTATTACGAGTTTGTACTGAAATCCTGTGAGCCAGTTATGCCACCATGGCCATTTTTGAAGTCCCATTTATGAATGAAATTCTTAAGATAACTGACATTTAACTGATATACAATATATATAACTGATATATATTTCTCTCTGTGTCTAAGAAAACTGAACTCAAGATGACCACGCTCACGATTCTAGCAGGTAAATTCAGCCATCCACATCCAGCCCTATTGCCTCAATGGGTTGATGAATAGATTATAGTATACAAATTTTAAGATTGATAGCTGTTGATGGTTCTCTCTCTCCTTAGGCTTGTGCCTGGCGATGTGTCAGCTGGGTAAGTTACACTTCATTACCTACAGTGCAGCTTTTACCAAAACAAGACAACATCATCTCAATGTTGCTCAGACGCAACTGCACACTGACGCAACTGTACACTGAGGTTACAGCGTACAGTTCTGATTTACACTTTGACCGACCTATATAGTTATGAAACCAAATGTCTCTAATATATATATATTAAATAAATAATATATACTAAACAACACTGACCCCAGATCTGTTTTCACCCATCTATAGCAACTGCCTCCCAGATGGTGTGCTACTTCACCAACTGGTCCCAATACAGACCTGGAAATGGGAAATACACGCCACAAAATGTCGACCCCTTCCTGTGCACCCATCTGATTTATGCTTTCTCCATCATTAATAACAAAAATGAGCTGGTGACCTATGAATGGAATGATGAGGTCCTCTACAAGTCCTTCAACACCCTGAAGACCAAGTAAGAACTTTTAGTCCAAGCAGTTTGTGCTTGAATCTCTACTGCCTGAAAGATTCTTTGTGTAAGTGACTAAAAATGTGAAGAGATAGTTGTAAGCACATGCTTATAGTATGACAAACAAGCATTTAATTAATTGCCAAATAAATCCCACTAAAATGTTCCTCGTTATGCTACTGTTTTAAAGGAACCCTGATCTGAAGACCCTACTGGCCGTTGGTGGCTGGAACTTTGGTTCAACCCAGTGAGTATTTCTCAGCATTGTTCCAATATATGTGCTTTGTAAAACACCTGCCATTTTGAATGGTAAAGGACAGAATGAAAGCTTAATTTCAGACCAAACAACAATAAGGCATAGATTTAGACAAATCTTCTCCCCAGGTTCTCCATCATGGTGTCCAACGCAGCCAATCGTCAGAAGTTCATCCAGTCAACTATCAAATTCCTGAGGACTCATGGCTTTGATGGTCTGGATCTGGACTGGGAGTACCCTGGATCTCGTGGAAGTCCCCCACAGGACAAGCAGAGATTCACTCTGCTCTGCCAGGTAGGTTGATGACTGTATCACCCAAGTTTCAATTATGGTACTTATTTCAGGGGCATATCATAGAAGAAAACACAATGTATTTACAGGAACTTGTTGCTGCATATGAAGCTGAAGCTGCAGCCACTGGCAACACCCAGCTCATGTTGACTGCTGCAGTGTCTGCAGGAAAGGGAACCATTGATGCTGGATATGAAATTGCTAAGATTGCCAAGTAGGTGTTACTGGAAGAAACCTTTGCTTTTTGATAGAGAATGAGTGTGGGTGGCTCAGTAGCTAACCTTAATACCTATTTGTTATGTATCTCCAGGTACATGGACTTCATCAACGTGATGACCTATGACTTCCATGGAGCTTGGGAGCGCGCCACTGGACACAACAGCCCACTGTTCCGTGGATCCCAGGACAAGGGTGACCTCATCTACTTCAACACTGTAAGAATAGCAAAGCTTGAAACCCAGTGGAACTGTTGGAGGTCCAACCATTGACAGATGACACTATTATAACATGAATGACACAAGAAGGACATACTGCCACATACAGAATCCTTCATTCCTCCATTATTATCTCAGGACTATGCCATGAAGTACTGGAGAGACAACGGCACCCCAGTGGAGAAGCTGAGGATGGGTTTTGCTGCTTATGGTCGTACTTTCCGTCTGACATCATCAAACACTGGTGTTGGAGCCCCAGCTAGTGGCGCTGCAGCAGCCGGACCATTCACACGTGAAGCTGGCTTCTGGTCCTACTATGAGGTGAAATCAACATAATGAAAATTTCACCTATTGAAGAGGGGATAAACAATGGAGCAACCCAATGGCATGTATTTTATTTGGCTTTTCAGATTTGTACCTTCCTGAAAGGTACCACAATTCAGTGGATTGATGACCAAAAAGTTCCCTATGCTGCCAAGAACAACGAGTGGGTAGGATTTGATACCAGGGAGAGCTATGAGATCAAGGTAGGTGGTGCATCATTACATTGCAGATTACTGCAATGTTATATGTACATTACTGTTACTGAGAAGGTGGAAAGGCGATAAAGATGGAACATGCTCTTGGTACCTTCAACCCATATAATAATAAGCCATTTACATCAACCTTGTGCTGCCTCTTGACAGGTCCAATATATGAAGGACAACAAGTTTGGTGGGGCCTTTGTGTGGGCCTTGGATCTGGATGACTTTAAAGGAGATTTCTGTGGACAGGGAAGCCACCCTCTGCTGTCACATCTCCGCAAACTCATTGATACTGGTAAGTCTTGCTTCTTCTCATCTTTTTTGTACACTAATATGTTCTACATTGAATGAAGAAAAGGATTATGAATATTTGTTATCATGAACAAAGTTAAGCACTTGATGGGTTTGACTGGACCAGACGGTTGCACTTAATTTAAAAAAAAAATTCTGCTTCATCATTCTTCCATCTCTCAGGGATGCCTCCACGTCCTCCTACCACAACCTCCAAACCTGGTGTCACCACCGTTGCACCAACCACTACCACAACCTCCAAACCTGTCATTACCACCGTTAAACCAGCCACTACCACAACCTCCAAACCTGGTGTTACCACCATTGCACCATCCACTAAGACCACCATCCCTGTCCCAGGGCGTGGCTTCTGCAAAGGCAAACCTGACGGGATGTACCCCCACCCGGAAAACAGGAACAGTTACTATGTTTGTGCAGGCGGCAGAACCTATCCGAGGAACTGTGGAGTCGGCACTGTCTTTGATGACAGTTGCAAGTGCTGTGTCTGGCCCTGAGCCTTAACTAATACCATCAGAATAAAAGTATTTTGAAATTCCATTGAGAGTTTTTGTTTAACTGGTTGAAAATCATATAGCTTAAGATAAAACATACAATAGAAAAGTGTTGTTTGAAATGGCCCATGTGGAACACAATAACTCAAAACCATTATTCCATTTCAATCTATGAAATCTGGGATTTGATACTCTGCTTCAGCTTTATATGCAATGATCCCTCTTTTTTCTCACCCTTGCTTTCTCTATGTTAGAGAGTTATGCTAATAATGTAACTTATATTGATTATATATGTACAGTAGAAGAAGGACCCGATAATATAATAATTTCAATGCATTTTTTATGCAATGTTGCACACTGCAATAAATGAGTAAAAGTATTGTCATGATGCTGATCCCAAATCGGGTATTAGAAACATCAATCATTTCCATTTTGTCAAAAACTGTAGCTGCATTGCTTCCTTGGTACTTTTTTTGCTTCCAAATAACATTATCTAATGCTGCAAGTCAATATGGGTGTTAACAAATATAGTAGCATTAAAATTTGTTGAACTGGATAACACTTACTCAGAGTGTGGTATTTTAATGACCAAACAACCCTCTTATAATATGTCTAACAAGGCAGACCACATAAGAATGAGAATAGTGAATGATGGCAATAATAACAAGTAATTATTGCATGGTTACCACTACTAATAGCCTTTAGTTATATAGCACACATCTAAAAGTATATGGTAGCAAGGTTTCAGCCCCCATCTCTGTTTGATACATCAGTGCGGAGGACAAAATGTTAAGAAAAGTGCCAGCTGGCATGCTCCAACCACTTGACCAGATCTGAGGCACCTTTTCGGGTGAGGTTGGTAAGGGCCTCCAAGAAGGCTGGTATAAAGTGTATAAGTGTAATAGCCTGTCAGCCTCAGAAACCATCTCCGTTCCTTTTTGTACTTAGTCTAGGATAAGCTGCAGTGGCTACTGTCCTGTCCTGTCCACTTTGCCCATGGCCGAAGTGGTAGCCCAAATACCATACCTTCCTCCATCCAATTGTATTTTTATATGGTGGCGTATGAGGTTTGTGTGTCCTGTTAAGGGCAAGAAGCATCTGCTAAACATGTTTGCAATGTCACTACCTCTGCTCTCTAACCTAGAAAGAGATAGTAATCAAAAACTTTGGAGTGGTCAACTAGTTACTTACTCCCTTTCACTCGCTCCCTTTCACTCTCTCAAGAAAGAAGTGTTGGTCTGATTTTGTTTTTGTTCCCTTTTAGGACTTTGTTCTAACTATATGACACAAATTTATCAGGTGCCCCAGCCACCACTGTTTAGGAGGATGACTATGGACCAAATAAACAACTATGGCTGTGTAACGACTTGATGATCAATGGTCATGGCTAATGTTCAACAAAGGAAAAAGATAAAGTAATCTGATTGGCGCTATTGATCTATGAACATGAACAGTGAAGGCTCAAGTTTAATGAATATCTCCTATTAACTCGATCATTTAAATTTAATTTGAAATGTTTATATTTTAAAATAAAATGTAGTTACTTATTGCTCTTGACCTGGAAAAACTGCTTCTCCTATTTTGCAATTTATCAATTAATATACTGGCTGCTGCGAAGGCTTTCAGTGTATGCACTGCTCACGTTTCATGACCTAAAAATGATTAATTCAGGGAAAAATCCCACATAAAATGTTTCGAATATTTCAGTGTCGGTGGGAAAATTTGTATTTTAACAACTCCCGAAAAGTTAATTTCATTCTAATAAAATATGTCTATGGGACATCAATCATATCAACAATTCAAAGTCATGCTATTTTCATTTGTATTTTGGAATGTCATGATCTCATGAAAATAGTCAAATAAGACATTTACAAACTAAAGTAATCATGTCAGATGGAACATGTTGATCGATGTTCGATATACCCAATGACCCAAAGTACCAGCCACTGTGTCACGTGCTGAGTGCATGCTACACTGAGTACTACACTGAGTAAATTATTGTCTATGTATGGTCAGACATTAGCAAATCATGCTCTATTAATTTTATAACCATCCACTCCCCCAGTGTATCATAGGCTGCTACAACCCATCCTTTCCTTATCCTGAACCAACAATATAAAAAGGTAAACATTGCTGCTGTTGTTTGGGTCATACATCTGGTGAAGGTCCTGAGGTAAGTTTGAATCATCAAGTGTTATTGACAGTCACAGAAATAAATTGATAATCTGAGGAAGAGGGTGTCCATCATACAATAACTCAAAACCATTATTCCATTTCAATCTATGAAATCTGGGATTTGATACTCTGCTTCAGCTTTATATGCAATGATCCCTCTTTTTTCTCACCCTTGCTTTCTCTATGTTAGAGAGTTATGCTAATAATGTAACTTATATTGATTATATATGTACAGTAGAAGAAGGACCCGATAATATAATAAATGCAATGCATTTTTTATGCAATGTTGCACACTGCAATAAATGAGTAAAAGTATTGTCATGATGCTGATCCCAAATCGGGTATTAGAAACATCAATCATTTCCATTTTGTCAAAAACTGTAGCTGCATTGCTTCCTTGGTACTTTTTTTGCTTCCAAATAACATTATCTAATGCTGAAAGTCAATATGGGTGTTAACAAATATAGTAGCATTAAAATTTGTTGAACTGGATAACACTTACTCAGAGTGTGGTATTTTAATGACCAAACAACCCTCTTATAATATGTCTAACAAGGCAGACCACATAAGAATGAGAATAGTGAATGATGGCAATAATAACAGGTAATTATTGCATGGTTACCACTACTAATAGCCTTTAGTTATATAGCACACATCTAAAAGTATATGGTAGCAAGGTTTCAGCCCCCATCTCTGTTTGATACATCAGTGCGGAGGACAAAATGTTAAGAAAAGTGCCAGCTGGCATGCTCCAACCACTTGACCAGATCTGAGGCACCTTTTCGGGTGAGGTTGGTAAGGGCCTCCAAGAAGGCTGGTATAAAGTGTATAAGTGTAATAGCCTGTCAGCCTCAGAAACCATCTCCGTTCCTTTTTGTACTTAGTCTAGGATAAGCTGCAGTGGCTACTGTCCTGTCCTGTCCACTTTGCCCATGGCCGAAGTGGTAGCCCAAATACCGTACCTTCCTCCATCCAATTGTATGTTTATATGGTGGCGTATGAGGTTTGTGTGTCCTGTTAAGGGCAAGAAGCATCTGCTAAACATGTTTGCAATGTCACTACCTCTGCTCTCTAACCTAGAAAGAGATGGTAATCAAAAACTTTGGAGTGGTCAACTAGTTACTCACTCCCTTTCACTCGCTCCCTTTCACTCTCTCAAGAAAGAAGTGTTGGTCTGATTTTGTTTTTGTTCCCTTTTAGGACTTTGTTCTAACTATATGACACAAATTTATCAGGTGCCCCAGCCACCACTGTTTAGGAGGATGACTATGGACCAAATAAACAACTATGGCTGTGTAACGACTTGATGATCAATGGTCATGGCTAATGTTCAACAAAGGAAAAAGATAAAGTAATCTGATTGGAGCTATTGATCTATGAACATGAACAGTGAAGGCTCAAGTTTAATGAATATCTCCTATTAACTCGATCATTTAAATTTAATTTGAAATGTTTATATTTTAAAATAAAATGTAGTTACTTATTGCTCTTGACCGTGGAAAAACTGCTTCTCCTATTTTGCAATTTATCAATTAATATACTGGCTGCTGCTAAGGCTTTCAGTGTATGCACTGCTCACGTTTCATGACCTAAAAATGATTAATTCAGGGAAAAATCCCACATAAAATGTTTCGAATATTTCAGTGTCGGTGGGAAAATTTGTATTTTAACAACTCCCGAAAAGTTAATTTCATTCTAATAAAATATGTCTATGGGACATCAATCATATCAACAATTCAAAGTCATGCTATTTTCATTTGTATTTTGGAATGTCATGATCTCATGAAAATAGTCAAATAAGACATTTACAAACTAAAGTAATCATGTCAGATGGAACATGTTGATCGATGTTCGATATACCCAATGACCCAAAGTACCAGCCACTGTGTCACGTGCTGAGTGCATGCTACACTGAGTACTACACTGAGTAAATTATTGTCTATGTATGGTCAGACATTAGCAAATCATGCTCTATTAATTTTATAACCATCCACTCCCCCAGTGTATCATAGGCTGCTACAACCCATCCTTTCCTTATCCTGAACCAACAATATAAAAAGGTAAACATTGCTGCTGTTGTTTGGGTCATACATCTGGTGAAGGTCCTGAGGTAAGTTTGAATCATCAAGTGTTATTGACAGTCACAGAAATAAATTGATAATCTGAGGAAGAGGGTGTCCATCATAGAATGACACTGGCTCCATGTCACTTTTTGTCTTACAGTAACAAGATGACAAGACTCACAATCCTTGCAGGTATTCCTGGAATTTAACCTCCATCTGCTACTGTATCTCATTGTTGAATTTTGACATTTAGAATATCAGAACATTGCCTTCTGCCTCTCTTTATGATAAACTGCTTTTCATTGTACACTATCATCTTAGTGACAGCTTTTATATTATAGATTGTGCGTTTTATTCACCCTTTCTCTCCTGCATTCCATAGGCGTATGCCTGGTGCTATGTCAGCTGGGTAAGTCATGGTATCCATTCATATCAGCTAACACCATTTGATTTGGGTAGATATAATATAAGTTACAGTTAAACAGAAGCCAATGTGTCTGACTCTTCATATGCTCTCTCCCCACAATATCCAACACAGCAACTGCCTCCCAGATGGAGTGCTACTTCACCAACTGGTCCCAATACAGACCAGGCCAAGGGAAGTACATGCCACAAGATGTAGACCCCTTCCTGTGCACCACCCTGCTCTACGCCTTCGCCATGATCAACAGTGCCAATGAGGTGGTGACCTTTGAGTGGAATGACGAAGTTCTCTACAAAGCCTTCAATGACCTGAAGATCAAGTAAGTCGCCAGTGTTCAGGTACCAAAAGTGGCTTTTACCATTTTCCCAACACAATGTAATAATAGGATACTTTATTGATCCCATTGAGATATACTCTTTTCGCCTGCTCCCCCTTCATGGGGATTCTATCAATAGAATGTAAATGGAATCAAATTTCTGGATCCAAAATTATGAATTTGCCTAGTGAAATGTAAGAATTACAAACTTGCAGAAAATGTTATTCTCTGTGGAGGTAATGCAATGTAGTCCTTCACAACCCTGTATTCAGGAATCCTCATCTGAAGACTCTGTTGGCCGTTGGTGGATGGACCTTCGGTTCAAGACAGTAAGCATTCTTTTAAACTACAAACACAATCATCATTTGCCTAAGTGTTCTAAATCACAATAAAGGTATAGAGGTTTTTTACATGTACATGTTAGTGTACATGCTTGTACAATAAGACAGTGATGGAGAGAGAGAGCGCTAAGCTTTTTGGGATGGAAACTGACAACACCTCAATCTTCCCCCCAGGTTCTCCATCATGGTGTCCAGTGCAGCCAACCGTCAAACATTCATCCAGTCTACTATCAAATTCCTGAGGAATTATGGCTTTGATGGTCTGGATCTGGACTGGGAGTACCCTGGAGCTCGTGGAAGCCCCCCAGAGGACAGGGAGAGGTTCACTCTGCTCTGCAGGGTGGGTAGAGATCCCAGTTTTCAACTATGGTTCATAACTATCGTTCTTTTTCCAAGTACAGTTTACAGTATATCTTATCTATAATATTTTGTGGTGTGTATTTGCAGGAACTTGTTGCTGGCTATGCAGCTGAGGCCAAGGCTACTGGCAAACGTCAGCTCATGCTGACCGCTGCAGTGGCTGCTGGAAAGGGAACTATTGATGCTGGATATGAGATTGCTGAGATTGCCAAGTGAGTTTGCTGGCTAGCTTGAGTGCCTCTTGAGAGAGAAAACTATTAGTTATGTTTAGGATTTAAATGTTTATATCAATTGTTTCCTTATGCATCTCCAGGGAACTGGACTTCATCAATGTGATGACCTATGACTTCCATGGAACTTGGGAGCAATTCACTGGACACAACAGCCCACTGTTCCGTGGATCCCAGGACAAGGGTGACCTCATCTACTTCAACATTGTAAGGAGACATGAGGGATAGAAGAAATATGAGCTTGAGCTTGAAAGATGCCTCTTTAGAGTTTCACCATACAGCAACCATGTTACCAAGTCACTCAAAATGTATCTTTATTTGGCTTCCTCCATTCCCTTTTAGGACTATGCCATGAAGTACTGGAGAGACAACGGCACCCCAGTGGAGAAGCTGAGGATGGGTTTTGCTGCTTATGGTCGTACTTTCCGTCTGACATCATCAAACACTGGTGTTGGAGCCCCAGCTAATGGCGCTGCATCAGCCGGACCATTCACACGTGAAGGTGGCTTCTGGTCCTACTATGAGGTGATGTCTAGATGATGACTGGAGTGAACCAATTAATGACTGACATATGTGTATCTTTTTTCTGCATTTCCTCATTATAATGGTAATTATTCTAATCCTCATAATTCCAATTGTCTGGGTAGCCCAGTGGCTAGAGACTTGACTCTAGAGAGAGTCTTGAAACCGGAAGGTCAAAGGTTTGATCCATACAATGGCCAGAGTCCATTCCTGTTGCAAGGTCCCTTGAGAGCATTTTCATGGCATTACACTGTGTAACATAACAATAAGGTGCTGTAAAGTCCTAAAAAAACCTTCCCTTTTGTCTGTGGTCCAGATCTGCGGCTTTATGAAGGGTACCACCCTGCAGTGGATTGAAGACCAGAAAGTTCCTTATGCCACAAAGAACAATGAGTGGGTAGGATTCGATACCAGGGAGAGCTATGAGACCAAGGTAGGTGGCACATCAGTACCATAATTTCCATAAATCCACGGCATATCCAAAGCATATCTGTATCATTTCATCTTTGTTTCTACCCCCATAGGTCCGCTACCTCCAGGAGCAGAAGTTCGGCGGTGCCTTTGTGTGGGCCCTGGATCTGGATGACTTTGCCGGACGATTCTGTGGAGAGGGCAACCACCCTCTGCTGGCACATCTCCACAAACTTCTTGATATTGGTAAGTCTGAGGAACATTCCCCCTGCCCTTATGTTTACAGTTATCTAACTATGACTATAACTTGTCCTGCAATACTAATCTCATCCAGACAGAGCTACAGACAGAGGTAGTAAGTGATGAACAAATATGTTAACGATTATTTAACCATGACAGCCTGCTTCACACCCATTCAATGACATACATTTCTTTTCCCTCCACCATCTAGAGCTGCCCCCACTGCCCCCTACCACCACCCCCGACCCTAGCATTAGCACCACCCCCCGTCCAACCACCACCACCACTGCCACCACCCACGCCCCAGGGACTGGCTTCTGTAACGGCAAACCAGACGGCTTGTACGCCAACCCAGATGACAAGAGCAGCTTCTACATGTGTGCTGGTGGCGTCACCTATTTGAGGCCATGTGGAACTGGATCCATCTTTGATGACAGCTGCAAGTGCTGTGTCTGGCCCTGAGCAATGGGTGCAGAAAGTTCTGAACCATTTGCAATCAGAAAAATATATTTTTCTGATGATACAGAATGATAAAGAGCTCTTATATCTGTTGTGTATGCAATCATTTATTGAGATCGAACTCATGATTAGTTTTGTATAGATACAATTTTGTTTTTTTGTGAAATATTGTGCATACCTTCCAGATTGTAAGCAAAACAAATAAAGTACTTTTGTACATAATACACTGGCTCATCATTTAAATCCACAGATATTGGTCTTTAAAATCAATTAGAATCCCATACATTTTGTTGATATGATTGTTCAGCATGATATTGGGAGGCCACGATAACACTTGTCACTGGCACAGCCCTTATTTATGCCAAATGTATCAAAACACATGGCAATCAAATGTATAAAATGGCATATTTTTTCTGTAATGGCAGCAAGATGGAAAATCTTGTTCAAAGAAAAATGTAAATGCACTTATTTGGAATTTGGAAAACCAAATCACTCAGGATAAAGTTGGTCATCCACTGTGATTAATCAGCTTCCTTACCAGCCAGGGCTATAAGGTAGTATTCCCAAACCTAATAAATCCTAATAAAAAGAAACCTGCTGTACTCGCAGAGAGGTTATTTAGATATTGGCTTCAGAAACGTGGCTTTGACTGCACGAGGAAGAAAAAAAAAATGACAACAGGCAAAGTACAGTAATGTGTTGTAAAAAAAAAAAAAAAAAAAAGGTTCTGAAGAACATTCCTTTCATAATAATTGTGATCACCCACAAGCCTAGTTTTAATCCAATATTGTGTTACAATTTGATATTTTGCAATGATTACACAGCTAAACCAAACCAAAAATCTTCCTTTAACTCTATGAATCTGTATACAAATTGTTCACTGCCTTTTATTGCAGAAATCAGCTGAAACAGATAAATTCCTCTTTTGAATATTGAACTGAGAACTCAAATGTGACACCCCAGATGCACATCCAAGTTGATATAATAAGCAAATGGAAACCATACGGTTGGTGACCCTTGTTACACCAATACTTTGATAATATAATTTGATACTTTATTGATAAGAGTGACAGGTTGGGAAGTGGCAGGTTCATAGGACAAAGCCTGCAAAATCACTTGGCTAAATAAGGTTACGCCACTGCAGGTTTCTGCTTGTGAAGGACTATTATCCCGGAATAGTTTACACATTGCTGTATTCTCACGTGGCAATTGATTTTTGCTTGAAGTTACCCTTGGGGTTGCGTCTGGTGATGCATCTGTTGGTTACGCTTCGTCATTACTTTGAGGGGGATCAAATTCTCCCTTTCAGTGTTTGGTGTCAAAAACATAACATTATCCTGGAAGAAATTCAGATCTTTCTTAAGAGTTGTGACATAAACACTGGGTAGCTTTACATGTATTGTGTCCAAAACAAAGCAGAAGGAACATTAGATGTGTGCTGTCCTGTCCCCCAAACAAGAGTGGACATAAATGGTTTCCTATGTCTAGCTAAGTGGCAGCTTACCTATCATGGCTTAAAGACAATTTAAACTGTTAGACTTTTAGCTTTAAAACCAATTTTTTTCCCATGTAATTTAATGGCTTGGTGATGCCACCTCCAAGATGGCATGCTACTTTGCCAATTGGGCTTTAGTACAGGTAACCTGGGAAAGATGTGGACCTCTTCTGATGTACCCACCTGACCTACATCTTCTTCATTATCAGCCATGACAATAAGCTTTGATGATGATGCCTCAACAACACCTTCAATGGCAAAGTAAGCTAAAGCTAAACAATGTTTCACACCACATATGTTTCTGCCATGTCAGTCTCACGGACGGGTCCTGTAATTACGACCAAATCTCAATCTTCTCCCCAGGTTCTCCATCATGAAGCCAACTGTCAGATGGTCTGGATCCAGACTGGGAGCACTGGGGATCTCTTGGAGGACCAAAATAGTTTGTACATTACTATATTTTCACCAAAATGTTGTGTAATGGTCTGATTTCTTTCTTTCTTACTTGCACTCTGGGAATTATGAAGAACTGACTTCACTTGTGCCAGTGCTCAGAGGTCAGTGGGGATCTGGCCCCATTTTTGAATGTAGTTGCAAGTGCTTTGTCAGGCAATGAGTAAAGGGGCTGTGCATTGCTATTCATTAACTGAGATCTGATAAATCATATATGGATGTTTCAAGATGCTGTTTGTGTTGACTAGAGAGGATTGCAATGTAGCCGTTGTAGGTCATTTGTTCCTATGATTTATGAGATTTTGTGAAATATTCTTAGATGTGTTAAATTGACTATAGGCATGTAAACGTGATGTGTAAAGAATTTCAGGCAAATGAATAAAGATGATTTGTAATCCATTCTTATCTGTACTTTTGATTGCTTTACCTTAATTCAGAGAACCCAGACGATTAAAATGAAATCATCCCAAAACCCAAAATGTGGTGGGACACCCAGATGCCACCAAGTGAAAGATGTCAGAAACCTTAAAGTACATTGCTGGTAAACCAAAACACCTGTTGAGTTCAGCGACCAATATTTAACCAATATACTGTATAACACCGGTTATTATAACAAAATATTTGACATGTCCCTCCAAACACCAAGAAGCATGGCACAAGTGAATAGCTAAAAAGGTTTTCACTTCAGATATAGGCTATTGGTGTGTAGTGACATTATTCATTTTTCTACTTTATGTTGCATATCAAAGTGACAAGTTATTAGCATCTACTGTATATCTGACCAAAGACTGAATGTCAGGTGTCAAGAGTATGTGGAAAATAAATATGAGGGTCAGTTCCATGACGTAAGTTACTTCAGATAAGGTCTTGTCCTTGGATGAGACATTGGACCAACATTATCTATTAGGCAACGGCCACAACAATCACTGATTAGATTTAGTCTTACTTTTTTGCATTCTCAAACAAAGATCCTATCCAACAGTATGATAACCTCAGTATGATGTTATGCAACAAAAACAAAACCGTTCTTCATAGGCCTACCTAATAATTAAGTAAGCTTAAAGGGGGAGAATGTCTCAAGCAGGCATAAACTCTGGGGCTGCTCCATAGACAAGGGATGGCAGACACAGGTCATGTATTTGAGTTTTGTGCCCAAATTAGTTTTGTTCTATTGTCAGTTCTTCTTGTCAGTTTTGAACGAGAAATTCTCACCGTCCTAGACCATTGGAGTAACATCTGTACATGTAGCATTCCCTTGTAACAAAGATGAAACCACGCAGCCATGGATTTATTTATATTGCAATTTGCGCTGTAGTGCTTGTAGTGGTAACTATGCAATGTCCAACATATTACTCATTACTGCCATCATTCTCTAGTATTATTATTATTATTATTATTATTGATAATAATAATAATACTGTTGTTGTTGCTGGTGTTGTTAATATTGTCAGTATTGTTAGTGTTATTAGTGTTCAGTATTAATATCACTTCAATCTGGTCTCTGCTATATACAGTATATATATATATCAAATCAAATCAAATCAAATCACATTTATTTGTACAGCCCTTAATCACCGTTACAGTCTCTAAGGGCTTCACAGTGCCCAACATGTGAAAATAATAAATGGTTAGTACACGACATCCCCCAGCCTTAGACCCTCACAGAGGACACGGAAAAACTCCCACAAACCCTCACTGGGAAAATTGGGAGAAACCTTGGGAGGGGCTACTCAGAGAGGGATCCCCCTACCAGGACGGTTGGGCGTGCAATAGATGCCGAGTTTGGGCAAGCAGCGTATACACAATATATGAAAGTTTATTTTGGTGGGACATCCAGATCTGATGGGGCGGCATCACAGCAACGGCAACTCAGTCAGCGTCATCATAGGACTAGGGGACCATGCAGGCGCCAACACTGCCCAGATAGGAGAACGCAACGTCCGCTCAGTCAGCATCGTCCTAGGAGGCGGGACCAACCAGACGCCAACTCTGCCGGGCTGCAGCCTGGAACATATATATATATATACTATATATATATATGCTGATGTCAGGATGTGATCTGGCTTGTCGAATAACAATGTAAGCAAATTAGGATTTGGGAACATACAGACACAACAGACCTGATCATCTGATATAAGTCATGTCAAGTCAGGTTTATTGATATAGCCCACAAACAAGCCTCAAAGGACTTTACAGGCCTAGGTCAAGCTGATATGATACAAGTCATAAATGTGAGTCCAAGTCCAAGGCCCTGAAATACCCCTTCTTAATGTACACACATGTACATACCTCACAAATGCATTGTGTGTTGCATGCACCAAGCGTAGAGTGGAGCAACGTATGATGGAAAAAAATGCATTGAAAAAACCACACCACAACATGTAGAAAGCCCTTTGATGATAAATAGTTGTGGCCAATGTTCAACAGCATTCAGCAACCAAGATAATCTGAAAATTACTATCATTCCTAGAACATGACCTCTAGGTGTCTTTATTAGCAAAATATAGTACTAGGTGATATAGAACCAGGATGTACAGCAGATGGATGGCATGTTTACATATATACATGTAGGGAAGAGGAACTTGTGAATGAATGGATGGTACATATATACAGAGTTAAAGAATGGTAATGGGTGAATGAATGTGAAAGTGGAATGAGAGTGGCTAAAGTGTCTAAAGTGCAGGGCAATGAATAAGTGTGAAAAGAAGTGAATAAAGTCCAGGGCAGTGTATGAATGTGAATGGATAAAGTGCAGGGCAATCACAATGGATTAATGTGAAAGGGAATGAATAAAGTGCAGGGTGCTAAGGGTGATAAGGGTGTTAAAAAGTCTGATGGCGGCCGGCAAGAAAGACTTAGCGCTCTCTGTCGCACCGTGGTGGGCTCAGTCTGTGGTTGAATGATAAAATAAATACTAATAATTGAATTATTATTCTTTTTTAAATTATTTTAGTTTGTTTTGTTGTTAAATAATTTGGAAAACATTTGCAGATGCTGTATCTTCATTCTAGTATGAATAGTCCCTTGAATGGAACTGAAATTAAATTAATTGAACTGAGAAAGAGATGCTCTACATCGCTCCAATACTGCTCCGTTATAGCCAGCACTCCAATTGCAACGCTGCGTTATACATGATAAGATAATAATGCAAACTGTCATTCAGAGACTTATATGTTGCGTAAGAGTTTGTACTGGATGGCCATAAATCAACTGCCACTGCCTCCCGACCTCACACTATCATCACAACAGTATAAAAAGCAGGACATTACTGTTATTCATTACTTTTTTCTGGTGAACGTCCCAAGGTAGGCTTGGAGGGGGAATTCAGTTTCCTCAATAGTTAAAACAATAACATTGGTAATTTATGAATCAACTGGAAGTTTTTGTTTTAGTTTCTTTATTGGCCAAGTAGTTCATGGTTGCTTAAGTACCATTGAGATTAATTTACTCATTGGTTAATTAGTGTGCATGTTGAAGAGTTCTGAATGCAAACATTAAAATATGAAAAAATTACCTAACAATCAGGTCAGAATTTATGGAGAATGTTGCTAACATTGCTCATTGCTAACATGCTTGTTCATCTTTTTGTGTTACAGTTGGGAGTTTTTACATCAAGATGACTAAGCTCACAATTCTTGCAGGTGATTCATTATAACTCATTACTATAACTTGGATAGTACAGAATTTAACCATCTGTACAGTGGGTGTATTATTCCAACCGGTTATTGATGTCAAATGTCTCTCTGTCTCTCTGTAGGATTGTGCCTGGTAGCATGCCAGCTGGGTAAGTGATACTTGCCTTCAAATGAATAACATCAGTATTGTAGTTTTCAGCTTTGGTTATGGGTAGCCAACAGTTACCAAGCATGCAAGTTGTGCAACTTCTTCACATATTGGTCTGAGCATGCAATTATTTCTTCTACCTTAAAGACAGAATTCAGTAACACAATAAAAAAAACAGGTATAGATTGTTGTATCACAGTATATTTAGGGTGAAAACATATAGACCTCATTTTTATCAGTTTGTTTGGTGATCTCAGCTCTCTGGCTCCCTAGTTGATCAGCTGCCTTCATCTCTTCAATATTGAATACAGTAACGTTGCTTTGCTAGCTAGTTAAAGTTAGCAACTGAACTGTTAACATAGCAACTGAACATTAGCAAACATAGCTTGTAGCATATATACATACAAAGAAGCACTGCTTATACAAAAATGTGATTTATTATAAAATGTTGTCTTATAAGAACAATAAGCTTCACTTTTCTCCCGTTATGTGAGGTCATCAAAACCTGCTTGCCTAAAAAGAGAACTTAAGGAAAATTAGCTAGTTCAATTTTCACAACACAACTTAATTATATTTAATTAAATGATATACTGCTCAATAAAGAATAGAACAGTCACTCTGTATTTGGGTCTTGAAGATCTCTGACATATAAATGACCCAAAATGTGCTCTCTCTCCCCACAACGCAGCAACTGCCTCCCAGATGGTGTGCTACTTCACCAACTGGTCCCAGTACAGACCAGGCCAAGGGAAGTACATGCCACAAGATGTAGATCCCTTCCTGTGCACCACCCTGATCTACGCCTTCTCCATCATCAACAGCAACAATGAGCTGGTGACCTATGAGTGGAATGACGATGTCCTCTACAAATCCTTCAATGCCCTGAAGTCCAAGTAAGTGAGCTGCAAAGTTTCTTTTCCCTGAGTGGCTTGAGAAATACTTGTTACTTGTTACTGATCTAGTATAACAATGAATATAGTTCATGCCAAAAGTCTCAAAGACTGTTTACCTTCAAATAACAAAACTATAATTATAACTTCAATACCAATACCAAGTTTAATATCTAAAAAACACAGCAAAAAAAAAAAGAAAAAACAGCACTTGACTTGGAAAGCATGGTAGCAACTTCCAAAATCCACCCAAAAACACTTTAACACCATTTAAAAACAGCAATTAGTGTTGTACCTTGCATTTTCGCTTATTTGTTATTATTTGTTTACTTTACAAGTTATTGAAGGTGGAAAAACGAATATCCACAGAAGAGCCAATATCCAATACCAAGCTAACTGTACTCCGGTCACATACACATGTACTCCAGTCACAGCTAAATGAAACAGGTTCACATCTGTTTGCTGGGGGTTGTTGAAGGGCATGAAAGGGAAATGTAGGAAATCTCTAAATTAAGCAGAAGTAGACAAGGCAGGTTGGGGGCATTGATCATCACAGATTGATGATATAGAACAGTGTAAGAGTATCCAAGGGTGAATTAAATGTTTATGAATTTCAATAGTGAATTCTAGGTTTTGCAACAGTATTGAAAAAGTAATTAAATTTCAGTTATTGTGACAACACTAGCTTATAATAGACTTTAAAATGTGCTGGTCTACCAGTCATTGAAAACATTTGGTGCTACATATAATGTATTAATCCTCCTCAATCTTCTGTGTTTAGGAACCCTCATCTGAAGACTCTGCTGGCAGTTGGTGGATGGAATTTTGGTTCAACCCAGTGGGTATCCCTTTATCCCTTTAGCTAACATCACAAGATGTGTCAATATTCCCAATTTGCAAAAGTATATGATTAAATCTTCTGGTTCTTGTGAACTTCCCTTGATTCATGGGTCTTATTTTGACAACTGATCTTCATTTTTTCAGGTTCTCCATCATGGTGTCCAATGCAGCCAATCGTCAGAAGTTCATCCAGTCAACTATCAAATTCCTGAGGACTCATGGCTTTGATGGTCTGGATCTGGACTGGGAGTACCCTGGATCTCGTGGAAGTCCCCCAGAGGACAAGAAGAGATTCACTCTGCTTTGCCAGGTGGGTCCTTGACTTTTAAGTCCAGTGTTCAAATTATCTATTCACTCTATTCACTATTCTACTGGATCTTACCAACTGTCTTTTCAACTGTTATGTACATTTACAGGAACTTGTTGCTGCCTATGAAGCTGACGCTGCAGCCAATGGCAACACCCAGCTCATGTTGACTGCTGCAGTGTCTGCAGGAAAGGGAACCATTGATGCCGGATATGAGATTGCCGAGATTGCCAAGTGAGTTTAGTATGAATGATCTAGGCTTTTCAAACATGAGGACCTGCTGGCTATTAAATGTCAACATCTGTCCCCTTATAAACCCATGTGTTTTGAGGTTGTTTCCTCCACATGTTTCCTTTATGTTGTCCTCTTGGAAGAGGACAAGACCATTTTCAGGCATCTACAGTTATTTGGTGCCACCCAAGGTCAAATGGTGTTTCTCTCTAGAGTTTGGATAAAATGCTCCAAACATGCTTGGTGTGAACATTGCCTGTGTCTTAATGTGTCTCCAGGTACCTGGACTTCATCAATGTGATGACCTATGACTTCCATGGAGCTTGGGAGCAATTCACTGGACACAACAGCCCCCTGTTCCGTGGATCCCAGGACAAGGGTGACCTCATCTACTTCAACACTGTAAGGAGACATGAGATATAAGGCTATAAAAAACCAATGGAGCAAGAGGCAAAAACCTGATCACAGTAAGCATGATCTTGCACATAAACCACAATTACAACCTTTTCCCAATCTTCCTTTAGGACTATGCCATGAAGTACTGGAGAGACAACGGCACCCCAGTGGAGAAGCTGAGGATGGGTTTTGCTGCTTATGGTCGTACTTTCCGTCTGACATCATCAAACACTGGTGTTGGAGCCCCAGCTAGTGGCGCTGCAGCAGCCGGACCATTCACACGTGAAGCTGGCTTCTGGTCCTATTATGAGGTGAAGTCTAGATGATGAAATGTCCTGGTACAATTGGTGATAAGTCAGCCTAACATTGAAAGCTCTGGTAAAATTTCTTTTAATTTAGTTTTTCAAATTGTGTTTTTCAGATCTGTGGCTTTGTGAAGGGTACCACCCTGCAGTGGATTGAAGACCAGAAAGTTCCTTATGCCACAAAGAACAATGAGTGGGTAGGATTCGATACCAGGGAGAGCTATGAGACCAAGGTAGGTGGCACATCAGTACCGTAATCTCCATAAATCCACGGCATATCCAAAGCATATCTGTATCATTTTATCTTTGTTTCTACCCCCATAGGTCCGCTACCTCCAGGAGCAGAAGTTCGGCGGTGCCTTTGTGTGGGCCCTGGATCTGGATGACTTTGCTGGACGATTCTGTGGAGAGGGCAACCACCCTCTGCTGGCACATCTCTACAAACTTCTTAATATTGGTAAGTCTTTGAGAAAACTATCCTCATTCCATCTGCTTTTTGGCTGTACACTAATTGCTACTTTTTTCCCATGCTTTTCTCCATTTAGAGCTGCCCCCACTGCCCCCTACCACCACCCCCGACCCTAGCATTAGCACCACCCCCCGTCCAACCACCACCACCACTGCCACCACCCACGCCCCAGGGACTGGCTTCTGTAACGGCAAACCAGACGGCTTGTACGCCAACCCAGATGACAAGAGTAGCTTCTACATGTGTGCTGGTGGCGTCACCTATTTGAGGCCATGTGGAACTGGATCCATCTTTGATGACAGCTGCAAGTGCTGTGTCTGGCCCTGAGCAATGACCTAGAACATGCAAGGCAACGTCTAATGCAAACATCTATAAAATCTCAATATGAAATTATAGAAAATTAGCCTACATAATGTATTATTTGGTGATAAAGGTACCTGGAATTAAGAACTCACGTCTCTGCTGTATAAACATTTGAAGTTTTTTAGATTCACAATTTGTGCTTTGTTCTATTTTTTCAAAGTTCTATTCAGAAAATTAATAAATTAGTTTTTAGTCAAGTGTTTCCTTAGTTTTGGCATTTACCTTTAGCTCTATAATAGACTAATAAAATAAATAATAATAACTCTATTTATGTATCACTTTTCTTACAGAAAGTACAAAGTGCTTCACAATGAAATTAAAAGAACAAAAACATCCATTTGTACATATACATATAAGACACTTTAAGACACACACAGGATATTGAAGGCACATGATAAATTAATTGATTAACTGAAGAGTGTCAAGGCTACTGGTATCAGTAAGATTTACCAGCTAGTACAGCTGTGTATCATCAGCATAGAAATTAAATTAATTAAATAATTAATTAATTAATTAAATGACCAAGAGGAAGCATATAGATAGAAAAGAGAAAAGGGCCCTGGTTGGATCCTTGGGGTTCTCCATCGTTCAATTTTGCAGATGAAAGTTATAGAATTACCTATAGCAACAAAGAACTGGCTGTCAGAGAGGTATAATATAAACCAGTTTAGAGTAATGTGATTCCCACATACTCTCTTAGACGATCAATTTTGTGATCAACGGTGTCAAAAGCAGCACTAGATTTGAATAATCACAAGCACCTGCTTTCCACCCAGTGCCCAGTGACCCTGAATAGGAATAAGGGGGTGTGGAAAATGATGGATAATTGGCTTGGATTTCATCATATTATAATTCCAAAACTTGTGAACAACAATGTTTTATAAATAAACTCATGCCCTGAAATTTAATTGTATTGTTATATACAGTATAGCAAATCTAATTCTTTCAATCAAAGGCACGAAATCCGGATGACTTTCAGGATTGGTATGAAATAAAGTTGTTTAATTTAATGAGCTGTTTATTATGTCATTGAAAACCTTTTCTTCCTTACACCTGACTGGTCTCCATGTTTCTACCCTTCTTATTCTCTCCTGCATTCTATTATGTTGAGTGTGGTCAGCTTCAATAATGAATTTATCTAAGTAGTTTTATTCATAATAGGAATCCTTTAAAACAAATTCCAGTTCATGGTTTTACATGATTTACCGTACGTATGGGCTGAGATTAAGGCCACCATGAATTGAATTTGAATTGCATAATTTTAATTTGTATTACACAATTACACAACTTTTTCCAAGTCCCCAGATGTGTGTCACAAAGAACTGAATTTGAAAACATACTGAGTGTTGAATTTTTACTTTCAAACTAGACTGAAATAAAAGTTGACTTGACGTTGAGGATTGATGATTTCAAACCGTTATATTCAATTTCAAATTGTGCAAGTTTTATACCGTATAAGATTTCAACAACAATTCCTCTCTACCAACAGGGTGGGCACCAAGATCAAAAAGGGAGACAGAACATCACTGTTATTCCGTGCATCCTCCGTCAGTATCTACCCTGTTTTTGCTGGCTGTCCTGCAACTTTACCCTTGAGGTAAAAGCATGACAGTTTAGTATGACATCTCCTTTGTGTTGCCTGTCTGTGTCTGTCAAGCACCATGTCACCAACAACATATCGTCATTACACCAATACATATGAAAAGATGCAGGTATGTGTTCAGTTTCATATATGGGTTTAATGTTGCAAGTGCTCTAGGTGAAAATATGAAAATGGGTCACTCCAACTTCTGAGGATGAAGATTCCTGTTAAGGGAGAAGTGTATTCAGTTTTTATTATTGTTAACATACAGTGATTTCTCTGCATACTGTATTTTTGAAGTGTATGTAACTTCTGTTACAAATATACTTATTAAAAAGTAAACAAAACAATATTAAAAAGGCATGCCATATACAGTTTGAGACAAAAGTTTGGACACGCTTACTCATAGAAGGGTTTTTCTTTTAGTTTTTTTTTTTATTATTTTCCACATTTTAGAATAATAGTAAAGTCATCAGAACTATGAAATAACACAAAATGAATTAGGCAGTGACCAAACAAATGTTAAACAAATCAAATCACTATGTGTGCCTTTAAAATGATGATTTAATCATTGTGGTTCAACATTCTCCAACTCTAAATTTTTAATTTCAAGTTCTAAATGAAAACTACTTGTTGGGGGTACATTTTTTGTATTAAGATTTTAGTTTTTTAAAGAAATTCATACATAGGTATCAACTTTATATTTGAAACTAATTTCAAGCATTTAAGCCTTTAGATCAGAATGTCTTTAAGATCATGAGAAACAGTCAGGTGTGAGCAAACTTTTGACTGGTACTGTACATTTTTTTCAATGTTTGACTACCCTCTCAGTACAAACTGTCCATTTCTTCCCAAATATCGCTCTTTTGACAGCTAATGGTTGTTCGTGTCACTCTCACATCCGATACACGCCGGCCAACAAAAGACATAAGACTAACTCATGCCATCACACACCTGGCCCTGTCCAATACCTCATACACGTTATGTCTCTCCAGTCTATTTTAGGGTAAGTTAGGTAAATGCTGCAGGCGTTCCCAATACCATGTGACTCACAGTAATGTGAGTCTAGAGAGATGTGACACTGTGTATACATTTTCCTCCCAGTCTCTTCTCCACCCGGCGAGGTGCCACATAATGGGACTACAAGCTAAGATGAATGCAGGGATAGCATGTGTAATTGGTGAGAATTTCCCTGTGTTGTCTATAGGGATGGTTTTTGAGAAATAAAAAAAGGAACAATCTAGTTATTCTGTTGATGTGCACGTGAAAAAGAATATCTATGCTAATTTAAATGTAGCCACTTGCATTCAATTGCCCTTTTGAACTTCTGAATTGTGCCTCCTAACAGTGGGTCTACAACTCTTCATTCAGATTGGTGAGTAGCATATTTTCATATTCCGTTTGCATTGGGCAGTAATGAGAGGTGATATTTGATTGACCCATCTATACATTGTTACAAAACAGAGAGTTGTTTTTGTTTCCCTCAATCCAGCAACCACAACCAAACTGGTGTGTTCTTTCACCAACTGGTCATGGTACAGAACCGGCATGGGGAAATTCCTGCCAGAAAACATGGACCCTCACCTGTGCACCCACCTGGTCTACACCTTTGCCGTTGTCAAATACACCAATGAAATCGCTCAGTACGAGGAGAGTGAGAAAACTCAGTACAAATCGTTCAATGAGCTCAAGAAGAGGTGAGAATTCAGTGCTCAAAATGTCATGTTTCCTGTCAAAGTTCCATACCTACATATCAGTGGCGGCTGGCCAATAGAGGGCGGTAGGGCGCCGCCCCACCGCTCCCCACATCCTAGACTTCATTGAATAAGACCTTAAAAATTACTAACTTTTTTTTTTTTTTTTTTTTAAATGAGCGAGGTAAATGTTATATAGTTAGTGAGTAGAATGTATAATCTGCAATAAAATGTAGATTAAAATTGTTCTACGTTGTCTAAAGTTACTGATAGGTCACGTATTTCCGGCCTGGGGCGCAAAAATCTTTGCCCATTGACTCTCGTTATAAGTTGTACATGCGCAGTTCGCTCCTCTCAATACAAGAGATAGGAGCTTGGTTTCCTGCGCCCCACCAACGAACTGCGCATGTACAAACAGCATTTATCTGAATGCTGCTGATTTACACACCACCAACCACTGGTTGGCAGCAGAGAGAGAGTGGCTCGTGGTACATCTGATCTGACATAAAATGCGCCAGAATGAGACAATATACTCGGTCGTTTTCAAGGAGCTAGTGAGACAGTAGTATAGTTAGAGCTAGTATAGTATACTATACTATAGGAAGGCTAACTGTATGTAGTGACACCAATGCTTTATTTTGCTTTCCCTGCATCCTTTTTCAAACGACAGGTCTCAGACCCAGCATGGATTCAGACAGGTTTGAATGATTTAAACCACATATCAGAAAAATCAAAAGCAAATGTTTGGGAAAGTAAACATAGCTGCTCAGCTTGATGAAGGCCACAGGACAGGGATCCGTGAGCATAATGAAGAGGTTGACAAAAACAGGTACATCCTGTCTAAAATAAACTGTGTCAAGTTCTGTGGTGCCATAGAGTCATTGAGAAATGTGCATCTCTCAAGGAGAGAAGGGCAACATTTATGTACAAAAAGTTTAAGCCACAAGGTGGCAAAGTCATATGGCTTTGAACCAGTTCACTCAGTGTTTTGATGGCACTGGGTATTTCAAATGTAATAACATTAATTTATTTTTTTCTTAAATGTTATTTTCTATTAGGTCTTATTGTGTTCATAATTTTCTGCCATTGTCTCAGGGTTCTGTGTTGTCAGATTTCTGTTGCACTTATCGAGGCACTTTTCGGTTACTTTAGTCTTTCACCATTACATATCGTAGTATAAAAGATAATTATTATAAAGAATTTGCACTAATTGAAGTACCTTAACTTACCTTAAGCACGTTTCATTACAACAAATGTTCATTCAGCTCAGCAAATACAAATAAAGGCTTTTTCATTTATTTAAATACACGATACCTTAGTACATGTTTGTTTGATTTTTGGTATAGCCCCCCCTGGAGAAAAATGCACCAGCCGCCACTGCTACATATGTTTTTAGATATTGGGTACAAATCAATCAATCATTTTCTTTCTCTCGTGTATGTTTACTGTATGTACCCATGAGCAGAAACCCCAGGCTGAAGACTTTACTGTCAGTCAGAGAAGAGAGCCCAGAGGGTGGCGGATCCCAGTGAGTCTGACTCCTTATGAAAGTCCTCCATCTGGTGATTGAAAGGAAGAATGGCTGCAAAGAAACAACTGCATTATTTTCTTAAATCCAAAAATCAGATATAAGCCAGTCTGTGTGGTCAACCACTGATATGATGGATTTGATGCAGTTTGATTGATTACATATTTATGGTAGAATTGATCAATACTAAACTGATTGTCTTTGGGAAGCCCTTAAACTGAACTGATTCTAATGAGACATTTTGATCAGATTCCACACAAGTATGAATGAATATGTTTATTATAATTATTAGTAGTAGTAGTAGTAGTAGTAGTAGATGATCAAGCAGATGAATTTATTTGATCAGTGGTAGTACAGAACTCTTTCTCTCTAAAGGCAAATGCACACAGTTTTATAATGAAGGTCACATAAGGATACAAGAAGATGTTTCAATTTTCTAGTCTTCTGATTGGTCCAAAATCATCTCAACAGCCAATAATATTTGAACCCACATAAAACTATGAGTTGTTTTTCCCTTTTCTAGAACAAAGATCCCATTATTCTGGGAAACCTCAAGGTCATAAGCACATCACAGTGTCTTTGTTATGTACCAGAGAAGGTCTCCTTAGTCCCTAAAGTTTCAGACACAAACCACAGCTTTCTCAAAAACGGAATACTTGGAATTTTCCGGCACTAAAATGTCAAATGTAAAAATATATCTTCACAAAACATCTGCTAACAGAATCTTCAATCCAAAAGTATCGGCTTTGAAAATATCATTCAGACCCTATAATTCTTTGGCATAATTACTCCTCAAACTACTGTCTCATCATCTAGGTTCTCCATTATGATGTCCAGTGCAGCCAACCGTCGGACATTCATCCAGTCAACTATCAAATTCCTGAGGACTCGTGGCTTTGATGGTCTGGATCTGGACTGGGTGTACCCTGGATCTCCTGGAAGTCCCACAGAGGACAAGCATAGGTTCACTCTGCTCTGCAAGGTACAATGACTGGAGGCACTGTGTTAGTCTGCAGGATACTCACCATTCAGGTTCTTAACTCAAGGTCTTACACCCTGTATTACACTCTTTACCCTCAAAGCCATAAATCTGTACTCCATAATCTGCAATGGCAGTTCGTAGTCTAACATTCGCGATGAAAAGCTAGCTTCCCATTCAAGATGGTAGGGAGGCAGAGCTGGCCTCCCTTAAAGAGGGAGGATTTTGTTGTCCTTTTTTGTTGCGTACCCTATATCGGACTGGATCTTCGTCACATTGCTACCACTGCTAACTGCTGAGCCTGTTTACCTTAGGATAACTTCCTAAATCCTAGGTGTATTTCCTTGGACTTCCTAGGAGCTTTCAGAGGCCTATGAAGCTGAGAGTAAAGGCAGTGGGAACGCACAGCTGATTCTCTCTGCAGCAGTGGCAGCAGAAACAGATGCTACTTCTATGGGTTATGAAATCGCTGAGATGTCAAAGTAAGGCTCACATTAATGTCATATTAAACGTTAATGGTTTTGTCATTACATGATCACGTGTTGCTAAAATGACACCTCTGTGTGTGTGTGTGTCTAGGTATCTGGATTTCGTCAGTGTTAAGACCTTTGACCTCCATAGTGGTCAAGATGGAGTGACAGCCCACCACAGTCCACTGTACAATGGAACACTCGGCACTGAAAACAATGCCAACATAGTAAGAAAACACTTTATATTACAGAAATAACCCGCAACATTTTCAAAATGTCCATTTTGCTCCTCTCTATCTGATTGGTCTGATTGATATAACACTCTCTGGACCTGCAGAGAGCGAGAACACCTTGCGAATGGCATGGTAAATTCTACGATTGCTGAGGTTCTCCGCATCGGCAACAAGTGATATGTGTTGGTAACAAAATCAGTCCATGGCACGTGATGGCATGGCAACGAGTCGCATTAGAGTCTAGAAGCTTGCAAAAGTAGGCCATTCCCTCTGCAGAGAAGTTATGTCACTGATGTAACAACTCATCAGGGAAAGCAAAGCGGTTGTGATGGCCCTGCAAAGAGCCCTTCTTACTATCTGTGCACCTGATAGTAGTCCACAGGGTTTCCAGAGAGCTGATTGGTTTGCAGCGGGCTTTTTATACATATGGATCCTGCCTCGGAGCAAGTTAGGTGTGCATCCTAAGTTACCGTGGCAATGACAGCCCCCTGGTCTCTGGCACCACAGTAGAGCAACTCCCCAGGTGAACAAATTTACAGGATAGAAATGACCTCGCTGACAACCCTTCACTTTGTTCCCTGCCAGGATTATATTATGCAGTACTGGCTGGACCGAGGAGCCCCAGCAGGGAAGCTGTTGATGGGCTTCCCCCTCCACAGCCATTCTTTTACCCTCTCTACTGTAGCGACAGGCCTGGGTGCCCCAGTCAGTGGCCCTGCCACTCCTGGGCCCTACACCCAGCAGATTGGCCTCTGGTCCTACTATGAGGTAACAGGATCTACTACTACTAATACTACTACTACTACTACTACTACTACTACTACCACTGCTACCATGTTACAGATGTTTATGCCTCCTGTTGTTTCTTCCTTAGACCTGCTCCTTCCTAAAAGGGGCCTCAGTCCAGTGGATTGACAGTCAGAAAGTTCCCTATGCTGTCAAAGGTGATGAGTGGGTAGGCTTTGACAACCTGAAGAGCTACAACGCCAAGGTATATGACCCTCTTGTGGGAAGGGATACAGGTATTTCAACAAGTCCCTCTAGAGTTTCTTTCTGAAGGGGATTTTCTTTCCCCTGTTTGTCTTATAGGTGGGCTATCTGAAGAGCAGGCAGCTTGGAGGGGCCGCTGTGTGGACACTTGATATGGATGACTTCTCCGGGCTGTTCTGTGGGCAGGGAAGATATCCACTTATATCACATCTAAAATATCAACTCAATAAAGGTAATTATATAACATACAGTCATCATTACTCCAGGGGCAGCAGTTCACTAAGCCCTAAGCTATGGCAAAGTCTCTGCATCTAATATTATTTGCCAGAAAAGCTCCAAACCTGCTTATATATCAATTCAATTTCTGGGGACAAAGTGGAGCAATGACAATGGTGACAAGATATTATTATTTGGTCAATATGATAAATTATCAGACATAGGTCACCAAACTAATCAATAGAAAGATACATTTTCCATATTGTTCATCAGTTGAGCTAATATAATTTCTCAGATGAACACAGAGCTATTGAAATCTGATCCAAAATCTGTGACAATATAATATGTCATGCAACAACTCTTTTATAACCCGTAATAAAGGCAAACATATAGTGCACTGTGTCATGTTCTAGTTGATCTAAAGCAACATGATGAGTTTATGAAGAGCTCATCAGCTCATAAATACATATTGTTAGTTATTATGACTCTTATAACAGATGATTTGATGTCACTTTACTTTAGATAATATGATAATATGATGAGTTCATGGATTACTTATAAGAGATTGGGGCACACTAATAAAAAAATCCACAGCTCTGTCTCACAAACAAACTAATTATATAGGATCCAGTGGTAAACACATCACTTATAACAGCCTCATAACCTGGTCATAGTTTCAAAGTGCATTCTAGTGTGTTATGACTTTTGTAGAGTTATGATGCAATTATAATGTACATATGATGGCTCACAATGTGTTGGAACCAATAATTAAAGTAAAGTGAATTAACCCCAACACATTCTTTTAGATACTGTGAATTTCTGCTTGCTCTTTGGTCTCCATTATAACAATAACAACTACAATATCAAATGTTGCCTCACTTAGGCTAAGGTCTGGGAAATATTCTGCAATTAAAGGAAATTATTTCGCAATTAAAGGGAATCAGATCAGGCAGACTAACTGGACATTTAGTTAAAATAGTTACAAAATGAGTTAAAATCATCTTCCACTGTCTTTAATGTAAGAATACACTTGATGCATTTTCCCATTATCCCCCGCTTCGTAGACTGGATACCACCGACATCACCACAGCGAACCACTCCTGCTGTGCCTCTCCCCGCAACCTCTTCCTCCCTCCCTCCTGAAATCACCCAACCCACAGACGACCACTCCCAGACCACCAGCACCACCACAGTAAAACCAGGACACGGTTGCTTCCAAAACATCACTGTGGTGTATCCTAAACATGGCTTCTGCGCACGAAAACCTGACGGACTGTACCGGAGATCGGAAAATCCAAAGAGCTTCTACAAATGTGTGCGGCTCGAGACGCGTATAACGAGATGCCACACCCTCGTAACGCAGCCCAGTAAGGGAATGCAAACTATGCCAACGGGAAGTTTAATTCTACTCAACCTCGCAGTAGCGACGCTGCTACATTTGTTGTGGAGTAACAGGTGATTCTTTTACGCGTGGACAAAGTTTTTGAACACTGCAGAGCTGCTGATCAGAGAAACCACCCAAGAGCAAGATATTAAGAGTTTATTAAATTACTGTCATTTTCATTATGGTTGACATAATATGCTGTCTTAAACATTCTCCATGTGTGATCAACATCAATAAATCATAACCACATTGATTTTGAGACATATATATGTATAATTACTGTTGGATTTGGTAGGAAATCTGCTGGATTTCTTTAGGGAAGTGGATACCATTAGGTCCATTTGGACACTTTTGGAGCACTCCAAAAGGTTAGGGGATACTTGGAGAGGGGAAAAGAAACACAATCTAAATAGTTAACAGCTATACAGATAAATACAGGAGTATTTGGTGTTGTTGTATTGAAATATACCAAAAAATATGGTCTTGTATAACTCTAAAGTCCATAATATCATTTGGCAACCTTTTGGAGTCTCCAAATGGCCTTTTTGGAAGTCTGCCTGACATAGTCTTAGAAAATCACAGTGGTCATTCTCATTTTTGGTTCCATTATTACACACTTTCAACTATTGACCATTTAGATGTATGGATAGAGATCCATTGAATGTCTGGGTTCATACATAACAACCACAGGGAGATATTTATACTAAAATAAGGTTGTTTTTTTGTAGGCGAGGATAAGTCTTCAATTTCTACTGTTTGAGCTTCTGTAGCTCTTCTTCAGTAATACTTACAGTGATTCTGGAAAATAAACTACAAAGTCTTTCCTTTCAGGAGAGACCATGATTATGCTTGTAGTCAAAGGGGTATTTATTTTGGGTATGTCATTTTACCCATTTTACCCTAGTGGTCAGAAAGAGGGGGGGGGTGCTCCTTAAGTGGGTAACTGATATAAAAAGAGGAGAATTCGGTTTGATGTAATTTTTTCCTAAGGATATGAATTTTTCCTATAATTATAGGATGTAAATTACTACAAATACTAGAATTATATTCCACAGCTGAGTTATAAGAAAATATAATTTCCTCATAGATTATTCACATGGCCAATGTTTTTAACAGAACGTATTGCACATAATTTCGGTGTTGTTTTTTTTAAATTTATTTATTGACTTTTCTTGTGTAGAGAACCATTAGGATAACGTCAAGGAGGTTTTATCAGTGTTTTATAGAACATAACGTCCCTACGGTCTCTCAAACGCACCGAAACACCGAAATCCTGGGAAATGGAGTTCTAATTGAATGTAGAGTTTGTCAACGCGAGCCCGCAGCCAGACATTGTGTACTTCAATTCCCACAATTCCCAATTCCTCACTTCCTGGTTAGATTACACGTAGCATCACTGCTGTGTTGTTTAGAGGAGGGAGAAAGAACGATATTTATTTTGAAGTTGCTGAATTTTTTTGGACTTATTTTATGTATCTGTGATTGATAATCATTCGTGTTTATAAACCGTCGTATTCCAGCTTGGCTAACCATGGGACTGCAGTTGTGTCTGTCGCTCTTTTTAGACTCGCGTGTCTGTTGAGCTACCTAGCTAACATTGGGTTAGCACTTGTTTGGTTTGTTTACACTTTATTTGAAGATGTATACTTTGCTGTCTGGATTATATAAGTACATGTTCCAAAAGGACGAGTACTGCATTCTCATACTTGGACTGGATAATGCAGGGAAAACGGTAAGTTAGGTAGCAATCTTAAATTTCCAAGTAGCTAGTTGGCCAGCATACAGAGCCTGGCTGTGTTGTTGGATGGGTTTGTTGTCTGTGAGTTAGTGCCAAACTCTATTCAAAACGTGCCAACTTAATGTCTTCCTAGTGGCAAAGGTTGTAGAACATTACTTAAGACATTTTTGCGAATTGTAAGGAACCTCTATTCAATTCTGCATACAACCAATACACTAAGTAGCACTTGCGCAATAAGATGTCAACTTCCACCAAATACACCGTGGTGGGCAGTACCGAGCAGTGTGAAACGATTGAAAAAGTTTTATTGAAATCAGTGCTGTTTTGTGTATTGGACGTTTGCCGATTTTACCAGTTGAAACTAACGATTCAAAAGACATGTTAATTCATTTCTACCAGGCATGCACCTTTACCAATATGCAAACCTTTTAAACTGACATGATGTTTGAACGGACCTAGCTGGACTAATTGATTTGAGTGATTGAGTGATTCATAACATTAATGCTGTACTAATCCGATTGATGTCTTTTCTGGCAGACCTTTCTGGAACAAACCAAAACAAAGTTCAGTAAGAACTACAAGGGAATGAGTTTGTCAAAGATCACCACTACCGTCGGCCTGAACAGTAAGGAAGTTGTTGTTGTCGTTCTTTTACTCGAGAAAATCAAAGTAGTGGAAATACGTCCATTGAGAGGAAGTCAACCTTTCTACCATTTCTCATCTAAGCTAGCTGTCAACTGAGAGGACAATGGCTAACTGTGACAAAAACAACTCTTAAATCTGATCTGTTACCACCCAACACTGCTCATAAAGCTTTGAACGCTTGATGTAGGTTGTTTTATGTTGTATGGGTAGCTTCCTCAGAGTGCTGTTATGCGTCTGCAGCCAAAGTAAAACGCTTGTTTTTTGATGTCCAAACCTTTTCACAGTTGGCACAATCGATGTGGGCAAGGCTCGTCTAATGTTCTGGGATCTCGGAGGTCAGGAGGAGCTCCAGTCATTGTGGGACAAAGTAAGTGAAAGTTGAACATTGTGGTATCGTTACTAGGGGAGGAACAATTCACAACCTCACTTTTTTGTGTATAGGGTAAAACACATCTTTGTTACCTGTCCAATTTGAGCATTTTCACTTTTCAAATAAAGCTATTGTGAAATTTTATGGACACACTGTCAATCAAGGTTGAAAACTTATGTTATTTAAATCTCATTTTGAAGATGATACAGTTTCTCCACCTATTCCGATGACAACGTCCATGCCAGAAGTCAGAATTATATATAATGTTACCGTTTACCTTTGTAGCTCTCATGTGAACAGAGTTTTAACCATCAATGTTTGGAGCAGAATACAGAAATAAACCTCTCTTATTGTAAAAAGGAATCCTCTTTTTGCACAACTTGCTATTTGTTAGCTGAAGTGCTTCGTCATTTGTATCTATTCAGAGTTTCTGGAGCTTGAGGTGGCTTCTCTGAATTGGCAAGATAGTGAAAAAGGCTTTTATAAGTTATGTTAGTTGCCCAGTTGAATATACAACTAAAGTTTTGTCACCAAGACGTGGCCTGGAGTTGCAGCTTGGGAGTATTATTATTTTCTGTGGTTTATGACATCTTTAATGGCATTCATGGCATTTTTGGTTGCGACCAAATCATCAGAGAAAAGACTAAGGCTACTTAAGACTTTCAGACAGTTGAAGCTTCTTCCTGGCTGCATGAATACCATTTCTATTCAATGATCTTTTTATTGTTGACAGTTGCAGCAATGGAGGCTTGTAGATCTCTAGATGTTATTTTTGGGTTTTTTGTTTTTTTATTGGTGATATTTCAGAAGGACTTCCACTTCTATTTAGAGTCTCTGTCGTGTTAAATGCTCTCCATTTGTATTTTTTTTTTGTCTCACAGTGGACTTTAACCTTCCCTAGACTGATGCACACTCACTAATCACTTCATGTATCCTTTAGTACTATGCCGAGTCCCACGGAGTGATCTATGTGATAGATTCAACTGATGAAGAGCGGCTGTCAGAATCAAAGGAGGCCTTCGGTGAGTATCATGCAGCATCACCTCCTGCAGTGGCCCTATACCATGTGAGTATCGGTGTTCGCTAATTCTTTTATCGTCCCTTCCAGAGAAAATGATAAGCAGCGAGACTTTAGAAGGCGTCCCACTCCTGGTGCTGGCCAATAAGCAGGATGTAGCGGTAGAGTATAATCCTTGTATGGCCACTAACTCACCCACAGGAAGCTAAATACATTCTTTGGCATGTCCTTGTGTTCTTTGTAGTTCTGTCTTTGTTGTTCCACCTTTTAGTCATTTCTTGTCTTTTCCTTTCCCAGAACTGCATGTCCGTGCCAGACATTAAAACAGCCTTTAGTGACTGTGCTCCAAAGATCGGCAAGCGAGATTGTTTAGTCCAGCCTTGTACTGCACTGACAGGGTAAGTTAGAAACTGAAATCACCGATATCGTAAGTACTACTGCTGTTTTGTAAACACTGGCTTAAATTTGGACTGTATTAGTACTTGTTCAGAGCTCTGCAATGCACAACAATATTAATTGGCTTAAACAATAGGGACATTTTTTAAGGTGTTATGTGTAGCATTTAAACATCAGTAAATCATTACCACACTAATTTTGAGACATTAGTATGATTACCGTAAACAAACACGATCATCGCCGAGAAGATTGACAGCCTCACTTACAACATGTTTATCCTCTTCAGTAATGCCAAAGAGTGAGGGGGGAATGTAGTCTAGCATCACTGATGTGAGCTAGCGGCTACCGATCGTCTCCATCATGATCTCATTTGTTTACGGTAATTGTACCAAGGTATCACAATTAATTTGACAATGATGTATTGATGGTTAAAAATGATATATGGGGCACCTTCAACATATTGTGTTGAAAGTTATTTCACTGTGCTTGCAGAACAGATTTACACTTAATTGTGAAGATGCTCTGCCATCTTCAACACTGGCATGATCCTTTTTCTACTTGAGCTCATGACAAACATGACAAATGCTTTTTCGTAATTCTTTATTGTTGACATTGTCACTAATATCGGCAATTTGTTTCAGCCTTAAGACTGTCATAACTAAGAATGTGTGTGCAGTAAAAAGCTGTCCTTACGCAGGGACGGGGTCAATGAAGGCATTGAGTGGATGGTGAAGTGTGTGGTCAGGAACATTCACCGGCCACCGAGACAGAAGGACATTACATAAGAAGTCGGCTGTTCATCGACACCCAGCTCTTGACACTCATTTTGTGACTGTGAGTTTCTCCTTAAGGACATTCAGTATAAACCCTGGAGCCGATCAACTTTCCTCTCTCCGTAAGTTTGAGCCACTGCTGTGACTTTCAGCGGTCACTTTGGGTTTCCAATTTTAAGAGTTTATTACGGACCGAGTGTGACAGTATTTATAGTATTATGCATCATTTGAGATGTGGTTTGACTGGGGTGAAAAGTTGCTACACTTTCTGAAGCAGTATTCTGTTTTCGTCTGCTTCGAATGGTATGTATACCTTGTATACTTGCCACTGAACCTTTGCTGTTGAGGTTTGGTGTTATGTCAGTTTTTCATCCTTTTACCCCTTTGTGTAAAATATTGATGGTCCCATCCTCGATCTACATGTGGGGCAACAGCTGTTTTTTTTGTTTTCCATCAGCTTTGAAATGTTAATATGCAAAGACACTACAGGTTGTTGGGAAACTGGACAGATCTATCATAACTAAATGCACAAAGAACCCCCTCCTGGACACAAACTGGACACATTGAAATACTAACTTTTTAATCATAAATGACCTATGGTGGATCACTTTATACCGGCAGTTTAACTTGATATATAGAAAGTGATAACAAATCTGAATGTCCTCTTTCACTGACAAATAGAACATTACTGTAATAAATTTCAGATTTCAAAAAAGCCGAATCTGTCATGTTTGAATTCGACCTGATGTCTTGCACCAGAATTGCATTTCAGTATGTCCTTCTATCAGTGTATCAATACTGTCAGTTACCCCTCATAGCCCAACCCAGTATATATATATTATATATATATTATTTGATTTGATTTGAATTGCAAGTATTGAAAATGAAAAATAAATTCCCCACACCACAGAAAAATAAGCCAATGTCAATATGCACAACTGTTATGATAGTAGAAACCATTTCTACTGCATTTGAAGGGTTTCATTACAAAATGTTAAATCTATTTTGGATAGAAAGAGTTAATATCCAAAATAGATCTCCATAGTTCATTATTTAAAGACACACACAAATTATGACATTATGTAAACTATCCATTTTATGTCAATGGCACAAAAAATGCAAAAAACTTCAGCAGCAGTGACTGTATTAGAGTTATATAAACTTAGCAACACTGATCAAATCTCTCCATATTTTGCATAGAAAACGTGCATAGTGTCAGATGTATCAGATGACCGTTATCAAATTTGTATATACAAAGGAAAGACAGAAAAACCAAACGTGGTGCTTTGAAAGAGGGACTCATTCATCTCAACGTTGTCATTTTTCATGACAATGGATCCTCCACACATACGTCCATTTTGGGGTTCATACAGTAGCACAAAGGTTCAATGTCTACAGTAAATAAGCTGTGGAGTACTTCAAGGTTCTATCCTAGGTCCTATTTTGTTCTCCATCTATATGCTCCCAGTTGCTCCAATAATTAGTAGACAAAATATTTATTTTCTATAACGATGCACAGCTGCATTTGTCTGTAAATCCCACCTATACACCATTCTTAAATGATGGTCTTACAGACATGTTGGAAGTCTCAAAACAATTAAATTATTACAAGTCTGAGGTTGATACAGTATATTTGGTCCACCAAATACCACTTTTAAAATTCATTCACGTCAATAAGGAGTTGCTTAAATTTTGGAGCAACCTGTCTAACTGAAAACTCATTTTTATAAACATTTTTTAGACATATCAGAATTGCTTTCATTGGTTTCCAGAGCCTTGTATTGTTAACAATCAATAAAGAATACTGACAGATTTGATTTCTTGTAGATCTTTTGTCACTGTATTGTCAGTGTATTGAATTTACTTTATTTATTTATTATTTATCTAAAAAAGTAAAGTGTTTTTGAAAGGAAAACATTGAAATTACTCAGACATCATCTTAAAGTTAGCTATCATGTGATTTTGTGGTGCCTTCAAGCCCTTCAAAATTACATAATTATGAGTTGAGCCAACAATGGAAGAATTGTTAGTTGGAAAGTCATATTTTCAATGCTACATGAGGTGCCAAGTTGTTTCTTTCTTTAGCCTTTTGTTGTCCATGGAAGTTTCACATTCATACAGTTAAAATTCATTCAAAACTGGGAGCTGACCAGTGCAACCACACACTTCTATAGAGGGCTTTCAGGTCACTCTCTGGCGGCCATGTTGGAGGTCCTCAGCTCTTGTGCAACAGTGGGTATGAAAGCTGATCTGAAGCTTGTTTCTGACCAGCATCACTTGACATGTTATAATTACAACTTTCTATCTCAGAAGAAGGAACTTAGGAAAAGCACTTGCCGGCAATGCAGCCTTATGAGCAGCACAGACCTACGTGCATGTGAAAGCAGCCATCACTTGGCCACGTCTAACAAGACTTAAAAATGTTGGGACGTGTGAAATCTGAGAAACATAATAGTTTAGCATTGGTTTTGAAGAGCTGACAGCTGAGCTGCTTGAAAAAATTGGGGAAAACTATACCTTAACCGAATATACCAAATATATAAGAATCAATGAAACCATTATTCTAAGTCGCTCTTGATAAGAGGATGAAAGGGACAATAAGTAAGTGTTTTTTATGTGGTATTTGCGGTCAATTACATAACTTGATGTCCAAGTAATAACCTGTTACTCATCTATATATTTAAAAGTGTTTAAACAAAATTATTTTTTTTAAATCTATAAAGGCTTTGTATAAGGGCAAAATCCATTATGTAACCTGCTGAAAACGTCTGGAGAGGCAATTTAATTAGCAAGGACTTTTCACATGATTTTCAATGTACCCCAATGAAAACGGGGGGGTGCACTATGTGTGTCTTACACAATTCATTTTCCTCCACTTGACAGCGCAAAATTATCATGGTGCATTAAGCCCCTAAAACATGGCATCTAGAAATGTTGCCATCAATTATATCCATCCTTTTTGGTTTACTTAAAACTACCCCTATCTTATTACAGCCAGGAGGATTCAATGGGCCATTTTAAATGGTAATGCTGCTCCCATCACAGACATGCACCTGTCCTATTCCCCAGAGTGGCTTTAAATCAATGCAGTGTCTGTGGCGCTGTGATTGATCAACATTGCTCTCACTCATCACATCAATAGGGAGCCGCTGTGATGTGTTTTGGTTTTAGAGGATGTTAGAAAATGTCCTATAATACAGTGGCAGCATCAACCCTTAACGATATTGGGAATAGATGTTTCATCCCACTCTGTCTTCAGACTACATATCATCCCAATCTACATCACTGACTCACAAGAAGTGAGCTATCCTTGAGTCATGCCCTGTCCCTTCAGTACAAATGACCTCTGACCTCTGAGCCCCTCCCCATAGGCCCCTTTTTACTGTCAGCATCAATCTGAGACAGTTCCTATAATCTCCTCCTCACTAAGGGCATCATCTCCTCCCCCGCCTCCCTCCCCCATCTCAAACAATGAGAGCCAGCCCATATTTTGATTTTCTCACATTTTGCTTATGTGACAAGTAGCAGCGAGGGCATGGAAATAAAAGATGCTAGCTGAATATCATGGAAGAATCAAATAAATAGAACGATGAATGCTGGATAGAACAGGTTCATTTAGACGCTGTTTTATAATAATTTCTATCATTGCAGCCCATCTTTGGAAAATCCTTCAAAATAAAAGCAGATTTTTTGGAAGCATTGAAGTCATTTTTATCTCAAAGCCACATTATAAAATGGGATTGCTTAAGCTTCCATGTTAGGGATTCGAGAGGGTATGTGTGCATGTATTGCTCCCACTCCTCCTTCACCCCACCCACCCCTTTCCTTGCAACTTGCACCCCCTCCCCAACCCAAACACACACACTGCCATTAAGCTCCACCAGCCGCCCATTGTTCACGCAGCGCCGCGGTGTGGCTTGTGCACTGCACCATTCAGGGGTATAGACGCACGCCCAGCTCTCTCTCTCTCTCGTCCTCCTCCTCCTCCTCTTCTTCCTCCTTCTCTCTCACATTCTCTCCTCTCCTTCATCCAGCAACATCCTCCTGCACTCTCCTCCTCCACCTTCTGCAACCATGGCCAGCACAGTATCAGGTAAGACGACTGCAAATTCCCACCAGCCTCTCGGTTACATCTGGTTAGCTGACATGCATCTGTGCAAAGGAGGGTCGGGTGTCATTTCATTGGTTTGGGTGGGATATTTAATAATACCAAGGGAATAAATGGGGCGGAGAAGTAAGCAGCATCTGATACCATAGACAATTTCTATGTATTTTGTGTAAATTGTCATGGCAACTGCGATGGAGCTCAGATGTACAGTAGATACTGAATTACTATGGGAGATTTAAATGCTGTCACAGTAATATATAGTAAACTGCTGTACAAACGCAGTCAGATTCTTCCAGAAGGAGCAGATTGTTTTATCTATTTGAAATTCCACCTGACTAGTCCCTGGCGATGCAAAGACTATGGACTGATAAAATACCAGCTTGCTGATGCAGATCTGAAGCAATAATAAAAAAAAACAAGGATTCACAGTGTTGCTAGCAGTGCGGCAAACTAAATTTAATGTCGCTGCCACATGCAGGTGACTCCTTGCTGCAGCCGACGCAGCAACTTTCAGGGAGTATCTTAAATCTAACTCGTTTGCCACTTTCACATCATCATGACCAGCATAATGAAATCTTGTGTACTGGAATAGCTGCTTGTGTATGTATATATGTGTGTATGTGCCTAACTGGTAATTGGGAGCATCATGAGGGGAATTGGGCCTGCTGTTAACTTAATTCAGTAGATCACAGTAGATCTAATTGCAGTGGTCATTGTTTCCCTATCTGTCTTCAGTCAACATTAAAAATATCACACCTTAGAGGGCAGAGACAGTGGCCTTACATTTAATGCAACCATTTTCAGACCAACAATCTATGAAAAATCTACAGTATTTTTTTGTGTATAATATATTACAAGTTTACATAGTACACTTATCACACCATTTATGTTAAGAGGCATGCAATATTGACTCCCTACAATTTTCTTTAACTCCACAGAACCTAATATGTACTGATTTACGGTACAGCTGACACCTCGATTAAATAATCCATAGTGAGATCATAGTGATGTCATTATGACGGCACTGATCATATTAATGCATGACCAGTCAAAACTTGAAAACGAACGAGCACCGAACTACATCATTGTCTGACTTCAAAACCAAAAGGGAGGAATCTCCAGTTAACCAGAGATGTTATTGTTGGTTTTTTTTGTCGAGATTTGGAGTCCTCGCACAAAGCTTGTGAATAATGTATCAAAAGCGACATGGCCCCCCTGCCTCCCACCCCCCCCGCAGTCCTTGTGCTACTGTTGTCTCCCTTTGTGTATACACTCCCATGTTCCCCTCAGATGCACAGCTCATTATCTGCTGCTGGTTCGCTCTCCCCAGAAAAAGCACAGCAGGGGAGCTGGTCGCTCGGCGAGAAGAGAAAAGAGACGGGAATCCACAGTGGATGCCGTTTTTCTTTTTTTTTTTGCAGTTAATTGGTGCATTTGCCTTCCCTTCCAAACACGTTTGAAATCAGACAGTTTTATTTCTTCCGTAACATCACCTTGTGGCACACAGAGACAGCCATTTTGAGGGAGTAACAAGGAAGGCTTTTCGGCAAATAAGCCCCAGTGGCCGTGTTGGTATATTTCCAACTGGGGGGCTTAGCTAGCAGTTACCTTGCCCTACTTTAGCATGACATTGACGAAATGATGCACAGAGCTTAATGGAGCCAAACCCTTCTTTTTCCTGCCCACTCGGAGTGACTCACTCTGCTAGCTCACCATTAGCCCTATATTATAATGCTGTGGCAGCATATTGTTCAATATTTTAGCTCCCCCCCCGACAGAAAATAAGAAGAAGGGAAGACATATGGGTACATCAAATTAGTTTCTCTGATGCTCTCAGCAGCATGTAAACCTCTATCCTCACATTTACGGCGCCCTGAGTGTGTGTATGTGTGTGTATAACATTGATTTTTCACTTAATTTGTAGCTCGGGGTCGTATGACCCCTCTCAGTCTTCCCTGCACCGTTTCCTCCTCTTCTTTTTACCGGCAAGTGACATGAAGAGTTAGAAGCTGTGAGTTTTATCCGTCCAGTTGAGTTGCGTCTTAATGGAGCAGAGGGGCAATTATAGGGCTCACATAAACGATAATAAAGCAAGGCAATTAGGTGTGTGCTGTGCCAGCCTATAAAGGTGGGCTACTTCACCAAGGGCAATAACATTGGTAGGCGGACACGTATAGCCTGCTGACTGCAGCGGACTTATGCACATTACTGTACACCAGGATGTTCAGCATAGTAAATGTGCTGGTAATGCTGTGGTTGTGTGAGAGAGAGATTAACATGAGAAAGATAGACAAAGAGTGAACACATATACACACACACGTGGTTTGCTGCGTGAGACTAATGGTTTTCTGGTTTCGGCTGAATCCCGATGAGCATCTCAATAATAAATGGCCTCATGGTGAATGCACAAATCCCCCTTTTCCTGTCACGTCAGCAAGGCCAGGGACATTAAAACAACATCCTGTTTTAAGGAGGCAACATCTTCACGATGCCACATCTTCCCCTGCCGAATTCCAAGTCCTGTAACTGTAAAACTGTAAACTGTAACTGTAAAACTGTAAACTGTAACTGTATAACGGAGCAATAATCGCAGCACATGGTGTTAAAACGGTGCCCCTTTAAACTAAATTAATTAATTAATTGTGCCATTTTGACCAGCAGAGGGCGAGCTATTACAGCACCTGTCCAGCAGTGCGCTTTAAAGTTGATAAATCAAACACAGCCTGGATCTATGTGCTGTAAAAAGAGTTCTCAAACGTTTTCATTTCACAGACCCCCACATTATGCCCAAAAGACCCCTAAAGACCCTCATTGGTTGGATTTAGTCCCACATGGGAAGATAGTAGCTGTTGTTGTTTAGTCCTGAACTGTACAGGGGGGAGATAATAAACCTACGATTACTGGGAAATTGGGAAAAATTCTAGTTAATTAAATTCTAGTGAAATGAACTATTCCTCATTTTGCTGGGGTCTCCCTAGAACCCCCTCCCCAAGGGCCCCTGGGTGGGCCCCTGGGTTGAAAACCACCACAACGATATGCATTGTGTGTTGATATAAGGTTGCTTCTTCACTGTACAACTCCGCGATGTCACCTTGGCAACGTCCTGGAGGCCCTGAGTGGGTTTTATTTCAGGCTGATCAACACACACATGCTGCATGGATGGATGCGCGCACGCACGCACGCACACACGCACGCACACACACACAGGTTTCCAGTGTTCCCTTCAGTGTTGCCCTGCTGAAACGGCAACTCCCAGCTTTCCCTGCCTTTGCCCACATCCATCAGTCCTGGCATTGCAGAAACAGCGCCTTAGAGCCCGTACTGGAATTATTAACTAGACAGATTTAGTTGGTCCATAATGTGAAAAGCCTCACCTAGTTAATGTTTGAAGATATACACATACACAATTGTTTACTTACGTCACGTCGGACTATATGGATACCGTAAAGGTCATGAGAAAGCTGTAGTATGTACCTCATGAAGACTGTTTTGTGCTGGAAGCGACTAAGGAGACCTTATCTGGTCCATAACAAAGATACTGTGATGTGCTCATGACCTTGAGGTTCCCACAAGAATAGGATCGTTGTTCAAGACAATGAAAAAAAAAGAACTCACTGTTACGTGGCTTCAAATATTATTGGCTGGTGTTGGGGTTGGTGTTGAGATGATTTTCGGACCAATCAGACGACTACAAAAATTAGAACCTTTATGTATCCTCACGTGACCTTCACTATAAAATTGTGTGCATTTGCCATTAGGGGGAGAGTTCTGTTCTCCCGTTCAGCCCATCGGATAAATTGACAAAATTGACGATCTGAGTTTTGCACAAGTGAGACGACCCTTTGCGTCGTCTCAATGCCTGACGAGGGACTGTAACCGTCTCCATTTGGGGTTGTTTATTCAGCCTTGATTTGTGACGCCCGTAACTGGCAAATTCCCATGAGAACAGTCTCCAAGGATGGTTTTGGGAACACAAAACAGAGTGTTATCAAACGGTGGCGCATGCAGAAACACTCCCTGTTCAAGGCAGCTTGATGCCTCACTGCATTCTTGACTCGGGTTTCTTGTGTAGCAAACAGGTTGGACGTGGGTTTTTTGCTTCTCGTGAATTAAAGTGTGTGTGGGAGGTGGTGGGGTCAAAAGAAGCTGTAAAATTGGTTCAGCACCTTTCATACACAAGGAAGTTCAAAGTGCTTTACATGAGGCATTAAAAGAATTAAAAGAAAGAAACTTTTAAACAAGGACATTTATAAAGACATTTAAAACAAATAAAATAAAAAATAAAGCTGTGTGTGTCATAAGGGTGTGTCATAACGGCAGAAGACTGATTTCCATGCTGTAGGTGCCAAGATCACCCAGAGAGCATCTGACAGACAATGCTGAGCAGGTTTAACCAGCCCTGGAAGCTGTTTCCAGGCATCTATTGCACGTCAAAATATTTGCCGCGAAACATCACCGTACATGTCACGTGCAGAGCAGCTAGTGTTGTGTTCAGAGCGGTAGTGCTCGTACAGTCAGGAGAGCAGCCTGATTACTTTATTGATTTTTTTTTTTTTTTTTGAGCAGCTGCACCCATGTCCATTTGGAAACATTAGCCACAGAACAAACTCTCTCTGGAGGCACAAGCGCACACCACACAAATGCCCCAGAAATTGGAAGTGCATATGACTAATTCAGAATCTTCCAAAAGGTTGATGGAGGGTAACCTATAAACACCTTTTCATTTCCCTGAATTTTCCCTTCAGTGTCGCGTAGATACAGACAGGCCATAAAAGCATCCATAAAACCATTTGTGTTATCGCTGACCAACTTCAGCCTGCGTTGGCGAGTCCAGGAGTTCAACCCGTCACCCTTCGGTTACGTCACTTCCTGGGCGGAGGGTTTTCCTTTCCTGGAACAGTTTATACTTTAACCACAAGTTCCTGTCTACACGGGGCGTTGGCAGGGGCAACTCAAACCCGAGACAAACCAATGGTTTATGGGCAGAAACGATTGATCTTTTAATCACAAGGGGATGACATAAGCATTTCAAATGAATACACAAAAATATGTTTGATGACACCGCCTGTACTTATGTATGGACCTGCTAATGTAATACAACACACCCTCTGTACATAAAACTGTTGGCTGCTTTGTTATGTTTTATATAATCCCACAATAATCTCTATTCTATTTTATTGCTTGTATTGCTTATTTTCTATTCCTATTTTGTGCTTCTATTTTTCTTTTGCTGTATCCATTTACTTTGCTATCCAATTATTTCCTTACAATTTCCTTACAAAATACCAGTTTCATCTTTTCTTATGTTGTTTTTATCATTTTTCCTCTCATATTGCATATACTTCACATTCTTGGTCTATTTCATATTGAAATTCTACTGCGCTTATCACGGTGTGGGTAATTTGTTTTGATAGCTTCATTCATATATTTCCACCTCACAGGTTCTAGTGTTTGAATACACCCAATTTGCTCATTTCTTATTTAGATTGATTTTTCCCCCCTCTGCTCTATCCTATAACTATTTGCTGCAATTTCCCCACAGGGATCATTAAAGTTTAATTTCATCCTACCTTACATGAAATTGGACACCCATAAGGATCGGTTTCATTAATGTGGCCATTTACCAAATGTTTTCATATAAAAAAAAGTTTTGAGAAACTTTGCCACAGGAAGATAATCTATATCTACAACGTTTCAGGCAGTCTACTGCAGTTTGTGATATGTCTTCTTAGTTATGTTTTCTTATATCTCTCTGCTACAGCCTATACAGACAAGATCAAGGAGATGTCCATGCTGTCTCTGCTCTGCTCCTGCTTCTACGCACAGCCACATCTGAACAGCCTCTATCACTATGGAGGTACCAGTATGTCTGCCCATCCTTAAAAAGTCTGGAAAAGTCTTAAATGAATACATTCAAGGCCTTCAAAAGTTTTTAAAAGTCTTAATTCCAGTTGTTTTTTTCACCGTGGTTTGACAGAACAGGTTTAGTACAAAATGCATCCTATCTGCTTTACTCCATGTCCCTTAAAAATGAATTCCCCAGTGTTCTTTTTTGTTATTCTGCCCATTTATAGTTTCCCAAATTTCATTAGCTACGTTCAATCAGAAGTAGTCTGGTTTCGATTTTTCTATTGGTCCAGGTAGCATGAAAAAGATCTTAAAAAGTCTTACATTTGACTTTCTGAAACCTGCAGATACCCCAGAAATTTCATATAACGGTTGAATCATTACTTAAATATGAACATGAAAAGAAAAAATATTCATATCATTGGAAACATTGCAGACATTTCTCCATTTGGTTAACAAAGTTCTTGATGTTAGACAATAAAAACACAAAATACAGATGATTTCGACATCTTCTAAACTGTCCCGGGCTTTACTGTAACTTGCAAACACATCTTTCAAATCACGATGGAACAAAACCTGCTAACTTCAATTTTTTTGTCATTTCCATGATCTGCCCTTCAGACCTGGAGGTGAAGAGCTTGAACAAGCGAGCGTCAGGCCAGTCGTTTGAGGTGATGCTGAAGGCCGACCAGTCCCCGGACAAACCTCAGCCTCAGCCCCTCGCCTCCCCCCCCAAGAAGGAGGTGTCGCTGGAGGAGCTCCAGAAGAGGCTGGAGGCTGCTGAGGAGAGGAGGAAGGTAGGCGGGTTTAACAGGGCGAGCTGTACAGCAACCCGTAATGCGGGCAGGTCACTAGGATCAGATGATTGGTTGATCGATTACATATTTATTAGAGAATTGTTCAATATTACACTGGTTGTGTATGAGAATGCCTAAACCGATTCTAATGTAACACCAGATTCCATGTTTATCATTATTATTATTATTATTTCTAGTAGTATTACTCCTTCTCCTTTAAATGAGTTTTAGGGCCCGTTCACACCAAGCATCACGACACCTGAAAAGTTCTTGTCCTCAAGTGAACTGCAGTGTGGTTCATTAGCAGTGAGGAACCAAGTACAGGAAATGACCCCAAAACACAAAGTTGAATGTGTGTAAGAGGATGGATGTTGACATCTGATAGCCAGCAGTTCCGCTTCTTCTTCTTCTTCTCTGATTTTTAATAGCGAGTCACAGCATGACCGTATTTAAAGTCTATTTATTAGATTTGTGTCTTTTTAAAAAGCTACATATTGCCCTTCCTAATCCCCACTGCTTATGTCCTATCTCTAATAGTCCTCTGATCTAATTTCCTTCCTATTTCATCTTTCTTTCCCTCTCAATACCAAATTTATTAAAAGTACATGCTCTACATTCTTATTTGTCATGTTTATTAAGTGTGTTCTTTCCCATAGTACACAACGTAGAATTTAGTCTAGTATGCCCAAACCTGAGGCGCAAAAAGACTCAACCCTAACAGACCTCTGTACTTTATAGTAGTCTCTTCCTTTGCTACCCTCATCCCATATCTTCTGCCAAAATTCCATGGTAATAAATAATTTATAGTAGATCTATTTAAAGCCCTATAGGTATGTACCAAAGAGTCTTTGGTAGTTAGGTAGGTACTTTATTAATCCCTGGGGGGAAATTTTCTTTGTTACAGCAGCCAAGATATAGAATAACACTAAACAATCCACCACCATCTCTTTGGTTTTTTCCACGTTGAGCTGCAGACGATTCTGGTTGCACCACTCTACAACGTCACCAACCCCTAACACATCCAACAATTGCAGAGTCATCCGAGAACTATAAAGTTGGATGTGTAAAGAGTGAACAGGAAGGGAATTCTGTGCCCCAGTCATTTTCTCATGCTTGGGAAGCCAAGCATAACAAAATGAAGTGTGGGCACACTGTAATCTGGATATTCAACTATTTCGTCATGTGTCCTTAACTGGTATGAACACCAGAGAAGATACATTTACGGCAAAGAGCAAAGACAAGCCCATCATGATAAGCATGCTTAGCTGTTTTTTTGCATTGCTCATATTCATTCATTATAATAGTTTGTTCTTCTTGAGAGAAAAAAAGTTAGTAATCCATGTCTTTCCGAATACTTCCTTCTTCTGCAGTCTGCCTAATGTGTTGAAATTGTCAGTGGCATTATGTTTATAACTAGTTTAGCTTTTATTATATTTTTTCTACTATTTGTACTGCTTATTTTATATATTCTATAGGTGTCTATTTCCCTGCTGAATCCTAGTTTTACTGCTACAACGTTCTTATTTTCCCACAGAAGTTTCATCTTACCTTCAGCATTCTCTGGATCTGTCTGTGTTGCATGCTATAGACCCTTTTAGCGCCTATGTCACGATTACGTCACGATTACGTCACGGTGTTAGCTGGAGGCAAAACAAAGCAAAATTGGAGGCATCACCTCACCTCAGAGCAGCAGAGTAAGAGGCTACCGTTCACCGAAAATGTCATCTTGCTGTGTTGTTGGATGCCAGAATCGAAGGAGAGGCTCCAACTTGAAATTTTATCGTATACCAGCTGCCACTGCCAGTAAAAAAAATCGAAGACAACTATGGTTAAACGCGATAAAACGAAAGGATTGGACTGAGGCGATCATCAAAAATGCTCGTGTTTGCAGCGCACACTTCATAGGTTAAATAAAGTATTGTCTGTTTTAGGTATGGATATGTGTCTAAAGATTTGTCATGCCCACCTAATCACAAATTGGGGAACTAGGAGGAATAACGTTAGGTGATTTCTCTCGTAACTCTCTTAGCGCATTAGCTAACTTTTAGTTGTAACGTTATGTGTGTCAGGTGTGTGTGTGTGTTCGGATCGCACGACACAAAACTCATCTGGTAAATCTTTGTATTTTAAGTCTTGTACATGACCATTCAGGACATAGTTATAGGCATCTAAAGATTTATACGCCCTCAGTTTCTCTTTACTATACACGCTTGGTTTCTCTATCAGGTAGGTGTAAATGTCTGGCCATTCCACAGTAGGTAGTCCTGTCAGATCGTCGGGTTGGCCAATCTTGTTCAAGTAACACTCGCGGTCCTGGAGAGTGAGTGACCGTAAATATTCAGATATAGCGTTATTTTCTTCAGCCATGTTAAAAACAAGCCAACGAAACTTGCTAGCCAGCGTTGTTGGCTAACGTGTTCCGGCCGGGGTCTGCCTCCACCTAAGCTCCGCCCACAAAAAAACATCATCATGTTTACTAACTGAAAAGGGGTCTTTTGGCTATTTGTTACAAACCCCGCCCCTTTTATGAGAACGTGCTCATAGCTGGATTGGAAAATCCTGGGTTGTTGATAACCACTTTCTGGACCGGTCAGTCGGGTCATCCCCGAGCCACCACCACATCCACTCCATCAATTTGCCTGACTCCCAAATACCCTCCCCCCACCCCAACCAATCTCCCTCTCCCACTATGCTGCAGTCCCAGGAGGCCTTGGTGCTGAAGCAGTTGGCGGAGAAGAGGGAACACGAGCGGGATGTTCTCCAAAAGGCCCGCGAGGAGAACAACAACTTCAGCAAGATGGCTGAGGAGAAGCTCAACCACAAGCTGGAGGTCATCAAGGAGAACCGGGAGGCCCACCTCAACGCCCTCAAACAGCGGCTCCGTGAGAAGGCAAGCCATTTGGGTTTTTTATTTTTTTTTTTTTAACCTTTATTTATCCAGAACATATTAAATGGAAATGTGTGGAAAAAATGAAATATATATGGTATCAAAAAAGTGAGAAATGAGTGGGCAAATGTGATTGAAGGTGATTAAGTAGGCAGTACGTCACTGCCTTTGTCCACTTTGGATACAAGAGTAACACGATGTAACTATCCCTCGGTAGAAAGCTGACTTAGATGATAGAGGAAAGGGTGGTGGGTGAGCGCAGGCCTGGCATTGGGGTTATCAAGTGAGATTTGATAATATTTTCATTTCATTTCACTGAATTAGGTGCACAGCAACTCCAGAAGGCTCAACATTATATTCTGGCATACAGAATATAATGTAAACTCTTCAAACTGAGAGCTGAATACCAGAAAAGGTGGCTACGTATAAAACATATTTCTTTTAGTAATTTGATTCCCAGACCTAAAAACACTGGGGAGATTATTTAGGAAATATACAGAAATGGGTTTAAAAGCAACAGTAACACAGCTTTTTTCCAAGCAGACACAGTCATTACGTAATGTTTGCGGCGCGTTCACAACAGTTCAACAGTGAAATCTCCGGAAATGCCTCTCTTGGGTTTCATTTACACAAAAGTCCCTCACCCCTCAATTATTGCTCTGAGTTTCATTTTGTATCATCCGAGTCTGAATTTGAATTATTTATTGTTTTACCGGTTACAGGAAGTCCATGCAGCCGAGGTACGCAGGAACAAGGAACTTCAGGCTGACCTCTCTGGCTGAAGACATTTTCTACACTTTTAACACGTCATTGTTGTCTGATGAGTTTGGGTTTGGGAGTTAATGCTACTTTTGAAAACCTCCGATGTGTTAAAAGCTCTCCTGTTGTTCGGTATTCACTGACATCCAGTCCTCCAGTTCCAGCACACAAACCAGTAGATTATCATCACCAAATATTGTTGCTCATCTCTGTTTTATTTTTGGAAAACCACGCACATTTGGAAGTGCAGAGATACCTACATATTCTGATATCGGAGACAAGCATAGTTGAAATAAAGTCCAACTCTGAGCCAAACCAGTTCTTTGTTCATTTTGTCCTGTGAGCTAGAGGTTTTGCTGTTGCCTCACAAATCTCCAGATTGTCTGTGTCTAAATATGTAACAACCAGGCTAGAAAAGGAGAAATACTTTTTTTGTCACGTTTTGTTGTTACGTTATAAGGAAGTGTCATGGCAGATTTGTTTCCAAATGTACAGCAGTCTATCTTTAGCCCAAGTCTCTGCTCCAAACAGAAGAGTCAGCTCAGAGCTAGTTGCTAGTCAGCTTTTTTTTTTTAGCTAACTAGCCAGCAGGCTAGTTACAAATCACTAGTTCAAGTAGATAAGGCAGGTTGAGGGAAAGTGGGTAAAACAAGGTCAATTACAACATTTCATCACAAAATCACATCATAGATTGATGATATATAATGATATATAATGATGATGATATATATATATATGAGGGGAATTTTCTTTTAATATGCAACTATTAACACCAGCTTCTTATATATCCATTAGAAAGTATGCTGATCAGATGTGTTAAGAAGGAGACAAAGTCATGGTTAGCTAGCGAATAAGCTAACGCAAACGTATCAGCGGTGAAATGATCAGTTTCCATTGTAAAAGGGAACAGGGAAATTAACCTGTTCAATTCTGTTGAGGCAGCTGGGTTGTCATCACAATTTGCCATGACATCATATACCTGAATATACTTTTGAAGTACCAATTTAGTCCATTACAAACAAAACAACAAAATATATGTGGTGACATTTTAGTTGGCTGATTAGTTGAGTGTGTTTAGTGTATTTTTAATGAATCTGTGTACCACTAATTTGAATGAGAGCCTAGAGTTATAAGAAGTGAGAAGGAGAAGAGGTGAAGGGAAAAGGGGAGGTTTTGTTTATCTATCTAGAAGTTTAGTTTGATCTATTGTAGAATAAACTGGTCCTAAATTGTCAAAGGTAAGTAAACTGTTATTAGTAATAGATAGTGATAGAGTAATAGACACATAAAAGCATATTTTAGTAATACCCTACTACTTCTGCTGATCCAAAGCATTAAATCCAATCAAAACCTACGTGTGCTTCATCTCCAGTGTCCTTTTTGGCATTTATTTTGGAATTGGTATTTAACTTTTCAAGATGCCAGGTTTTTCCAGGTTTATCTCAAGGCCAACCCTAATGAAAAGGAACAACAGTAATCCAGCAATACATTTTGGAGGATCCAACACAAATATTAGAGTGAAACAATACATGTCTATAGGAATACCATACATATAGCCTAGTGAAAGAAAACACCATAAAGTATGATGAGGTCACTACTATTGAACACCACAGACAAACTATAAGTCCCTATAGGAATATTAAAGGAACAGCATGGTGACATTTTTTAGCCGGGTTGCTGCAGAAATGGCAGACCTGTGTAGATGGCCAGAATCACAAGGCAGCTGCTGTCGAAAAGAGGAAGGCCAGTCCAGTCATATTTGAAAATGCAAATTCAGTGGGAGAAAGAGGGTGGTGCGAGGACACGGAGAGCGCATGCCTATCTTTTTTTGGTTGTTTTGTTTCTTCAACCTCATGCTGACGTAAAATTACAGAAACGAAAGTTACCCATCGATATGAAAGGGGTGTGACTTCTCATAACAGCCTCAAATGCAATCAAGCGCCTATGTTGAGAGCCTCCAGTTCTCCGATTTCAGGGAGGGTTCGTGTTCGTCGCTACGGCTGAACCCAGACCGGTAAGTCCGCACGATCTAACTGCTACTCATCTGCTAAAATCTGATTGATTGATTGATTGATTGATTAATTGGCTCAAGTTGGCCTCACAACACATGGATATTTATTAGTCTCAGCGATATAGAAACTATTGGTCATTTGGATGGCTTGGAAATGACGTTGTGCTGTTCCCAAAATGGCTCTGACAGTAAAGCTTTTTTATTTGTAGTAGTATTGTTAGTAGTATCAGTAGGGTCAATGTCGCCGTATGGTGCGTTTGAGGCCTCGGGACATCCGAAACTTTTGGTCTAAATTTCTAATGTCTTTAATGATCTGTAGCATAAAGTAGACAGGAGATTAAAATAGTTGTGACCCTGAAAAGGCATAAGCGGGTAAAAATAATGAATGAATGAATTAAATAAATATATATATATCTTTGATCAAAATTCTTACTTATGATGTTTGATTATCACGCTAGCATAGTGCTGGGCTGTTGGAGAGTACTCTGTCTCGTTTATTCAATTATTTAATTCATTCATTAACTTCCTTCATATTTTAGGCATGGTTGACAAGTTAAGTTTGACCACGTCCACGTCCAAATACGAGCATGATTTGATTAATGGACTTTGACCCCCATCATGACAGGATGATCAGCAGTTTTAGGGACATGCACAAAATGTTCGATATTGTTGTTGTTGTTATGAAAAATGCAAAAAATATGGTGGCGGTAGTAGCAGTAGTGGTAGTAGTATTAGTAGTGGTAGTAGTTTTAGTAGTAGGCTATTTGGCATTTTTGCTAGAGAATCAAGTCATAACAATTCTAAACATGGATTTAGAATTTGCTTTTTTAATCAAGCAATAGTACAAAAATAAAAATTCAAATTTCAACGTGTTATTTGTTAAGTAATTGTTTATTTTACTGAAAAAATCCTACAACTTAAAACTTGAAACTGACTACGCAATGCAGCCATTTGATCCATTTGAACCATTGACTTCTTCTGTGTTACAGAAAATGCGCAACAGCATCATCTAGTGGATCCAAGATGTTTCAGGCAATAGGCTAGGTTTTAATTTAATTTAATGTTTGTCAAATCTTTATTGTACAAGTACAATACAGAGAAGAAAAACAAATGAGAAAATTCCAGGGGATCAGTGTAGTACAAAAGTGCTCTATATAAACATTTTAAAAGACATGTCCACATGTCCACAGTCTTCAATGCTTCAGAGTTTTTAGAGGCTGAAATACTTTGGATATATTGTTTGACTTCATTTTAAAATATAATAAAAATAAAATAATAATGTGCATTTATGGATATGGAAATTTGCCAATATATTGAGAAGATTGATCAGATAATATTAATTTTCTTTTCCTTTTCATAGAAACAGAACATCTTTGAAAAACAGAAGAAAGTCATTACATACATTTCTGCAAATAAAACAACAACACAACAGTATGGGAGCAATTCCAGAAAAGATGCAAAGCTGTTTATTTATTATTATGTGTCACAGAATGAGCAATTTGTTTCAAGGTCTCTTTTCCATCACTGCAAGTGATGTTTATTTGTCACATGTAGTAGATACAGCAGGTGTGTTCCACACAGTGGAATGCTTACTTACAAGCCCAACCTACAGTGCAAAAGACTGAATCAAAATTAAGAAAGGAGAGTAAAAACACATGGCAGAATAAAAATAAATATATATATAAAAAAGGAATATATATAAAGTGTATAATTACAGGACAAATAGTGCAGTTGTTTGTATAATTGTTATACGTTTTTATAATTTCTAAGAATGTTTAAGAATTCTTTCAGAGTAACCAGAATATAAGTGGATACAAATTCTGAGAAGTTTAAAAGAAAACCATCAGAGTTAAATAACTGCGTAACTAATAAAATAAAAAAAGGATTTATTTTTATATAGGATATCCCGGTTGTTCCAAATAAAATATCTACGAGGAGAGAAGCTGTGTTTACAAATGAGGAACCAAGCGAAAAGTGTTTTTATAGGGTATTGTTAATGTTATAGTTGGACATCAATTAGAAAGGCAGACCACCAAATTTTGAGAAAATGTGGTTTGGAATGAAGTTCCAGATAGAGGTTGGGTTGGAGAGAAATTGTTTGAGCCAATTGATTTTGAGACCACCGGAGTCAGTTTTATTCATTACAGAGGGTTTTTTTACATAATGAGTCTTGTTCTTCCAAATTTAAAGAGCATTTTGTCACTTGATTTGCAAATAGAAGGTTTGACATCGGCACAAACTTATCTGTTTATCTGCAAGGGAGATTCCTTGTACTTCACTTTCAAGAATGGATGTTGTAAGAAGTTGAGCAACGAGTACAAATAAATATGGTGAGATGACGCCTCAAATCTAGAGCAAGTAACATATTTCAGTTTGAACAGTTCCCATTCCTGAGCGTTTTAAGTCTTACAGAATTTACTCCCAAAACCAAATTGACAAAGTGTTTTACAAATGAAACCACGTTCCAAGGAGTCAAATGCTTTGTAAAAGTCTAAACAGACAATGAAACTTCATATATAAGCTCAGAGTAGTCTAATCAATCCAAAACAAGTCTTGGCATTGTTAGCAATATGTCTGTGCCAACTATCTATTAGACACAAATTTGTTTTAGGCTTTAGAATAAAAGTGATCATAGTGGGAGCTCCAGAGCCTAGACTTTCTATGAAGACCTTAAGTAGAAATGAATTCCAATAATTCCAATTAAATCTGTCACGACTCCTTACAACTCAAACCTCATTGAAGTTGTTCACGTGACTGCTGTCTTTAGCTGAGATACAGTGTGACTTCTGGCTTGACTTTGGATAGCATATTCTCCAATCTAGAGAGGGATGCAAATAAATAACATTTGCGTGAATCTTTGAACGGTTTGATAACTTGAATACAAATGTTATAGCCTAGTACTTTTAGGCGCACTATTCTCATCATGTTGTTTTCTCTGCTCTCATCTCCTTTAGACACAATAAAGGAGGACCTTTCCTTGGACGCAGATTTCAACCTTCAGTTTGCCTTTTCACATTCTACCTGTCTCGACAAAGCCCGCGCCGCGATCACCTGGAGAGCTACGATGCATTCATCGCATTCAGTTCCTTAGTTTAGACAGGACTATGCAGGTATCACCATGTCAACTATAGGGTCCAACCTGTCTTATCTTTTATCAACAAATGACCTCAAACTTGTATGTTCCGAATGCTCTGTCAAAGAGAATGAAATCACATACACACTGAAATCAGTCTACCACCAGTGTGCACGTGATCTTCTGGTCTGCAAAGGCAAGGGCAGGAGCAAATGGAGGCCCATTTCAAAACGGCCCACATTTCCAAACCCAAGTCAATATGATGTATGCAGGTTCTTTGCGGAGGGCTCCGGTTGCAAAAAACACAAGAACCGGTGTACCTTCGCCAGAAGCAGCGAGGAAGTCGATGTGTGGAACTTTGTAAAGCGTCAGTCATTAGACCACACATCTTTTTTTAAGCTCATAGCTCAGTCCGAGGGAATTGAATCACTGGATGACCTCTTAAAGACTTTAGACCTGAAAGCTGTGTGTTCTCTGTGCTCTGTCAAAGAGAATGAAATAACATACACAATTCAGGTAGTCAGTCATCAATGCAGCAGGGACCTGCTTTTAGCCAAAGCCAAGGACTCTGACCAATGGAGACCGGTTTCTCCTCGGCCTACATTTGGAAAGTGTGGCCAAAATGTCCTTTATCAAGTGTGTAAGTTCTTCGAGGAGGGCTCTGGTTGCAAAAGAGATGGCCAGAAATGTACATTTGCTAGAAGCCACGAAGAGGCCACTATATGGAACTTTGTAAGAGGCATGAAAATAAATAATGACAAGTTAATCAGACTCGTTACTGAGTCTGAGCCCAATTCAACGCAGCCAGAAAACGTAGTTGAAAACATATTCCAAGAGTTTAGAGGGGAATTCCTTGATCTCTGTAAAGAGTGTTTTCTTGGCAGCCCGCAAAAAATAACTGTTAAAAGGTGGACTGACACTTGCTCAGCAGATGCAGCGCATGCCTGGAACCCGATTTTAGTTCATCACTTATCAGAAAGTCAAGGGAAAGAAATCTACAGCCAGGTGCGCCCTATTCCCCAAGACTGCAACTTATTTGAATACTGCAGCCATGTCATGGAAGGTAAGCCCTGTTGGCACGAAGCCAGCCAGTGCCACTCTGCGCATAGCGAGGTGGAAATGGCAGTGTGGAAGGCAGAGGCCAGCGGGGTGTTGGTTCGGCCGGACCTCCTTCAGCTGAGCCAGGAGCAGCAGACTGAGCCCGGAAAGGTCACCATCTACTGCAAAGCCTGTCTCCTGTTGCTGTCCTCCCCAGAGAACTTCTTCAAGCACTGCGCCTCCCTGGAGCATGCCCAGATGATCTCTGAGGACGCCACCACCAAGTGGAGAGGTCGACCGCCTCCCCACAACCGCCGAGCAGAGTTTTGGCTATGCGAGAGGTAAACAGGTCTACTCACCTTTCTGCGTTTTTTACTATACACATTTATGCACCTTTAATTAAAGCATAACTCGACATCAGTCTCATACCTATAGAATTTTAAATTTGATTACTTGAGTCCCTTGCGTCGGGTTTTTGGGATCGTCTTTATCTTTTCATTTTAGCTATTTCATAGTAACCTGTTCATGTCTTGTACTGTATCACATCTGCCATTTTTAAGTCAATCTTGCACAGTTTGTGGGAAATCCTATCCGGGGACGCATAGAATAAACATACAGAAAGCAATGTGTAGCATAAACCAATTCTTTCGCCAGTGGTCTAATTTTCCTACAGCCATTATACTATGCTATCAGACTTAATTTGAGAAGGATATATATCGAGGTAAATATTCTCTATGTAGCAGCTTTAATCTTTAGTTTTTCCAAGACCTGACAATTGCTTTAGATAATTTTCATTTACATCTTTTGGACAAGACATAGCTCTATAGTGAAGCAATTTATGAGATTCTGGTCAAAATCAATTGGTATGGGAAAATGGACAAGTTATACTTTAACAGTATTTTTCTGAACATGCCACTATACAACTTGTATTGACTCTTCCTAGGCCAGAAACCTGTGAGTATGGCAACAACTGTGTGAAAGCTCATTCAGCGGAGGAACTGGAGGAGTGGGTGATGCGTGCCAAAGAAGAAAAGGAGATCAGACATAACATTGAAGCCCAAGGCCTCATGTCCTATGGTGAAAGGCTCTTGGAGGAATACAAAAACAGCAGCATTGAAGTACACATTGTAAGTAACAGGCTCTTTTTTTTGGCGGGGCAGCTGGTGGCTCAGTTGGCCTTGGGCTCGAATCCAGACTGGTACCTTTATCGCATGTCACAAAGATTGGGAAAGACGGGGGGGTTCTTTCCCAATGTCAAGGTGATATTTATTAGCTCAGAGTTGTACAGTCAGCTTAAACAGACACTCAAACAGACAATACATACATAAGTACATTTATACAGTATACAAAGCATACAAATAGGAGGGAAAAATAAAATAGGTGCTTCTTGCAAAGTGCAAAGGGAATAATTAAAACTGTCTCTCTACTGCAGACTGTCAAAAAAGGTAAAAATGTCAAAAAATAATCTTAAGAAACAGATTATTTTTTGGTGATTTTGCTTTATTCGATAGCCTATCGTAGACAGGGGGATAACGTGTAGTAAAGATACCATACTGGATTCGAACCCAAGGCATAGCGTACATGGTACATGCCTTAGCCAAGCCACTAGGATATGCCTGAGTTGCTAACCTCTTAGTGTAATTTAAGCAGCAGAAGCTCTTTGTTTCTGAACTAAGTATAGTAAATAAATAAGTAAATATTACAAAAAGTGTAATACAGCATAACAAGAGTGGGCAGAATTTATTATTCTGTTACACATCATGCATCCATCCAGATTCATAATATTGTTATTAACAACTTGAATTGTTGAACAGATTTCAGAACAAGTTGATGATGTCAGTGTCACTTGTGATAAAGAGTTATTCCTGAAGTGTGGGCAGACCAATGAAGGACTGCAGTGGAATTTCCAAGTGAACACAGAGGTAAAGAGAAATTTCAAATTTCTGGAGTTGTGGAAGTTGGTTACTTTCCCCATTATGTCCATGAATAAGAACTGGCTAAGTCACCTGTGTTAAGGTCTTCAGACAATTAAAAAAATAATAATAATTAAAAAATTAAATACATTTTTCTTTTTTTTTCTTTAAATCAGACCGTGTGGGTTCTTCACTGTAATTGTGGACCTGAAACCAGAAATATTGAAATCAGCTGTTTGCAGCACATGCCACAAGAGGCCAGGTTATTGTCTTAAGTTTTAGGGAACGGTGTTTTCACAGCAATTGATGCATTCCTTTTAAAACAACGGCTACCTTTAAAAACTGTTTGTTAGAAATTGGTCATTGGCTGATGCCTAAATGAAATACACATAGAATGTAGACCTCATAAAAAAGATTTGACACGTTTGCTCTTTTGATTAGTGACCTGTAAAAAAGCCAACTAGGGTCCACTTTGTTTCATTTTTATGTGTAGAGAACTAGGTTATTGCCTAATATCACCTTCATTTGACCAAAACTTTGCTCACAATGTCAATCCATGAAGCTGATGATGTCCAACACAATGATTTTTTAATTTATTTTGTATTTCCCACCACCATATTATATTTTAAGATTATCTTTATGTTACTATCAATATAATAATTTTGAATTATAGCTGTTTATAGAAATTTGTTTGGTTTATATAAATACTGGGCCTGCACAGTTCATTGAGGAAATTTTCACTCATGGTACAGGGAGTCTCAATCCCCGGCTACCAAAGGTTCATGTATAGAGATTAAACAAATAAGACCTTAACCGGAATATGGCCGGTAGCCGGATTACTCTGTGCATGTAAATGTAGCCACGGTGGAGACCTTGTATGGTGGAGTGTTGACAAAATCTTCACAATCTTATGTTTTTCGTTCATATCCATAACTTGAGGGAAAGGGAAGTTGTCACCAAAGGTTTTTCTCATTTTTGTCATAGTATGCTAATTACCACTTTTGTGTGTATACAGAGAGTACTTGCGCATGTTGCGCTGCTGAAGCAGGAACCAGGAGCTTCATTCTCCCTCGGTGAAAACAGTCCTGAGCCCTGCACCTACTCTTCAGGTGAACACGTCCAAAACTCCGACATCACCTACGATATCAGTGTGTCTTTCACATCCACCAACACAGGCCTGTATGAACAGTGGTTGGTGCTGGATTTTGACAGTAGACCAGTGCTCCTACGGAAGCTAAAGGTAAGAGTAGGACAGCCGTCGTCGGTTAACACCGAAGAACCAACCGCGGAGCACTGTAGGACCTCCTCTCAAAGTGTTGAGCGATGGCATCGAGGGAACAGGGTTATCATCCCATGTTTAGACAGGAACGAAGAACAGGAAGAGCTGTTAAAGGAGTACAAGCCTCCTCAGATTAGTTTTCTGTATAAACCCACCAATGACTGCCAAACACCCCTGAATGCCGAGAACTACAAGGAGAGGATGCACAACTTCCTGTACAATGAGGAACGGGCAGAGGACCAGGTTGTTTCAAGGTAATCTGATTATTGATGATTCTTTTCCTTTCACAATGTTTGTAATTTACATTTGGTAAAAGCAAAACTTACTTTTTTTTTGTTTTCTTATTTTCTTTAGACTAACTGTTTGTGGAGAAATTACTACATCGGCCACTCTGGAAAGCATCCAATTTGGCATGAAAATGGCTCCTCAGGGAGAACTGTTCTGTGCCGTCTCGATTCCTTGTAATCTCACACCAGACACCCCGGAGGGATTCGCACTGAGACGAAGCATCCAGTCCGGCCTTATAGCACCATTATCTTCAGGTGATCGAAACGGCAAGGTCTATGAAGCTGTCATCTTAAAAGATACCACGACTGAGAACAAAATACATCTGCAACTTTCTAAAAGATGCTGCTCAGACCTTGCGCTCAAAAGTAATGAAACGCATCAAATGGAGGTGCAGTTTCAGTGGAATCGTCTGAAGTTCTGCGTGATGCACAAGGCTGTAGATCTGCTTCCAGAGACAAAAAGAGTGTTACCAGACCTGAGGAACTGCAGCGTTCCTGTGAACAGCGTCATGACACGACATGACATGCTGAATGCAAAGCAGCAGACAGCAATTGATTTCATCACAGGGGATTCAGGTGTCGGAAAAGCTGTGGCACCACTCCTCATTTATGGACCATTCGGAACTGGCAAAACATTCACCCTTGCTACAGCAGCCAGAGAGCTGATTCAACAGCCTAAAAACAAAGTACTGATCTGCACCCACACCAACAGGTATTTCTTCCTGTATATCTGTATATTTATATCTGTGTATATTTCTAACGGTATATCTTATCTGTCTTCCAATTGGCAGTGTCACAAGAACTATCAATTGTAATGTGACACCAACATTTAATTTCATCAATAACATTTTTGTTTCCTTTTAGTTCTGCAGATCTGTATGTCAGAGATCACTTCCATCCATTCATCAACAACAAAGGACAAGGACACCATGGAATAAGGCCAGTTCGAATAAAGGCGGCTGTAGGGGCTGTATATAGGACAGATGAGATTACTTTGAAATATTGCCTTCTTTCAAAAGATGGACAGCAGTTTCTACCTTCGACGAAGGCTGTCCTGGACTGCCACAACATAGTCATAACTACCGCAGAAATGGCAGGACATTTTCATGACCTAAAGCTCCCCGATTGCTACTTCACCCACATTCTAGTTGATGAAGCCTCCCAAATGCTAGAATGTGAAGCCTTGATGCCCCTTGGTCTAGCCGGGCCAAACACCAGAGTCGTTTTGGCAGGAGATCACATGCAGATGGGACCCAAGCTCTTCTCAGTTGAGGATCACCAGCGTTCCAATCACACGCTTCTCTGTCGGCTGTTCCACTACTATCAAGGTGAAAAGTGTGATGCTGCCCAGAAAGGTAGAATCATTTTCAATGAAAACTATCGCTCAACCAAAGAAATAGTGGAGTTTGTATCCACTCAGTTCTATGTTGGCAAGAATGATGCCATCAAGGCTTCTGGAAATATTCCAGCTCATCCAAATGGCCACTCCCTGAAGTTCCATCATGTTAGGGGAGACTGCCACTTGGACAGTGTTTCTATGTCATGGTTTAATCCTGCAGAGGTTGCCAAAGTGGTTGAAATAGTGCAAGATATTCTCCAAGATTGGCCATCCACCTGGGGGACCAAGGACAAAAGCACAATCTGTGTTCTATCAGACGGATGTCAGGTAAATGACCATTTTTAGTTTTGACTGCAATTATCATTAGAATGACACAAAAATACGAATTAAATCAATGATAAGTTGATGATTTGTATATGATGGTAATAGACACACAAAGTCAGAATTGGAAAACTTTACTCATGATCAAGCTTATCTCTAATGTTCTTGATGGTTTTCCTATAGGTTCGACAAATTAGATCAGCGCTTTCGAGAAAACACCTTGCTCAAGTCAATGTTGAGAATATTGCAAATGTGCAAGGTAATTTTAATTCAGCTTCATGAATTCCTAGATTTGATTTGATCATAAAACAAAATGTAAACAATTATTATATTATATAGTTATATTATTGTTATTGTTATTATTATTAGTAGTAGTATTATTAGTATTATTGTTGATGTTATTAATCACAACAATATAATTATTATATATTGATATTGGCATTCATATCTGCTTTCTTGCCATTTTGTATTCTGAAATTTGTCTTGATTTGTCAACAGGCAAACAGTTCAGGGCAGTTATAATTACAGCTGTTCAAACACGTGAAAGCCTAAAATCATCTCATTTGCCTGGTCTGGAGCTGTTCAATGATGCCCGTGTGTTAAACACTGCCATGACCAGGGCTGAGTCGCAGGTGGTTGTGGTTGGTGACGCTGCTGCCCTCTGCTGCTTTGGGAAATGCTCAAGAATCTGGAAGAGCTACATAGACCACTGCATCAGCAAACACAGTGTTGAACCAAACCATGTTACCAAAGATTTCTTGGAAACAGATATTAAGGAAATATCAAGGTTCCAAAGGTCTGAACAACTACGTGAGAGCAACGTTCACTGTGATGCAATTCTTCAACAGATGAAAGATGATTATGCCCAGTTTGAAACAGATGAGGACAGTGTGGGAACTCAAGTCTTTGATGAGCGCAAGGCATCATACAATACCGGTGATGTTGAGAAAGATACCCTTTTGAAGTTATGCATAAGTCAACCAACTATGTACAAGCGAGGACAGTTGGTCATGGAGTCGTTTAACACGGGTTATGTCATACCATTTGACAGCCCTACTGAACGTATAGCCCTGAAAGGAAGGAAGAACTTGGGCAAGTCCTTCACTGGAGATGAAGTGGTCTTACAAACATCTTTCTCTGAAGGCATTCTACAGAAGAAGGTGATAGGCATCACCAAGGCAGCAGAATCACCCCCCGTATTTCTGTGCACACTTGAGGATGAAGATCATTCCAAACCAAGACAGAAGTCTAAAGACGTCAAAGCCAGAAAGATCATGGTACCCATTAAGAAAAATATCCCCAAAATATGCATATTGCTCCACAATAACAGCCGCAACTTCATTCCAGTTTGGAAGCACATTGAAGGACAGTGGGTGGTTGTAACATATCAACATATTGACGAAAAGCTCAAACAGAATCATGTATTTAAGGTGCAAGTGATTGCCTGGAAAGAACAATGTTTATTTCCCTTGGGGTATGTCATAAATATTCTTCCGATTGGAAGCTCTTTGGATGATGGACTATGGATTTTGAATGAGGAATTCAAAGTACCTGCTGCATATGATTCAAATGAAGGATTCTTCTGGACAGATAAGGAGGCGAGGCACAGAGAGGACCTTCGTGAGATAATCACTTTCACAGTTGATCCAGGCAGCGCAAAAGACCTGGATGATGCCATCAGTGTCAGGGATATTGGAGACCAATATGAGTTGGGAGTCCATATTGCAGATGTGGCAAGCTTTGTGAGTCCAGGTGACAGATTGGATGAGTATGCAAAAATACGTGGTGCTACATATTACTGCAGAGAGAAAGAACCCATCCATATGTTCCCCCAAGACTTGAGCACTAACGACTGGAGTCTTCTGCCAGGTCATGATCGCAAGGTGGTTTCCTTAATGTTTAAAGTGAAAAAGGAAACAAACCAGATCATTGGAAAGCCCACCTCTCAGCTATCTCTGATCAAGTCTAATGCAAAACTGTCTTATGAAAAGGCAGAAGACATCATCTGTAAAAGATATGGAGAGAAATCCAAGTTTGACACAGTAGAAGACTGTATCACAGTGGCTTACTGTTTTGCAAAAGTCCAAAGAAAGGCTAGACTTAAGGACTGGGCTTATGCTCAACCTGATGATCATCGATTGCCAGGGAAGAGGAGAGCCCATCTGATGATTGAAGAGCTCAATGTATTATTCAACACATGGGTGTCTGACATTTTGATCAATGCACAAATAACTGAGAACTGTACACCCCTTCGATGTCAGGCAGCACCAGATCCCGACAAGGTTGAAGAATTAAAGGAGAATTATGGAGAACTCATACCATTGTCTTTTCATCTGAGGCACAGAGTCCCAAAAAAGTCAAGCAAAAAAGTCCCAAACAGCAAAAACAGCAAAAGCTTTTGTGTACTTACAAAAGTGTGGAATGAGATCCAGTCAGCTGTCAGAGCAGACATTGACATAGACAAAGTAGTTGACCTTGTTGCTGCAGATGACATCCACCCTCAGCTTCTACCAGTGGTATCTCAGTTCAGAAAGAGCTTTGGTAAAGCTTATGTCATCCGCTCTAACTCTTGCCTCAAAGCAAAGATTGGGCACTATTCTCTGAGCCTGGCGTCTTACACACAAGCGTCTTCACCAATACGGCGATACATCGACATTGTCTTGCAGAGACTTCTACACACCGTCATATGCGGTACTCCACTACAATACTCTCCAAAAGACATCAACATTTTGTGTAATCAATTTGAACAGACCAGCAAGACTGCTAAGGAGTATGAACAAAAGGCTGAGATGATATCCTATGCGGTGAGCATGAAGAAACAAAATGCCTCAAAGCTAGCATTTATTGTTAGCGCAGAGCCAGAAAAAGACAGTTTCAGAGTGTCATTTCCTTTTGACAGGAACATATTTCCAGACAGTTTACCTGTTATGTACAGAGATTTGCAATTAGAGGACCAACCACTATATGATCCAGAAAAAAAATGCATGACTCTTAAATGGAGAAGACGGATCTACTCAGTTCGTACTGTACAAATCCACCAAGAAGTGAAAAGGCTAGCAGACTGTAGCCCCTGCACTGAGCTTCCACTGACAATGTGGAAAAAAATTGTTGAAGCAATTGATGAAGAAAACTGGAATGAAGCTAAGTTACTCATAATGACAGCTGATACAAAGCAACTGGGAAAACAGAAGATTCTGACCGAATCTGGAAAGGTGCCTCAAGTTGAAACTGACACATGTACCTCAGAAGAGGGACATTATATTGAGCTCAATGTCCAGTTGCAGCCAGGTGACACCCTTCACGTCCAAATGACATCAGAGATAAAAAGAGGTTATCACACACCCACTGTTCAGTTGGTGTACATCAACCCAAAGTTTGAGGTTTGTGTGGATCATGTTCACAGCCCTATCACATGCTTCTCCAGTTATGCAAACTATCCATCCAGGACGTTTTATAGTGACCCCTATGAGTATGTGAATATCTGGAAACCACTGTGTGAGATGGAGTCTGCTGCAACTGCAGTTGATGAAAGTGACAGCATAGTCATTGAGGACTTGGTGGTAAACTTCCGTCAAGAGCAGGAACACAAACTAAAAGGAAGCTTCAACCTGCCTCTTGCATGCATCACTAAATGGGCCATTGAATGCAACCTTGCAAAGTGCTTACTGTGCATACGGAAAAGAGATTTGAAGTTGACTCCAACTCTTGACCATACTGTAGAGGTGGACCCGAGCAATTTCACATGGGTGGCCCATGGTGTCACACACAAAGTGGAAGAAGTGAACAACGGCATAAATAAAGAAAAGAAAGTGGAGTTCCATATCAATCACTTGCCAATGGAGACCATTCCAGATTGTGTGTTTCAGAAAGACACGCTTTTCACAGTTGAACTGATCCCAAAGCTTCTACCTGACATGTAAGTGCAAGTATAGCTTACTGTTACCATAACAAGGCAATACTTGTTACAGCACAACTGCCTAGTTCAATGAAATTAATTATACCTTTCTTCAACTGTAATCTGACTGCACACATTTCTTCTTGTGATGAGATGCAGTAAATATGTTCACCGGCAGTTTCTTTTTCAGTATTACACATTATTTCAACTTTTTCTAGACGGAAAGAAGATGCTGTTCTCAACATTGTGTCTGCATGTGACCTCGTCCAGAAAATAGCTCTTGGACAACATATTCCAAGAGAGGGTAAGCCCATTTGTCAGCAGTCATCAGTTGTATAATTTAAACTATTCAAATCCATTCCTTTAGCATATTGGAAATTTAGTTAGTAAGTTTAGTTGTTTTTTTGTAGTTGTTGTCTAGTTGTTTATAATCTCACAAGCTGTAAACATTTCCTAATTTTGTCTTTGCAGCAGTACAATACAGTGTGCCAAGGTACCAGATCATGAGAAAAGAGCCACCAGAGGGACTGCCAAAGCTGAACACGAGTCAGTATGATGCTGTGGAGAAAGCTCTAAATAACAACTTCACACTTATACAAGGGCCGCCTGGTAAGAGCAAGGGCTTTTATTTACCTTGATGCTTCATATTTCATGTGAATTTTTTAAGACGTTCTTTTCATCTGTTTCATAGGGACTGGAAAGACAGTTGTAGGAGTGTACATTGTGGACTGGTTCTATGAGCTGAACTCCAAGTGCAAGAGGAAATTTGTTGACCCAAAGGATAAGAAGAAGAAAGAAGTTATTCTTTACTGTGGTCCCTCCAACAAGTCTGTTGATGTTGTTGCAGGCAAGTTATTTTGTGTTTCTACTGCAATTTCTATTGCATATCTTTTCATCTCTATTCGCATGTATGAATACTTTTGATCTTTGAATATTGTCATTGTAGAGTACCTGTTGAGGTTCGGGAACACCCTGAAACCCCTCAGAGTCTACAGCCAACAAGTGGAGATGCTGGACTACCCTTATCCAGGTTGGACCATTCAGTTTTCTGCAAGTTCACTTCGCCAAGAGCGCTCCAAACAAGAACTCAGGTATTGTACGCACAACATTCTAGTTGATGATGTTCACTTATCAAATGTTTCCTTAATTACGTCTTAATAATGACATATATTCCATCATTTAAGTGGCATCACTTTGCATCACCGCATGCGGGAAGACCAAAACCCTTATGCGGCTGAAATAAAAGCATTCGACCATCGGATAAAACTTGCCCTTGAAAAAAAAGGAGAGGAATTGAATACTGTAGAAGTGGAAACGTAAGTTTGGATGCGCAGTTTGGTTGATTGGTTGAAAAAAAGTATATTCGTCTAATATACACAATATCATTTTATGGATTTTTTCCCCCCTTCTAGCTACAAAAAGGCTCTCAGAGCTGCTCGGACATATGAGCTTGAACGGCATGATATTATACTGTGCACATGTACAGTATCTTCCACACCCAGCTTGACTAAAACAGTCAGTGCACGCCAGATCCTCATTGATGAATGTGCAATGGCCACTGAACCGCAGGCCCTAATTCCATTAGTCTGCAACAAACCAGAAAAGGTGCGTCTTTCTTTTTATGACGGGTATTCTGCTCCCACATAAAATCAACACTTTTGCTTTGATGTGCTCGTTTTTAATGATGTTGAATGTTTCTTTCAATCCAACAGCAACTGGCTTGGTTTGACCATGTCTGTTGCCCTCAACGTGGTTCTTCAGTATGTTTACGTTCATGTGTGTTATTTGCTGAGATTTAACATTTTGACATTAATCTAAATCTAACGTTTGAGTTCCTAATTTAAGATCTTAATCAAATTGATCCTAATCTTAACTGAAGATGTAGTATCTACACAATGTAATGTATTATTTACTTGCTGCATTCAGACCCAAGCAACCACATCACCATATTAGTAGCCAGTGGCTGTTTTGAGCTAGCTGATTTCTTGATGTAGTACCAATGATTAGGACATGATTGGCTGCTGAAGGGCAATTTTCAGCATGGCAATATGTGTGTTATAAGGAAATGACTGGACTTCTGGTGACTGGTTTCTTGAGTTGCTTGTGAGCACACATTTAACCTGTTTGGAAATGCTCTCATTCTAATATTGTCATTGTTGTTGCATTGCGTGAACGTCAATGTACCATTACACAACTATCTTTGTGTTTCATTTGCATGAAGAGGACAGCGTTTTTGGTCCATCATGTTCACATCATGCTGAATTTCAAAGTAATGTCTGCATTACCCCTTTCAGATTGTTTTGCTCGGGGACCACAAACAGTTACGTCCCATTGTCAAGAACGATTGTGTGAGGAGGTTGGGTATGTCCAAGTCCATGTTTGAACGTTACTTTACAACCCACAAGGGCAGGGCAGTGATGCTTGACACCCAATATAGAATGGTGAGAACATGAACTGTATATCATTCACAGTATTTGTACAGCATAGTATATACTATGCACAGTATATACTATGTCACTTACCATTATTGTATTACCATGTAACGGTTGTGATTAGTGTTTTCGGTTCATGGATTCTCTTCAACAATTGTTTATTATGCATCTTCTTAGCACGCTGATATATGCAAGTTCCCATCCGTGGAATACTATGATGGACTTCTGAAAACTGATGTGGAGCGCCCAAACAGTCTCCTGCTTGTCGACCACAAGCCAAAGCCAATTGTTTTTGGGGACATCAGAGGAGAGGAGATCAGTCTGGTTGTGGCTACGGCAAAGGGCAATGAGAACTCCAAAGCAAACTTGGCAGAGAGAGACACAGTGGTACAGTGTTGGGCCCCCTTTCTTTTATATCATTCTATTTTAAACTGCAAGGGTCACAATTTCCTTGCAGTCAGATTCCCTGACAACGCTCACTTAATTCATTCAGACATTATTCATTATTTTCTTGTTATTGTTATTATTGTTAATTCTTTCTTTTTGGTTTCCCTGCACAGGTGAAGATTGCTCAACAACTGGTGGAAAAATCCAATGTAGAACAGCAAAGTATTGTGATTCTGTCACCCTACAACGCCCAAGTATCAGAAATCAGAGCTTGCCTGAAGAATTCCAAGTTTGGTGAAATCACCGTTACCACCATCACGAAAAGTCAAGGTGACAGTATACCTCTCTGCTACCTACCACCCTTGCTCCATCTCGCAATGGAATTAGTTGTCTGATTTTCTTTTCCTGATGTAGACAAGCTGTCTGGCCATGAAAATCCCAATGATCCTCAGTCCTATGATCCTGTTGCCCAATCTCACTTATGACTAATGCCTGCAACACTCTAGACACATTTTAAAACCCAAACTGATCTTGGAAACGCATTGTATCACACACGTACTGACTGATTTGACCATTTTTCCCCCGCCTCGAGACATTAAAAGACTCCCACTAGATGACAGAGTTAGGGCCAGGGGGTCACACGCTAAACAAAAGGATTAAGATTCCTGTACAGATTCTTGACGCGTCACAACCTGTAGTCTTGCAGCACGAACCAACACGAATTGAGTCAAAACAACAATGGGTGCGGACAGGGCAGTGTCCAAGTGACTCTTACATACCCACGCCCTAAAGGACCTGCGCCAATTTTTAATCGTATAATCCTTGCTAACACTCTGTCCCAATGGAGCCTTAGTTTGGGGAGCCCACCCAATTCTCGGAGGTTACATGCTCACAACAAAGGATTAAGCACTCTTACAACAAAGAAATCGACCAACAATATGCAAAACCTAAATCGAACAATTGAACTTTTCGAACAATCGAAAAGTGTATTGTTAGCCCCACCCTCCTTCCCCTCAGTTGATCAAGTCACTCATCTATATGAGCTGTCTACCGTGAAACAGCATCTAGCCTGAGGCTGGCATCTACAAAGCCACCACACCACAGTTGAAGAAGCAGATGGAGAATTCAGCAGTGTTTGTTTATGAGAGGGTTTCAATAGTGTGTTACACTATTGACATTTCAATGTGTAAGCATCTCATATATGTATGTGAAAGGTACAATGTGTATATACGGCACCTCATACTGACATTTAGCTTTGCTGTTATTTCTTTTCTTTCTGCTTTCTTCCATTGTTGTTATGTTGTTCCCTGCTCTGTGGCCGGTAGCCTCACCATGATAGCCACTGCTGACCGCGCCCTTATGGCACGCCCAATGAAAATGGTATACATCAATTTCATGCAAATGGGGGATTTTAGGCATGAACACACAAACTCACAGACAGACACACACTGATCATGTATACTACATTCTACTTCTTTATTGGTATTTTAATGAAAATAATAAAAAGTTGCATATTATAGATTTTAAGCAAACCTGCTGGCATTTCTACCTTCCTATCTGAAACTTCAGTTGACCTACTACTCAACCTCATCTGCTATTACACTGCAGGCCTGAGGGAACAAGGGCCAAACAAGGGCTGGCTAGCCATGGCCACCATGTAACTAACAACATTATGTCTTCTAGGAAGTGAATGGCGTTATGTCATCATATCCACCGTGCGCTCTCTGCCTAGCAACGAGATTGACAGAGAGCCAGACAGAGCTTGGCTGTCCAAACATGTGGGCTTTGTGGGCGATCCCAACCAGATTAACGTGGGCATCACCAGGGCCAAAGAGGGACTGTGCATTATCGGTGAGATATAACTAAACAATTGATTTAAAAGGGCATAAAATAAGTCTCTGATACATGATGATTTTCTGGTGTCACTTTTTAACCCTGCCTGGCATGTGGTCCATTCAGGTGTATTAAGGAATGAACAGAGCATTTTCCACAAGTTTCACAATTAAAATGTCCCACTTCTTTTCTCAAAGGGAACCAAGAGTTGCTGAACTGCAGTCCAGCTTGGCGATCGCTCTTGAACCACTACAAGGCAAACAGCTCGGTCACAAAATCAGGAAACATTTCAGTTCGTCGTGTAGCCAGATAGTTGGTTTCCTCCACTGTCATTGAGTGACCTGGTTTCTCCAGGCACCAGATTGGAGCCCTCTCAACAGAACTATTTCATTAAATATATTTTCAAGTTTTTACTATGATGTCCTAATAACTTATGTTTTTTAAATTTTGTACAAGATTTTTGCCGTTGTCGACACAGTAACTGATACTACTGTTGTTTTCGCTATGTCTTTTGTACCGATTCACATACACCTTCCTCTTTGTTAAAATATGTACCTGTGAATGTATGAATGAGTTCAAGAATTTACCAATAGAGCAACTACAGGATTTCATTATTATGCATGTACAATCCGAAACGGAGTTGTTTATCGCTTGCCATTTTTTGCTTGTTCCTACCAACTCTTTTTTAAATTTTTTAGAAGAATCACTGTAAAATAAATTGATGGACATATGGTGCTAACCCTGTTCACAGTTCATATCTTATTGTTTTGATCTCTTAAAAGCTCTTAGGATTTTATTAAAATGTAGTGAATTACTCCTGTATGAAATCACCTCTATGAGGCATTATAACTGTTTATTGACGGATGAACAGGCATTTATTTTCACTTCAGAGAAGAGCACCCCCAGCTGGCTTTAGCTCTGCATGTACCTCACCATTCCCACACTGTAAATATCCGTGAACCGTGAACCGTGAACAATGCTAAACTCAACCAGTAATTCAGATTCTTCCACCTAATAAAAAATAGATATAAATATAAAAAAATATTTTAAAAAAATAAGTATGATTTTTTATTGTGCTTGAATGTCACATAATTGTATTTTGTATTTTTGCCAAACCAATTTTTAAAAACGATTTCCTCGATTTCTTTTCAATGCCAAATTATTAAATAATAATAATAATATTCTCTATACAGTGGCATATCATTTATCAGTGTTTTTTAAAGGATCTTAATCTTTAATAAATGTAAATGTGTAAATACTGTGTAATGTGTCGTTCGTGTCACTTAATTTGACACTATTTCTAGTTCGGCCTCTACTGCTGTCAGTTAGGATTCTGGGGCTATATCTGTCAGAAGTATTTCAGATTAAAAGTCAGACTTTTTGTCTTGTGTTGTGTCCCTTTAAACCAAGTGTCATAAGATACAAAGCTTTACTAGGTGTTTAGGTGTGTATTTCCATTATTCATTTCCGCCACAGTGTTGTCATGTTGTGTGTACAGTATTTTCTTTGTTAAAAGGAAGTGACCCTATCCTGATGGCATCAGAAATCACTATCAGATCACTATCAGAAAAATGCATCAGTCAAATTGTATTTCCCTGTAGAGCCAACACACATGTTGGGAGGGTAACTGATCTTACTAGTTTTACCAAAGTTGATAAACTCTGAACTTGAACTATGTGGGTCATCTGTTTTAGTTAACCTAGGAGAAGGAGATGGGAGTACATAACCTAGGAGAAGGACATGGGAGTACATGAAGGAGACGGGGCTAGACACAGAGCAGTGTTCCCTATAGTTAGATTAGATAGATTGTTGAAATTGTCTTCTTGTGTGTTAATATTTTTCATACACTGCATGCTACCTGTATAAAGTACTGTTAGTGGGGACAGACGTAGAGGTATAGGATGTAGTTCTGTTCATGTGCACAAGGGGGCATGTAGGACATATACTCTAACTGAGTGAGCAGCATCACAACAAATGAAATATTTCAGGGCTTTTTCCAAGTACTGAATTGCTGGAATGAATTGGGTAAATACAATTGTGACTATATTTTCATGATTAATATATTAATTTCTTTATAATTGCTCTTCCATGTACATCTGTGTCAACACACACATACACACAGGGAGTTAGGAGCAGAGGGGTCTGGAGGTCCCTACCTTACTCCACAGACTACAATACCAGTAGACTTGTTAGCGATAGTTGAGAGTATAGATATACTGTTTGTATAGTTTTGTCTTTGTTTTCTACTACAATTATCTGACTACAATTATCTTCAAGCGTCTTGAAGTTTCATTTCTATCTTGAGGGAGGGGTTAGGGTGGGGTGTTATGAGGATTAGATGAATGTGGCTTGTTGAAAATTGGGAAGAACATAATGTACAGAAATGTGTGCACACATGCAAATGGGCATTGTAGGCTTTCAATCATGAGATGCTAAGATTACGATTATAAGAATTTATTAACAACATGAGAAAATGTACAGGAGCATAGGTTTGGCGGGTGCATCCAGTGTCATGGTGAAGCTCCCTGGGGGCAGGTAGGAGACAGGAGAACCCCCTGGGCTGAAGATCTAACCCTTCTGGATATCTGATGGAGCCGTGATGCTGGTGGTGGCGGGGGAGGAGGTGGTGCGTCAATCTGGTTTAGGCAGCTGAAACGACAGAAACATGGAAGCAGCTGAGGGGGTACAAATAGAAGGAAATGGTTAGTGATTGGTTTCTGGAGAGGGTGAAAGGGGAGGAGAAAGGAACATGGGCTAGGGTGGTTGGACGATGCGGAGCTGGGGGCGTGTTTGGCTCCAGCTGACAGAATTATGAATGAAGGAGGTAGCCTTCCTGATTTAACTTATGCCAAAATCCATTTTCACATGATCAGATCATATTTACAGATGGAAGAAGCATGCATACAGATTTATTGTCCAGAAATATGTATCAGCTCATATATAGATATGATGATGAATGCTGTGTCCATTGTCTTTGAATACCTGCAGGTATTTATGGAAAAGCATTTATCAACAACACCTTTCATATCAATGCATTATGCAATTGAGCAGTTTCTGCAATTTCTTCTCAGTGCATGCTTTGAGAAGAAATCTAGCTTCATTCAATTTCCCTCCGATGAAAAAATGCCATATTAGGTTTTGCCTCGTCAAAACAAGAGACACCGAAAGGCATTGCAGAGCTTGACGGAAAGGGATGAGGCTGATTGGGAAAGTATAGACTCCTAGACGCTAGGGCCCAGACATTCTCTCACCAGGGGCCGATGTCAGGGCAGACAGCTGGAGTCATCTGTGGCCGCCGTGTTCTTCATTTTATAAGGGATGATGTCAGTGGAGCATAAAGAAAAGACTGTTCCCTCCCTCTCGCACAGATGGAGGATAGGCACAAACATTTGCTTCAGTGGCTGAACAAACAATTGACAAGTCCGACCAATTATATCCATTCAAGAAAAAAGGCCTTTAAGGGGAAATAAAACTATTTTAACTGCCCCATATCACAAAATTACCATAATAATGTTGGGGGTTGATAAGGTTGTGGATCAATACCAATAATTCAACGATTACTTGGCCAGGTGCTGAGAGTTCTGGCTTTCAAAACTTGCTTTCAAAACTCACTTTCTGGCCTGGACTCTTGGAACAAAAACACCCCCCCACTGGAGTTTCAAGACACTCGCAATTTCCCAACACTCCTAAAACTAATGGAGTCCATTTCGTAAAACCTTTACATATTTTCATATATATTTTTCATTTATGAAATTAAATTAAATTATGAAATGTACTCAAATAGAGCTAAAATGAACTGAATTAATGGATTCAGATGTATGTAATTTGTGCTCATCAAACACAAACAAAAGTGTTTCTTAGCATCTAAATGACTAATTTCCACCAAACTGAAATAATTCAACTATACAGACACTTGGAATAATTTGAGTTGACTTCATCTGTTTCAGTTTAGCCAATATGAAACCAAACAAATTTGTGTCGGTTCCACTTTTTTGGATTTACTTGAAAATGTATTTATTTGTATAAAATCAACATTTCTTTCCTTCTTTGAACCTAAGCTGATCACTGTTCATTTTTGAGTGTACAGTGATCAATAAAGTGTCAACTTACTCGTTGACACCCCTGACCCCCCCCCATACCAATGAAATGTATAGCTCCAACATCATTTTGTCATATCTGTCCCATTTGTTCAAGTTGTATTCATCCAACTAGATTTATTCTGGTTTGAGCTACACACACATATTGTGCACATTGGTTCCATGCAATCGAATCTAGTGACTACAACATGACTGATGATGGTTTCTTATATAAAAAGCAATAAAGTGATGAACCCAATTATCAACATTCTGCATCAAATTCAACAGCTTCTTGAGTCCACAGAAAGAGAAAAATGCTAAATCTGTACACCAGCAACTAGATAATGTCACATTTCACATAAAGGGCATTTCTTCTGCTCGGTGCAACATTGTTGTTGTTATTTTTCATTAAATGGACATAGAGATATAAAAGTGGAAAAGTTAGTACAGATTTGTTTTTTTAACTTAAACCAAAACGGATTTGTTTGCTGGTTATGAAACTGGAAGCCTGTCAGGAAATTAGCTAAAAAACAACTATAAAAGGTCCCTAGACATAAATATTGTGCTTATGACCAAATCTAAACAAAAGCTGTCAAATGTGACATTTTTTTCTTCATGCCACAAGAAGTAAGTTACATTGAGTTTATGTAATTGTCTGTCATATTTCATGGACTTATCCATTCGTTAAGACAAATGGAAATTAGATGTGATGTCAATATAACAGAAAAAACATATCACATACCACTTCATTAATTATAAACAACAAATAAACAAACAGTAATAGATAGAAATAGAAATAGACAGAGAGAGAGAGAGAGAGAGAGAGAGAGAGAGAGAGAGAGAGAGAGAGAGAGAGAGAGAGAGAGAGATAGATAGATATCACATAAATAAATACAATAAAAATGTGCATTTTATTCTTCCGTCCTTGTAACGATGCAAAATACTGTTAAATTTGTATTTTTTTGTATTGCTAAATATTTGGGAAGAGGGTAACATTTAATAATGTGGTCCAACATCCCTGACGTCATCTGGCAAGTCACCCCTGCGCGTGCTTCAACACGTGTCGTGTTCGCGGCCCAACGGGAGCACGTGAAGTACCATGCTTTACGGAAGGAACCATTCCTAGATAACAAGAGGGGGGATACAATAAATGCCGATGTAGAATTGATAAATAAGATAAGAGATGACGTATACCATTGAACTGAGTGTTGAGCACATTATAACATGTCCCCTGGGAGATATGTACACTGAGCGTTTCGCGAAACTATTTCAAGTCTAAATGGACAATTCTAAACGGCATGCGTGTTAGCTTTAGCCTAACAGTACTATCTAGACTATCTGCAATAGTCGACCATATGTACATAAACATTGTTTGTTGAACTTTAAATTTGCAGCCTGCGGTATGTTTATCGAGATTCAAAATGTGTTCAACTTCATGTCGATCATGACCCTATGTTCTTTGCGAAATGGGAACGTCTGCAATCTGAGTCCTGCGTTAAAACACAAGATTGAGCGTGTAAAGTACCGGAAGTACTGAGATTTTTGACTTCAAAAAATAAAAGGGCAAAACGTGTCACTTTTAGAAAAAAGTAGACTCGAGTGTTTGGGTGTACAGGACATCAAACATCGTATTAAATTACTCAATTGCATCAAAATAAAATATTGATATTTCCATGGATGCAATCTTGCATAGTCTAAAAAACTGATGTGCATATGATATGCATATGATGCTCTTCTGGAAGTATAATCTATTTATTTTATATTTGTGGTTATGATGCCTTATCATAGTCACTGACTAAAGGTCACAATTCACCAATCTTCCCTTAAGAAATACCATGCACTGATTATGGTGCATGGCAATGGAATATTGCATATGGTTATTTGACCGCTATGCAAAAACAAGAATTGTATGTTCATTTACTAGTGATTCTTCCATAAATACTTTTTATTTAATTTATTATTATTATAGATTTTTCACTTTCGTACTTTGCATTACTCAACAAAGGCTGAAACGCGTGTTCGTCAATAAGGGTCTTGTTTTGAAGGTTGTGACCGGAAGTGGAGCATGGGTAGCTTGGCACCGGGTATCCCAGCTCGCCCTTGTCCCTCCTCCAAACTGTACGGTTCAGCAGCGACCTCTGTGAGATTGGTGCATATTTATTTTCGAAGTATCAGCGAGTGAGAAGCCGTCTTACCGCTGCCATCGGTGACAACATGTGGAATTTTCTCGCTTTAACGTTCGAAACGTGAAGGAACCGATGGACATATGGATACAATTGGTGGTGACAACCGGCGGAGACGCACGAGGAGCGAGCGAGCCTGCTGCAAACAACAAACTGGAGTGCGAGGTGATGAGTCCGCGAGACGGGACAACGCCAACGTGCTGCGGTGTTTGAGCGTGGGAAACACGGAAGACAATGACATGGAGGAGGATTGCGGCCTCTTCAAACACGGCAGTCTGGAGAGGAGGGTCATGGCGCCCCGCTACAGCCTGCTGCGGGAGGTGGGAAGGGGCAGCTACGGCGTGGTGTACGAGGCGGTGGCCCGGAGGTCCGGTGCCAAAGTTGCCGTGAAGAAACTCCGATGCGATGCGCCGGAAAACGTTGAGCTAGCCCTACAGGAGTTCTGGGCGCTGGCGAGTCTGGAGAAACGGCATCAAAACGTGGTGCAGTTGGAGGAGTGTGTGCTGCAGAGAAACGGTATGGCTCAGAAAATGAGTCACGGGAACAAACGGTCAAAACAGTACCTGCGTTTGGTGGAAACGTCTTTGAAAGGTAAGGGTTTAGCTTTCCAGTGGACCAGCTGACATGCTTCAAGCTCAGGTAACGTACTAGCCCGGCTACGTGTCGTTCTCTCTCGTATGGAGAGAGCGTCACGCGGAACTCCAGAGAAAATCTGGCAGTTTAATGTGCCCATGCTTATCGGTCAACATACATACCTGCTGACATATGACTCATGACTTTTCTGAAGCGTTAGTAGCCACTCTTCAATTCGGCACACACATAATCCACCAAGCAGTGCTTATTTTCATAAAATTTAAATTTCTAGAGGCGTCTGTTAATCCAACGTCTTCTTCCACCAAAATTACACCGTGGTGAGCAATGTTAACCAAGTATAAAAGTTAGTATTTTATCGAATCAAGTGCTGTTTATTGGAGTGTATGTATGCCGAAATTATAATTTACTTAACTCTTCCCTCTTAAAGCTTCAGGAAACGTAATTTATGAGATATGTACTATTGCCAATAGACAACACATCATTACATTTTGAAATCGGGGCTAGTCTTTGACAATGTCTCGGGCCATTAATGAAAATGGTTTTCTTTGAGTCGAAACTAATGTTTGGTTTTCCCAAAGGGCTGATCGCCCAGCATGACGTAACTGTGACTGTGATTATTTAACGTTAGGTATTTTACCTAATACTGTAATTTCTTGGGTTGAGCTGTACGTGTTTGTGACATAAATTAAATTTGTATGGTTTAAACTTTAAAATGCCTATGGTTTAAATAATTTAAAGTCGTTTAAATCACTATCAATTTATGGAGAAAACCGGTTGTCACTAACCGCTGTTGTCATACTTAACAGCCCTCATAAGAAATGGGTCAGGTTTGAAATGGGGCCCAATGGCTGTGCGGCCTGCAGCTCCAGTATGTTTTGTCTTCAAATGTCCTTTCAAATAGGATTGTTAATGTCGCCATGACACAGAGTCGCTGGGGGATGGGTAGTTTTTGTGAGGGAGGTCCTGGGGCTCACCAAAATGGAGTCTGCTGCAATGGCTGTATTCTGCACACTCAGTGATGCAATCACTGCACCTTTACTTAAACCTCCACTTTCATGTAATCTTTGGTTTATCTTTGCAGGGCGTGTCTGCCTTCTGTTTTTATCCCCCATTATACTCTTGGTAACACTATAAACTCACAGTATTGGCCACATCTATGGCCAACTCTATTTCACTTTTACGTCACATTGCAGTAATGTCAGTAATGCCTGGTTGATACTTGTGACTTTTGACCTTGACACTGATATTTTAAAATGTGCAGCACCAACAATGACCTGGGTAGTATTATGCAAGCAATACAAGTCTACTTATCTACACTTGCAGCATTTTGTTCCAGGAATCTGTGATACATGCACAACATGTTTAAGCTGCTTTAAACTGGTTCTTCAAAGTCTCAGCCAGTTGTAAGTCAGACAGAAACTTTCCAACTCAGCTGTTTCTTGGGACACCCACATAGATATAGGCTCCAGGACAGGTCTACTGAGATTGGAGTGGAAAAAGCTCAGGTCATTTGGATTTAGTGTGCATATGGGAAAACAAGACTAGGTGTAACTGTCAGTATGTTCAACCCCAGGGCAATGGATGGTGCTGTGCCTATGGCCCAGCCCAAAAAGTAAGACTCACTAGCCCCCAATAATTCTGAAATGAAACTAACAAAAAAGTTTAAGACCCGTCGCTTATGTTGAGGAAAGTTCGTTTTTTTTTTTTCTTCTTCTCATCATCATTAACTACTTGTACAACGTCACATCACTGTGGGACTGACTAGTGTGGCTCCATCACAGGTGAGAGAGTGCTGAGTCCCCCGGAGGAGCCCTGCTACCTCTGGTTTGTCATGGAGTTCTGCGAAGGCGGTGACCTCAACCAGTTCATCCTGTCTCGGCAGCCCAACCCGCGAACCAACAGCAGCTTCATGCTCCAGCTTACCAGCGCCGTCGCCTTTCTGCACGAAAACAACATTGTCCACCGAGACCTCAAGCCCGACAACATCCTCATCTCGGAGAAGTCGGGAACTCCGGTCCTCAAGGTGGCGGACTTCGGCCTCAGTAAAGTCTGTGCCGGTTTAGGAAATGCCAGCGAGAGCAGAGAAGGCGAGGACAAGAACAAAAACGTCAACGTCAACAAGTTCTGGCTGTCGTCGGCCTGTGGTTCGGACTTCTACATGGCGCCCGAGGTGTGGGAGGGCCACTACACAGCCAAGGCCGACATCTTTGCCCTGGGCATCATCATCTGGGCCATGTTGGAGAGAATTACTTTTATTGACGCCGAGTCTAAAAGGGAGCTGCTGGGTACGTACGTGAGGCAAGGCGCAGACATTGTGCCAGTGGGCGAGGCACTTCTAGAGAATCCAAAGATGGTACTGAACATCCCGCAGAAACGCAGGTCATCCATGTCTGATGCAGTGAGGAAGCTCCTACAGGACATGCTGGCTGTCAACCCTCAGGACCGGCCTGATGCCTTCGAGCTGCAGGCCAGAATGGACCAGGTTACGTGTGCTGCTTGACACCACCCCACCCCCAAACTGGGTTATTATACAGGTACTCATCCCTTTATCTTCATTAGGGCTGGGTATTTTACCAATTCGGATGCCATTTTAGATTCCCCCTATCACTTCAATTCTTTATCGATTCCAGTTAGATAAATTGTTAGCGGGAATCGGTGACATTCAACTTTAATAGGGTTCCCCAAGATCTAAATATGTCAATTTGCAATCAACGGCACACCAAAAGTCTGTTGCACAGCTGTCGGAACAAACGCCATCCAGCTGAGCAACAGCCTCTTGGCATCGATAAGAGGAATCAATAGAGCTTATCGATTCCGAGGAATTGGGCGATCTGGAACCAAGACTAAATTAAACCTGTTCTTGATACCCAGCTCTAATCACCTCTTGACCGCTGATCTTTTTGATTTGCTTTATGTTTTGTGTTATTCATGAATTACACTGCATCTTATTCATTCTATCAATACCCAGTATCCATATTGTTCAGTGATTATTAGGCTGGGTTCACACTGCTTCTGAAAGTGTCCCTATTCTGATTTTGTTTCCCCTTAAATGTGACACAGGAAGCTGCACAAAGTCACATTTTTTTCAATTCCAATCTGGACCACATGTATACGTGGTTTAAAATCGGATCCCGGGCATAGAACCTACATAAGACTTGAATGTGTCAGCGTTTACATAACAATAAGTAAATCTTACATCATTCACCATTAGACGGTGCAGAAGCATTAGACACTTGTCATAATTGTAGCACCTACAGCAAATTAACGAGTTGATTGGTATTTGGGAGATTTTTCAATTCAGTTAAATCTAGAAGGAACATACCCTATACCAGACGCCTTTTGTTAATGTTAAGCTTTTCTTTTCAACAGTTCATACTGATATTGGTTACATCCTAGAATAGATATTAACAGTCATCCAAAAAAAATCAGACATGAACAGCAATTCAGAATAGAGCATGAAGGCGTGCGGCGTGAATGTAGCTTTGTTTGCACATATACATGTTTTGTAAGTCACTACTTTTAGCTTAATCTGAAGTGGAAAAGATTCACCCACATTAAGTGTCAGCGGATCCAAGCTGATGTGGTCTTTGCATCAGTTCATATTAGCTCCATGTTGCTGTTTCATCTTCTGTTTACAGCTAATGTTGAGAGCATTCTCCTCCCCCCTCAGCAGAAGCACAGTGTCATGTAGTCGCCTGCAATGGCTTTGATCACGTGTCTCTCCCAGTGTCTCTGTTCACCCCCTTAGGGAATACAGCGAGTTAATGATGGCTTGAGTAACACTGGGCGAGGAGCCTCTTTATGCTACACATTCCTGTTGTCAGAGTCCTTGTTCTGAATTGACATTGACCTCCACCCATTGATATTGGGCAGAGGGCAGGTATAGGCTAAGCTGTTCATCTCCTGCCCGCAGCACATATTTAGTATCTGGGTCTGCACTGACTGACCTCAGTGTATGTGCTCTCATACTGTCAGTAGTCCTGCCTGGATAAGCTGTTCAGAGCAAACCGGGACAGCTCTTATGCAACTAAACCCTCAGACACCCCTGGCCCCGGGTACACAAATCCATCAACACACAGATGCCTGTGTTTTGAAGAAGCAGAGTGGATTATTGCAGGCTGCTTTAGTTCAGCACTTGGAATTCAAGTCGGTTCATAATAGTACACGTGGGTGTCTTGCTTGTTCTTGGAGTGTGCACGCAAAATCATTTTGCCGTCCTTTTTCGTATGAAAGCTGTTGGCATACCTTTTGCGTTTTTCTTTCGTGATGTGTCATGCCCTTACGGGGGATGGGAAGGAGTGCATATGTGAGTAGGGTGGGGGGTTGGTTGAAGAAGCCCTTTAGCTGCAATCCTCCCCTACTAACCTTCTTCTTCCTGCTCTGCTTACTGCTTACTTCCTCCATTCCCCGCTCCGCTTCCTGCACGTTTGCCAAACATTGATGCTGGCTTAACACAGGATTGCACATGTCTCTTTCCAACAGTGACTCAGCTTAATCAGATAAGCTAGGCCAAACATAGAAGATATTTCAACCGTAGCTACAATGGAGTGTAATAGCAGAAAAAAATTCTAAACGTCAGCTTTTGGTGTCAGTCCCTGCAGAATCAAAGAGCAAGGGCTTCTTTCTAGACCGACGTTCAACAATCATACAGGGAGAAATCCACTGGAGAGCAGGAAGAGACACCAATTTCTCCATCTTTAGTAGCCCCAATAGACTAGGATGCAGTGCAGCTACAAGACATGTTGCGTCTTGAGTAAGGGGAGTGACTGCCATCATAGAGATGCCCCAACTTCAATTTGAATAGATGCAATCCCCTACTAGAGTGCAGGAGATATAAACCGTCCCTCGACAACATGAGCGAATGTTTAAGCTGCACAGCACAACGCAGCATCAATAGTCCACACCATAATAGCCATTTTATGTACCCAATAGCTTTGTTATCAGCTGCATGACATGTTCTCTTGTATCTATTTGAGAGGGTGAATCCAGGCTATTAATCTGACAACCAAACCCCCCCTTGCTGCACAAAAGTGATGAGTCAGCAATGGCTACATGTTGTCTCACTGGGCTGTAAGATGAAGCTCTAAATCTCTGGCCCTACCCCTTTAAACCAGTTACATAACCGGTTCGCAGGGGAAACCTACGACTGCATTGCTGGACACGTACTGTATCTTTCACTGGCAAGCCAAGCGGCAGCAGATCTCCAACACAATGTTGGTACTGGCAGCTATAACAAAGGGCCATTTGTGTGGCAGAATTCATCAGGGGCTCCAGCTCCTCAGTGGTTCACGATGCCTGATAATAATCCTCAACATAATGGTTTACAGAGCGGCATGCTGTCATGTTAATCTTGAGGAGGAGTCCAGGGCCTCCCAGGCTAAGTGTTTCTGGCCCTGGATTTCAGCTGCCCTTGCTGCCATCTCAGTGTGATTGATGCCAGGCCTGTGACCTCAGTAAAAACCTCCTCATGGTGCAATGTCTCTCACCAGAGCTCTGGCTTTGAGTTACAGCATGTCCTGTACATGCCCGGGCTGCCTTTATTGTGCCAATTTTAGAATCACTGTTGGTTCACGTTAAAGTAGTATCTCTTAGATTTTCCACCATTCCCAATGTGGCATATTCTCCGAGACCTGGGCACAGCATCAGAGAGGCTAATACAGTGCGCTGTATGTACTGTCAAATCTGTTTTTTTCTGCATGCGATGAGTATGACAGTCAGTTAGCGTGTGTGTGTGTGCGTGTGCGTGTGTGTCTCAGACCGGGCACACTGCAGTAGATGCTGCTGTAAATTAGTCGGGCATAATGCACTGCAGCAGAATGGCATTGCTGCACTGACTCAGCACATCTCTACAGAGAGTTCCCAGGCTGCTGCAAGTCTCACGTCCTGACAGCTGTTCAGGCGATTTAATGTATGTGTGTGTATATATAGTGAAAGTTAGAAATGCCACCCCATGTGTCTCTCTGTCACACAAATATTTCAAGTTGTGTAAACCGGCTGGCTGCTTATGAAGGTATTTCCCTGCCAAAACTATTTGCAGAAGTGTAACTCATGATTTGCAAGAGTGAAAAACAATTTGAGCAAGAAAATCTGATTTGTATTCACAAAACTCTCTTTTCAGTTACGCTTTTACACTTTTGTCACTGTTCCAGCGCTGTCTGCCAAAATGATTTGCAAGCGTGTGGACCAGGATTTGCAAGCAAAGGGCAGCCGGGGGCTAGAACAGAGAGCTATCTGATTGCTGCACGGAGACTGATCACTATGCTCTGCACTGATTCGATACAGAACCTGTCACTCTGACTGGAATCGTAACTGCTCCATTGTGTTAGCTATAGTAGATTTATTTTACTAAATTTAAAAGAAACTACAACCGATTGGTAGGTTTGTATTACTCAAATCAAATAATATCAGACACAGGCAGGAGTAGAGAGATCACGGGCCACTTTATTTACATCCCAGCATATAGTACTCTCTAGTCTTGACCGCCACTTTCCGGCGTAGTCTCCCTCGGCTTCCGGGCTGGCGGGCCGGTGGTCCTCTTCTGTGCCGTGCAGAGCTGCTTTGCGGCTGTCACTCTTGGCCCACTCTTCCGCGGACCACCCTCACTACCACTGAGCTGTCCGTGTCCAGCAGTGGTGTAAAATCCAGGTCCAGAAAGTAAAAGGACTTGCCAGGGTTTTAATTAGATTTTCTAATTAGTTCCATTCTACAGCATGGGGAGGGACTGATAATTGTGATCACCTGGTTAAGAGCACAGGTGGTGAAAAAAATCCTGGCAGGACTTTTACTTTCTGAACCCGGAATTTTACACCTCTGGCGTCCAGTAGCGGTGGACAGCCGCAAAGCAGCTCAGCACGGCACAGAAGAGGACCACCGGCCTGATCTCTCTACTCCTGCCAGTGTCTCTGTCTACTCCACTGATATTATTTGAAGCTCTGTTCATGTTCATAGTCTGAGTAATACAAACCTGCCAATCGGGTATAGTTTCTTGTAACTAGCAAGCTAGCTAGTTCTACTCAAGGCTATTTACATTTAGTAAAATAAATCCACTATAGCTAACACAATGGAGCAGTTACGGTGCCAGTCAGAGTGACACATTCTGTATCCAACACTTCTGAAAATAGTTCTTTACAATTTCTTGCTCACATTGTTTTTCGCTCTTGCAAATCATGAGTTACACTTCTGAAAATAGTTTTGGCAGGGAAATGCCTTCATAGCCGCTGAGTTAAATCCCCAGGGGGAGTGGCGGCTTGTCCAGGTCAGCTGGCTACAGTAGCTCCGCTAGTAAGAGGCTGGGCGTGTTTGTTTATACCCGGGCTGCAGTGAGAAGACCAGCTCTGTTGGCCAAAGCAAGCCAAAATATAACCTTTATTTGTCCTCAGAGAGTTGACAGGGCGTGCTTGCTCTTTTCCTGCAACATCCTGCTTCACATTCACATAGTTCCACATATTCACACTGGGAGCTGCCCAGTACGACCACAGTCTTCTGCTGTTGGCCATTGAGCCGCTCTCCTAGAGTAATATGGGGTTAAGTGCCTTACTTAAGGGCATCTGGTGGGAAAGTGGTGTTGAGTCCAGCTTTTTTCCCAGCTGAACCAGATTTGAACCAGCCACCTTCCAGCCAAAAGCCTGCTGCTCTAAGCTCTAGGCCCATATATAAACACGATGTACTGTATAATCTCAGGTTTTGGCCAGTTGCTGTTGAAGACGTCTATGAGAACACGTTAAACCAGTTTGATTAAAGCACATCTGGGGATCTTGCGGTTGAAGGCCGAGCTTCATGTCCTTTTCTCTCCGGGAACATAATTGACTTGTTTGTTTCACACTACCGCTGACATGCGTTTTTTCTTCTGTCTCTCTAGACACTCGTTACTTCCTGGAGCTGCTAAATCAGTGAGGGTCCTCCCTGTTTTAATCTGAAGACTGTGAAACGTCTGTCGAGAGAATTGAGAAGCAAACGAAAGCACCGACTTGGATATTTAAATGGGATTTCTTGTTTTTCCTTTGTTTACAGTGTGGTTTCCCTGCCTCCTGCCAATTTTGATAGAGAATGTTCGTCTTGCCATGAAACGTTGTAATAAAGAGAGAAATTATATATCTGCTATTTCTGTTGCTTTGCAATTTGTCTGCTGCTTGGTGGGGTGGTTGTTTAAGATGAGTTTGTATTCTGCCCCTTTCACCACCACAAAGCACAGACGGTGGGCCCACACTCTTTAAAAGGAAGTTACTATTTAACAACATGAAATGAAAATGGGCTTAGCATATCTTGAAAAGTAAAAATCATGTTAATGTATAACACAAATGTGTCTTGTCCCAAACTATACCCACTGATGTGTTGGAAACACATGATTCTCAACCTGTTATTTTTCCACCCTCCATTTTGGAGAAGTAATTCCCCCAGGAAACCGCGATCCATATATGGGTTTCTCCTCAAGCATTTGACACTGCGTTGCCTGAGAAGTGAAAGGAAAACTGTTAAGAGCAGGTTGCTAACCTGTGATTTGAAATGTTGAATCATGGACACTCTTTGCATCTTTAATCTCACCTTAATCAAATTCCTTATACCTACGGTGCCTTGGAATTACCAATCAGGTGAAAATTGGGTCAAGATTTGCCATGTTATTTCTTTTGATTTGGCACTCCAAATATTAGACCGGCAGTCTAAACAACCCCGTTGATTTAGCCTCAAAGTGTGTGCATCTAAAATGAATGGGTGCCATCCATAAGTACAGTGTAATGAAGGAGTGGTTAGTATAATTTCAACCAAGAGGAAAAAGTGGTTGCTGTACTGTAAAACTGAAGTGGTAAATTTGAATAAGACACATTAATATATCGTTCACTTTGTTTTTGCTTTTATGTGTTTATGTGGACCATTTGGTGATAACAATATCACTTTAAAAAAAAAAAAAAAAAAAGGATCTCTTTAAAGGGGAATTCCGGTATTTTTAAACCTGGGCTCTATTTGTACAAATTTGTCATTTGTACCACAAAATAGGTACCAAAAGTTTTGGAATTGCTCCGGTAGATCGCCTCAGTCGGCAGTCGCGAAATGGCTGCTATGGCTGCAACGTAATCTGTTGGGACAAATGCGCCAATCAAAGTACGTCCACTAAAAGTGCTTGTTTTTGCCACTGACAGGCTCAGATTGTTATTTGTGTGTCTGACAACATTACGGAAAGGATCGCTACAGAGATAGACAACTCACCTCATCTTTCAGAGTCAGATTTCTCCTTGAGCGAGACTTCTGTTTCTGTTTTTTTTTAAGAAGGTCTATCTCTGTAGCGATCCTTTCCGTAATGTTGTCAGACACACGAATAACAATCTGAGCCTGTCAGTGGCAAAAACAAGCACTTTTAGTGGACGTACTTTGATCGGCGCACTTGCCCCTGCGGATTACGTTGCAGCCATAGCAGCGCGTTTCGCGACTGCTGACTGAGGCGATCTACCGGAGCAATTCCAAAACCTTTTGTACCTATTTTGTGTTATAAATGACGAATTTGTACAAATAGAGCCCAGGTTTAAAAATACCGGAATTCCCCTTTAAGGAGGTTCAATTAATTTTGTCCACTTTGTTTTCAAGAGATTATAATATTTGAATTGGTGCCGTTTTCGTGTTAAAGGAGTAATGCCATTGAGTTCTTAAATAATGTTAATCTACATTATGCTGTGGTTTCTAAAATGTTACTCACAGAATTTGTGTCTTGTTGAGACATAATTAAAAGTATTAGAACAGTGCTTAAAATAATTGCAGGACATTGTGGGCTGTAATTTGGGCGTGCGGTCAGAAATCACAAACATTGTTTTGATCTTGTAACATGGAAAACCTGGGCTTTTTGAAACATACAAAATGGAAAAAGAAAATATGGCTGAATATGATTTTTCTCCAATCAGTTGTGCAGATGTTTTACCCTGTAACCAAAGGTAAGACGGCAGAAATCTGAATGAGGGTTTCGCCCGAGTCTGTCATGTGGTTTACTGAAATGAGACTGAATGATTGAAATAGATCCTCTTCCTTTCGTATTGTACTACCTCATGACTTTCTGCACGTTTCCTTTGTTGACATTATTTTCTGACATTCCTTGTTTAGAGAAAAAAACATTGCAGATTCAAGCGTAATTGCATTTTATTTAATGTAATCACAGTATTGTTTTCTCTGGTTTTACTTTTTGTCATGATGGGTTTAAAAGTATTGGATTGGAAATGCATCTGAAGGGTTTTGAATGAGTGAAATTACGTTTGATTTCTGCAAGTTACTGTTTCTCTTCTTTTTTTCTTTTGACGCATTGCAAGATATCTGTTTACATTTTAGCAGATGTTTACACAACTTTTATAGTTAGCTCAACACAGGTCATCATTTGCTTAGGTTAATTTCTTTAACTTCTGTAAAAACATACCTCAGTTCCCTACCTATGCTCCACTAATGTATAAATTATGAGAGCTCTAGATCATATTGTATTGTGTAGGGTAGACACGATGAGCCTGAACTGGAGATGAACAGGTAATGTGAAAGCCATATCACATATTTTTTATTTTTGTTCTTGCTGAGGGATTATTTTCATTTCATGTTAATTTAGAAGAATGTATTTATTTCTAATATTGCAATATTGAGAGAGTTAGACATAACAAAAAAAATTCCATTGTATGTCGGACAAAAGTCTGTGGCACAATTTCCATGTAGCTGCCTCTGGATGGTTTTATTGGCTATTGGATACACTTACATCCCGCCTGCTGGTTCTAGTTGGATTTTCAGATGTAGATGTGTGCAGGAATACCATGTTTCACTAAACCCTGAGATAGATTGATTTACACTCAACACTCTTCTATGCAACTTTGCCTCACTGGATACACTGTGCAACGATCCAGGTTCAGTTGATCTTCTCATCTTATTATGGATTGTAGTAGACAGTTAGACCATGCTGTTGTCAGGTGAAGAACTTGTCCTTTTTCAATACCATTTACAGTCCTTGGTTAAAGCCTAGATGTTATTAGACCCATTAGCTTCAGTGATAACATATTTCTTTTATTGCTGACTTTGTACATCCCAGATTTCTGTTTCAATAAAGGTTGAAAACATTGCTAATCTTGGTGTTCTTTCAGTGTGAGTCCTGTTATTTGCGTGAGAATCGTAGGAGTGCACAGTTGGCCTAGGAAAAGATTCACTGAAGCAAATTGATCTGTTAAGTAAAGCATAAGCATTTTTTATGACTGACTGTTTATGATGCTGGGTGTGCCCACTTTACCCTTCCCTATGCCCAAAGGATATTGACAACAAACTGTTGGTGAAGGGGAAGCAATTGAGAACAAATTGATGATCATCCTTTAGGGTTGAGGTTTTCATTGGTGCTTGTTATTACATAATTTGCTACTCTACTGCCATACCACAAAATGGGCTGGCATAGCTCATGTGTGAAATCTGTCAGGTCTTTCCTGGAAACTTTACAATGCATCTTATACTGTATAACTAGCTGTTAAAGGACTACACCAAGTTTTTGGTTGATTATCCTATTGGTTGACTGAGAACACAGACACCAAAATCAAAATGTATGCCCGGTAGATTGTTGGCTCCATGCTAACACTTTAACATACACTATGTTGAGTGATAGCAGGCTCCATACTAATGCTTTAGCATACACTTTGTTGAGTGATAGTAGGCTCCATGCTAACACATTAGCATACAGAAGTTAGAATGCAAGGTTGCCCATTATCTTGGCCAGAACGTTTGACGTTAGCTAGTTTTTGTCACTTAAAAAAAATACTACTAGAAGTACAACATATAGGACAATTGCCACATCTTGTCCCCAAGTCTAAACACCTCCAGGGCCCCCTCCTCTGGGTCACAAACAATTCTAAAGATGTCCTTTTTTTTGTTAATGTCATTCTACGAGTATAAAACAGACTGGTGCTGTGATCCATTGGGACACCCTGTGTGTGTGTAGCTACACTACACACACACACCCTCATAATAATTTTTTAAAAAGCAAACATACTTGAGTTCACACATTGTAGTCAAGAAAATATTGAATGTTCTTTTGACTTCAAGACACACAGTTGAATGCGTGTCAGGCTATGTTGAGGTTATTGAGTAATGCATTGTGGTCTTGTGCCTAGAATGACAAGAGATTGTGGTTTGGCTGGGATTTCTTCTCAGTGCAGCTATTCATTTCACTTTCCTTTCAAAATGGCAAAACAGCTATTGCTATTAACATGGAGTGTTCATAAAGACCAACCAACAATGGGCTCATTACAGTGGACTAAAAACAGCTCTAACACTGGGAGGGAGATACTGTTTGGACAAGGTTGTTCGCTTCCAACATGGAGGGAAGGCGTGGTCTGTGAAAATGACTAAGTGTGTGTGATGTCCATCATATCGGAGGTGGACAACACTGACTGGCTGATATCAGATTTTTAATAAAAGGCCAATATTGACACCATATATCAATCTAATCCTAACCTGAGATCTTGTGTTATGTTTGTGGATCTGTGTGTGTGTGTGTGTGTGCGCGTGAACCCAGTGACTACTGCAAGCAGAGGAATACAGTTGAGAATGGAGGCGGGTTTGTTTAGCAGCTCTGTGTGAGCAATCAGTCATCTGGGAAGACAGATGTTGCATCAGCGACTGAGGTTTTTCAACACCCATACTCACTCACACACAATATAACTCAGTTGAGAATGAGAGTGGATGGTACTGTGTACAACTGTGTTTTCAGCTGCCTATGGCACAAAGCCCAATTCTCTTGATGCATTTGCTAGGATAACACACAACGGCTTTGAGCGGGGGCGGAGGTGATCTGTCAAAATGTTTTTTAACTCTGCATAAAGATTTTCACTTGGTAGGAAAACAGCACCTCCCAAGAATGAATAACGACCACAATCTTATTTTTTTAACCCAGCAAATATTTTGACATTGAATAGATGTTGACCTGCACCAATGTTGAAAACCCTGTGTAAATAAAGTGCCAAAATGGAAGCTGACATCCGTAGTCACCCATAGCTATTAACTGCAACGTTTTGTGAAATCGGGACATAAATATCTTTCTGAAATCAATACATATCAATTTCTAAATATGTTTTAAGATGAACTTTTACTGTGCCACAATATTGTGAAATGTTGTGCTTGTTCACATTGGGCTGACACTAAAGGAAGTGATGAATAAAAGTGAAATATACACTGTATCCTGTACACTGTAACAGCAGTGAGTAAGTGCAACGATGGCTGAACCTGCTGTGAAACTTTTTTTTTTACACCATCTCAGAAGAAGAAATTCGGGACAGACGAGTGTGCGCTTTACTAAAAATACTATGATTTCTGGGTAATGAAGTCCTTCAAACTTTCAAAAATTCTAACTGTTGTCTCCTGCTGCCACTAGAGGCCAACGTGCAAAGTTGCCTAGTGCAGCTTGTTTTGAGGAAGCATTTGATATTAGCCTTGAGAGCAAACCACACAGACAGCCTTTATTGGTAACTTCTTATTTATTGAATTGTCACATTTTCAAGTACAAAAAGGCTTTCCATTATTTCCATTATTTCACAGAGAAGGGCTAAATGATTAAAATCAACATGTAAACGAAGACCGTATCACATCATATTTGACATACACACGTGTACCAGATTTCACGTTGTTCAAAGAAATGTTTGTCCCATGACTTGCCAAACTGCTCATGCACAGGAATTCTTAATAGTCCGCATGAGCATATTGGTTTTATGTAATCCGAGGTTGACAGTCAATGCATTCACGTTTGTTAAGGCTTTCCTCAGAAAACCTGTCGGGTGAGTTTGCCTGATTAGTCCACAACAGCATGCCCCATTAGACATTCCCTGTGTGTGTTGCATGCTAAAGAGTTGATTTAAGGACAGGTTTCAGTGGTTCCACCCGGAATACTGGGAAAAAACCAAACTGCCAAACTAACTGGAGGTTAGTTATCCTATTAACTTGGCATTCACGACCCTAGACCTCTGACAACTCTGCTCCCTGCCTGATTTCAAATAGCCATTCTCCTTTCACTTCCCTCCAGCGTCTAAACCTTGCAACCTTTCACATTAGCTTCACCGCACAGCTTGTGTCATCCACCCAAAAGCCATGAAAACTCAACACCATATCCAACCCCCAGACACGCGACACGCGTCTGCATGCTTTGCGTGTTAAGCCTATCCGTTTCCTCACTGCAGGGCGTGCAGCTCTACCAGTAGAAAGAGTTTACAAAGACAGATTGTATTTCAGGAAGCCAGTACCCAGCAGGAGGCTCGCATTTATCAGGTCCACATATGTCATATCTGTTACATGAGAAACAGGAAAGAGATGGTATTAGTTCCCTTTGTCATTTCTGGTGAAGTACTAGTAAAAGTACAGTAGTAAAACATGTCACTCGCAGTCAGGGGTGGAAAGAGCACCAAACTGTCCCAAGTACGGTTTTTACTCAAGTAAAGGTAAAATTACTGGTTGTAATTTTACTTTTTTTACTGCTTTACTGCTTAAGTAAAAGTAACTCAGTTACAACATACCCAGAGTACAAGCTAGTGAGCTACTTTAAAACAAAAAAAATACACAACAAATCATGTTTTCCATGCAATGTAAAAAGTAATTCTATGTGATATTGCATGCTATCGACTATGTTAAGATTGTGAAATGCATGCCATTATTTGATCTTTAATTTAAAAAAAGTAATGATAAACTGAAAACGTCCATCCCGATTACCCAATATTGTTACTATACTGATGTGTCTGTTGCTATTAGCTAACCAGCTAGCTAGCAAGGCTAGCAAGTGTGAAGATCACAAGCAAGAAGGTCCTGGGTTCGATTCCTGCCTGGGGCGCAGTTGACTCTGGGGTGCCCAGGTGGGTTATCTCCCAGGTCTTTCTGTGTGGAGTTTGCATGTTCTCCCCGTGCTCACATGGGGTCCTCTTCCATAATAACCCCAATTGAAAAACATGCAAGAAGATCGCCATCTCCTGTCCTGTCCCTGACCACGACGTGGACCCAAGATCTGGAGCTGTTGGTCCCCGGGCGCCGACACAGAGGGCTGCCCACTAATTTCTGCAGCCACCCTCCCTGCATGCGTGTGTGTCAACAAAATGTAGACTAATAAAGTGTGTTCTTCTTAGCAACAACCAAGCTAACACAAACCAGAAATACTGTAGCTGGATGGATGTTAACTAAGCTACTAGCATGGATACATTTGAGTATTTAATGTTAGGGCTAGTTAACTTAACGTTTGTGCCACATGCTTGCTAGCAAAGGTTTGATACAGATGCAATGCCAACACTCTGTAACTGATGCAATTTAAAAAAGTAGTGAACTTAGTTGTACATTCTGACTACCAACAGTTGCAATCGATACTCCTGGTGTGGAGGCCTGTGTTCACCTTAGTTCATTTAGCAGATGTTTGTTTTTAAGATGTTTTCAGCAGCCTTTCCTTCTTTAAGGTTACACAAGCAGAATGTTTTTTCTTCTTTCTGCAGCTTGGGCCTTGTATTGACTGGGCTCTACTCGGTTGAACGCAAACGGGAGATGACATGTATAATTACAGTAATCAACCACCAACAATACAGGGTCTCTGCACCATTTTAAAAATCAAATTCAATGCTTTTTAAGACCTCAATACATATAATTTAAGACCCAAGAAATTTTGGAACGATTTCTTTCATAGAAAAGCGAGACAATTTAGTTACATGAATAATAACAATCCATATTGCTAAATGGTTTTTTTTTTAATGTGGCTATTTAGGGAAACTGTATATAGGCATTATGATCATGCAACTATGGAATTACCCTTATTCATGAATAGCCCTAAATGTAATTTGTCTTCTTCATCGTACCTGTTGGATGACTACTATGGAACAGTGGATATTAGGCATAACATGCCCAATAATCACATAATTACATGAATTGCAACTATGAATCATTACTTTTCAAGAACTCAACAGGTAAACAGACAGACCGTTGTGCCTGCTCACCGTGTGAAGAACCCACAGCACCGCAGCCCTTTGGGTTTCTGCCGGTGAAACAAAATTGGTCCCTAACGTGAACATTTTCGGCACAAATTGCACCTTGCTTCGTGGCGGTCTCCTGCCTGTACCAACCACCTCCGAAACGTATCTTCCTCTAACTATTTGTCATTAAACTTGCATTTCCCCATCTTGGCTCATACCTTAGCTTGTTAGCTGGCAACCGTGACCCTCTTTGATGACGTAAACATTCTATTAATGGGGGAGTTTCTCATTGTCTAATACGATGTTATTTACACAAATACACACGCTATTGGACATTTTACGGTAGGTTACTGTGCGCGACAATATTTCCATCAGCCTTAAACGCACCCTTTGCAAATGTAATACCTACACCAAATTTAAGTTAAATTTAAGACAATTTATGACCTTAATTTCCATTATTTTATTTTAAGACCTTTTAAGACTTTTTAAGGAGCCGCGGGGACCCTGTCAATACTGGACTTGTTTGCCCCGGAGCTTCCCGGGACAGCAAGGATGCACACTTGGAATGTGACATGTCCAACATTGTCGGGCAATCACCTCGCAAAGTCAGACTCCTTCCTTATAGGAATCTGTAGGGCAGGTCGATGTCGTGTTGTTGATACGAAGCATTGTAGCCCCTCAGCGTGGCAACACCAGGAAGTAGAAACTACGCCCATTTCCTGTCCAATTGTCCTGGAAACTGGTTCCCTTCACTACCTCACTGGCACTGGGGCGTCATAGTTTTTTTTTTTAGTATTTTTCTCCAGCCACCCAAACATGGTTAATCCTAATCTCACTGATAAGAGATAATTTACCCAGGAAGTGCAATTTCTTTCACATATTTGAGTTGACAAGACATATGTAGCTGTAGAGCTTGACTGTTATTCACACACAACACGTCTACAGTAGCTTATAGTATTCACCCTGACATGCCTTCCACTATTCCCATTGCATATATATCACTGGTTAAACCCACTCTGCCTAGGTCCTGAGTTAATCATCATGTAGCATTAGCATTAGCTGCAGTCGATTAGCTCAATTTGCCCAAATAGCATTCTACTGCCTACATAGAGTGGCAAAAATTAGATTATCTGGGTCTGAATGAGAGGTGTAAAAAAAATTATCTTAAGCAATTTACAGTTTGACGACAAGATAATGCCTGTATGAAGGCACTTGCAGTAAGTATAAATGTAAAAAATCAGTCAGTTTGTAAATTCCAATTCCCTCTCATCATTAACACCCAAAAGAGAACAATTAAACTCTATAATCGCCTCTAAACCAGTGACACCCTCAGCTATCATCACTCAGCCTTGAAATACCAAGCGGACAAAGTGAAGTCATCTAGTTCTGGGACTCAGAACAGACCTAAATAATACTACTACTACTAGTACTACTATTACCACTACAGAGGCAAATTAATACAAGAGCAGAAGAGGGCCGTGGTAAAAACTGGCGTGGCCATAGAGCAGGGGTTGGGATATGAACCGTGGTTAGAGGGGAGTTAGGTTAGACCGACAAACCAATATAGTGAAACAGTGGAAAGAAACATTACTGCATGAATGGAAATAGGTCTTAAGAAGGGATTTCTTGTTTGTGTGTGTGTGTGTGTGTGGTTGGGTCTTCGTACTGAGAACCACTTGGCGTCACACTGGGCAAGGACCATTGAGGCATCTCTCTCTGACTTGTTAAAATGAGGTAATTCATATTTTGATGTTAGTTCCTAGTTATCAAATCCCACAAATGCCCATATCTGCATTGTTAAATACAGTCATCAATTACGCTTTTATAAGAATAAGGTTATTTTTAATCTTTCTTGATGATAAAGAATTGTTATTTATAGAGCACTTTTCAAAAACAAAACCAACAGCTAAAGCAATAAAAGCAAGCTAAGAAATATGAAAACGAGCTAGAAACAAAAAATATACAAGCAAGTCTATAACAATGAGTCTTATTTTGAAAGATAATACACATTTAGCAACTACTCAAGCACGTGGCCTCTTGTTTTATGACAAGCTGATAAATACGTGAAACTAATGAATATAAGGTGACAGTAGATGGCTGAATGTCACAGAAAGAGTGAATGAAGACATACAGAGATAAGCGAGATTACAGTAGAGACAGACAGTCTGCCCAGAGTACCAACGATCAGATTTCAATCAATCCTTCCACTTCTGTTGCTCAAGGCTGACATGTGCAGGAGATGAGAGAACGAAATAAGAAATAAGAATTGACTTTATCTCGGAGAGGGAAACCATTCATTTCCAACCTGTCCCCCCCCTATTTAAAACAATGAACTGAGAGGTTTTCCATTGTGTCAGTCCAGAGGACAATGTGGCGTTGGGAGTTCAGGTCACATCAGGCCAAATCATAATCAACACTGCCACAAGTGGTCACATCTCTGCACTGTCACATATACAGTGCATTGATTCACTCTCTGGTGGTGCAAACAGATGAGAATTTCGTTAAATACTCGGAATCAGAATAAAACCACTTCAGCAGGAGACAAAATGTGATTGGCGGGTAAATAAAAGCAAAGAGTATTGAAATATGTATTGAACCTACTGGCAGCCCGATGTTTTAGTCGATATTCAGTATCTTTAAATCTGTCCCAATAAATTCCAAGCAGTCTTGTGTTTTCCCCCAGAATTGTATTTGTCAGTGTGGAAAAGCCTCTGATATGAATGTAATAAAACATGCAAATGCAGTGATTTTGAAATGTAGTATCATTATTTCTGTGTTTAGCATGGTGATAAATGACCTCTTCATTAGACATTTCTATTGGATTTCTGCTTTAATTAATTTTAAATGAAATGAAAATGGCGCCGGAGGGAAAGGCCGCCGTTTTTCAAGCTCCGTACCTATGCTGTAATTTATTGTGTTTTTTATTGCCTCATTGTAAGCCTCAGACCGTTTTACCTACTCAGGGAATTCTCATCTATCATTTCTATAAACAAACAGGAAACAGCTCATCCGGAGGCAGCCTTCCTTGTTGCAGGGGACTTTAACTCAAATCGGTCTTAGCAAACTTCCACCAGCATGTCTCCTGCACCACTAGGGGCACTAAAACTCTAAGCCACCTTTACTCCACACACGGATCCATATCGCTCCAATAGATCGACTGATGATGCCATCGCTGTGGCACTTCACACTGCTCTATCTCACCTGGACAGGAGGGGAAACACCTATGTGAGAATGCTGTTCATTGACTACAGCTCAGCATTCAACACTCTAATCCCCTCCAAACTCATCACCAAGCTCAGGTCACCTGGACTTCCTGACGGGCCGCCCCCAGGTGGTGAGGGTAGGCGATAAAACCTCAAACGCGCTGACCCTAAAGACGGGAGCACCCCAGGGATGCGTGCTCAGCCCACTCCTGTACTCCCTGTTTACACACGATTGCGTGGCAACACACAGCACCAATACCATCATCAAGTTTGCGGACGACACAACAGTGGGAGGCCTGATCACCAACGACGATGAGACGACCTACAGAGAGGAGGTCAGCGGCCTGGCAGTGTGGTGCCAGGACAATAACCTTTCTCTCAACGTCGGCAAGACCAAGGAGCTGATCGTGGACTACAGGAAACAGGGATGCATGCATGCCCCCATCCACAACAACGGCGCTGAGGTGGAGCGTGTCGAGAGCTTCAAGTTCCTCGGTGTCCACCTCAGGAAAAACCTCACATGGAGCACCAATACCGTTGTGAAGAGAGCGTGGCCACTCAGGAGACTGAAGCGATTTGGTATGGGCCCCAAGATCCTCTGCAAGTTCTACAGCTGCACCATTGAGAGCATCTTGACTGGGTGCATCACCGCCTGGTATGGCAACAGCACAGCCCTCGACCGCAAAGCACTACAAAAATTATTCCCCAAGGTGATGATGATGATGACGTAAGAATAAAGACGTCCAAAAGAGTCCAAGAGTCCAGCATGTGACTGAAAAAAAGGCCGCCTTCCTATCTCTAAATACATTCACTTGCCAAAATAATAGATTAACAGTTATTCAGACGTTTAGGGGGGATATCGTTAGGCCTAACGACACAGCTTTTATCCTGTTGGAATCAACAGGTTACATGGTTGCTGTCCCTTTTTAAAGAAAAACAAAATCAATATTGTAAGATGGGTTGATTTCTTGAAATGCCGTATTTTACCGCTGTTATTGAAAGAAGTTATGATAAGAAGTTGTATTTTACAGATCTTTTACAGATTTTACAGATCAGTACACAGTTGAGAGAGGCAGGATTGACAGCTGACTGCTAATGTTAATGTACTGGGATCGATCTTTTTGCCTTTGTATTGTGTCTGAACTGAACTGAGCCACTTGATGTCACTGTTGTTGTCTGTTAGTATTCTGAAGCCTAATTTCTGTTTCACATCTAATCATATCACTCCGCAGTCAAGAAATCAATATTTTGTGTCATATGATTAATGTCTTTGGTAAGTAGCTGTGTAATAAGTGGGATAATGTACAGGAAGCCGCTCATTACTGCAGAATAAGCCTGATCTGGGTGATCCTGGGTCTGGGTCCTGGGTCTTGATCCACCCTGTCGAAATGGAGAAGAAATGGTTTTGGAGGTGGACCCAGATATGGTCACTTCAATTCAAACATACTCTGAAGCCTCTGTATTAGAACAGCAACAGCAACAATAAGAATAGTAATACTAATCAACATCATAACCACATTTATAAACCACTTATTTCAGTTATAAAGTCAGAGATAGAGCTAGCGGCTAGTCCAACACACAGCTTAAAGGTGATACATTTAAAGTCAATCCTAAATGTTTTTCAGTTTATTGACTGACTTGATGATTAATTAAACATCTTGCTGCAATGATTTAGTGTTTGCTGTGTCGTTTGATGTCTGTTTGATCAATTATTTATTATTATTAAATCATTATTATTTAGTTATCCTGTCCCGACTATTGCCTATTGGGGCGCTTATAATCAAAATGTGACTTTGTTCTCTTTTTTACTTGACTTTTATGTTTGTCTCAATGCTGCTTTCTTGGTCATGTTCATGTCTCCCTTGAAAAGAGATATTTTTAAATCTCAATGGGGTTTACCTGATTAAATATGGGTTAAAGAAAAGATAAGAAAAGAAAAGAAAAAAATAAAATAAATACATACATACAAGTAATGTTCTGTTCTGTTTTAATTTAATCAGAAAAATGGAGGGGAAACTATCCATACTATTATCAGTATTAGTGATGTAAAGGGCAGGTTTATGTGACTGGTTGGTCACTGCAACACTGCCCCCTACTGCATGGAAGGAGGACAAATCTAAAATCTCCTAGGTGATTCAAGGACTAACCCGAGATATTGTTGATCTACCTGCATATATAACAGCTATTAAAAATCCCACGCATGTACACTTTGACCAGCTCAGTTAACTGTCTGCTCATCTTAAATATTACAACCTGGGTTAATTCCCATTTAAATGGTCCCATAAATGGTCGTTCTGACTGAAGTATCAGAACGTAAAGTACAGTATTTGCACTGTAATGTTTATACCTGTGCAGTTATTGACAGTCTATAAAGGGTATATTAGTAAATTATTTATGGTTTTATTTTATGTTTCTGTTTCTCTTCTTCATGACCCTGAACTGTTTTTCACCATGTTTGTGTTGTATGAAATGTGAAATTGGATTGGATTTTTCTTTCATATATGACTGAATTGAAGCAGAGTTATTGTATATTTGTGAATATTTTTTGTACCATTTTAAATCTAATTAATGTTGCAGGGTCTGTAGGACTTGGAGTGCCCAATGATTTTTTTTAATGAATATTATTTCAACAAATTCTACTAATTAATTAATTAATTAGGTTTGTGGCTGCTTTTGCAAGTTTGTTAGATTCTCAACTTTACATGTTTACAAATTTAAGTGGCTTTCTGTTGGGCCATAGTTGACACAGTTTATTATTATTATTAGTAGTAGTAGTATTATTTTAGTTAACTTGTGGCTGGTGCTTGTTGTGGTGTGGTATAGGACATCTAACTGGTTTCTCCAAATAAAACTATTAAACAGCATTTTGACCCACACTGTGTAGTCCAAGGAAATAAGAATAAGAGTTCAGGAAAGAGATAGAAGAGATTTTCAGAGGACAGGTTGCTGGTGTGACTAATACTTGCCTGCCTCCTTCCTTCCTTCCTTCCTTCCTTATCATGCAACGCTGCAGCAGTTCATGTCTGTAAAACACCACACCCTTCACATTTGAATCCCCTGTGCTTCACACCAATCCACTCCCCGGCCACAGCGTCTCCAGCCTTTAGCCCAGTCCATTTGTATCTCATCGAACCCCTGCTTCCTTCCATGATGAATGTTAATGAACTTCCTCCCTTCGGCCCTCTCCATCCCAGATAATTTGCATTCCACCAAACGGCCAAGGGTGGAAGTGTTGAATTACATTCACCCTCCTTTCTGTGATTGAGTGACATTTATGTGGTTTTTTTTTTGGTTTTTTTTTAAATCGCACTTTTACTTAAGTACATTCATGCTTGAAGGTTTGTGAACCCTACAGGGGCTGGTCATTATTTCATATATTATAGAGGAATAACCACATAAAATCCTCATCTAAACCTCCAATGTTAAGGAGGCAGGATAAGATGAAGATATCCCAAATAAATAACATGCACAAATAAATATGACATACTTTTTGTTTAATTAACAAAACTGGTTTATTTAACAAACACCCTGTGTGCAAAAAAAGTGAACTCCTTCAATCAATAACTTGCTGCTCCTCCTTTAGTAGAGATGACTTGGAGTAAACGTCTCCTTGAGCCGCTCCAGCTCTACTCAGGCACACCTGAACCAATTAGGGGCTTCACGTTTTCATGATACCTTAATTGGGTAGAACTGGAGCCAAAACCTGCAGGACAGGTGGTTATCATGAGCCAAAAGAGTCAAGTTAAAAGGTTATACCCACATAACGCGAAAGCAGCGAAAATCGCAAGTCTCCCACTTTGTTTGTTTGTTTGTTGGGGTCGTTCACCAAGTAATTGCAATATTTCCGGCAGCACTTGAAGGCAACGCCTGACGTCCCGTATCCATGGCGGGCTTTTAAAAACAAATAAACAAAATTAACTATAAACACAATTAAGACGGTCGCAAAAGTATTCATGCAGGACTGAAAAAAGAGGTAATTGTTTTTTTGTATAAATACTGAGTGTTATTCTAGCTCTTTATTCTGATTTGTGGAAAGTAAACAACGTGATTTTGTAGGCATGACTTCCTAGCTAACCGACAGAATGTTGCATTAAGGTTTAAGTTAACGGTAGCTATGGCAAGCCGTTTTAACATTTAATCAGTAGCGGTAATAGCAATTGTAGATATCAACAATTGCTTTTTGACTAATTAGCCCTACTGATTAAATGTTATAACGGCTTGCCATACGGTAGCTAGCTATTAACTCACAGAGCATAACATTAGCCTCATGTCAGCATAGCGAATCCAACAAGGTCGCATGTTATGACTCAATTCGCAAATTCAACAATTTCAGGCGAATAATCTGTCATATCCGTCGGTACGTGTGTGATACAATTTGGTTTTAAAATGTGTCTAGTGTGTTGCCAGCTTTACTCACCTTTATGATAGGCTGTCTGAGTAGAGTGAAAATAGGTGTGGTCAGTTTGGTCAGACACAAAACGTTTTACCGCCTTTTTGTGTCTCATATGTTACGTGTCATATGACACACTCATGACCATGCATGAGCTTGTCCCGATGTCCAAGTGGTTAACAGCCAATAATACGTGTGTTCACATGTCACCATGGAAAGAGTCAAGATGGCCTCCTCAAGCTCAGACGACCGTGGGCAGCAGCATCCCATGAAGACACGCAGCAGCATGAGTGGTGACAGTGGCCAGATGGGGGACAATGGCCAGGAGACCAACATTAACAGGGACACCTTCCTGGACCTACGTGCCCAAATCCTACAGCTGCTCTCCACCAAGCTTAGCCCCTGCTCCATCAAGGTTGGTAGACAAAAAACGTATAGCTATGTATACACCATGTAATGCTGTCATATAGTACTGTAATATAATATTGTAAGAGCTGGGCCTCTTGTGAGCAAAGAGAAGTGGTGTATGAGGGCTAGGTTGTGAGGGGTTGAGAGCACATGCAGCTCTAAAACATTCTTCTCACATCCCTTTGATATATTGTCAAGGTTATCCAGTACAAACTCGAGATTATGCACAAGAGCTCCTTCTACTTGGAAATGTACCGTCGTGATGTGCCCCCATCTGCAGACCAGCAGCAGCAGCCCCAGCAAACTTTGTATATGTCCAACAACACAGTGTTTGCTCTCATTGATTCGCGGAGGCTGCAGAGCATACAGAAGCTGGCCACCAACCAGGTGAAGGTCCAGCTCACCCTGCTAGATGAGCTCTATGCACAGATTGTCAAGGGCTGCGAGGAGCTTGAGGCCATCATCAATCAGTATGACCCAGGTCTGGTGGACGGCAACAGCCAACAGGCCCTGCAGGAGAAAGTGCAGCGAGTTCTCCAGACCCTGAATGAGTTTGACAGCATGCTGAAAGCCAGTCAGCTATACCTCAAGCACCAGCTCATCCCCTACAGCGGCAACACCACACTGCCACAGATCAGCCTGTCACTGGCTATCAAAATGCCAGTGATGTTTGACAGGCACAAGTCCCACGCAACATTGAACAGTGTGGAGCTGCACTGGGTAATTGACGGTCAAGAGCTTCAGCAGGGGGACCAGCAGTTTGAGATCCACTTCAAGATCCTTCACCCAACCACTTCTGATCAGTGCCTGATTGGGCCAGTGATCTGCAGTTACTACAGCATGCAGATCAACAACCTGATCCCTGACAGGTCCTACCAGTTCTCCGTCAAGAGAGTAGATGCCTGCAACTTGGTCTATGGATTGTGGACTGAGACCATGATCCTGCAGACCAAGGCTATTTCTATGCAGCAAAGATAGATGTGAGGAGAGAAGGATGCTTCCTGTTAGAGAATGAAGAGGATGCAAAGCCTATATTGACAAAGAAAGATATTTTACAAATAAAGGAGCTTGCAGGATCTCTTGCATTCAAAAATAGTGTTTTGAGAGTATGATACTTAGCACTTTGGTGTACAACGGCAGCCATCACAGAAGTTCCCATCGTGCATACATCTTCCATCTATCCTCCTATTATCCTATTAGCACTGCAATGGCCAAAATGTAGAAAAGGCCAAAAAGCAGACAATGGCTATGTTTGTTGAGTCAGCTTGATTTATTGAGTTAACGTTCTTCCTTTGTCCTCGATTCATAGAGTGGCACCACTGGATGATTTCTACGGCTATAGCAGGTTGTGGCATCGCATCTAAGTGGTTAGGCTCATTCATCAAGCCACTTTATGTTTTACTTACCAAACTTTGTTTACACAATCAAAGAACAGCGGGAGTGGGAGAGCAAATCCATGAAACGTTAATATTTATATGTTGAGAGAATGTGTGTTGGGATCCCACTAACAGACTAGGCAAAAAGGACACAGACAGTTGAGTGCTCTAATGTCTATGCCTTTAGGTTTGGGACAAGATTGAAATTTGCTCCTCACTACCAGTTAGTCAAGATTGCAAAAGAAAGTGGATGACATCCAAGAGGGTGTGAGAACATCTACAATAAAGTTAGTTACATCACGCTGTGCAGCTTTACAGGTCGCACACGAAATGATGTTGCAACCATGACGGACCAGCGACGCTATATGTGGCTGAGGTTTTCCCTAAATTCCCCTTCATTGCCATAGTAAGAAGATTTGAAGCACTGCAGGAGATTAGTAATGTTGCTTACAGCAAAATGCGCTCAGAGTAAAAGGTTTATACACAACATATCACCCATCCATGCAAAGTGGCTGAAATTACTTGAGTCATCTCAAAAGATTGCCCTTGCCTTAAGTTCACCCAGAGGACATTCTAGGCCCTTGTGTGCCCACCTATGTGAACAGGGGATGCTGGACTCCCCTGCAGCCCTACAGCATATCCTTATTGTGTTATATTTTCCTGTTTATAGTACAATCCTGGTCTGATTTGCAACCCAGAGGAAGCCTTTCTGCAAATATGACTCATTAATCCCAACAAGCCTGGCACATTAGCCACAAGGGCAGAGCAGGCCGAGGTAATGGGCGGCCGAGGTCCAAGAAGTCATTAATTGAAATCTTGCCATGATCAGCTCAACACCCACCCTACACTTCCTATTTCATGGTTGTGATTTATTAATATTGAGAAGGGCAGGATGCTTTGTTCCACTATCATTTTTGAGTTTCCAGGAAACCTATTCAAAGGTGATAGCAGATGATATCAGGTATTTTCCAGTATCAACATGCCACGTTACTTTCACTTACTGTCACTGTACGTTATACTTTCACTTTCACTGTCACTATACGTTATAGGGCCATAACAGTCTTTTCTCTCCCTAACATTGTAGTCAGCAACATTGCAGTGTTTTAAATGGGCTGTTACAAAATGGCATTCAAAAGACTGGCTGAATACTCGCAGGTAAATTCACTCTGAATGTAGTTAAAGTCTAGAGTAACTTGAAACTCTGGTGCCTAAAATAAGTTGAACATAGTTCCTCCTTTGTTTACATATCTGTGGTTAGTGGTTACTCTTTACTGAAAGCTGCATTAGTTTAACTTGTTTGTTACTCTGGTTGACAAAGCAGAGTCCTGGGAAACAGTTCCTACGAATCCTGACTCAAGGAATGGGAAAGGCGCAATAAATTGTAAATGTGAGGGTGAGGAATCTGCCCCCTCAACTCTCAGGTGAACAGCCAATACACATTCATTGGATACACAGTATTTTTAGGCTATATAGTTGAATTATTATTATGGCTTGATTTGATATTCTCATTTTGATGTGTTTCTACTGGAAAAGGGCCCATTTCAGTTGAACAATTTACTTGTGGTTATTCATATTAATAGTACTTTATTTATTTTGCACGTCTTTGGTTTGTTTTAACCTTATTTTCCTCTGAGGTCCACTTCCTGATTGAGGCCAGGCTTAGTGGCAGTGTCAACACCCTAGCACGCAATGTGAGGATGCTGCTGCTGATTGGTGTCATTGGATTTTACCACATGGGCTGAATTGGGAGGGGGGTGTTAGAATGGGTTTGTTTACGTAGTTTATTTTGTTTTGTCTCCCTATCACGGTAGTTGAGTTTTCTTTGTTGATTGTGTATTTCATGTTGACTTTGTGAAGAGACTGTGAAGCCAGGAGAAGCCAGACTAATATATATATGTTATTTGCCTATTAATTCAGGCTCCCCTGCAGCTAATGATAATTGAAGACCCAATTATCATTTCAGCCTAGGACTTGGACAATGGCGGGGCTTTTTGCTGGTGGTAGGGGGGGCGTTCATATCTCTGGTCAGGTATTTTCATGCTTTACCATTTTGTTTCATTGATGTCATTATTTTGTATTACACTGTGGTTGCCTGTGCAGCTATAAAAAGTGAAACAGTGCTGTAACCTATGGTTTGATGCTGCCTTCTTCTACGCACCACCACTTCCAGAAAAGCAGGCACCATCCCCGATAGTAGGTTTTTACATGCTAACCCTACAGTAAATGACAAGCAATACATACATTTTTCAGAGAGACTGGCACAAATACCAGTGTCAGTGTCCAGAAGAATTCTCTCAGCGGTCTGTGAAGTTAGCAGAGGAGAGAGAAATACCAACTGCATTCTTGCGCAGCCAAGGGATTCAAGTTTCTGCTCTGCATGTTCATATTTAGACATTTAATCAATTTCATCTAGATTTCCCCCATATGTGATTGCTTCATGTTGAAAAGAGAATTGCACAACAATCACAACTGTGTCGTTGATTTTATTTTTTTGCAGCTGCTCTTTGGTCATCAATCAAGTTATTTATCAGAGTATTGTTGACATCGAACAACAAAACAAGACGAGATCAGGACCAGAGATAGGCGACTCTTTTTATGTCCAAAGTCCATTGAGGATTGTGTTTATCATATAATACATGGATATAACAAAGCCAAAGCAACATATATCAAATACTTGACCTGTACCACTGCAAAAATAGCGCAATATATGCCATATTATTATATAAAAGTCCCTGGCAATACATAACATCATAAGCTTTGTAACATCATATTCTTGTACACTATAGGTAGCCAATCATATGTCAGCTTTGAAGCTTACAATCACAATAATACTCAGAATAGTAAGTGCAAAATATTAACATCAGTTTATGGATCAGTACTGGCAGGAACATCAATACCACAGGGAGCAATCAAGGGGGGACAGGGGTCTTGAAGATATTGCAGTGGGCATCAACTGGGTATGGTGTGGTGTGGGCACTTGCCTTATCTTAGTCAAGTTGAAATCTCAAGAAAAGTCACATTCCCTCTAAGATGACCTATCATTTCTCCAACTGACCAAATAATACCATCTTATCAGCCATCAGTCATAGCTCCACTTGTTGGAGTCAAGTGATATTAGATGCAGGGACTTCACCGTGTGCTGTCCGTTGCCTCGTCATTTGAGTTGATCAAAGCTGACCAGAGTGTCCGTCGGCGGTGTTGCCAGGGTCGGCCTGTGGTAGATGATAGCGTCGGTCCAGCCGACCAGAGACATGCGGGCCCGTTTACCAAAGTGATGAAACCTCATGAGGAAAGAATCATTCCCAATTAAGTAAATCAGCGGGTTAATGGCGCTGTTGAGGGAAACCAGACCTCGGCAGATCTGGTGGGCGACGTAGATGTCGCCGAAGCTGTCGTGGCAAATCCCCTGCAGCTTCAAAATCCTGGTCTTCAAATTGAGATTTTTTAACACGTGGTAGGGGACGAAGCAGATCGAGAAGAGCAATATGAGGATGACGACCAGTTTCAGACACCGCTGTTTCAGCAGAGTGTTGACGTTGGCTTTTCTGGCCAGCACCACTATAACGTGTCCGTAACAAGCCAAGATGATGAGCAGGGGTACGGCGAAGCCAGTTACGGTCCAGCAGATGCTATAGGACAGGTAACTGTCGATGGAGGAGTCGGAGGTGGTGTCGAAACACGCGTTAGGCAAATCTTTTCTGTTCTTTTCGAAGAACATGTCGGGGAGGATCTGAACGCACACCAAAACCCACACCAGACCGCTTATAGCCGCGGAGTGGCGGCTGGTGATCTTCCCCATCACCCGCATGGGGTGCACGATGCCCAGGTACCGGTAGATGCTGATGCAGGTGAGGAAGCCGATGCTGCCGTACAGGTTGAGGTTGAAGCAGAAGCGGGTCACCTTGCAGAAGGTTTGTCCCGTACAGCCACTCGCTGCCGTGCGCGTAATAGGCCACCAGAAACGGCAGGGTGAACAGGTACAGCAGGTCCGCCACCCCCAGGTTGAGCATGAAGATGTTGATGTTCCCGATGTTGTTCCAGCCGAGGTACACGCACCTCAAGCCCCAGAAGTTGGCGAAAGTGCCGACGATGAACACGGTGACGAACACGACGGGCAGAAAGACGTGCGTAAAAGGCAGGTTGATCCTCTCGCAGGTGGACATGTTGGCTGTGACATTTTCGGGCATTTTCCTGGTTTTCAGTGCGTTTTAAAAAATATATATATAATAATTTCAGACGGAAACTACAGGAAAATATCAGTCGTTGGCAAATTATCTCCTCCAAACAGACAGTGGCGACTGTTTGTGCGGTTTCAAAGCACGCTGCTGTACTACACATGCCCAAATGTGAAAGCAACAAAATATCCGCCCACTTTTTACCTATGACGGAGTTTAGTGTGATAAACGGAAATATAGGCAAATGATTAATGATCCAAAATACATAATAACAAAGAAAAGAGTTTATTGCTGAAAAATAATTTATCGTTGACAGAATTAATCCCTGACACTGACTACACACATGGCAGAGCACTGTACAAATGTTTGTTTTTTTTAATTAAAGAATTGAATTGAAGCTATTTATGTAATTCTATTCGAAAGTAAAACAGACTTTCTATTGACAGATAATTTGCCAGCGGAATAAAGATGACTTCCTCAGCAGATCTGTATATCAGCCTTGGTATCAGTTGTGTAGACACTTAAACACACATGCCTCTGTCAAACATAGATTGAGTAATAGTTTACTACAGCAAAGTGGATTCTATTACCATGTAAAATAACTAATGCCATTATATAGTATGGATCTCTCCAAATTTACCTTGTGCAACTTAGAGACATTGTTATCACTACCATTAATAATATAGATTTCATTAAAAACAGTTGAGTTTATTTCCTTGGCTTAACAAACAACACACCTCCTTTTATTGATAGTGCTTTTGAAACACTGGGCCTGCTTTTTGCACTGCCACACGTGTGCGTGCAGCTTTTGGTTGTTTAAATTCTCCGTTTTCCTCACTGACAGGACCTGCCCATCTGTCTACCTGGACACACACCTTACAACCAGGGCTGCGCCCTCCAGGCTGCGGTGGACTGGGGACAGTTGTAGGTGCTGCAGGCGCAGGACTCAATCATCATGACCTGCTGTTGGGTGAGCCTGCCATGGGGGCAACGGAAAGCCATTGTCACCGTCCTGGTGTGGTAGGGGTTGCAGCAGCGGCCCTCCGGGCAGGCCAAGCCACAGAACCTGGGGCGGTAGGCCCTGGTGCTCGAGCAGCCCTGGTGTTCAAGGTGAATGGAGAGCAATGATCTGTAGCTGCTCTCGCACACCCCTGAGCCCTGGAATGCACAGTGAATTACAGCCATGGGTGTCAAGGTGTGGTAGATTAGATGGCTAGTGAATGGTGCTGCTGTCTGATGGTCCTGTATATTTATGACTGTAGCCTGATGTCCTCTATAGTCACCATTTAGTCACTTACAAGAGTTATTCTAGTACATGGGTTAATACATGATTATTCTAGTACATGGGTTAGTACATGATTATTCTAGTACATGGAGTAGTACACCATTTTTTTAACATCTGAATTGGGATTCTGTATGAATGTTCATCCTGGATTATGGCACAAAGGAATATAACATCAAATCAAATCCTGTGTAATGGTAAAAAGTGATTCCAAATGTGATCTTGTAGTTTTTATCATTATAATTCAGAGCAAGGCCAAGCAAAAAAACAAATGCCAGGAATCTGTTTGGGAGCCATATCTAAAAACAATCACATTAGGGATCATTCAGGACCAGTGGTCCCTCTAAGCTGGCAGTTTGGTAATAATTTATCACACTGACCAAATAATAATATCTTGTCAGGCATCAGCCATTGCTTTGTCCCCAGACTTTAGGACATAGTGAATTGATTATTGCTTTTGCTCCATAAAGATACCATCGACTATAAAGCCCTTCTTTGCCTTACATTGATAATCAACAATGTAGTCTGTTATGCACCCACTGGAACTAGCTCCACCTACCTCTATGATCGGCCAAATTTCCCCTTATTGTTGAACTTCAAGTACTTTGAAGGAAAACTCCACCCTCAATGTTCAATGCATTCCAGGAGTTTAAGGGAAGTGTTAAAGGTCCCATATTATGGAAAACAGTTTATTCCTGGCGCTTATACATGTTCCACAGGAAATTACTTCCCTAAGCAGCTGAGAAAATGTGAAATCTGGAAGTCAACCCGTTTTTCTGTATTTTCCTTTTTCCCAAAACGGTGCCAAAGATAGGAGAAAAACAGCCCGTTTCAGAAAATGGTTCCTTTGGACGTCATAAGGTGCAAATCCAGCCCCTCTCAGAGCATGCCCACGCCCAGTTGAACAACCAATCCCATTTACGGCAGTGCCGCAAGCCGTTGCTTATGGTGCATTCCATTGTACTCGGAAATCGATATTTCCGAGTCGGTATTCCTAACTTCCAATCTAAATGTGTTCCAGTGCATCTGCTCGGGAAAACATAATCGCCCGCAGCAAACTCATGTTTGTATGGTAAGTCTCAGAATGTTACAAGCATCTAAACTCAACATCAACTAGTACAGCGCCATTAGTGAATAGAATCGGCGCATATCACATTCGGACGCCGTTTTTTCCGAGTACACTGGAATGCACCATTACTTTGCGACGACTGAAGCTAAAACAACATATCTACAGAGATATATCAACTCTCCAGTTATTATTTTGTAGGATGCAGGCAGCAACATAGATCCACAGTCTCCCAACACGCGAAAATGCCAGGACAGAGTGGATTAATTTTATTTTTAACGGCAACGGCTACAGTTTTTTCTGTGTGATGATGATCACTCCTCAGACTGCTTGAGCAACGGCAGGATTATCATCTAAATTGAAGCTTAAAGATGGAGCAATTCATAAGGTACGTGACCCATCTGCAAAATTGGAATCTGTAAGTGTCACCATGTTTTGATTTAATTTACCAAATTAGTCTGGTTAGTATATTCACTGCTGGTTAGCTAACGAGCTAGCGGGGCTAGCCACGGGCTTGTTGGGCGTGGAAGAAGTAAGAAAACTAAAGCTGGAGTCATTAAAAGTAAAGTAAAGTAAAAGTAAAGTTATTGGTTGGAGTCAGGACTCATCTTAAAGTTATTTGTTAGGACCAGTGTCTGTTTTATAAGTCTGTCGAACGTGTCAGGCTTGGTAAACTTTAGCCACCAGTAGTACAATCGTGTTTGGTTGTTTGCGCTGCGCTGTTTGGATGCAAATAGATTGCATCCAATAATATATTGGTTAACTGGCTCAACAAAATTGTCAATCCTAGCTTGTCTGCAAGTTGTATTCAATAAGCTTATGGACATGAGCCATAAATAGACCGGCTACAGCAGAGAGTCGCTCACACATCCACATACACAAACACAAGGCACGAAAGTACAATATTACACAGAATTGTTATCATTGAGAAACTAAGTGGAACCGCCTCAGCTGCCTCTTCCCATTCTGGGTTAGACTCCGGCTCAAACATGTACGGTCTCAGTGTTGGTTCTGGAGCGGCCGCCATGGTTAGCATGAGCGCTCTGCTCTCCACCTCCGCCAGGCGATCGCGTGTAGGTTGTATGTAATGAGCACTGCTCTGATTGGCCGCCTCACGCCGTGAGTGAGGCGTGAGGCGGCCAATCAGAGCAGTGCTCATTACATACAACCTACACGCCCTCAAAACAGCCTGTTCTTTACAATGGAGAAAATGAGAGACTGAAACACACACCACAGAAGCTGGTTTTAGGAATTTTTTTTATATAGACTTCACAAACGTCTTGTAAAGACCCCCAGGAACAGTTTAAATAGCCCAAAATGAGTACAATACCCCCCCTTTAACAAGTGTTGACCAGTGTTTGATCACTGAAATTGTGTTTGGGAGGTCACAGTATGGTGTTTGAGAGGTAAAGAAAAAGAGCAGACTCATCTGTGCACTGACCGGCTGCAGCCCGCGGGGCCCCAGGGGCAGGGCCTGGCATGGCCTGACCTGGCACAGTCTGGTCTGGGTCTGCGGGCGGCAAGCCCAGTTCTTGTTTGAGCTGCGGGTGGAGACACCTGGGCCACAGCTGCGGGAACAGGGGCTCCAGTCCGTGGTCTGCTCGATGCAGTTGGAGATCAGGCCGCCAAACTGGCTGGACGGCCCGCCCCCGTACTCCTGACGCGACCTCTCCACGCTCCCCACTGGGAAGGAACACCGGCGGGGGAAAATATTTGCTGTAAGCGTCAAGCTGAAAGTTGTGTGTGTTTGAACTGGGCGGCTTTGATGAGCGGTTGCGTATCAGAAAATCCAGAACCTGCGCACAGTCTGAAATATTGTAAACCGCTGCTCAGGTGAGGTCAGTGAGTTTAAAAAGGTTAGGAGAGTGCACGCTTCCTGTTTTGAAAAGTCCATCTGTTTCTTCACAACCCCAAAACGGCCTAAACCGCTCCATTATTTTACTGTGAGGATCCTAGTGTCCAAACACCACTGTGCTGGCTCTGACTGAAAGTCATCCAAATTCTTCTGTGTTTTGCTCAAGATATTCTATCCTGTCAAACGTGCAGCAATTAGGTAATGGTGAATATGTGTACCTTAATATAAAGTGTTACCAAATGTTTTTAAGGTGGACTTTTCCTTTAAGCTAATAACCCATTACCTGCTGAGGGGTCTGGGTAGATACTGTTGTCCAAGCCATCACAGACCCACTCCTTACAGCAGCGTCCCGGTAGGCGCACCAGCTGAGGGTTTAGGCAGTTGGCGGTGGGCAAATAGAGGTTGTCGGTGCACAGGGGCACGCAGGTCACCCCGCCGCCGAGACAGTGGCACAGCTGGGCACAGGACGGCTGGAATGTCTGGCCCTCCTCCAGCCTCATGCCATTTAATTCACATCCCAGGTCGTTCTGACCTGACCACAGCAAAGGGAGAAAGAGTGGGAGAGGAGAGAAGGGCTTTTGACTGTTAATTCACTGTTACTCACTGTTACCGGGAATGGGACAGGCTGACAGCTGCTGGGAGAGGAGAGGCGTGTGTGGACAAATGTGAGAAACACTAAACCTATACAATGCTTACTCGCTCCCTTACGCAAGAACAGAAGCTGCTATTTTCTTAGGTACAGCCTTTGCAGCATAGTCAGGAATGTGTATGTATTGCATAACTGCAATAAATGATCTAATCTAATGAGTCACTTTTATTGTCCTATGGTCTTAAATTCTGTTTCTGTTTCTGTTTCCCGCCATTGACAAGAATATTGGCACAAATATCGTCTATTGGCAGCTTCAATCCCAAACTATCGCTATCCGTATCAACCCTCTAAAACCAAAACCCTATCCTGTACCCACCGACACACTCTCCCGGACCTCCAGGGTAGCTGGCGCTGTAGTCACACTGCAGCCCTCTCTGGGTGTCGCAGGGCAGCCGTTCGGTGCAGGCCTCGCCCTCCTGCCTGGCACATACATGGCAGCACTGGCAGCCGTCCAGGACCAGAGGCACGCCAACGGGGCAGCGCAGCGCGGCAGATGGGCACTGGCACGGCCCACCACATATCTGACACCACACCTACCGCACAGAGAGGGATGATGAGCAGCAGTAGCGAAGGTTAAAAAAAAGACACCCTGTTGTCAGCAGTGACAAATTACAATTGCTCTACTTACTGTTATTCAGTGGCTGTTTGTGTACTGGTCAGATGTCAGTCATTTTACTTTCATTGTAACTATTATACTTAGCTACATTTTGAAATCGCATCAGCAATAGTACATTTCATCTGCATCAAACCTGCGCTAGCATATGGAGGAAACGTTAAGTTAACTAGCTGTAACATTACACACTCAAATGTATCCATGCTAGTAGCTTAGTTAACATCCACCCAGCTACAGTATTATTGGTTTGTGTTAGCCTGGTTCTTGCTAGCTTTGCGGGCTAGCTGAATAGCAACAGAAACATCAGTCGTAACGTATGAACATTTTTAGTTTTTATTTATTACATGCATTTCAGGATCAAATTTTTAGAGCATTGAACAATATCACATATTGAACTCTCCTCTCATCCATTTTATGTTGCATGTTAAAGATCATAATATGTATTTAGAAGTAACATTTTAAATGAGTTACTTTTTACTTCAGTTGATTTTAAGAGTAATTTTACTTGTTAACTTAAATTTCACCAACTTATCAGTACCTCTCCTTCAGCAGGATGTTTTGGTACAACCTAGTTGTCTGATGTACCACAGAATGTTTTTTACTCATGTGACCTAAATGAACCTGCGGTTTGCTTTGCATTTATGCTCCAAGGTTCTGTATTATGAAACTGCTGAGAGTACATACAACCGCAGTATCACCAGCTTCTGATGTAATCAGCCTGAAAATCTAAAGGTATCACACAACAGGAAGGTGGTTTTTGGTCTAGCACATTGCAGCACATTGTTTGTTCCAGGACTATTGGAACAGCGCAATATGGCCTGCTCAGTCTTTTTCAAAATCTTTGTTTTAGCCAATGATAGAATGTCTGACCTGGTACTGTGATCTCAAGACCACTATATGACCTTAGGAATATTAGGTTTTGTCTGACATTTTGGCCTAATATGAGTCATGTATAGCAAAAAAAATGTATGCTTTTGTGCAGATCTAATTTTGTTTTTATAGTTTGTTGTTTGCCTGTTGTTTGTTGTTCAACTACTGATGGCCACTGCACATATTTTTATCAGTAAATATGAAAATCAAATAAGTTGTATTTGTTTTGCTTCATGTGATGTGACAATCTCAATGCCCAACGTGTCAAAACGACTCTGAATGCAAATGCAACCTCATCTCCTCAAGCTCACCACTGCCCTATGCAAGTGCTACAGGTTGCATTGGTATCACCTAACCATGTGACATCTGGAGGTTTCAGTACTGGAAAGAAAGTCTCCTACACGGAGGAAGAAAGAACCTTATCTACATCCTGGCCATGTTTCGACACACAAAATACATAAAGTATATGTTGTTAAGGAAAAAACAACAATTAGCTCTTACATATGACAAATAGAGCATAACATGGGATCAGACAAAATGAAGCTATGCTATAAAAGTATTAGATTAACACGTAATGTGTGTAACCTGTTGATTAGAGATAGTTATCACTTTCGATAAGGCACAAAGCAGCTGTTTATTCAACCACAGTGAGGTTCCGTCTTCAAAGACAATGGAGTTTTCCATTCTGCAAATGTTGAGCTGGCCGCAGCACTTCAACACTATTGTTCGTTGAAAACGACAAGAGGAACAGGGCAAACCAAAAAAAAATAAATTAAAAAAAGACAAAATCCTGGACACGTTTTAACCTGTGTGTGGGAATCACGTCCCAGAATGTGTGCTCTTGGAAAACCCCATATAAAGACATTGTGAAGCGCCTTCAACCCCTATACTGTCTGGCTTTAACTCTGTTATGTTATGATTGATCATCATTGGCATTTACGCCAAATTCCTTTTGAAGACCAAAAGGGGGGCTGGAGGTGAAACAAACAAGATCTGCAACCTGATATTGATGGCCATTCCTATCTATTTTAGAGTTGTGTTTTTTCCCTTTAATATAATCCAATTTATAATGCAGTATCAATTCCCCTCATCGCTTGAGTGATGATGAGTAATGGCAGCTAGTCACATCCAGCTCCTTTGATTACAGTTTACCGCTTTATGCAGAGAACTTTGATTATAGTACCCCTTCTACAGAATTCATTTAATGATCAAATTTCTGTGTAATGATAGGGGAGAAAGAGCCACCCCTTGTATGTAGGCAACCGCACACAAAATGAATCATGTGATCACAGATTTAGGAAGATTAATTAATTCCCCTGAATCTGTGATGGACGAGCACACAAGGAGAAAGTGGTAAGGCAGCCTGGTCAAAAAATGTGATTATTGCTACATCAACTGATTTCATTGTGGTAAAGATGATTCTTGTGTCTAAATGGGAGTAGATGTGTTTGAGGCTTTATCATATATTAATTTAAAGCTGCATAAGCTACAATATGAGGTCATAAATGGTTGTGGGGTAAAATGTGCCACTAGTTGAGACAAACCGACTTTTTAGTGTCATACTTCTAAAACTGTACTAGCTACAGAAAAGAAAAAAAATTCCATGAATGGCCAGCAACCTTAAGTATACATAGCAATTATTGTTTGAAATAAATACACATTTATTTTGGCTTAGTAGCACAAAATGTAAAAAGTGGCTCATTTTACCCTGTTCTCCCCTACACCATTTTACATCCAAATACATGTGCCTGTATCTCACTTTGGCTCATGATCAAATCAGACCTGATGGGATGAGAATTGCAGTGTTGAGGAAACATAGAAATTGTCATGTCTTACCTGAGTGATGATACACAAGAGCAAGGAGCCAACCAGCATGGTTTCTCTTCTGTCCATCTTAGCTCAGCTCTTCCTTCTGTGTTCTGTCTTTCTTTTAGTCTGCCTCCCTTCCTCAGGAGAGTGAAGATGGTATTAAAACTGCTGTTAGCAAGCGCCTGCCTCTGTCCAGTCAGTTATAAAGTCTAGGTTCTGATGTCACAGGCGGTGGACTGCAATGTAAATAGTTATTGGACAGGAATCAAAAACGGTCCTAATTCCACATCCCTGCAGCTAACCTTATTTCCTCCACAACCCTCTGCCCCTGGATGGGGTTTTTCTCAAGTCAAGTCGAGTTTTTGTCAAAAACACTGTTTTCTTGGGACTGGTCAAGATTATTGTCACCCTTGCATTGTATGTAGATAATATGTACAATGTAATATAATAATAATGATAATAAACTTTATTTGTATAGAAAACTTAACACAGTTAAGTGCTTAAACTAAAAATAAGAAAAAATCTAAAAAGTACAGCACTAAAATCTCAAGAAGGAAAAATAGAAAAACAATCATAATAAAGTGCAAAATGAAGCAACAAACAAAATGAAATATGGTACTAAAAGTTAAATAAAATAAAAGTTTTTTGGGCAGGGCATTCCAAAGACTAGGGGCCCTGATGGCAAAGGCCAGGTCACCTTTAGTCTTTAGTCAGGACAAGATCTTAGGTTACGCTCGGGCTCATAGGGGGATAAAAGGTCAGTCGAGTAGTTTGGGGCTTGACCGTGTAGAGCCTTAAAAGTTGATAGTAGAATTTATAAATCAATTTGAAAATGAACTGGCCACAGAAGACCCCACTGCTGAAAAAGAAACACAAGAAGGCCTGATTGATCTTTTCCAAGACCGAGCTGGACAAACCTAAATCCTTCTGGGAAAATGTTGACCGATAAAACCAAAGAGAAGGAGTGGAGTGGCCAGCGATGAGTCCTGATCTCAATCCTATTTAGAACCAATGGTGAGATCTGAAATGTGCAGCTGGTCAAAGGAATCCTTCAGATATTGAAGAAGTGTAGCGGGTTGCGATTGAAGAGTGGGAGAAACTGTCAGCAGAAAGGTGCAGGAAGCTTATTGATGGTTACAAGAAACGTTTGGAAGCATCATCATTGCCAAAGGCTGTGCAACTAGAAATGGGTGCCAATAATTATGGCTTAGCCACTTTTGACGTTTTTTTAAATAGATGTATTTACTTACTTATTATTTGATCATGTGTTAAATAAAACTGATGACTGTGTGAAGACCAAAAGTTGTTCCAATTTCCAATTATTTGCACCATTTGATTCAAAGGTTAGCAAGGAACAGGGTAAAACCTCAACAGCCTGAGGTGAATCATGACCTCACCCCTCCATGGAAAAGAGCATTAAGAGTATAATACGTAAGCCTGGCAGGTTTCTACTTGACTAGCCGGTTCCCGTCTGAACAACCTGTAGCTATATGAATCATTTCTTCTCTAGTTTACTGTATGTACCCTGACTGCATTGTTGTGAAATGGCATGGAAAGCAACAAGCATCACCATCATAACCTATAGTCCACTACAGAAGTAGCCTTGCGGTTATTTGTCATTTTGTGAACATCACATATCACTCTGCACTTCCCCTTTAAGGCCGATCTCAAGCCAAGTCTTCTCTCCACATCTGTTCGCCAAAGACGGACCACCAATCTGTTCGCCCCGCTCTGAAAATAGGTTTTCCTCAAAGCTGGGTGTGTTTTTTTGCAGTGATACAGCAAGAAGTGGAATGTAAATGCTAAAATACACCCAAGCATCTGCTGTTACAATAAATAAAAGTTCACTGGACCAGACTGAAGCGCCTCTCACCGTACAGGGCAAGTCATAACATATTTCTCCCCCTCTGAGTTTTTCACAGCAAACCTACAGAGCTTGGCACAATGTGCACTTGCTTATTTGTCTTCACTTATTTGTCTTAGCTCTTGTTTATTTGCTTCACTTATTTGTCTCATTTGTTTAAATAAAAAGTAGCTAGCTGACTTATTGCACTTTTACCTTAGCACTGGTTCTGCTCTTAGATGCTTGTTTAGGAAGGAAATGCACAAACAGAAGGCGGGATCCATAAACCATCCACCCCATCCCTTACAGTCCTTTTTTTTGTTTACCATTGCACTGTAATTTTACTGTAATTATTTTTGTTGTTGTAAAAACCTGCAATGGCAAAAAAAATAAGCTGTATTTTTTTTTTTTTTCTGAAGCCTTTCTATTTTTGTGTTCATTGAAATGTGAGTATTATGTACTGTACTGGAAGCCTGTATGAGAAAATTAAAAAGGGTTACAAAGTATGAAAGACAGCAGTGTTTTGTATGAAGTACACCAGTGTGTTGTTGCTGCTTTGAAAGAGTAATCCAAATGATGCATGTGTATATCATTTTGTTGCAAAAATGCCATTTTGAAAAGGAGTTTGTTTTGACATGTGAGATGTTTATCTCCAAGTGTTGTGTCTTATTTGGCTTGTGTGTAGAGTTTTGACACAATGAGACAAATTCCGCAACAAGTGTGTAAGCAATCGCAAAAAAACTGTAAATGGTCTTGAATGCAGTTAAATGTAGCATTTTAGCAATTCAGTTTTAGAGGTCTTAAAACTTTTTTTGGTGCGCTGTTCTGTTGAAAAATGAGTCCAGTGTTGCAGACCATATTCTAATAGGTCTACACTTTTTCACATATTTTCAAATGTGAAATGCGTCTTATCTTTCATTGTACTTGTCATTTGAAAGGTCTTACAAAGTCTTAAATTCAAGTTGATGAAACTTGAAAGTGCAGTGACAATGTTTTCCCACAGGATGGCAGATTTGGTCACATAACTCAAGGAAACAAACCTCTCAAATTTTCAAATATGAATTCAAGTAATTACTTTGCTCCTTTTAAACTGTTATATTTCAGCCTATAACTATTCAACTATTGTTCAACTATTCTATTCTTTTAGAATAGTTGATAGTTGAATTGACTTGGGACAACTCTGTGAACATAGAGCCCTGGGAACATAGAACCCTGGGAACATAGAACACGTGGGAACATAGAGCCCTGGGAGCATAGAACCCTGGGAACATAGGGCCCTGGGGCCTCATTACAGAAACGTCCTAAATCTGAAATCCTATTTTATCTCAGTTTAGGATGACATTTAGGATTTTTGGTATTACATAAACATGTTTCCTAACTGCATTTAGGGAAAAATCCTATCTTATCTTAGGATAGGAATTTAGCTATTACAGAACAAAGTCCTAACTGAAGAATTTCCTAAGTTAGGAATTCTAAATTAGGATGACATAGACCCTGTCCTAAATTCAAAATAACTGCCAAAAATGGCAGCACCACTGTTGTTAGGTCTGTATGGCAATGACAATGAAGATGGGGAACAACATGAACACTGAAATATTATATATTTTTAATAAATAATATTTATAATATAATCAAATTAATGTTATAGTATTATTATTATATATGAATATTATTATAATAATTGGGCCAATAATTGGGATGAAAACTTCTCAAAAAGGTGGGGTTTCCTCTCTCTTTTCTCGTCCATTATATCTAGCCAGTGACAGTTGAAGTGAGACAGCCGTTGATATTACATTCTAATCAAGGATACCGGCAGTCTCGTGTACATTCTAAACACAGATACAGGCATGGCAGGACGAGTGCCGATTAAAGAATCGAGCTTACAGTTCTAGTTAGGATTTCTTAAGTTAAGATAAGATATGAGGTCTGAGATAGGATAGGATACAGCCATGAGTTTAGGAATTGCTTCTGTAATAGGAAGATAGGATTTTTCCTATCTTTGAAACTTAAGTTAAGATAGGACAAGCAGTTAGGAAATTCTTCTGTAATGAGGCCCCTGGGCCCTGGGAGCATAGAACCCTGGGAACATAGAACCCCTGGGAACATAGAGCCCTGGGAACATAGAACCCCTGGGAACATAGAACCCTGGGAACATAGAACCCCTGGGAACATAGAGCCCTGGGAACATAGAACCCTGCATAGAACCCTGGGAACATAGAACCCTTGGGAACATAGAGCCCTGGGAACATAGAACCCTTGGGAACATAGAGCCCTGAGAACATAGAACCCTGGGAACATAGAACCCTGTGAAACAATGAGTGATTCCAGTGATGCCCATAACATACATACAGGTTCAGCTCCAGATTGGTGGAAATGCAGGCCGGTTCTTAAGAAGTGTATTAAAGTAATCACCAATCCCTAATTTTGATTACTACACTTCCTCCACTCCCCATTTCACTCTCCTTTCCACTTTATGTAATGCTCTCAGTGGCCCAATCTAAGGCCCAATCCCAATGTCCCCCCTAAAGCCTAAACCCTGAACCCTCACAGATTTAACTGACGTCACCTGGTAAATGCTTGAGTGCGAGAGGCTGCAAGGGCTCGAAATTGTATAAATAGGAATGGGACAGCACTTTGCGACATATCGCGTTACCTTGACGATACCAAAAAAATGTATGTACTATTGTGGGTTTTGGGACTTTTTATTTTACGTTTTTTACTTTCTTCACCCAGGCTCTTGCCTTACAGAGTGGACGAGAGGTAATTGTCCAATAATCAATTGACTCGTTTTGTCAAAACAGCATCATCAAGCAAAAATTTAAATAAATGGTTGATTGACATTGGGGCCCAATCCCAATGTCCCCCCTCACGGACTCACGGACTTTGAGGCGCGTTCCCGCTAAATCCGCGAGGGTTTAGGGCTGTCCCAATGTCAAATCGTCAAGCGCATGAGGGCGCTCTCGCAGACTTTTTGAGCCCTTTATGCACATTTTCCGTAAGTCCGCATCGATGCAGACTTTGCCTGAGGCAATTACCCACAGTTCATAGCGTTGTGACGACAAATACGGGGTTACCAGGGGAAGCCCGGAAGCGGTAAAAAAAAAACGGTAAACAAATGGAGGACAAATGTTTATCATCAACCATTTATTAAAATTTTTGCTTGATGATGCTGTTTTGACAAACAGCATTTTTGGTATTGTCAAGGTAACGCGATATGTCGCAAAGTGCTGTCCCATTCCTATTTATACAATTTCGAGCCCTTGCAGCCTCTCGCACTCAAGCACTTACCAGGTGACGTCAGTTAAATCTGTGAGGGTTCAGGGTTTAGGCTTTAGGGGGGACATTGGGATTGGGCCAGTATATTGGTTAGAATACACCTTGGTCCCCACCCCCACTCGTTTACCTGATTGTATTCACCTGTTTTCACTCCTACTTAAGTTTACCCCCCCCCCCCGCTTTCTTTCAGCATGGACATTTCAGGAGTGATTTGACTTAGATTTATTATATTCATGTGCATTGATGTGTGATGTGTTTAACCTCTTGTGTTTTTGTCTTATTTGTCTGTTTTCCCCAGACGATTATATGCCACTCCAAAGCTATAATCACCTACTTTAAATCACTATTCACTGGACATAACTCTGGATATTCATTTTGTGATTCTGGCATTCTGATCGATGCCCCAGTGATGATAGTCACCAGTATCCCTGGGAACATAGGGCCCTGTAAGCATATGATTACATTGGGGAAAGATAGAGCGAGAACATAGAGCCCTAGGAACATGGGGAGGACCCCCCTAAAAGATAACGATTAGGGGCCAGAAGGTATGGAAGGCGTGTCAACATCTGATCGTTCACTTATTCAAAAAACTTTGGCTATTAAATTAGTTAAAACATGAAGTTACACCTCCTCATTCCACCGCTTTAGCAAAAAGTAGCCCTGTGCCGTTTGATTTCTGAAATAAAACAACAGCCACTAAAACCACAGATCCATTTTGTTATTTTATCTGACCAAAATTCCTCGGCCACTCGAGCTTACGAGGAGCACCTGAATGCAACAGTTGCCTGTGTACAGTTCTGACGTCATCCTGCATGACGCACGGGAGAGAAAAAAAATCGCACTGCAAAACTAAGCATTGAACACCATCGTTTGATGAAAGAAGTACATCGTACCCACAACAGTAGGTGTCAGTAACTGGTGACACCGTTCTATTTAGTTATCTGACAGTTGAAACATTTGATTTACCTTTTATTTACGGTTGGAATCCAACCTGGAGGGGAAGAGAAGTAACGGGAGGAAGAAAACTGATTTACAGACTGTCCGCTCCTGTACCGACACTGGACAGTCATGGGAGCCGTGCTGGGGGCCTTTTCTGTCGCAAGCTGGGTAAGTTCTGCTGTAACAGAATTTACACATACACATACACCGTGTTGGGAATTGATAGAATACTGTTAGTTGAGATTGCATTATAGGATGATGTCACGAAGTGCGAGCAACAGGTTATATTCCCACAGTCTAGGCGCTAGACGTTCTTGGAGAGAACGCACCGCCAAATACCATTCAAAAATCTGACGGTTTAATGTTGACAGTTACCGTAGAACACGATTTAAGACCTTTCACGGACCATTAGGGTTTACACGAGCACCGACACCCACCGAGCAGCACGTATTCCAGTTAAATTTAAACTTTTATTGAATTGGTTCACGCTGTTCGCTGTCGCCCACCACTGCGTGTTGTGGTGGAAGACTATTAGGGGGCACAACAGACAGACAATTCAAAATGTTAATTTTTTATTGAAGCAGCTGTTGGTTTGCGGGTCGTATATATACCGAATTTACTAGTGGAACGTAACGAGTCAGAAAAGGTCCGAAGTCGTGTTTTACGGGCTACGTATGGTGTCCACTAAGCAAAGACACTTTAAATTGCCAGATTTTTGAATGGAGATCGGCGCTATTTTTTTCTATTTCTCTAAGCCTATCAATTTATCCTGCTGTCTGTTTTGTTGTTTTTCCATATGTATGTACATAACTGACAGTGCTGTACTGTGTTACAGGGGCACCTTGATAGCTTAAAGTACTGATCCCTGTTAAAGATGTTAACTGTTAGAAGTCCAGAATTGGCCAGTAGTCATAAATTGAAGGAGCTCACAGGAAAGGGTTAATCATAACACACTTAGTCATCTGTTTACACGTGATTAATCGGATTAACTCTGCTTTGTGGCATGTTCAGAACTGGGTTTAGTCCACACCACAGAGACAGACAGTAACACCAGCATGTATATAGCAGTATGGAAATATATAACTATATATAGAGTTTGGGAGATTGTAGTTATTTATTTATTTTTTATAGAGATCAAATACTAGAACTTGTACAGTTGTATGAAAGGTCAGCTTGCAGCAGCAGGAAATAAAGTTATATTGCTTTTCTTGTCTACACTCTGCCCTTGTTGATAAAGTAAATGTCAAGCCTCAAAGAAATGCACAGGGTGAAGACGATGCACCACTAGATTTTACACAAATAAACCAGTTGCTGGGGGTTTATTTGATTTATTTGCACATGTACAATCATGAAACATAGAAGCGAAAATGATGGTGGTCATTACGTATAAAGCATCCCTGGTTCTAGCTGCTGCCTCTTGACCCAGCTGGCCCAGTGTTCAGCTCAAGACCAACCCCAAGCTTGGCCTGATTGCCCATAGGCTAACTGGATGTTATCTGGTACACGTAATCATGGTCCAGTCCCTGGTTTGTGCTAAGCTGACCTTGCCTGCCTGTCTGTCTAGGGTATTAACTTGTTTACAATCCTCCAGGCCAAGTCGGTTGTCTTGAAGATACGCTGTAGGGGAGGGACAGCATAGATAGCAGTGCACTGACCGTTAATAAACAGGCCATTTGACCAGATGGATGTGCTGTGTTTCTTTTTATACGAAAGTGAAACTTATCCAGAAGATGAAGGGGAATACCACTCAGTTTAAAGATTTGTGTTATCCCTATGATCTACGACAGTCTAGAATGTTTGTGCACACAAGCAGCTCCCTCAATCAGCAGCGGTAGTATAGTATATACACCAGAAACCACAAACAACCCGTTCTCTCTTACTGGTTTCCTGTCATTTCGAACGCATTACATGGCCTTGCACCTCAAGATATTAGAGAGATTTAAATGCTCCCTGTAAGCCTATACATACTCTCAAGATGCAGGACTCCCTGCCATTTCCCCCCCATTTGAAAGTACAGCTCCCCCCGTCCCCCTGGAACAAGCTTCCTGCAATTGTCAGACAATCAGACACTGTCTACAGTTACACTTGTTTTTTGGGATCTGATTTTATTAGAGTTCATTAGACTACATATAGCATTTTAAAACATAAATATATCATTGTTAAATTAACTGTAATACCTTGGTATATTTACTGTCAAGAAATGAGACCATGTTCCGGTCACAAAGAGGATGTTGCTTCCTTTGTCTTTACTGAAGAGGATCAAATGTGGAAGCTTTCAGAAACTCTGAAAGCTTTAGCTCTGTTTATTCCAGTTTTGCACCGGAAAGCAATCCTGCAGATTTTCTGCCAAATCCGGAGGTACACTGTCAAATGCAGTGTCGAGGTAGAGGAGGTAGAAGCTGCCAATTTTCTCAGCGGTGGCCTCTTCAGGGTTTTTTTGGTAATGATTTACTGATAAATGAAAATGCCACACAAAGTACCTCAAATGCATCCTGTTGTGATTGGATGATAAAGGTTGCATTGAAACAACAAATGTAACTATCCAGTGTCTATATCAAGAGACCTTTTTCAGAACAGTCTACAGCCTGACGAAGGAAAAGGGTGGGATGGCCCCACCATGCCTGAGGGATTATTACATAAGACAAGACTTCTACAGATACTGGCAAATCCGCCACTACTTTATGAAAGAAATGAGGGGGGCGCTAAGCCACAAGGGCCTCCGGGAGTCACACAGATGTTTACACTTATAAGTTGAAGAGTACAAAGAAAAATTATTGGGGATTTGTATCAAAGCATCCCATTGATGGAGAATCACTCATCTGACTACAAAAATGGGAGAAAGAGCACGAATGGGTGTGTGGTTTTTCATAACTCCCAGAAAAAAGTCAAAACAAACTGGCATTCAGAATCAATGTTGCAGACGGCTGGTCTGCAACATTTGATGGCTGGTCACACTCATATCTTTTGTACAGACTGAAATATTAGGGCTGAATATTGACCTCACTTGGCTCTCCTTTTCCCTAGGAAACTGTCGAAGAGATGCTCTCGGTCGGATCTCCCCCCGTGGAACATATTTATCTTGGCATGGAATTAAAATATGAAATTAAAATATCTGAATCTGAACCTCGCTGTACATTGTATGGAATTGCATGTGTTTGTTTATCTGCAATACAAAATTTTAAAAAAAACACTTGGTGACAGTCCTGTTTGTTCAAAGTGCTGTCCTGGCTCCTATGCCACAGAAGCAACATATGGGCTATGAATTGCCAAATTGAGTGGTATTTCCCTGTGTATGAAACCGGTTGGTGGGTTTACATTACTGTCTATATTGACAGATGCAACCGGGTTATCGGTGGACGTGGCTACTGTAGAACATTGGGTTGGAATTCAAATTTCAAATTCAAATCCGAGTTCAAATTTTAATACCAGGAATTCCATAACACGGGAAGAATTTCCCATCCCTAAATACAATGAGCACATGCCCCTTCTGCCCATTCACAGTCCTGTGATTGTTTCATCCTGTAACTGGGACTTTTTTACATTATTCAGCCTCCAAGGACAAATCCTCCTTCCTGCATCCTGTCCTGTGGGAATGTTACTCCTATCACTGAGGGAGGAAAACTCCCTCCTGCATTCCAGTCTCAAGGTCCTGCAAACTAGGCCGTACAATCTTGGTAGATTAGGGGCAAAGGTCATTAGCAGGTGGGTTCAAGAGTCTGGACAAAGACCAAAAGCAATGGATTATCAGATGATATTGTAGTATCACATGATACTTGTACACATATAGACATAGACATATATATCACATCAACGTTTAACAATGTCTTTTCTCATTCCCATCTGATGCAAAACATTATGCCACATTTGTGTCACTTAAATACCAGCTGCCGACATGGGAAAAACCATTCACATCAGCCTCCTAGTGGTAAATACAAGGAGGACAAGTAGGTAGCTTTTGCAGGCTCCGACATCTGCATCTTCTTTCAGAAGAAGATAATAACATTGGCTGATTGTAAAAGAAAACGAAACAAGCATCTACAAACATCCAAAAAGCCCTTACAATCACTACATCTTGTAGGTGTTCCAACAAGTTAAACACGCGATCGCCTCGAAGTTGTTGAAACAAGATGTCATCCCGCTTCTTCCGATATGACATTGAACACAACATTAGTCAAGAGAAGAATTTACAAAACCATATTAATCAATTTTAGGGAGGTTCATCAGGCAATATCTCTAAAATATAGAAGAAAAGTGTATTTTTTTCTGACCTGGACGTGTGTTACTTAACGTCTCAAAAAGCGCTGGAATTTGAGTACAGTAGGTAGGTGTAGGTGACAAAAGGCAAATTGTTTTCTGAGTAGGTGTCGCTTTTTTCAGATGGCGGATATCTGATTTTGTGTTTTCCATAGGTGCCATGCCTGTGCAGCAGCGCTACATGTCTGATGTGCAGATGCTGTCCGAACAGCAGGAACTCCACGGTGACCAGAGTCATCTACGCCTTCATCCTGCTGCTAGGGACCGTCATAGCCTGCATCATGCTGTCGCCTGGCGTGGATCAGCAGCTCAAAAGGGTACGGGCGGACTGACGGCGGACCGCTTACTGATGTGCAAGAATGAGTCACTTTGCGACTTCATATTTTAGTTCATCATGATGGTGACTCATCCAAGTATGTTTGGTCTACTGACCTGTGAAAGTGAAAAGAACATTCTGAAATGTCTCCACTTGAACTTGATATACCACCAGAAAAATGACAGAATAATAATGTTACTAAACTTGATTTGTATAATACTTTTAAACAGGGTTTACAAAGTGCTTTAACAATCATGAAAACAATCATACTCATACCTTAAAACAAGGAAAATAAGAAGGCGCCACATGAAAAAACAAACAAGAATAGAGGGTAAAATAATGATACAATAATACAGTAAAAATAATTATCACATAAAAGGAAGTCTATAAAATGGAAAAATCAGGTAACATTGGTGTTGATTCGAAGCAAAGCCTCATCTGTAAAGAGACATAGCGTATAATGTTGCATACAACCCAATGCTGTATGCTCAAACTCCCAACATCCTGGGCGGGACCATGTTGACTGATGGAACATAGTTTTATAGTTTAAATAAAGTTTAAATGTTAGTTGCTGTCGTTTACTGCAGATTCCAGGCTTCTGCGAAGACGGAGCAGGCTCTTCTATCCCCGGTCTCCACGGCGATGTCAAATGTGAAATGTTCGTGGGCTACAAGGCCGTATACCGGGTGTGTTTTGGCATGAGTATGTGTTTCCTGCTGTTTGCCATCGCCATGATCAACGTCAAGAACAGCAGAGACCCCCGCGCTGCCATCCATAACGGGTAAGCATTGCAGCAACTGTTCAGAGTCTGATTATTAGCAACACAACTCAGTATTGCCTATCTTCTCATTCATACCTGTATGCAGGTATGAAACATGTATGCAGGATAGTGTTATGGAAAATAATAATGCAACTGTGCTTATAATATGCTTAAAGTATAAACTGCAATAAAATGTATGCATAAGTATAGTCACAGCCAGTGGAAAACTACTGAGCTGAGAGGAGTATATGTTTCCTCTTTTCTCATGATTATTAGCTGTAAGTTTAATACAACTGTTGCATTGTTATGAAAGACGGTTTTGTTGGAAATGTCAAGGACAAGCAGTTCCTGGGAGCACAGTTAGAGCAAAATGTTCCAAATATGATAGAAAGTATTCCCTTTTCTGCCAGGTGTCTGTGCACTGCTTTACTCCTTTGTCTTCATCAAACTGCCTTGAACTATGTGTGTATGAAGAGATAGTTTCAGTCATGTGACTTAGCATATTAGAAAACCGTATAAAGCTTGACTGATGTAACCTGCTCTTGCCCTCTACCCGGAAACAACCCTCTTGGTTGCAAAAGGTATTGTGTCTGCTTGCAAGCATTTTCTTTTGATTTAATAAATACTCTGAGACATATATTGTGTTATAGCTTTATTGAGCTGCTCTCATCAACTAGACAAAGTACAATTGACTTTAAATTGCCACGTCAATAGTCACAAGATAAACCTTTTAAATTGTTTGATAAATATGATCAAATATGCTGAAAATAGAAAAAATAAATAACAAGCGGCATTATTGCCTGAGCCATGCCATTTTTTATTTATTAAGAAATGCTCTTAATCGGATCTCCCCTTGGAATATATTTATCTTGGCATGGTCATGGAAAGAGTACAAATTAATAATAAAGTAATTCATGATTTGTCTTTCCCAGGTTTTGGTTCTTTAAGATTGCTGCCATGGTGGCAGTTACAGTTGGTGCCTTTTACATTCCCGAGGGTCCTTTTACTCACGGTAAGAATTGTTTATTTTCACTTTTTCAAAATAATTTTAGGCTTTCCTTGGTAATTGAGAACAAAACATCCAATGTACACAAAGTTTTGCTGATGCAGAATAAATGATTAATTTACTGTTACGTGTATATTGTGTTCCCTTGCCTGTGTCTGTTGTTGCAGCATGGTTTGTAGTGGGCACCTTTGGAGCTTTCATCTTCATCCTGATCCAGCTGGTGCTGCTGGTAGACTTTGCCCACTCCTGGAACGAGTCCTGGGTGGACAGGATGGAAACTGGCAGTGCCAGGGGCTGGTATGCAGGTCGGTCATTCAGACTGCTACTGGAGAAGTGATCAGAAAATAAATGGCCAGTATACAATATACATGGCACTAACCCTACCGAGGTTATGGGATTGATTCCCATTGGGACCAGCCATGCTAAAAAATGTATGCACTCTTGTCCTCCAAATGGCTTGTGACATTCCTTAAGTTATATTTTTTTCCAAAAGTGTAGATAGATTGGTAGATCCAAAATGAACCACTTTGTCTAAGGTGTGTATGTGTGCGAGAGAGTGGTTTAGAGTTCAGTGGTCCCAGTGGGAATCAAAGAAGTTGATATGAATTATGTTTCCCTGATTCTGTTCTCTAACTTTAGCTTTGCTGGCGGTAACAATCTTCAACTACATCATGTCGTTTGTTGCTGTTGCGCTGTTCTTCGTCTTCTACACCAAGCCTGAGGGCTGCCTCATCAACAAGTTCTTCATCAGCTTCAACATGTTGCTCTGCATCGGGGCCTCTGTGATCTCTGTGCTGCCTAAAATACAGGTACAGCACAGAATCGACCATTTTAATATTAGGGGTTTCCTTGTGAATTAAAAGTATTTGCTCCATTTAGACTGAATAGTTGGGCTGTGCAGTAGTGGTGCAGGAAAAGGACACGGTATCATATTTTGATACAATGTTGAAACATCTCCTATTGGACTTCCAAATCTCCTCATGTTACCTATCTCTGATCTTTAGAGAGAAACTTTGTGCCAGACACTTAAAATTCTCACTCATCAATTGCATTTATTATAGAAAATACATTTTAAAAGTGCCAATGTTGCAGCCTTTGTAATGGAAATGTTAGACACTTTTAGTACCAAAATGAATACAATATGAAGAGTTTATTCTAAAATGAGATATGAGAAAAATCTGTCATCTATTCAAAGAGGATGATAGCTGGTACAAAAGGAAAACATTAAAACAATTTAGATAGTTGTTATATAGTTGTTGGCTATCTTTAGCCGTTAACTTATAAAACAGACATTTTGGAGGATGTAATCATCTGAGCTTTTTAATTACTGATGGGTGAACTTTGGATCACAATTCATTTCCAAATTTTTGGGATTGAAACCTTTCATATATTCTTCGGGACTCATTTTGAGGAAACATATATCCTCAATAAGATGCTCACTTAAGTTACAAATGCAGCTAAGTAAATGTAATAATTGTAAAGATTTATCACTACGTTATCTGTGTGTGCCTCCAGGAATCTCAACCACGATCAGGTCTACTCCAGTCCTCCGTCATCACCTTGTACACCATGTATTTGACCTGGTCTGCCATGACCAATGAGCCTGGTGAGAACTTTTTGCTTTTGTGAAGCAATTTGTTTTATGAAATTATAATGCTATGTTGTCATGCTTTTTTTGAGGTTGGTCATAGGGTCATTTTGCTTAGTCATAGGGCTAGTTAGCTAGCATGCTAGCTTCTATGATGCTGTGTTCACTCTGCATGCTAACTATGGTTATCTGCTTATTGTTTCCTTAATCAAAAGCTTAGCTGTATAGCTCTATAGAATAAAATAATGCATGTAAATATTTCATGGGTTCTTAGAAAAATCAGTTTTCAGGTAACGCTTGTCAGCCTGTCAGGAAAAGGCTAAAGCCCCACTGATATACACATGATATTTGATTTGTTCAGTTATTATTACTAACCAGATAGTCAGGATGGAATCACTGCAATCGTGTAACACCCATGTACATGACTGCATATTTCCTAGTTTCTTCTGTTTAAAATGCATGGTTACTATAGGGCTCCATAGAGAGGCAGACACTCAAATCTTCAAAGGGCTATATATCAAAACTTTGACAGCATTGCAACAAGCTTTAGCTAACTCATTCCTACATAGATTGTGGAAAACCACAAAAAAACTCTCCGGTTCAATCACTGTTGATATGCAATGTATGATATGCAAAAGTAGAAATTTCAACCCTGTTTCACAAATCTCACATCTTGTCCATGCGCATATTTTTCTTAAGCACAGGTGTTAAAGGCATGAAAGTAATCGATAGTAAAAATCGATTACTGGTATCTCATGGTATATTTGTAAATTCTTCTTTCTCTTCCCCATCGGGGTCTACCCCTTCAGACCGGAAATGTAACCCCAGCCTGCTGAGCATCTTCCAGCAGATTGCTGCCCCCACAATGGCCCCTCTGGAGATGGAGAACCAGACGGCCGTGATGATCGTTGGCACCGAGGAACCCGTTCCAACGTCCCCATACCTGCAGTGGTGGGACGCCCAGAACATCGTAGGACTAGCAATATTTGTCCTGTGCATCCTCTACTCCAGGTAGGGTTAGTCCCTTTGGATGGGTTGGACTGGGAACGAGTTGGGAAAGTGGTGGTCATATAATGGGTTCTGCACATTAAACATGGTATGAAAGGGTCACCATTCCCTATATTTGCTTTACAGTTCTGTCACAAATCTAGCAACCACTGCTGGCACTATCATGGAGGTCCACTGGACTGACTGTAATGGCTAATATATAACAACCGGGCTAGAAAAAGAGCGATATCTCAAAAACGTTGTGGGTGTGGATCCATACAGTAACATAGGTAAAAGTGAATGATCTGATCAGGTAGATTTGTTTCAAAGTTTACATTACTGTGACTCAGTAAACTGTCTTGTCTTTAGCCCTAGTCTCTCCTCCAAAACACTCTGAGTTGGAGCTTGAGAAGAGTCAGCTCAGTTAACTAGCTAGCTAACTAGCCAGCAGGCTAATTTAGCAAAGCAACCGATGTTAACAACAACACTACTAGCTACTAGCCATACAAACGTAGCTACTGTACAAATCAGATATGTTTACAACAAAACAGTGATAAGAACCAGACCAGGTATTATGGTTAGCTAACTTAGAAGCTCTCATTATCAAAACACAAAATGTATCAGATGTAGCCGTGATGAAGTGATCAGTCTTCATTTAAAAATAAAATAAAATACTGAAATTAACCAGGCTACTTCAGTACCGGTGATTCGGCCAAATCATTACTTTAGAAATCAGTCAATCTCAGCTATTGTTGCTAGGAGCTGTGGACCTCCAACATGGCCGCCAGAGTGTATGTTACATCACCTGAAAGGTCTCGTTACTGTAGATCCCTTAGCCCTTAGGCCCTCATGACTACCAAAATATGATATGTCATGTGTCTGTTTTAAAATAGTTACAGGACCTCCTTCAAAACAAGAGGATTAACCTCAAGGGGTTTATTCTGCTAATAGAGTTTCACCTGACTGAGTGCAGTAGTAAATTGGTCCGTTTCTAATTGGACGTATCCGACCCCCCCCCCCTTTTTTTTTCCCCCACAGCATTCGTTCATCCAACACCAGCCAGGTGAACAAGCTGACCATGGCCTCCAAAGACTCAGCCATCCTGGCTGAGAGCAGCTGCAGCAGCTCAGACTTACTGGAGGAAGGGAGCGGGCCCAGACGGGTAGAGGACAATGAGAGGGATATGGTCCAGTACAGCTACTCCTTCTTCCACTTCATGCTGTTCCTGGCCTCGCTCTACATCATGATGACCCTCACCAACTGGTACAGGTCAGTGCCGTCAGCTGGGTTGAAGAGAATATATTGAAATCCTGAAAGTTAAAAAAAAAAACACACACATATTCACCAGAAAAATGGAAAGACTTTCAAGTATTGATTAGTATTGGGTCTAAAGTATGATCTTGTTTTCATTGAGCCCAAAGCCATGCTGGACACAGGGGCTAACCGCGACCCCTGCTGGCCAAAAATGACATTTCAGTCAATGAGGAGGGTATTTAAGTACATTATGAAAAAGAACATTTTAAAAATAAAGATTCTCCTTTTTTTTTTGGTGCTGACAGCCCTGATGCGGACTACAATGCCATGACCAGTAAGTGGCCAGCGGTGTGGGTGAAGATCACCTCCAGCTGGGTGTGTTTGGGCCTCTACATCTGGACGCTGGTGGCTCCTGTGGTCCTCACCAACCGAGACTTCAGCTGAACACCCACCGACCCACTCACTGTACTTTGTCCTCCACAAATCTGTTCTTTTTTTTAAAATGTGTACATAAACCTTGACCGCATTGCCTACATTTGACTGTAAAAATGGACTGAAATATTATAGATGTAAGTGGTTTTTCATTACGTTGTTTCTGGTTTTAATCAGAGTAAAAATTAGTTAGAGGTGCCATGTAGGCTGCTGCAAGCAACTACTGTAGTAATTGCATAACAGTAGCAACTGCCCATTTGACATCCAAGGACAATCACTTATTTGCTATGGGAGCACAAAAACATTCCAGAAGGAAATGCATTCCTTTTATAATAACTCTTTTTGTAATTTTGTATTGTTGTGACCACTGAGTTAATCAGGTCCAAGTCAAACCTAATGGCTGTGTTGTATTTTGAACAGGCTAAAGCAATTAACTTTTTTCTTGCTCCAACAGGAGACCGTAGTGCTGAAATTATATTCACATGAACATAACATTTAGTGAATTACTGTGTCCTACAAATATGGCCTGCTTTATAGTTTACATTGCAAAGAAAACTTGCCGTTGATGTTCTGTGACGTGAGCTTGCACACATTTCTTTAGAAATTTCAGTATTACAAATGATTATAATTACATACAGTGGGGTACAAAAGTCATTTATCATAAACTAATACAAATTTCAAACAAGATACTTTTTCACTAATATATGTAAAAAAAGTTTTAGTATTTAAGTTAAATCACTAGCAGTGGCAACCATATTAATTGAGCCAATATGTGGTATATAGTTGTTAAAAGACCAAATCAAGTCACACTGTGTATAAGGAGCATACATGTGTTAATATTTGAATGAAATATATGGTGTGACAACAATTTGAGAAAACCAAATGGTGTGCGAACAAGATATCAGATATATTTCATACAAGCATTTAGATGTAAACATTTTGATTTGTATCAGTTCTAAGTAATGTATTCTTGAATAAGAAGTATCAACTGAGTAAAAAAAAAATCATTTTTTATAAATGATGAAAAAAAAACAGTTCTTGGTAGTGGACTCAGACTTTTGGACCCCACCATAATTTATTGCTATGCCTTTCAATGCCTTATATGTCTGTAAATGTTTGGGACATTTGAACATGATGAATTGAGACTCATTCTAAGCATGTGTAGTAAATCAGTGCTGTTGGAAATGACATTTCTGAAATATGATTCAGTCAACTTATGTTTCTGCCAAATATTTGTGTGCCCATGACATTCAATATATTTTTGTGTTTGAGATGTTATAGATTTAATCCATACATAATAGAACTGAAGAACATACTGAGTACAATCACACAGAAAATACAAATATATCAAATATAAAAAATATTTGATTGAACCTGATTTGGGTAAAGATTATTTAGACATAGGCTACTCTGCACAGCATTGTATGATTCCTAATCGTGAGGAAATGCTTTAAAATTGTGTAATTGCATTTCAACTTAAATATATTTGAGATTTAAAAAAATATATCTTACATTTTCTGAAAAATACATTTGTAACAAATACCAGTGTTTTTTGAATGTCAAAATGTGTTTAAGTATAAGCACCTAACTGGAATTGTGCGGGACGCAGCTCTTGGCCAAATGACTCTGAAGCCATGTAGATGGAGTATACTGTAGTTACTGTGAGATTAGCTCGATGTGAACAAGACGCTGCAGTTTCTGTGTAACCTGGTTTGAACGTATAAAGATGGGAGTTTGACACCAATTTACAAGATTAATATTGTCATGATTTTACCATCATTTGGCATTGTGTGCATGCTCAGTACCTAAATTTCAGTTCTTGCACACTATTGGCTATCAGCATCTATCAACACAGATCCTGTCCATTAAAATAGGTATTCTCTAGAGTTTAATATGGGTTTTTGAAGGCTGGTACCGATATTTTTGGATTGAAGCTGCCGGTAGCCAATAATTGTGCCAATATTAAATTTTCATTATTTTTTTCCCCCCAAAAATCTGAAAGTATTCAGTGTTTTCCCCAAAATGTTATTCTAGTCAGGGTGGTAAAGCCTCTGAAACAACACTTAGACTAACTCTCCATTGAAAGCCATAATAATAAAACATCCATGCACTTGTGTGGAATACAATCAAAATACAATACAATCAAGATACATCATCCCGAAGCAAACGCGCGACAGTATATCGGTTAGTAACTGTCTCTCAGGTCTCTAGAGGGGGCAGCGTGAAAACTCTCTCCTCTGGTTCCTTCTGAGCACTGTGGACGACCCGGCACCTGAACTGGGAGCCCCGGTCGTCCTCCTTGGGGATGAGCTTCAGGAAGCTAAACATGGAGTAGAGGCCGTTGATGTTGAGGCTGGGGGGAGTGTTGAAGACGCCTGAGAGCACCCTCTCGCCGTTCCTATCCCAGGACACTGACACATCTTCGGGGCAGAAGTTCTTGATGCAAAGGTTGAGCGTACACTCCTCGTTCGGCGGAGGGCGCGACCGTTCACAGTTGATGAACATCACGTTTGGAGGGGTTCCTGTTGAAAGCAGACACATGACGCGCGTCATAAATGTTTAAAGTGCTACGTGTGGCATTGTAAAGTCAGTAAACCCTTACCTATTCACTTTGAGACATTGATATAATTACTGTAAACTAAAGGAGACCATCCAATAAGACTGGTAGCCTCTACTGTACATTTTACTTGGAAATCTGCTGGATTGCTTTACGGCACTAAACAGGAAGAGGGCGCTGTTCTTCCAGTGCAAACATAGCTAAAGGAAGTAGGGGTTTGTGAAACCAACAGGGTTTATGTGAAATGTTATATTAAAAGCGTGACGAGTAAGGTTTTAACTGCCCCATTGCAAAAAATGACTAATAAATATGTGGGGGTTGTTAGGGTTATTGATCAAGTTGTGTCAATGTTGTCGTAATTCCTACTAGTCGCCGATAGAGGTCTACCAGTCGTCTTGGTCTCATTTGTTTAATTAATCACACCAAATAACTTTGATTGTATTTGTAATATATTGATTGTAACTTTTCATTGTAATATATATTTTATATGTTACATGTAGCTATAGGTATAAGATTTACTTAAACCGAGGAGGTATTTGCACAAGACATCAGGGACATTGCTGCACTAAAACCTTGAGTGTTGATATGATACAGGACGTCTTTGTAGCCTGGTGCGGTGAAACTGGAGTGGTATGCCCGGCAGGTGTAGACTGCCCTCTCGTCCTCTCTGGCCATGACCAGCTGGATCTTGCTCCACATGCTGTAGAGGCGATTGCGGTCAAAGAAGGGCCCAAAGTGCGTGACGGTGCGGACCTGCTCCCCGTCGTTCCGCGACCACTCCAGGTGGACGTCTTCGGGGTAGAAGTTCTCCACCCGGCAGCAGAGGACCAGCAGCCGCTCCACCTTGGGGATCTGAGGGATGCTGGAGATCTGGAGGAAAGACGGCTCCACTGGAGGAGTGTGGGGAGAGAGGGGATTTTACATAGTGTACGTTTAAAGCACTCAAACATTTTTATGTAAACATAAAAGTAAAGTGACCCATTTGTAAAATTCCCTCCTATGCCCTGACTTCCCTGGACAATTTATTAAATTTGCGGACTCTCCCCGTCTGGAATACAACTTCAACCTTCAATTCAAACCAATTCAATGATATTCCAGGAATTCCACGACCAGTGAGGAAAAACTGGACAGCATTGTATTGTGTCACCAAGGTGAATGCCACCCCAGAGGGCTCCCTTATTATCTTCATCAGTGTACAAACAGTGTGGAGATATTACCAGGGGCCTCATTTATAAAACTTTGCGTAGATTCCATCCTAAAACATTGCTTACGCACAAACCTCAGAATCTACTAACGCAAGAAAATATTCAGATCTATAAAACCGTGCGGCGCACACCTGTACGCAGTCTTCTCTTTATAAATACCCACCTGCGGTGAATTGTGCGCTCGTGTACTCCTCCCAGTGTCCTCCCACTACTCCTCCCAGTGTCGTCCCACAATCATCCATAAATGGTCAATGCTAAATAGGTCATGAATATGCCGACGTTGTTAAGGAGCCTTTGTTGGACTATCAATGAGGGAAAGACGGAGAGACGCCAACTGCAAGAAAGGCGAAATTTGCGGAGTGCGAGATCGAGGTGCTCATCACTGAGGTTGAGCACCGTAAAGGTGTAGCTACTGTCTGGGGCTCAGTAGAGGCATCTGCCACATTGTGGAGAACAGCACAAGCCCTAATAATCCGGCACACCTTAATAATAATAAAAATAAACTTTAGGTATATAGCACTTTTCAAAACAAAGTTACAAAGTGCTTTAGAATACAAAATAAAAATGGTAGACAAACTGATGAACAAAATGATAAAAATAATTTAAAAACAGTTTCAAAGTTATACAACATTGAGCATAAGGAGCTACATATGAGAGAGTAAAATATGCTTAGCCCCTCAGTTGTATTTTTGCTCCCTCAGTTTAAGCTTTATGTATCTAGAGAAAAATATTTCCATAGGTGTATGCTAGGGCGTCCATAGTAGCCCAAAGAAACGGAGCGGAGGAGATCAATAGACAGACAGACACGTCACTTAGTTCGGTTTCTCAGCCTGCTTGCTTTTCGTGGTGGTAAATACAACTTTCGGCCCTAATTCCATTTCCCCCGTTGTAGAGGGAGCGAGAGAGGGAGAGAGAGAGAGAGATGCAAGCTGCAAACTGCTGTTTCTACTCCTCCCCCTGCTGATTTTGACAGAGAATCGTTATCGTTCATAAATTCTCTGCAGTGCTCCGTTCTTATGCGAGTCTCTGATTAATAAATGTATATTCTTTGATTTTGAAAAGTAGCCTCATGTTGTTGTTATTTAGCCTTTCTGAGGCTATTGCATGGTTAAATCAATGAGTTTTATTTCATGACAAATTGCCCCCTCAGTCAGTTCATCCTGGCGCCGGCCCGGTAAAATAATCAATAAAATAAGAGTTAAGAGAATGCCTTTGTATAAAAATAGGTTTTAAGTAGTAACTTAACAGATACCACAATCCCTGTGAAAGCACACTTATAAAACTATGTTTTTAAGAGGACTGAGCTTTATTTTGTGATCTCCCCATCGGGCGTTGCTGATTCCCGTGTCTGAAAAACCTTGCGGTGAGCTCTACGCATGGGTGAAAGGATGCGTAGAAGTGCGCACCTTTTACCGCATAGGATTTTTCTATAAATCCCGACGTTTGCGGTAAAATATGCGTACGCACATTTCACCCCCGTTAACGCCACTTTTTTGTGCGTAGCAACCTTTATAAATGAGGCCCCTGGTCCGGTGTGCTTCAGGATGAAGTTCTCATCGGGGAACTTCAATCCATATAGATTTTCCTCCAGTTCCATTGTTCTTGGTGAAATCTCCTCCCTGAAACGTACAACACGCCACTGACATCTGACACTGGACATACAGTAACTTCTAAAACTGGAAGACTGGAACCAGGGTTTACCTGGCACATGAAGTCAGGGATCACCCGATGGAAAATGGATCCTTTGTAACCAAAGCCATGCTCCCTGTGCAGAGAGCTCTGAAGTTCTCTAGGAGAAAGATCTCATGTCAGATTCAGCCGTGACACCCCTGACAATCTGTGCAGCTCACTAGTTCCCAAAATGCAGTCGGGGAAACCCAGGGGGCCTTTGGAGGGTTTCAACGGGTCCCCAGCAAATACATCGCTATTTCACTACCTGGCACTTAGCACAATGAGTGTAAAGGCATGACTGTTTTGATCAGAGGTTTCACTCTCCCCGGTGTTAGCCCCACCCAATGCCGGAGTGGCCAATCATAGGAACCGGGACGAATCCTGCTGAGCCGGTTGGACGGGCCGCGCCCGTGCGGTGCCACCATTTTATAAATTGTTCAAGTTGATTTGCTGCGCGAGCGAGCATATATAAACCTGATATTTTTGGGGAAAGCTTGGGAATATATTCTCAAACAGGATAAAATGTCTTCCTTGGCGGCCAGCACCAACCCTATTGTCTACTTTGACATTGCTGCAGACAACGCACCTCTAGGGAGAGTAGTCTTCCAGGTGAGTTAACATGAACAAAAACAAACTCGTTCAGTGAATCTATGTTTTTTTTAAAAGCTGGTATAACCCAAAAGTCATGGCCAATGTCTATTCAGTAAGGCTTGTTTATGTCTGGCATTCATGGAACAGGGAACAACATTACGTTTCCTCTTTCTTTTTTTTTTTTTTGCAGCTCCGCGCCGATGTTGTCCCGAGAACTGCAGGTAACTAGGGGCTCCCAAAGGTTTTCATAGCACAACCCGCCAAATAGATACACATTAGACCACGGACCACATTTGATTAGACTGTGTGCCAAGGAATCTAATCTGAGGATATGTATACACTATAGAGCTGTATAACTGACATTACTATCGGTGGGGACAGGGCCGGGAGATTCCTGATACAGAATACTTGTCATTACGTCATTAATTGACCAATCAAGTTCACGAACGAACCTGGGCTGGACCAATATGGGAGGGGGGCGCTCTAACCCCCTCTATCAGGCTCCACGTGCATTTGTTTTGTTTTAGAGGGTCGTGTCAGGTCAGTGTGTGAGTGTTGTAGCCAGTTTAACACAGAGAAAATAGGAGAGGTCCGGGCCTGGCGAACGCACGTCTACTTAGTCACAGGCGGAGAGTGAAACCACTGATCAAAACAGTCATCCCTTTACACTCATTGTGCTAACTGCTAGGGAGTGAAATAGCGATGTATTTGCTGGGGACCCGTTGAAACCCTCCAAAGGCCCCCTGCGTTTTCCCGGACCCCACTTTGGGAACTAGTGAGCTGCACAGATTGTCAGGGGTGTCACGGCTGAATCTGACATGAGATCTTTCTCCTAGAGAACTTCAGAGCTCTCTGCACAGGGGAGCATGGCTTTGGTTACAAAGGATCCATTTTCCATCGGGTGATCCCTGACTTCATGTGCCAGGTAAGCCCTGGTTCCAGTCTTCCAGTTTTAGAAGTTACTGTATGTCCAGTGTCAGGTGTCAATGGCGTGTTGTACGTTTCAGGGAGGAGATTTCACCAAGAACAATGGAACTGGAGGAAAATCTATCTATGGATTGAAGTTCCCCGATGAGAACTTCATCCTGAAGCACACTGCATCTGGTAATAACTCCACACTGTTTGTACACTGATGAAGATAATAAGGGAGCCCTCTGGGGTGGCATTCACCTTGGTGACACAATATAATGCTGTCCAGTTTTTCCTCACTGGTCGTGGAATTCCTGGAATATCATTGAATTGGTTTGAATTGAAGGTAGAAGAGAATTTAACAAATGGGCCACTTTACAGGAATATACCAGAATGTATTCCAGCTTGTTTCAGACATTCAATGCATTAGCTGGTGGTTTTAAGCTGTTTTTCTCCGCAGCAAGCTCAAATCTAGTGGAAACCAGACTGTTCACCCCTTTTAGAACATTTATGAGCAAATGAAAAAAACATTAATGACTCAGGAAGGAATACAATGTTTTTTTAAGTCATGGCAGTGCTCTGCTTTCATTATGGAAACTCATGGAAAAGTCATAGAAATGTACATCAATTTCAAGTGGGGGGAATGTAATAACTAGAAAATGTAAAAAGGTTATTTTGTTTAAATTGGCTTCCATTTTAAATTATTAGATGTGAAAAAAATGCACACATTTTCACAAGGCATGGTCACACTCCTTTCTCACCACCGAGTGGTAGCATTGTGCTAATAGTGTTCCAATGACCTGTTCCTACTGACATCTGTGTGATTTGAGATGATGACCTATTTTATTTATATAGCCCTTCATCACAAACAAGCCTCAAAGGACTTTACAGGCCTAACTAGGCCAGGTCCCAGATCAGCCGGAGTCAAGCACCCATGTCCCAGACATAACAGGGTCCAGCACCCATGTCCCAGATCAGCTAGGGTCCAGCGTCCACATCCTGCTCCATTGTCTTGATAGATTAACTTGCGAACAGCAAAAAAACTAAGCACTTTTTCCACATTGTTCTACTTCAGGTATCTTGTCCATGGCCAATTCTGGAACCAACACCAACGGATCTCAATTCTTCATCTGCACCGGTAAAACGACATGGTACGTGCTGAGAAAAAGACTGTTGTTAGGATTGGTGCTGGAGTTGGACTCAGTGATGTCCTGTGCTCCACTAGCCCTATGGTGGAGGTTCCTCTCTGACCACAGCTACAAAAAAGTCTGTAAAACCTGCAATGACCTGCAAATGATCTTTGTTCATGTTTTTTTATGAATTAATTCTTCACTTTGCCATTGAATAGCTTGGGTGTGTCACCCTGTCTTAAAAAGCTGATAACCCTTAAAGAATTTCATTACTCTGGGTTTCAGTGGAGACATTTAGCATCTCATGATGGTCTAAATGCTGGTGCAGAGGCTTTTACACCCTGCCAAGAATAATATTGTAGGGGAAAACACTGAATACTAGTAATGTTTTGGCATGAAAATGGAAAAATGTAAAGACTGAATATCGTCAAAAAATATCTGCTATCAGCCGTCCATGCAAAACTATTGGTATCTGCCTTCAAAAACCCATATCAGTTGAACCCTAGTTGGTACATTATGCATAGCGTCACTGTCTAGGGCAGTGGTAATAAACGTCTTCTTTCTTCATTTAGGCTGGATGGCAAGCATGTTGTCTTTGGCGGTGTCATTGACGGAATGGATGTGGTCAACAAAATGGAGTCCTTTGGTTCACAGTCTGGGAAAACCTCCAAGAGGATCTCTATCACAGACTGTGGAGAACGCAAGTAGACAGTATGCAGGCAGTGGAAATCGTCTTAGTCTCAAGTGCTTCTGAATTTTCAATGTGACAGTCAGAGTTACAGGGTCTCTACTTTCCGGCTTGGCACAGGGTGCTACCTCTCACTGCTAATAGTTTATCCAGTAGTTACAGCATCTGTCCTGATGTTGGTACATATATTCTGTGTTGGTGTTTCAACGGGCAATGATCAACAAGCACTTAACTGTTGTGTCATACTATTCAATGTGAAGTTGCACTATGAAATAAAGTAGACATTGACTGTCAACGTGAGCACTTTGTTGGTATTTGTTTCCATACCAGGGTGATGAGACAATAATACAAAAATACAAAAAACGGTTGTAGGCTGAAAAAGCCATTTCAGTCAAATCCATTTCCATTTATTGTAGAGAGCTCACAACATTCAAAATATCGCCATAGTTTGGTTATGTGTAGGGGAGATACAGGCCTGCCCATGTCTGTCAACATTTAAGGAGATTCTGTAACATACTGGGTTATTTTTGAGAAACAAATGCATGCAATGCTTAAAACCATTCAAATGCTAACTAGCTAACTACAGCTACCGAGTACCGAAAGATGCACAGCATCTCAAAATTGGTCTGAGGTTGTTACCCTGTGCTAAGCTCAGCTTGTCTGCTAAAGTTAGCTATCATTTTGTTTGTGACAGAGTTCCTGGCCTGTTAGCATTTGTAAACCTGAATCAAGAGACCTTTATTTAACATCAGGCAGTTGTCTGACAACAGAAGCAGCAAAATATGTCGACGACAAACTTGCATTATATTATATGTTTCATTGAAAGTCACTATTAATGAAGGCATAACCTCCTTGAATCTGTTGGCCCTCCGCCCCCTTTCTGTCTCAGAAGAATTTCACATCCATAGTGTTGTCAACTTGGCGACTTTTCAGACCCCCTTAATGACTAGTAGCAACAAATCGAGCAACTTTTTGAAACATAGGAGAACATGTTATTTGTTGACAGCCAATGCTTTTGGTGACAAATTGGTACCACTGATGCACACAAAGTCTCTGATCATAGCACCTTCCTCCGCTAGAGCAGGGGGACAGGGGATCGGGAGCCTGTCAGCGGGTCCCAAGTCTCACTGTACACACTCGAGCTTCCAGCTCACTGGATAGCCGCTGATAAATGTTTATTGATTCATTAATGAGTTTTGGTCTTTGTAAATACGTAAATACTTAGTTTGACATTTTCTCATTCTCCCCAGTTGAAATATGTGAAAAGCAGTTTGATTTTGTCTAATAGTTTCTAATAGTTTGATAATCCCCCCTAAAACCTGCAAATTCTTTGCAATTATATGCCAACATTATTATTATTATTATTATTATTATTATTATTATTATTATTATTATTATTATTATTATTAGAAAATCCCCACCTCATTCATATTAAAGCCAAGTTACATCACAATTCCGCAAATTGATGCATGACGTCATTTGGCAACTTCAAATGACTTTTTGAGCAGCCAATAGCTACTTTTCTTTGAAATAGAGTTGGCAACACTGCGGGCTGAACCCACACAGGTCCGACACAGCAGTGAGCTAGCTAGCGCCTCGGCTATTGCTACAGAAAGATGAGGGTAGTGAAGTCTTCAAAATACAAACACTTACCTCTCGCTGCCACTGGAGGCCGCCAGCGACTAAATTACTGCTAAATGCAATCCAGCCATACTAATGTTACCTAACTTCCAAGTTCAAACTAGCCATACTAGCCTACAGCTAACTAGGTAAGATGGTTAGCTAGTCTGGTGTAACATTGGAGTGAAAGTGACTTACCCTTTACATTGACGGTGGTCTCTCTAGTGATCCTCTTGCCCCTGTGCAGCACCACACACTGGTATGTAGTGAGGTCTTCATTGACAGTCAGACAGACCGTCAAAGTGGATATGTGGTGACTACTGTCTGACTGGAGGGAAGCCTGGTCACTCAGATCCTCGGTGACCAACAGCGGATCAGACTCGGACTGGCTGGATGAAACTGGGACAAAGTCTGGACTGGTTGTTACCTTGAACCACTTCACCTTGAGCTCTCTCTGTCCAACCTTTCGAATGGTGCATTTGAGTTCTGTTGGCACCTTGGCATATATGATGCTGGGTTTGATGATATCAGAGACACATGGTGGGACTGTGGAGAGAAGGATGTATGATAACATTATGATGATAGAAATAAAGACTAAGTCTCATATAGATTGAGACACTACTACTAGTACCTCAACTACTACTACTAATAATATTTTTTGTTTTAATTAGGTTTCAATCGATTTGGATTGAAGCTGCCAAAAGCCAATATTTTGGGCTGATATTAAGTATGTTTTACACTAGAACTAGTGGAACCCAGGATACTACTAGTAGTAATAATAATAATAATAATAATAATAATAATAGTAAAACGTGTATACTGATCAACATGTCTCATTAGAATCCGTTCAGGTTAAGGGCTTCCCATAGACAACCAGTGTAGTATTTATCAATTTTACCATAGATATGTAATCAATCAAACTCCATATAGCCATCAGTGGTAATGTATTGGCAAATTGATATAATAGTCTAACTAAGAATAGTAATGATAATATTTTTAAAAAATACATGTAAACCCTATTTAGATAAAATAACATGGATTTCCAAAAAGTTGAGACCTACCTCTGTGGAAATACCTGTAGAGAAGCAGCGTGCCTCCTATAAGGGAGATGACCAGCAGAAAACTAATGACACCGGTAACAGCTACCAGTGTGACAGCGTTATATACGGACTCCGTTGGAGCTACGTGGAGAAGGGAATCGAGTGTTAAAATAACATAACGGCACTCACTGGCAAAACAAACAGTGTCAAAAAGAGACACAAACACAAAACCCTTTTCACTAATATATCATGATTTGTACATAAACAGTAATATTTGTACAACTGTATTTTAATATTTTTGTGTTTATACTTTTGAGACTGTTGCGCCTGTAGAATAAAATCCACAAACACGCTTTAACTAACCAGAATAACCAAGCATAAGGCTTCCGGTTTGGATGTGCAGCTTTCAAAATAAAGGCATGTTCGCAATAGATTATACAAATCAGTGGTCTCCATAAATGACGGCCTACCTCGAAGTGTCAGCGTGACAGATTTGCTGTAGAGCCCGCTGTAGGTCTGGTGTTTGATCTGGCAGACGATGCGCATTTGCCCGCCCTCCCCTGCCGCCGAGCGCACCGTGATGCCGCTGCGAACGCTGTAGGTGCCGTCCGTCTGCAGAACGGCCATTTCGGTGCAGACGCGCGAGAGGTGTGTTGCGCCAGCAGGGACCGCGCGGGAGTCATTTTGGATCTGCCACGTCACATCCAGTTTCTTCGGGTAGAAACCTGTAATGTCACACTGTAGAGTCTTCTCCTCGCCCGCGGTGACTGTCGCTTTCTCTGGGAGCGACACGGAAGGGCGAGCTGGGAGGAGGGTTCACACATTTACACACAGGCTGGTGTGCTACTCCCTGATGAAGTTGTTTCTAATGTCCTTTTGAACTATCTTGCACCTTCTTCTTCATTAAGCAACCACCCCAAACCAAAGAGCACCTTCAACAAATGCCTCAATATGCAGAACCCCAATATAAGCGCTTTGAATTAGAGTGCATTTACATTTCAGGCATTTAAACTTACAATTAGTGCAACAGCTTCACTTTCTTGATTGAGGAGGGACTAATCAGTGAAATCACCTGGTGTAGTGTTCGGTTGGAATGAAAACCTGCATACTCTCGGCCCTCCATGGCACACGGTTTGACATCCCTGTCTTAAGACCTCGGTTGAGCATGTTGCTAAATCCAGAGGTGTAAAATTCCGGGTTCAGAAAGTAAAAGTCCTGCCAGGATTTTTCACCACCTGTGCTCTTAACCAGGTGGTCGCAATTATCAGTCCCTCCCCATGTTGTAGAATGGAACTAATTAGAAAATCTAAATAAAACCCTGGCAAGTCCTTTTACTTTCTGGACCTGGATTTTACAGCACTGCAATACCGATTATCACACCGATTTGAGTAGAAACAGAAAAAAAGGGGGTTTACCCAACACTTCGAGGGGAGTGACTTCCGTGTGCACGACTGGTGTTATGACCCTGCAAGTGTAGAGCCCCGCGTCTCTCACGGTCACGTTGCGTAGCCGCAGAGAAGCGTCGCTCCGCAGCAGCGCCGCTTCATCCACCAGAGCGCCCTCTCGAGTCACACGCGCCCTCCCGTCCTCGAGCGTGTATACCGTGCGCTTGTCGGAACGTTCGTGCACCACGGTCCACTCCACGGTGAGGGCGCGCCACTGCACGAGCCTGGACGATTTATCAAACAAGCAGCGTAGAGTCACGTCCGCGCCGGCCAGGACACTGAGCTTCCTGGTGCTCTCAGCCTGGGAGCCTGAAGCACAGAACACGGAGCGTTGACCTTTGCTCCTCGCACACACACTAAATAACAATGTAATGTTTCCCTCTTACCTCGACACTGCAAAACAATAACTAGGACTTTGAGAATCGTTTTCATGTTTCCTCGGTGCTGTGTTCAAGTATCCGTTAGTCAGTGCATGGTGAGCGCGAGTGTGAAAGTAAACTTTGACACGCCAGTTCCCTGCAGTTCAAACAGCGTCCCGGGACAGCTCATAAAGTATCACGTGTCTTTGTGGTGTGTGTGGATTGTAAACACGTGTTAGCGCAAAGATAATTCTGCTGGTTCCTATTTCTTAATGGTATCCACCTCCGAAGTCTGTCCTATCAGCCTTAAAGGGGGGGTATTGTACTCATTTTGGGCTATTTAAACTGTTCCTGGGGGTCTTTACAAGACGTTTGTGAAGTCTATATCAAAAACAAAATCCTAAAACCAGCTTCTGTGGTGTGTGTTTCAGTCTCTCATTTTCTCCATTGTAAAGAACAGGCTGTTTTGAGGGCGTGGAGGTTGTATGTAATGAGCACTGCTCTGATTGGCCGCCTCACGCCTCACTCACGGCGTGAGGCGGCCAATCAGAACAGTGCTCATTACATACAACCTACACGCAATCGCCTGGCGGAGGCGGAGAGCAGAGCGCCCATTCAAGGAGTTTAATTGTCACATACACACACAAGGTGTGTAGTGAAATGCAAAGTGGCAATGCTCAGCAGAAATGTGCAAAATAACAGGTTCACACTATTTACAATAAACCAACACAATATTTACAATGTCACAGTTTTTAAGAGCTCTATATAAAAAAACAACACAATATTTACAATAAGAGCACTTTATAAAAAAATATAGTAAAAAAAGGGAAAATTGTATGTGTAATATAAATTATAAATTATGTGTAGTCTTTACCTAAGTGTGTGTGTGTGCATAAGACGGGGCAGTGTGTGTGTCTTGGTGGGGGCCCTGGTGAGGTCGGAGTTCACAGTCCTGATGGCCTGAGGAAAGAAACTCCGTCTCAGTCTCTCTGTTTTTGCAGCGTGACTGCGGAGGCGCTTGCCTGACCGCAGCAGCTGAAACAGTCCGTTGTTGGGGTGGTGAGGATCCTTCATGATCCTGCAGGCTCTGGTTCTGCACCTCCTGGTGTACAAGTCCTGCAGGGTGGGGAGTGTAATTCCAATAGTGCGCTCGGCCGAACGCACTACTCTCTGCAGAGCCTTCCTGTCCTGAGCGGAGCTGTTGCCAAACCAGGCAGTGATGCTTCCTGTCAGGATACTCTCCACAGCTCCAGAGTAGAAGGACTGAAGGATCCTCCGGGAGACTTTGAATTTCCTCAGTTGCCTGAGGTGGTAAAGGCGCTGCCTCGCCTTTCTCACCAGAGTGTCAGTGTGTGTGGACCATGTCAGATCTTCGGTGATGTTGACTCCCAGGTATTTATACCTGCTCACCCTCTCCACAGTATTCCCATTAATCCCCAGTGGTGAGTACGTCCTCTGTTGTTGTGTCCTCCTAAAGTCCACAATCAGCTCCTTAGTTTTGGTGACATTCAGGAGGAGGCTGTTGTCCTGGCACCAGAGTGACAGATCAGCAACTTCCTCCAGGTAGGCCTTCTCGTCGTTGTTGGAGATCAGGCCCACCACCACTGTGTCATCCGCAAACTTAATGATGGTGTTGGAGCTGAACCTGGCCACACAGTCATGTGTGTACAGGGAGTACAGTAGGGGGCTGAGGACGCAACCCTGGGGGGATCCTGTGTTCAGGGTGAGGGGGTTGGAGGTGTGTCTACCCACCCTGACCACCTGGGGCCTGGCGGTCAGGAAGTCCAGGATCCAGGCACACAGGGGGGTGTTCAGTCCCAGCTCAATCAACTTGCCAGTCAGTCTGGTGGGGACTATGGTATTGAAAGCTGAACTATAGTCAATGAACAGCAGTCTCACATAGCCCCCCTTCCGGCTGTCCAGATGAGAGAGTGTGGTGTGCAGTACCTGGGAGACAGCATCATCCGTGGATCTGTTGGGACGATAAGCAAACTGCAGCGGGTCCATGGAGCAAGGGAGGAAGGCGCAGATGTAGTCCTTAATCAGCCTCTCGAAGCATTTCATGACCACCGAGGTGAGGGCCACCGGTCGGTAGTCATTCAAGCATGCTGGAGAAGCATTCTTGGGCACAGGGACAATAGTGGATCTCTTGAAGCAGGCGGGGACCACAGACTCAGCCAGGGAGATGTTGAATATAGTGGTGAACACTGGAGCTAGCTGATTAGCACAGGTCTTCAGTACTCGTCCAGATATGCCATCTGGACCAGCAGCTTTCCTGGTGTTCACCCTCGTCAGAGCCCTCCTCACACTGTGCTCGGTCACAGAGAGTGTGTGTTCATCCCCAGCGGTAGAACTCACTCCGGTTGCGCTAACGGTGATGTTGTTAGCCGGCGAGCTAGCGCTGTTGTTGCTAGCCTCAAACCGTGCATAGAATGAGTTCAGGTCTTCCGCTAGGGATGCGTCGGCACTCACAATTGCGGGGGGTCTGCCCTGGTAGTCCGTTATAGTCCGTAGCCCCTGCCATAGGCGTCTGGTGTCGCGCTGCTCCATCTGCGACTCCACTCTGTCCCTATACCTCCTCTTGGCCTCCTTCACCGCCCTTCTCAGTCCATAGGACGCTGCCTTGTGCTCGTCCATATTGCCGGATACAAGACCGGAGTTATAGGCAGCAGTGCGGGCGTTCAAAGCGTCGCGGATGGATTTATCAACCCACGGTTTTTGGTTAGGAAAGGACCTAACTTTCACCGTAGGGACGATGGTGTCCACTAGCATTGCTATGAAGCTCGTTACTACTTCCGTAAACTCGCTGACGTCCCTGGAACTGGATTGGAACATGTCCCAGTCGACGTCACGCAGAGCGTCCTGTAGCTCAGCCTCTGATTGGTCAGACCACCGCTTTACGTCCCTCGTCACTACCGCTTCCCGTGCTATCCTTTGTTTATACTCCGGTAGCAGGAAAATGGCGGCATGGTCTGATTTGCCGAACGGAGGGAGAGAGACAGCCTTGTAGCCTCTCTTGAACGGCGTATAGCAGTGGTCCAACGTTCTTTCCCCTCTGGTAGCACACGTAATGTGCTGATGAAAGTTCGGCATGACTTTTTTTAGGTTCGCCCTATTAAAGTCCCCAGCCACCACCATAGCCGCGTCGGGATGCTTGTTCTGATGCCGACATAACACATCATGTAGGTCCGATAGTGCTACGTCGGTGTCCGCTTGTGGTGGTATGTAGACGGCTGTGGTGATGACCGAGCTGAACTCCCGGGGAAGGTAGAATGGACGGCATGAGATAGTCAGATGTTCCAGGTTCGACGAGCAGGAACGAGAAAGAGTCTTAATGTCCTTGGGGTTGCACCACTTGTTGTTGGTCATGAAGCAAACCCCTCCACCCTTAGATTTGCCAGACTCTTCCGTTCTATCCGCACGGAAAACAGAGAAGGACTCGGTTGGGCATATGGCTCGATCCGGCACCAGCGGGGTCAGCCATGTTTCCGTCAGACAAAAGACGTTACAATCCCTCATGTCCCGTTGGAATCTAATCCTCGCCCTAACATCATCCAACTTATTATCCAGAGACTGGACGTTAGCAAGAAGGATGCTGGGCAGAGGTGGACGGTGGGCTTGAACTCTCAGTCTGTTCCGAATTCCGCTCCGTTTTCCCCGATGTTTCCTCCTTCGTCTCCCCGTAGGTGAGTCTCCACTGTTGTTGTTGTGGCTCGCTCGTACTATCTCTGCCGGCCACGCTGGGTCGATGGGAAAAGTGGACAAAAACCTTTGTTTTGCGCAAAAGTTTATGTCCAAAAGTGTGCTGCGTTCGTAGGATGTTAGTGCCGATGTGTTTGAGCAAAAAAAGATATTAAAAACAAACACAAAAACTAAAAAAACGCACAATCTCCGCGGAGCTACCACGACGGCGTCTAGACACGGCCGCGCCATCATGTATCATGTTCTATCCATGCTGCTCAAGGTAAACAAATAAGCTTGATGCAGAAATCTACCATAACCATGGTGGCCGCTCCAGAACCAACACTGAGACCGTACATGTTTGAGCCGGAGTCTGACCCAGAATGGGAAGAGGCAGCTGAGCGGTTCCACTTAGTTTCTCAATGATAACAATTCTGTGTAATATTGTACTTTCGTGCCTTGTGTTTGTGTATGTGGGTGTGTGAGTGACACTCTCTGCTGTAGCCGGTCTATTTATGGCTCATGTCCATAAGCTTATTGAATACAACTTGCAGACAAGCTAGGATTGACAATTTTGTTGAGCTAGTTAGCCAATATATTATTGGATGCAATCTATTTGCATCCAAACAGCGCAGCCAAACAACCAAACGCGATTGTACTAATGGTGGCTAAAGTTTACCAAGCCTGACACGTTCGACAGACTTATAAAACAGACACTGGTCCCAACAAATAACTTTAAGATGAGTCTTGACTCCAACCAATAACTTTACTTTTACTTTACTTTACTTTTAATGACTCCAGCTTTAGTTTTCTTACTTCTTCCACGCCCAACAAGCCTGTAGCTAGCCCCGCTAGCTCGTTAGCTAGCTAGCTAACCAGCAGTGAATATACTAACCAGACTAATTTGGTAAATTAAATCAAAACATGGTGACACTTACAGATTTCAATTTTGCAGATGGGTCACGTACCTTATGAATTGCTCCATCTTTAAGCTTCAATTTAGATGCTAATCCTGCCGTTGCTCAAGCAGTCTGAGGACGTGATCATCACACACAGAAAAAACTGTAGCCGTTGCCGTTAAAAATAAAATTAATCCACTCTGTCCTGGCATTTTCGCGTGTTGGGAGACTGTGCAGGGATCTATGTTGCTGCCTGCATCCTACAAAATAATAACTGGAGAGTTGATATATCTCTGTAGATATGTTGTTTTAGCTTCACTCGTCGCAAAGTAATGGTGCATTGCAGTGTACTCGGAAAAATTCTATTCACTAATGGCGCTGTAGTAGTTGATGTTGAGTTTAGATGCTTGTAACATTCTGAGACTTGCCATACAAACATGAGTTTGCTGCAGGCGATTATGTTTTCCCGAGCAGATGCACTGGAACACATTTAGATTGGAAGTTAGGAATACCGACTCGGAATTATCGATTTCCGAGTACAATGGAATGCACCATAAGCAACGGCTTGCGGTACTGCCGTGAGCTGCATTTTGCGACGACCTAAATGGGATTGGTTGTTCACCTGGGCGTGGGCATGCTCTGAGAGGGGCTGGATTAGCCCCTTATGACGTCCAAAGGAACCACTTTCTGAAACGGGCTGTTTTTCTATCTTTGGCACCGTTTTTGGAAAAAGGAAAATACAGAAAAACGGGTTGACTTCCAGATTTCAAATTTTCTCAGCTGCTTAGGGAAGTAATTTCCTGTGGAACATGTATAAGCGCCAGGAATAAACCGTTTTCCATAATATGGGACCTTTAAAGTTACTGTACACAGTGGCATTTATCACACCACACCTGATAACGCTTTGAAGACAAACCAACACAAAGCATTTATTACAAAACTTTTATTTTATGATACTGGCTTACATCCAACAATCTTTTTTTTCCCCTATACAATAACAGAGCTTTGTTGATTTAATGCCAGGAGAGGCGTGTCCCTGTGCACAGCACTACAGTTCTCTCATCCCACCATGGATCGCTTCCTCCCTCTCAACCGGACCTCATCGAGTTTTTGGACGACCGCCGAGGACTTCTTGGACGCTGCCGCGTAGCTCTTCAGCAGCTTCTCAAACAGCGCCTCGGTGTTGGGGTGGGTGCTGAGGAATGCCTTCTCCAGCACATACAGGTCCACGCCTTTATCCTCGGGCAGGGCAGAGATGTAGCTTAGGCCAAAGTCTATGAGCACCAGGTTGAGCTCGCCGTCCCTCAGCAGCATGTTGGAAGTGGTCAGGTCTCCGTGGACCACGTCCTCGTCGTGCATCTTTGCCAGGATGCGGCCCACTCGCTCGGCCAGTGGCTCCAGCTCCTGCTCCGGGCGAGGGCGGGAACCCTGAGTGGAGGCGATGTGGTCCCGGACCGTGACTGAACCCGCGATGTCCTCCAAGAAGATGCGGTGGGAGGTGTAGTCCACAAAGTACACCGCCGGGGCAGGTATGCCTGACGAGAGGAGAGATGGAAGGAGAGTCAGACTTAAGTAGCTGCGTAGCTGAGGTGGTGGAGCGACACAAGTAACGATACCCCCCAATTGATTACTATGATAAAGATCATAGTTGCATAACAGCTCACTTAAATATTGATATTTGATATATAGCCGTGCTAAACGCAAATCACCATTACTTATGTGTCACCGAGCAACCACTTTGTTTAGATACTGTTCAAAATGTATATTGCTTGGCCGAAGTATATGCCATAAAAGAGTTTTTTTTAAATGTATTCAACAGTGTGTTTTACGTTTTACAGAACAAGCCACTTGAACGGCTTTCTGTCTGGTCCAAACGGTTCAAGATGTATTTGGTCATTTTAGCCTTTATTGGTCAGTCAAAGTTAAAAGAGACAGGAAAGACTCGAGAGATAGGGGTCGACCCAGTACGTCCGGTGTTATGCAGAGCTTTGCATCCCTGCCGAGAATTGCATTCACATTGCGGGAGCTCGCAAAACATTCGTTATACTACAAGCTACACAGTGTGTGTACTTGTACATTTCATGCTTTGAACCTCACCTGGCCTTAGAAAAGAGGGGATGCATTTCTCAGCAGGTAAAAAAAACAAGCCCTGCCAAATAATGCATCCCCCTTTCTTTTTTTCCTGATGCCCCCCCCCCCATCAAATAATTTTCACAGCACATAGTGTGCGTATTTAAGAGTTTACACAGAACCTAGTCTGGGATGAAGGAACGCAAAATTCGGGATAACACCTTGTTAGTTTGATCCATATATAGAGACTTATTTTGAAATTTGGTCTGCGGTGATACGCTACAGAAGATAATTATAAAATCCAAGAAAAGTCGATACTTGTGTCCGTGTGGAGGAAGTTCTTAACAAACTTGTCATGAAAGTGAGCATAGAGAAGCATCTTTACAGTTTGAGATGTGCTGTGTGTTTGACGTCTCGTGCATGATCAATTAAGACGCAGCTGTTCATTTTCCCATCAGCTATGTACTGTAGATTCTACAGTAGCAGCCCGTTGTGACATGGTGCGTCATTCTCGCAATGAATCCTGGGGCTTCCCATTCGTTTTGCCACCACCAGTACTATGTTTTTGATTGTTATTGTATGTACTCAAACTGCAGCAGAAGAAAATAAGACAAAATAAAGGGAATAGGGCTAGGGGGTGAATATTAATAAGGGTAAATATTACCCTTATTTCAGCAGATAAAATACAATTGCAAGTTATATCAGTTTCAGTCAAAGATGTTACATTAATTGTCAACTTATAAACTGTCGTACATCTGTCCCAGTTTTATGTGGGTTAGGGTTACACCCCCTCGAGGCAATGGGCCGGTCTGCTGAAAACAAGTCTCCCCCGACCCTGCTTGTAACGGTTTCTAGTTACGGCTGGTTACCCTTGGTGAAGACTTTTTTTTCTGTTGCAATATGCTCTTGATTAGTGTTAAAACGATTACAATGTACTCTGTCGCAATAAGCAGAGGTATGGTTACAGCTCCGTGCCGGTTCAGTGCAACTCGCCTGCTTTCCGGCAGCGTAGTATAGACCGGACCTCCTGCACGGTCCTGCGGTGTGTCAGCTTTTCGTCTAAAACCGGGTGTCGGTATCGTTTCGGGAACCTTTCTTTCACTATGGTCTGCTTCCCCAGAAATACGGCCCGGTACACACGGGCTTCTGCTCCTTGTTTCAACAAGTCTACTTTAGAGAGGAACTCCGGATGCGCCACGCTTTCCTCCATGTTGTTTATCTCTGTCTTCTTCTCTCCTTTCCGATGACAATGTTCCTTCGTCTGTTTTTAAATACTGCCACCTACTGTCCGTCAGAAATAATGAAAAATGTCACCCAGGCATTTATTTAGTGAGATAAAAATGAATTTCCTGGATTTTCGTTGGTAGTCTGTCATGTAATTTAGTGTCTGAATTAATTCATTCATTCATTCATTATTACTTATATATAGTTAAGTATTTATTAAGTGACCTACCATACATTAACTATTTACTTGGCTTTGAATAATTCCTAAGGGGCTGTGGTGTGCTATTTCTACTAATAATAATAATAATAACTGAAGATAAGATTTCATCAAACAGTTGCGTGCCTCGTGTCATGTTAATGCTGAGCTGTAGGGGGCGCCTTGAGCTCCCTTTTGGAAAGTCATTCCTGGAGGAAAGGAGGAAAGTTGGAAAGTTGTCGGCCTCTGGCGTCAAACTTTCAAAATAAGTTTCTCCTCTTGTAACCCGAGACGCTGCTGCCACGTCGCTCCAACTTCCTGATGCGAAGAGCCGGGCTACGTGAAGGCTTCTTCCAAGGAGCATCTGCACTAAATTACCTTCAGCACAGGGTGAGTTCACCTATGTTCACCTCTCGGGTATTGGCAAAGCTATCGGTATAACTTAGCTTCTATTGGCTCATAACGACACCGACGGGGCAAAATAGTCTTTCAAAGTTTTACAAAGGGCTCCCTGATGCCTGTGTGTGGAAACTGTCTGGGAAGTTGAATAAAGTTTTTTATTATTTGAATGTCCTGAACAAAAACACGAACTGATGTGAAAATAAGCTGCAAAACGATGGTAACGGACCAGGCAAAGAGCGTTTTTCCTCTATATCAAAAGAGAGCTGGTGGAAAAATAACTATAGGAATATTTTTTTTATACGACACACACATCAGAGAAAGGTTTTTATGGATTTATGGAAGAATATTATAGGAATATAGTGATACCATAGAAAATAAAGCGTGATAAGGTCACTATAAACTCACTGTTGAGTATCACAGACACACTCTAAGCCCTATAGTAATATTGTAGGGACTTGTTTTCATTAAGGAAGCTTCATTACATGTCAGTCAATATTTGTGGACATGAACAGCTCCACCCCAACACCTGAAACCAAAAAATCAACACTAGAAGTGATGCCATCAGGATCCACTACATGGACGATGAATGGGAGGCAGATTTTGTGTATTTTTTTAGTTTTAAGTGACCTTTTTTTGACCTTTTTGTCCTGTCCTGACCGTGCGTTCATTCCAATAGCACAGAAAGCCTGCTGCAGACTCATCCCATCGGAAAGGAGCTGCTGCATGACACGCCAAATTCTTCTATGCTCTGTCATTACCACAAGAGAATTGATTTCCATCGGGCACTGCTATGGACACAGCAGTGCATTTTGTTGATCCCAACTCAAGTGGGCTCCTTAATGAAATCAGGGCAATCAACAAGGGGTTGTCATGGCTACAGGGCTGCAATGGGCTCTTGTGGGCTTCCTTGTCTTGCCTGTGAGCCACAGCAGGACACAAGGCTCCCTATGGGCGCCACACAAGGAAAGGACTGTGGGAAGTGAAATTGTATTTTATTTTATGCTTCTATTTTGCAGAGGATGCAGACCCACCTGGCTTAATTGAAATGTGCATGTGTGGAAAAGGGGCATAAGCAATGGGTAAGCTATTTCTCACTTGCAATAATTCTTCAAAGCTGTTTTGTAAGAATGTTCATTTACAATTTGGTGCATGATACCAAGTTGAGAAACAGTTGTATGAAATGCATGCCAAACAATAGCAAGTATTCAGTGTTTGCCCCAGAGTTTTATTCCTGTCAGGGTGGAAAAGCCTCTGAAACAACATTTAGACCATCATGGGGCACTAAAACTCTCCACTGGCCAAAAGACCAATACCAGCCTGATATATTGGTCTAACCTCTTTTGCCACATAAACAAAGGATAATATTTTAGTAATCATTGATGATAATAACACTGGGAGTCGGGGGGTTATTTGGAGGTGTGTTTGCCTCATTTGCTTATCCGTCAATAGACTCTGCACATCAAAGAGTCACACCTACATCTGAGGAGCAGCTGCAGAAAACTTGGAGTGATGAATCTGTATCATTAATTTAGAAAACATGGTTTTGATAGTATTTATCCAACCAAAATTCACTGTTTGACGATATAATTGATAGATATATCTATATATAGATATACTTACTGTCGATTTTTTACACTTCTTACACAACCTTTGCCAGTGCTGCAAGTCAACGTTTGAAATGGGCTGTACTGTAGTGTGAGCAAGTCCACAAAAAATATGTTTTACCAGGCGCTGGACTGAGAAGCGTCAACTTGAACAAAAGACACACATTGGCATATTGAAATAATGCAGCTTAATGGTGAATTTATTCACTCTCTGTTGTATTGTTGAGTAGTGGGATCTTACTTCCATCAATGACTCTGAGATAGTGTATCTTTTCTTTTTGCCTCAAATGATCACAGCTTTACAACACACCACACTTTTACATCAATGTTCTGACCCCATGGTCCTGGTGAAGCCCCAACGAGGTGAAAATGAATAAATTCACTACTGGGGAGCATTATTCCAGTGCTGCCAATCAACCTGCTACTGTTCAAAAGGTAAAACCCAACCTAATTGTTTCCTCCTCCCTAGGTTGCTCCATCCTGCTGCTGGCCAGTGTGGTGTCCACTTTGGGGGGTCTGGTGTTTGGCTATGAGCTGGGCATCATCTCAGGTGCCTTGCTGCAGCTCAAGGCCGAGTTCGGGCTATCATGTGTCCAGCAGGAGGCGCTGGTCAGTGCCTTGCTGGTAGGAGCCCTACTGGCCTCCGTTGTAGGCGGCTGCTTGATCGACCGGTACAGCCGCAGGAACGCCATCCTCCTCAGCAATGTCCTGATCCTGGCTGGCAGCCTCCTCCTGCTCAACAGCTCCTACCCGGCGTTGGTGGCAGGCAGGATCATAGTGGGTTTCGCCATGTGTATATCTTCCATGTCCTGCTGCATCTTTGTGTCCGAGATGGTGACCCCGAATCGCAGGGGCTTACTGGTGAGCCTGTACGAAGCTGGGATCACTGTGGGCATCCTGGCAGCCTACGCCATGAACTACGTCCTGTCCAGTACCATGGGAGGGTGGAAGTGTATGTTCGGATTAGCCATAGTACCGACGTTGGTTCAGTTTGCCTCTATATGGTTTCTTCCGTCCAACACTAGAGAATCCTCAAGCCAGAGGGACTGTCCTCAAACTGAAAGAGACCCTGTGAGCTCAAGTGAAAATCAACAAGTAGATGACCACAGGCTTGACACAAACGTGCGGTACAGCGTCGTATACCTCTTCCAACGTAAAGACAACATGAGGACTAGGACGATCATCGGGCTCGGGTTGGTGATCTTCCAGCAGCTCACGGGCCAGCCCAATGTCCTCTTCTACGCCTCCACCATCTTTCACTCTGTGGGCTTTCAGAGCAACGCCTCGGCGGTGCTGGCATCTGTGGGCTTGGGGTTGGTGAAAGTGATCGCCACTCTGATCTCCATGGCGTTCGCTGACAGGGTGGGCAGGAGGCCTCTGCTCATCGGCGGATGCTCCGTGATGGCGGCGTGCCTGATAACCATCGGACTTCTCAGCGGGCGTTCGGCGCTCGACGCCAAGAGGCCTTGCGATTCTGAGGACTCCATCGCTAACTTAACGTCCCTGCCTCGTTTAGCTCCCGACAACGAGTCAGTGTTCGACATGTCTCTTGTAGAGAGCCACAGACTCCTGAATGAGGCCCACGCTGGAGCTGTAGCGTTTGATAAGGTTAGAGGTAAACCATTCGAAGCCGCCGACTCTTCGCCAAGCGTCCAAGGCACGGTTGTGAACTGGATCATTCTCATCTGTATGATGGCTGTTGTCAGTGCCTACTCCGTTGGATTTGGACCAAGTTTGTATTTTCCCCTCAGAGTTTAAAGAGCTACAACTGTTTTATCATTTAGAGCTATGCCTGGTATTTAAAGCTGCACTAGGCAAGATCTGTAAAGGTCCCATCCCCTGTAGCTTTACTCTATTTGCCCAAATTAAATTCTGGTGTCAGGTATGGCCACTTCTCCACCCTTAAGGAGTGATGAATTGAAATTTTAGGATGAGTTCACGTCGTATCAGAAGAACGGGGGGACAAGTTGTTGCTACGACTCGGAAGCGTTCGTTTTTAAGCGTTGGCCTTGGAAAATCTGATATGACGAAGAGCGAAATCCAAACTGTCTCCTAAACAACAGCAAGCGAACGCTCCGTCCAGAGAAAGCTGGACTTTCCAGCGTCAGATCGTTTGCCTCTCTCATCTCTTTGGTTTCCTTTGGTGGAAAGCATCACAGACCAGGGAGGCTGGTAAACATGAGCGCACTGTGTTTATGGACGTCGCGTTACAGGATGTCTGGGTATTGAAGTTCCAATTTTTTCAACAGTTCCCCCTTGCTGCCACTTGGAGCCGCCAATGTGCAAAGATGCCTAGTGCAGCTTTAACTCCATCGTAACTTTATATAACTTAATAACATTTTTCCAGTGAAGGACCAGAGCTGGGATACATTATGCTTCTTTGTTTTTCCTTGACCAGTGACCTGGCTAGTGCTGAGTGAGATATTTCCAGCTAGTGTCAGAGGAAGGGCATTTTCATTCATCAATTGCTTCAACTGGGCTGCCAACCTATTGGTCACTTTCTCTTTCTTGAATGTCATTGGTAAGTAGGCGTTGACCCTTTCTGATTTCACACCTCAAAACTGTGTGTTTTGACTAGAATCAGATCAATTGCCCAGAAATCAGATCACGTCAAGTATTTGATCAGGTATTAGATCAAGTATTTTTCAGGAAAAGTAAGACTTTTTAAAATATTATTAATGTAGCAAATTAAATGACAATTTTAAGAGCAAAATAAATAATTAAACCTAATTAAAGTTCTGAAGTTAAATTGTGTCGTGTAAAACAGATAAGATGCTTATTGTACAACTAACCCCGACAGTTTAATACCTTTTAACGCCTTACATTTACATAATTGAAGAGTTGTTTTTTTTTAATCAGGTGAAATGATGGTGAGTAGAAAGTCACCCGTGTGTTTTATCGGCAGATGCCATCGGCCTGTCGGGGGCCTTTCTTCTATACGGGGTGACCGGCGTAGCGGCCGGGGTTTTCTTCTTCTTCATGTTACCAGAGACCAAGGGGAAGTCTCTAGAGGAAATAGACAAGGAGCTGTGTGTAAACAGGTAAGATCGCCAACCTACTCTGATTTCTAAAACTTGATTTTAAAGCAGTGAGACATCGCGCTTTGTTTTGTAGGATGCACCACAGCGAGGAATGCTGCAGCATCATCAGCCGGAGAGTCACCTCTGTTCAATACCAAAGAGTGCACTGTCAGCTCAGCACCCCAGGTTGAGCAACAATGTGTTTGTATTTACTTTGTAATAATTAGTTTACACGTTAGCTTCATTTGCCTATGTTGAGTAGGTCCATCCAGATTTTACTGTTCTATTCAAATTCAGAGATATTTTTTTTACGCGACTCATGTCATTGTGAAAGCTGTCAAAAAAGTAATAAAGTGTTTTCGGAAGTGTCTGCGTGCTGTGGTCACTCTTGACTGGGTGTCAAAAGGTCTTCTCTGGTTAGATATGATGGGGTTCATTCCAAAACAGAATTATTTTTTAAGTCAAGATTTTAAAAACATGATTCTAGCCTCAAAAATACTTAAACAGTAGTTATTTTGAGTCATAACTCATTAGCAATCAAATAACTGGTATGTTGAGTTTCCTTAGGCTAACGCCTCCGCTGTGAGTCAAATAACTTCCTCAAACACGCTCAACAAACAAAAAGAAAACTATCTACCCATTTTCAGCCATTCATGGTCTGGTGCACTACCTACAGAAAGTTGGCACAGTAGGCTTCGATTAACTTGGCACCTTTCTCCTGGTGCACCTACATTCTTTATGCAGATTGGCTAAAACAGTATATGTATATTGTACCAGTAATTATATAAACTTCTGAATCATATTGATTACACACTTTGATCTGTAGAGATCAGTCCCCAGAATCATTGGCAACCTTAGTAAAGATGAGCCAAAAAGGCTCTTGCCTTTATTCTGAGAAGATTGCTGATGTGATTGCCACCCAAAGCTTAGTGGACTACCTTCAAGGATTTAACCCCCAAAACACCAATGTTTAATAGTAACCCACAGAAAGTCATACAGCATCTTGAAGAGGTGTAAAGTTTCTTCAAATGGTTGATATCTCCATTTAGAAAAAGCAGAATTAAATTTAAGACTTTTCAAAGCCATAACTTTTAAAATTTGTAAAATAGTTATTTTGAAACCCATGTGATAAATAATGAGGGTGAGAACACTGGCCACGGTCTGTATCAACATCACTGACATAGTAAAGCAGTCAGATGTACCCGATAAATAAAACATGTTTATTTACACAAATATTTTCAAAGACTAGTCTTCTACATAAGGACATAAAAATATATACAGTGATGTAGGGACTCCGACAGCTTTTATCAGGTCGATGTATACATGTTTTGAATTCTTTGCATTTTCAGGATTCAAATGAAAAAGGAAAAAAAAAAAAAAAAGGATGCATATGTACAGCAGGGTCTAAAACTCACTCTCAATCTCTGGCACTAAAACATTGGGAAAATTCAACCCTACAAGATCTAGTCAACCTTTCACGTTCAATACTTCTGTGTTGGTGAAAGACAATACATTAGTGATCACCGAACTTACCCATTAAACTACATTTAAGAAGAACTGGCCTTTCCTCCAGTGCCAACAGCACTTCCGTCAACTACGGGTGATTACATCAAGTTGTGATCTTATTGGTAACGCAAGAACCCATAATGTCAACCGTTAGAGCATCTCCGCGTGTAACTCTTTCCCACGAAGCAAAACTGTGTTTGGTCAGTCTCCTCTTCCCAAGTGATTGAGAAAACTTTGGTTATGTCTTGACGTAATTCAAGGAAAGTGACTTGAAGTACTTCAAGGAACTGGAAAGCAGCATGTTTGAGAAACCATTTTCAAAAGAACCTGAATGGATAGCGTTGCCTGAACGTAGCACAACAGTAGCATCAGTTACACCATTTCAACAGTGAATGAACCTTATCCAGCAGCCCAGAGCATTTCAATACAAAACGAAAATCAAAAAAGAAAAACGGCCAAACTGAAAACAGATGACGTGGGGAGTCGCATATCAAAAGAAGACTGGTTATCTGGTTTGGTAGAAAGGCAAGACAAAACTACTCAGGCAGATAAAGTGTTGAGGTGTCATTTTGAGTATTTAGTGAGGGCATCAGTGTTCACGTACACCTGGAGCACAGAACAGCACCAAACACTTCCAAAATGCTGTAAAGACTTCTGTAAGGTGTTTTAGACTGGCTTGAGGATGGAAACCGCTTCAGGCGTTCTCACCGGGTCTCGTTTGGACAACGCCGCATTAGTAAACTATACAGAATGTGCTCCTTTTGGTCCTAATGGATGACGTCTCTTTTCTTTATGCCTTCTGCAAAACGTACCTATTTGACCAGTGTCTTTAAAGTCCAAACTAAAACACAGGGGCTGTGAGACCCCGCATCAGCCGTGGATGATACTCACCCTCATACTCAACACACACGCACGCACTCACACACGCACACACACACGTTATGTTATCACTAAAATGAAAAGAATACCTGTATATGTCAATTACACAGAACATTCATTTCATATGTCAGGTTAACACTTTCATTCGAGGAGGGAAAGGAACAGAAAGACATCTCTTTTTGACGATGGCGCCTTCCCGGAGGTAGGCGAGGAGCAGTCAGACTGAGTTAGGTTGGAGGTGGTGAGGGCTGGCAGAGTGGCACCCATCGGTTCTTCTCCCCAGGCTGGGTGGAGGGGGGGGGACAGAGGGACCAGCGCTGGGCCGTCACTGGGGGACGCCAGCAGCAGCAGGCACCGGGGTGCTCAGGGCATTGGTGGCAGCAGAGAGGACGGGCGAGCCAGTGAGGGGGCCCAGGGCAGTGGAGGCTGGCAAGGCGGAGATACCTGGGGGGAAAAAACGAACAGACAGAAAATACGGTAAATATGTTGCTGTATTATGCAAATGTACAATGTGGATAAACTTCCTGTCTAAATCTTCTCTGGACGGCATTAGTGTTACCATTAGTATTAATTGTCCCATCCGGAACAAACAGTGATTTTGTCCGGCTACCTGAAATTATCGACGTGGAGGGGCAAAATCAAATTACAGAACTCCCCCGGTAGCACTGATGCCATCCAGAGCATACCCAGTGGATGTCTCGTGATTCGTAGTTTTTACCTCAGACATTTTATCCCATCTGAAACAAACATGTCAGTGAGTTTCTCCAGCTACGCAGGTAAAGATTCCCTCTGTAATTCCCTACTGTATTTTGAGTTAACTGATGCCCCTGGGCCATTTTAATGCCATTCAGATCGACATCTGTGGGTGTCACACCCCTTTTAAAATGATAAGGCCCTTCTAATCCAGATGCCAGGTGAACAAGTCAGTCACATGGGCGTGTCCCTGGGTTACCACAAAAATGTAATCAGAGTACTCTCCCAACACTGGTGATTTTTCCAGTTCATGTGTTTGATAAAGCATGCAGAAATTACAACCACTGTTGTTTTCCGCTAAAAAATCATTTTGTATCAGAGTTGCGAATACTATAGATCGATAACCATGTCTAACCCATGTTGTCTCAATACATTTGAGACACGAGTTGCACCTACAATGTAGGGCAGGACAATTACTTTTAGTTGTGTGTTCTCACCAGTAATCATGCTGGCTGTGCTAACAGCTGTATTCCCACTGGGCAGGTTCACCGACCCTGCCATGCGTGACTGATCCTTCACAATGGGGACTGTGGGAATAAAACAAAAAGTCCATTGCTATTAGCACCTATATAAAGTTCTGACTGATTTTCTGTTTTCATTATGAAAAAAAAAAAGTGCTGGCTGTCCCGTGTGGGCTTACAGAAGTAAGGGTGGTCCATGGCCTCGCGGGCAGTCAGCCGGGCCTGGTGGTCGTAGCGCAGCAGCTTGTCTAGGAAGTCCAGGGCCTCTGGACTCACCAAGTGCTGGTTCTCACTGTGGACAAACCTCTCCCACCGTTTACGGGAATGCCTGGAGAAGAACAAATACACATGCCGTTTTTCCACCGCAGGAACTATCCAGGAATTTAGTACTATTGGTACTTACATTAGTCATTTAGCAGACGCTTTTATCCAATGCGACTTACAAAAGGTGATAGTTGACACTATGTGGGGATTGAAAAAGTTCCTGCTAGCGATGTAGTACTTTTGGGGGACCAGGAATCATTGGGGCAGAGTTGCAGTACTGAACAACGCTGATTGGTCAATACAAGTTACACAAAAATCATCATGTCCGGTACCGGTAGCAATTAATGGATCAGCCAATACCAGTACCGATCCACGTGCGACCCAATTTACAGTCATTAAACCTGCTTACTATTATTAGGAAAGGTGCATCAATTGTATTTAATTATTAATTTGATCAAATTATGCACTCAAAACAAAAATCCTTACTCACATAACAGAATTACAAGTACTTTGGAGCTAGATACTTTTGGTGCACCTCTTCCTCCTACAATCAACATGTGAATGCACAAGCACCCCCTACCTTCCCAGGATGTCATTGAAGCGAGGTTCCAGCTCAATATTGTACTTGTCAATGTAGTCGTACAAGTCTTCAGTCCCCAGCACCTTGGCTATTCTCACCAACTACAGGAAAACAGGGAAGCAACACGTAAGAATCTGCCACAGAGCTCAACCATTACGACTTTTACCAGTACTTAACATAATGTTTGGGACTAAAAGGACATTAAAGTGACACATTTATGTATGTTTGTGTTTTGCACCATAGTACTGGCTGCATGTTGTTTTGCTTATACTGTATTCACATCTGTCAACAGAGCACATAATTGACTCGTGATACAGCATCATGATACGTGTACATTATTTGTTTGTGTTTACTTGGTCGTAGTTGTCATGGCCATGGAAGAAGGGCTCCTTTCTGAAGATCATGCTCGCCAGCATGCAGCCCAAGCTCCACATATCCAGACTGTAGTCGTACATCTGAAAGACAGACGATACTATCTGAGAGGACAGATAGTTGGAAAGCAAGAGAAACAAAGGTCTCTTTTGATACAACTTCACATGCGCATCCGACGTCCCTCTCAACTGAAATCCACCCAGACACACACGGTCCAAATTAGCATTAGTGTGTCATGGAGTCCATTTTTGTAAATCAAGTCAACAGCAAACCAGTCCCCCTCTGGGCCAATCAGTATCAATTATGTCACCTTGTTCAAACCTGCAATTGTAGTGCCCCCCTTGGGACACTTTTGAAAATGCCACAACACGGTGGTGAGCTGCATCATTTCTCAAAGCTTCATTAAAACCTGATCAGCGGTGTCTGAGGTCTTGTGTCTGACAGACAAACAAATGGAGACCAATCCAAAGCCAAAGGGCTTACTGAGTGATCATCACTCATGGCCTGGCAGATGCTTAAGGCATACTAAACCCATGTAAAAGCATAACACCCATAGACATACCTGGTAGTCCACCAAGAGCTCTGGTCCTTTGAAGTATCGTGAGGCCACCCTGACGTTGTACTCCTGCCCTGGGTGGTAAAACTCAGCCAGCCCCCAGTCAATAAGGCGCAGCTGTGTAGATAGAAAAGAAGCAGTTAGCTTGCACAAATAGAAACAGTGCATGCATGCTGCTGAACACCATTGCCCTGCATGTACTGTCATTCCATTTACAGGACAAATCCACCCTTGGATGCTCTTGCACTGTTATGCATCACCAATCTATAATGAAGTGTTGTAATTTTTCTTTGTGGTGTACCCACTTTCCCTCAACCTGCCCTCAACTTTCCCAGAACGCCTTTTGACAACCACTAGAAAAAGGGCGTTCTCTGTGCTGCATATGTGTTGGCGGAAAGAGCGACAGTGATAGCTTCAGTGTAGTACGTTTTTCTGTGTGTGGAAATGGAACAATGGTGTGCTGTACCATGCCCGGCTGTTCGTATTACCCAAGCTGTCAGAGGGTGTTCTGTCTCTTACAGTTTATGTTTAAGATGACGAAAATGTTCTGCTGTCAAGCTCAATTGTAGCTGCACTGGAAATCTCTCAACATGATGTCACATTGTCTATGTTTGGCCAATTATCCACAGGAATCAGAAAACTCCACCACCAAACATGGACCCAGGAATGCAAGCCACATCAATACAGGAAAAAAACTAGTGAACCTTTTTGAGAATTACCTGCACTGTATAAATAGCTCCTAAAACATGGTCTGATCTTCATCTAAGTCATAACAATAGATAAACACAACGTGATTTAACAAACTAACAAAAGAAATCATGTTTGAACAATATGTTCAATAAAATCAACAGCTGGGGTAATGTCACTTTGCAGACAGTAACTTCCCAGTAACAAGTTCAGTGTTGGAGAAAAAAAAAAGCTTAACTACCTTCCATTGTTGAGTCAATATCAGGTTTGTGCCTGTTTTTTTTAGGTCAGACTGCACCCTTGCCCGCATCAAAAAAGGCACATGCTTGCAGTGTGTTAAGACACAGCTTGTAGATTGAGATTAGTCTGGTGTTACACAACACGTGATGCACACCTCTAAGGCAATTTCTATATATTAACCAACTTTTTATTTTGTGGCTGCCATGCTGATATTGTGGCGGCGTCCAACAGATGAGCCTACGTATGGGAATCACCGGAATGTCTCAAACCTGAAGAAAGCCGTTCATGCACGATATCTCAAACATATCAATGAAACAGTTCTGTAAGGAGGAATGGTCCAAAATACCTCCTAACCGGTCTGATCAGTAACTACAGCAAATGTTTGGTTGAAATCTCATGGTTGACATACTTTTTCAAATCCAAGCTGTTGACGTATGAACAATATGTTCGATAAAGACATGTAGAAGTAAAGTGATTTGTGTGTCATTTGCTAAATCACATTGCGTCTATTTTTATCATTTAGACGAAGATCAGATCATATTTTAGGAGCCATTTATGCAGGAATGCAGGTAATTCAACTGGGTTCACGAACTCTCTCACAACTGTAGCTGTTTCTTTCAACAGTCTAAGTGCTTTAGGATGGATTTTCCCCTCAACATTTACTCATTCCTTGTACACCACTGTGTTCATCTTGAGCTAAGCATCCAATATATAAAGGAAATCAACAGAAGAGGAGAGGTAATGACTAAGTAAAAAGGAACACTGTCCAAAGCAATAATAAAGACCTATTAACATAATACTATCTTTGGTCAATTGCTAAGTCAAATTTAATATTGTTAATATGTTTGGGTCCTGGCCATAGCTACTCAAGAGTGAAAATGATTGTGACTCCAGTGTTTGTTAACACTCACCTTGCGGTGTTCATGATCAATCATCACATTATGTGGCTTCACATCTCTATGCATTATTCCCATGCTGTGGCAGTAATCCAGGGCCTACAGACAAGAGCAAAAATGACCCTGTTACCCAACAGTCACAAGACAGCCGTTTCTCCACAGTAATCCAATAAAGCATAATATTACAAAAAAAAGATGTTGCCTACCAGATGACACACAACATTTATAGCTAAAATAGAAGCCTGCACACACCAAGCAAAGGAAAACAGCCTACACTTAATAAAATGTTTCATGACCCTCAGGACATGTTGTAGGTGATAGATTATGAGTTAAGAGCATTTGGACGGTGGATGACTCACCTTGAGGATCTCATACATGTAGAATCGGATGTCATAGTCGGTCAGGGTCTGGTACAGTTGCTGGAGATGCAAACGCATGCATTAGCCTTTCTACGGCAATCACCTACAATACTAAACAGACCTGTGGGAGTGTGCCAGTGATTGAGGATAGAACCAGAAGATGGTTGACCTTCTAGCACCGAAGACATAGCACTGGACCTTCATATTCCTCCAGCACATACACACACGTGTACGGGAAAACAGCGAGTATGCCAAGAAAGGAGGTTTCAAATAATAACTCATGAGATAACGCATCAAAAATCTCTGTGCCCACAGTAAGGCAGAAGAGAAACTTGGGTCCTACCTTGAAGTCTGTGTTGTTAACATGTTCGAAGACCAAGGCGGGCGTTCGGGACTGAAAGGGAAAAGGGTTTTTGCATTACAAGTGTTTTAGTCTCAATGTCACTGATCCATACTTACCACTGGGCCTGGCCAAATTAATATATTTCACTGAATCAGCCACATTACAGTAAGCTACGGCACTAATGCATAATGCAAACGCTTTACGCTAACCAGGCCTTCACACTGTGAGCAACATGATCAATGAGTCTCTGAAGTCCATTCATCTATCGAGTTGACTGACCAGGGAAACTCAGCCGTTCTGTCAACAAGCCTGTTGGTCGAGAAAGGTTGGCCATGGCTGAACTTTTCGGTCATCTGCCGTCAACGACCAATCAGATTTCTGCGCTTCCTTGTTACCCTACGATGTGACTTTGTTCCATAAACAATAGTTCTGCCTGGCAAGTGCAAAACGGATAAGTGGGTTACAGCCATTCAAAGCTTCCCAGTTCTCTACAAAAAGACGATTTTGGAGAACGTTTGCGTCCATTCTTGCAGTCGATAGTATTTGCCATTAACGCTACCTAATTAGCACTTGCTAGCTAGCTATGTTAAGTCATCAAAACAATACAACACCATAAAAGGCAATAACAAAACAGATAATACACACGTTGTTGCTGCACGAGCCGACTACATCAAGGCAATCAATCAGAACATAGCGATCAACCAAGCCATCCAACCAGTCAACCAAGGTGCTCATATAGTGCGCACCAATAGTGCGTTCGGCTGAACGCACTATTGGAACTACACTCCCCACCCTGCAGGACTTGTACACCAGGAGGTGCAGAACCAGAGCCTGCAGGATCATGAAGGATCCTCACCACCCCAACAACGGACTGTTTCAGCTGCTGCGGTCAGGCAAGCGCCTCCGTAGTCACGCTGCCAAAACAGAGAGACTGAGACGGAGTTTCTTTCCTCAGGCCATCAGGACTGTGAACTCCGACCTCACCAGGGCCCCCACCAAGACACACACACTGCCCCTCTTATGCACACACACACACACACTAGGTAAAGACTACACATAATTTATAATTTATAATATAAATTATATATTTCCCCTTTTTCCCTTCTTTACTATATTTTTATAAGTGCTCTTATTGTAAATATTGTGTTGTTTTTTTATATAGAGCTCTTAAAACTGTGACATTGTAAATATTGTGTTGGTTTATTGTAAATAGTGTGAACCTGTTATTTTGCACATTTCTGCTGAGAATTGCCACTTTACATTTCACTACACACCTCGTGTGTGTATGTGACAAATAAACTTCTTGAATCTTTAATCTAGTGTGTAAGGTGAGTTTACTAGCTAAAACAAGATCAGCAGACAACACTAACAGGCTAGATACTGGTATTTAACTTAAAGACATAGCTAGCTAGGTACTTACATACACAAATTTCCAAAGCCCAAGTGAAATCGCACAGGTGGTGATGTCAATGCTATTGGTACAGTAACATTATTTCAGAATCTCAATATTTTTTTTATGTCATTAGGAAATGTAAAACACCTTATCAGGAAAAAAAAAAATCTTTGAAATATGGTCTCTGCTACAGTCAAGATCCACCATTAACATCCAGTCAAACACTCTGATGCTGATGAGCTCTACTTACCACGGGGTCTTTCACAATATCGATGAGGGAGATTATGTTGGGACCTCCACGCAGGTTCTCCAAAATCTTGATCTCACGCTTGATTTTCTTTTTCTTCACTGGCTATTAACAGTGATACGAGACTGGATTAGTTACACAACTTTGAGACAAGAAACACTCTGCACTTGAATTACGACTTTAATTTAAACTAGGTCTCTGTCATTGTATAGTTTTACCTTGAGTATCTTCACCACCACCTTCTCATTGTTGGTAATGTTGATTGCCTCAAAGACTTCACTGTATTTGCCACGTCCTAGCTTCCTCACCAACTGAAAGTCATCCTGATTTCTGTAAAGACCAAGACCAACAAACGTCAACTGGGATTAAGAGTTGTCTAATATCCTGCTTTGATCCGTGTGAGGGTGTTGATTAGGCATTTACCCCCATTCGACCACATGGGACTCGTAGTCCCAGTACTCCCTGGGCCGGTGTGTGTTGACCTCGGTGTACACTCGGGCCCGGCTCGGCACAGGTCCTGACATGTCCGACAGCTTGGCAGAGGTGGCGGGGAGCTCTTACCACCGCAGAGGATGCTTGGAAGATGGGGAGGGAGGGAGGGAGGGAGGGGGGGAGGAAGAGGAGGGAAGGTAAGGGGGGAGGGGGGTTGTTCCCAACAGGGCAAAAGGTATGGGGGGGCTTTGGCTGAGGGCGAGGGGGGCCACCAGGGGCACCTTCTGACAGCTGACACAGGGGAAGGAGAGGAAACCACACATTAGTTGGAGTTTAGATACTGTGATTTAAGACATTTTAAGACTTTTTCAGGACCTGGGCTTGCCCACTCCTGTGGTTTTCAAAACAGGGTGGGAAATTAACTTTAGTCCACTGGCCACGGTGGCAGGTGAAGAACCTGACCACTCCAGCCACACTGTTTCAAACATCACCACTCCCCAAAGTATTGACTGTTAAATTACTAGGGCAGGAAGGAAAAAGCTGTGCAATTATTGATTTTATTCAAATGACCAAATCCATTTTCTGAATGTCACACCACTGTCAGAGCCACCAGAGCAATTTTTCAGTCTCTTTTCAACCTGTGTACCATAACTGACTAACATATAATGACATGCAGACTAACCGTACCATATTAACCCTATATTTGTAGTAACTGCTGCTCTTCATATTGAGCAACATCAATAGCTGCTCCAACTGCAGATAAGGGTAGAAGGCATGCAGTGAAAGATCAAGGACATTACTATGAGCAGGTGGCAATATACTGTGGACATGTGCAAAAAGCATTATTTTGCCCATCTTACCCAAAAGATGCATTCAATGTGGCGATTGGGTGTGTAATGGGATATATTTAGGTTATGATAAGGTAAGATGTCTACGAAAATAATTACCCATGTCAACATAGATCTAGCTTTCCTAATCCCGCCGGACGAGAAAAAAAATGTTTTAATGTTACCCCAGGTGATCGTGATTAGCTAAAAACTGACTGTGCTCGAATACTTGTAAACGAGTCGCTATGAAACTGCAGGGAGCACAGAGTCAATAGCCAGGAATTCCTCACGCCTGACTAATTAACAACTAATTTGGCCTGTGTTGGCTAATTCGAGTTAGCTAGCAACGTTAACTGTTAGCTGACTATAGCTGCTTCCATGACCAACTTTCACTCTCGCTAACGCTGCATGCGCAAATTTTGGCGCTTTGAAACGAACCGTCACTTACCAAGGTTCTAACAGGAACTAATTAGTTGATCAATCAGCCGTCGAGCTAATTAACCAAACACAACCAGGAGTAATAACGCAGCTAACTTATACTCTTTCTTTTGACCGGTAACGTGTGCGGTTACCTAGCTAGTCCTGCTATCAGTAGCTAGCAGAGCTAACAGTAGCCATCTAACATTGACTCGGGCCACAGTCCCGATACGTTCCGTTCTCTCTGGTATGGAGAGAATACCACGCCAAAGACCTTTCTGAAGTCTGATCGTTTAAAGCGTCCTTGCTTATCGACAAACGTGCACAACTTACAAACTTGACTGAACACCTTTTCCAAATCAATAGGATCCACACTTCAATTCGGCACACTTCCAATCCACCAAGCAGCTATTAATTCAATATCGGCACACTTCCAATCCACCAAGCAGCTATTAATTCAATAAAGAATGTCACCTTTTACAACAGGCTCACCGGTTATTTCCACAGTCACCTTCCGCCAGAATATACGGTGGTGTGCGGTAGCACAGTGTGAACCAATTGAACCAAAGTTGATATTTAATTGAAAACAAAATACTGAATGGTGGAGCATCTATATGCCGAAATTATCAGAAGACCTTATAAACTCGCAAAAGGCCTTAAGTAGTATTCTGCTAGATTAATACATCTGGCGGTAAGTAAGGCAACATTAAATTGACAGACTTCTGAATGACCTTTGGCGAGAGGTTTCCTCCATACAAGAGAACGGAAGGCATCGGGGCTAGGTGGGCCACATCCTGCAAGCATACGTCTCTGCTAAGCCTGCTGAGCAAGAATAGCGGACTAGCTCGTTAGCTCTCGCTGGTTTACCAGGGCCGACTCTTCCAGAGAAAATACTGTTATATCGAAAGTTGAAAACATGGAATTGAACGTCTACCTCCTTGGTCAATTCGACGACGGAAATTCCTCCCAAGAAGCTTGAGTTTTGTCAAACTAACGACCCTCTCTTCCCTCTGTCGCCGGTGTAGCCGCTGGTGTGTAATTTCTGCTGTATCAGAGACAATATGGCTGACTACCGCCACCTACGTCCCCAGCACTGGAACGGATGCAGTGGAGGGACAAGAGCCAGACCTGCGTCGAGCTAGCCGGAGTTACCAGCACAAAACCGGAAGTTTAGTCATTTTGCCTGCAAACTAAAAGCGTAATATTTGTCACTTTTGGTAAAAAAATAAAATAAAATATTTCTCTGACCTAATTGAGAATAATAGGAACCCCAGATGTTTTTTTTAATCAGTTGTGCCACAGATGGTCTTGCCGGTGCCAGTATTGAACCTTCTCAAGAGAAATGCAATTATTTTTTAAACGTCTTCATCCACAGAGTAATAATATCAGGAAATATCAGGAAACGGATTGTACCACCATCCAAAGATATGACATATGTAATAGTCCTCATGGAAACTGATACCTTCTTGCACATTTTTGACTCCATCTCCACATTAACTGAATCTGTTCCTGTGCCCTTGACTCACTTCCCATCATACCACTCAAATAAGTATTCATATCAGTTTGCCCTTACATCCTAAAAATCAACAATAGCCATTGGTACAATAGCCCTCTTATTGTTAAAAAGCTAAAACTCTCAACTCTTACGACTACAGACCTATTTCCGAACCTAAGAAACAATTCTAAGGCAAAACTTCTAAATGTAATATCTCAGATACGACTGGTCCAATTTTTTAAGAAACTGCTGAGGATTGGCACAGTCTAATGACGTTTTATGAGGTTTTGGGTAGTGGCACAGGGCCCACGGTCGGTTACAACTGCAGTTTTCTAAATACTCAGCTGTGTGAACAAATGGGGCAAAAACAAACAATGGGGGGAAGAAAAGACAAAACACTGAAACTATGGGAAATGGAAGAAATAAAAGCGCTAATCACATTATGGGTCAACGAGAAAGTGCGGAATGACTTCAATTCCTCCATAAAGATTACATTCGCTGAGCGTTACCGCCGTAGCTCGTGCGGTGGTCTGGAACCGATCCTGTGCCACACCGTGTCAAACCATACCCAGGCCTAGTACGAGTATGGCACAGTACTTGTCCAGTGGAAAAGCCATATCTGTCAACAGCATTGGCCCTCAGAGGTACGCAAAGTATAAATTGTAACGAGCCAGAGAGAAGGTTCGTAATCTAAATTACCACTTTACTCCATACCAAACTGCTGGTTTTCATTCCATTCCATATTTTTCCTAGTTCGACTACTCCAGCACTGACCATTTCCACGCCCTTCTCTCCCTTACCATGAGATAAAGATATGATATATAATGAATGGAGCGTGTTGCGGACAAAGTGCCTCTATACAGTGAGTACATACTAGTTTTTCTCTTTAGCCATAAGACTTTGTTATCTCTATCTAAGACTTTGCTATCTCTATTGCAACATATGACATGTGCTCAGAGTTTAAGGATAAGGACACATCTGTCTCTTGTTTAACACCTTTGGGACTCCACAAGTGTACTCACCCGGGTGTAGATGTAATGCCAATGCATGAAGGGCCCTCTTCTCCAGCAGTAACCTGATACCTGTGCTGCAGGGCTCTGGGCTGCATCAGCAACTCTAGAGATTAGAAATATTAGAAGGATATATCATTATTTTTTGTATTTTAACAACTAAAACATTGCTAATAGACATAATGTGACATAGTTTCCACTGCATCTGAGTTGTATGTATTGCCACCTTGTGGACAATATTATAGCTCTTTGAGTATAATAATACAATTGACTAAATTCTAAAACATTAAGCAAAGTATTAAATGGAATTTGAGTTAAAGACTTTTCACATTAATATGGATATTTTTCTTGGTAATGGGACAGACAAGCTGCACTGTCTCTATATGTGGGTCCTAGAAATGAACTCAATCTGGCAGATGCAGCAAATAAGTGCCAAATTAGCCAATTAACCTAAGAGGATAATACACAAAAGAGAACATTTTACAAAAGGAGGGCTGCTTAAATCATCAAACCATTGAAATTTTCAAACTGTGAAAGGCTGTCACTGCTACACCACAAGTCCAATTCTGATGAAACATGGAGCGATGACGCATTTTGTGAGTGGGACAAAGGGTGCCTGCGTCATTACTGCTAACCCGTCTAGACTTGCCGTTTGTGTAGGATTATAACAGCCTAACAAATTAAAAGTCAAAGATATCAGGAAGATATAGCATTTGAGTTTGATTTGTGTCATTCTCAACAAAGTCAATATTATAACGGAGGTGGAAACTTAAAAAATCCTCTATTCGACAAGAAATCAGAAAGGAAGAACACAACATAGGCTTACTAATGGGGGGAGGGATAGGGGGGGGGGGCGGGGGTTGTTTTGTTTCCTTACTGTGTCCAAAAGGGGGCATCCCCGCAGCACAGAACCTACACCTCTATCAGGACCCCACCCAGTGCCTAATGCTAACACATCATCATCTCACACTTTGTTTTTAGTGAAACAGATAGGGATATGCTTGATAATAGGAAGAGATTAAAAAACAAATAAGGGGCGATCAGGCCATTCCCATCAGGACTCATAGACTTTATATCGAGGAGCCCAGGCTGCTAAATCTGGATTTTTTTTTTTAGACTTGCTTTAATGTAATGATGCTTTATTAATTGCCTCAGACTTCCCTTCTATGGTTTCTTCTGTGTTCCTTCATTGCATTTGCTGTCAGTTTTTATCTGTTTTGTTTACTCCTCTGTAAAGCGCTTTGTAACTGCATTTTGAAAATGCTATATAAATTATTATTATTGTATAGTCTATTATCAAATATATCCCGTTCCTTCGAATAAGACAGATTCCCCCCTCTATATATACATTGTTTGGTTTATTCCAAATAACTGAACTCACTATATGCAATCATATGCTTCTATTTTGGAAGGAAAGGTTTTTAGTAATAACTTCAATGACAGCCTGAACCATAGTGAATTTTACTTTTCATGCCAGCAACCAATAAACTGAAGTATAGGCGTAGTAGATCTCATGGTTGGACTCGCTCACTGGAAAACCCGGTTCAGATGACATCATGATGTTTTGCTTGGAGCGGGGCGGCGCGCGCGCTTGTCCAACACACGGCGGGCGGGTCGCAGGGGTTGGTGGGGGGCAGCGCGTCTCTGTCAGCGAGGCTGTTCATTGTGCTCTTCGGGGCCTTGATTGAGGATATCCTCTAAACAATTGCGTTGAAATCGGTTCAAAGTTTCAGACGTATAAGCTTCCTCCCATCCATCTCGCGCAGTTACAGGCGGCTCTGAGCCATAAACAATTGCATTTATTGGCTCGCGAGGTCGATTCTTCATGTCTCGTTAAAATAAAGATCCACAGTTGACCTCATCTAGTTCATGCATCTTCATAGCTTCATTCATATAGCGTTGTGTGTACTTTCCTTCAGGATGGGAACCAATAGACACCTAAAATTATTGCCAAACAAGACAAACCAAATTTAGGGAATAGTTCTCTTTTTTGGGGTAGTATATAAAGAAAGTATAGTTTCTAAGTATATACAAATATAAGTAGTATAAAAACAAGACAAGTTTTTTTTCTGTACAGTATGCAGCCTGACTGGTTGCACTGATGAGAGGATATGGAAGTCAGTAATACCCATATATACAGATCTAGTGTGTTTTCAACACCAAAAGGGAAAAGAATAAGATATAAAAATTAGATAAAATAATAAGATAAAAGCTGTAGACATGATGCTTATATGATCATAACCTCACACTATAAAAAAACAGATATGAGCCATTAGGCTGTGATGGATGTTACAGAGGAAGTCAGCCTCTTTCCTCCCACAGAGCAGCCTGCACAGACATATTGTTGTATTATTTTGACAGGGGGAGAAATCAGGCTTCAGATTAGTCGCCTTTTCACCTCTGCATGAAGGACCCCCGCCCTAAGACTTGAGGTTGAGTACAGGAGCGAGAGCCAAGCAGAGAGCAACGAGAGCCCTGCCCCGGTAGACTGATATTGTCTGCGCTAATGTCTCAGGCCATTCCACTGCTTCCTCCCACTGCATGCTGGGAGGGAAACAACAGTCCCAGGAGTGTCCGCTGCCGGGAGGAGAGTGTGTCAACATCATCGCCCATACAGTACACACACCCACACACACTCATTAGGGTTCGACCCGATATATCAGGCCAATATTGGCCTTTTCATTAATATCAGATATCGGCCAGTCATGTTGTCCACCTCTGATATGATGGAGGTTGACCACAGATACAAAATAGTCTGGAGAACCTGCAATGAAGATTTTTTTTCTTTCATTTAATTGAGTTGAGCACGAGATGGAACAAAGGCTGTGAACCAGAAGAGGAAATGGAGATGCTTTTCCACAAGACAACACAACCAATAGCAAACTGTCACAGTGAAGAATATGGCCGAATCCCAATTCTCATTTTTACCCCTACGGCTCGTTTTCGAGGGCTCCCTCGCCCTTCGGCTTGGCCCTCGGAACAGAGTCACAAGGGGTATCTCCCCCTATGAAATGGGACAACCCTTCAAGACCCTGATACGTCATCGATGACGTTTACCTAAACAGACGTAAGTTTGTTATCGGACTTTACTATGGCAATAATGATATTATCACAGTGACATTTGCCATTCATCTGATGGAGATAGAAAAGCATGGACGCTCGCGATTCGTTTACAATTTATACGTTTCACGCTCTCAATCGATCAAACAAGTCATCAAATAAAAAAGACCACTGCTTCATGACAGAATAGCGTTAGCGGTGCTCTGTAGTCTGCACTGATATTAGAGGAGCCGTAACAAGTGCAGCAACTTCGCTGCTGGACTTTAGTTATATTTTGGCGTCATATGCCATCAAAGGGGGGAAATGCGACATGGAAATATGTCAAAATGCGGGACTGTCATGCACAAATCAGCCTAAAAACAATGTTGTAGCGTTAACTAGCGAAGTAGAGACATCGGCATACTAGCGTTTTTCTTGTTATGCTTGTTATAAAGAAAAGGTCTATAATACATTGAAACGACATTAAACTAAGATAATACCACGGTTAGAATATTTTTAAATCTTTATTAACGAAGAAAATACTACATTTGTAGTTTCCTTTGGATGGTAGTGTAGCGTTCGCCATGATCTTCCAGTTGATTCGCAGGTCATTCTGGGAGACTTCTCCTAGCCCTCGGTTTGTAGTGTGCCCCTGAAAAATCTCCGTTTGGAGGACCATGTAGCCGTAGCACTTCGCCCTACTCCTCGATCCCAAGAGAATTGGGACACCCCTACCCCTACACGTGAACGCACAAAACGGAGGGGAAGGGCTAAGGGGTAGGGCCAAGGGGTGAATTGGGATTCGGCCTTAGACCAGTTCAGCCAGCAGGCCCGTTCACACTGTGCTGTCTAAAGCCAATGGTGTGCTTTGTTTTCTCCACAAACGCCTCCTTTTGTCTGCACGTCCCTGCCAAAATTTCTTTTCTGTGGCCTTAAGAAAATATCGGTATCGGCATTCGATATCGGTCAAACCCTAACACTCATACACAGACACACACACACAATACACTACTGTGTCCTTCCACTGTCTGGCGCTAGGTCGGGCCTGCTTGGCTGCAGCAGAGGACTGGGTCGCTCCCTGCTCTCCCACTCCACCCATCAGTGGAAAAGAATCATAAAAATCGGAAGCAGCCCGTCCAAGGCCTCGTCCCATGAAAGAGGCCGCAGTGCGTGTCTGATGGCGATTATCTCCCCTGACAGGCAGGCCGGGCCGGGGAAGCTACGGAGTTGGCGAGGGGGTGGGGGGGGGGGGGGTGGGGGCGGAAGGTGTCCACCTTGTCACGGGGGGTTTGAGCTACAGCGCCATAAGGGTCTGTTTAGGGCTAAGCGTGGTGGAGGGGAACTGTATCTGTATCTTACCCCTTTCCTATTTTGCCCTGTGGTATCCTCCGCTAATGTCTACCAGATGGGGGGGCTGGGGATCGGAAAAGGCTCCGCTGACGACTTTGACAGAATAATTTACATTCGCGAGGAACTTTATACTGTCCTGTACAGGGATATCGCTAACTTTTATAAGAAATCACATCAGTCGTATAGGTGGTTGTTCCAAGCCTTTCCTCAGCCCTCCTGTAGCTATAAGGGCTTCAAAATAAAATTGCTCCCTCTATCTCACCACTGCTTTTGCCCTGTCCTTGTTTACTTGCATTTTTTGGACAGTAGAACTCCACCTACTATCATATGGTCAGTTATACTTATATACTCAACTCTCTTCTGGCTGTATAGCTATGTATTTATACTCTGTCTATACCATTCTGACCAGTGCACCAGGTGTATATTGTACAGAAGAGGCCTATTAAATTCCTCTTTTTACTTTTACTTTTTTAAAAGATATATACTACTTATATACTACTTTCTTTATATACTACTAAAAAAGTTCAAGTTAACTGTATTTATTTATTTATTTACTACTTTTTATAATCTTGTGTTGTTTTAAGTTTAATGTTACCTACACGACCTGCGAAATTCCTTGAATGCGCAATCCCGCTCAGCCAATAAAAGTGATCCTGATTTCGGTCGCCCATGCTTTCCCACCCAAGAATTAAAATTAGCATCGACTGAGCGGTGGGCCATCTGGGTCCCAGACTGATGTCAAACCTGGCACCGACCCAAGGCACCCGGGGCCCCACAGGGAGGACTTCGGCAGGGTCGGCCACTCTGGCCCTTTTTCCTTCCTGTTCCTCTATGACATCTTCCTGCCTGGGGGACCTCTGGGAGCCATTCGGTGGGCTCCGCCGGGCCCCTGGAGCCGCGGGATAAGCTCACACAGCAGCTTCTAATTAGAGTTCAGCACTGACAGGTGGAGAGAAACTGGAGGGCTGGGATGCTTTATGCAAGTGTGCAGTTATTTGTGCCGCCCCCAAAGGACCGCGAGCGCAGTCAGTTACTTCCAGAGGGTGTATTTCTAAACATGGCTTCACGGGTGATTTAAAGGGTTCGGTTTAGTAATAACTGTGTTGTAAAATGTTTGAAATCCGCGATAAATCACTGGCCATGACCGGTGTCTAGTATTGCACCGTCCAAGCTGATAACGAGTGACCTTTGAGTGCTGACCGCATGCAGTGCCTTCAAAAGGAGCGCTTATCGCAGCAACGCATTGGAAAGCCGTAACTCGCCACGTACTCCAGTTCCTCCGTCCTCAACATACACACACACACACACACACGCAAGCATACACACATAAAGACGCCTGCCATATAGCCCCGTTCTCCTGGTGTGATCTACAACATTAATTCATCAGCAGCTGTGTTTGTCTGCACACAGGGTGCTAGGTGATATTAGCTGTGACTGATCAACACCACATGTGGATCCCAACCCAGGAGATTTACTGCTCGAACACGGTCATGCCAAAGATCAGACTTCTACTTTCTATATTTTCCTGGATGCAGGCCCTGATATTCAGGGGAAAAAAAACCCCGGATAGAATTAGCTCCGATTTTAGCGTTCGGAAGAACTGGGAGATACTCACAATCTGCCAGACACGAGAATGCACAGCTTTACCTAACACATATAGAAAGGGACTTTTTCAGCCATAACACTAAAGCCATTACTCTTTCCATTTTCCGTATCTCGTTGGGCATGGGTCCAGCAGTGTGCTACTGATGACCCCCATGAGTAATCATCAGTCACAACAATAGATCCACCAACACTAAACTGTGTCTTTCCTGTTTTGCCCTTACGTTTTCCCAGAGTTGACTCCATTGATGGCGTGTGATTCATGCCTTCCTAACTGGCACTCTGCTGGGACGTAACCACCCCGACGAGGCCTTCTGCAGTTCGGACGCCACTGGAACTACAGAAAGGCCCCGCTGAGGAAAAGATTGATTACTTCCTCTTTGGAGATTCCTCGGAATTACTCAGACGGAAAAAGGTAAAACTGCGTTGGAATTCCCCGTATAGGTTTACCCCTCTGAGTTACAGGCAGAAGATGCCAATCGTGGTTGTCATGGTTTGTTCTTAGGGGGGGGGTGGCAGTGCTGGGGCCTCTACATACTGTACAGTTATTTAATACTTTAGTTTCAAACACCCTCCAGAGCCATATCAGTTCTATGCATGGACACATCACTCTCCAATCAACATTTGCTTATTAAGCACCATTACTCAAAATAAAAATATCATTTAAACCAGTTTAACTACACTGCAAAAGTAATGCATGGCTTTAAATGCATTAAAATCCCTGCAGAAAACTAGCAAGCCTTGCATAAAATGCACTGTTAAACATTCCCATAAGGAAAGAATTCCCTCAGTCCAACTTTTTTCCAATGTTTCAATTAGTGTTTTGGCCCAACCTGAAGGAGGTTATAAGAAATGTCGCTGATTTCTAATTCATATTCTCAAAGTATGCACCTCTGTGATCGGGATTTTCACAACAAAAGCTTTTTGGCTAACTGGGTGGACTGAGAAACCCCTGTAAATGCACGTTGTGTTAAGCATAAACACAAAATGATTCAACCACCAAACGGACAGCAAAAATACTAAGACAGCTATGTAAAAATAGATTTAATTTCAAAGTAGAATACAACATGTGATGGAAAAGCAACCAACTGCAGTCTTTTTGTAAAACAGTGTCCCGCCAATTTCTCTCCCGTTGCACGTTGCAAGTACAATGCAACCTCGGTGGCTGGAGTAGTCTCTTCTCTGCTCGTGTCGTTTCCCCCGAAAACCTGGGCTGTTGCAGCAGTCTGTTTCTGAGCCCGGCTTCGCTCCCACAAAAGCATCTTAGGTAGTAGGATCATCTCGGTTTCATCCTGAGCGCATCGCGGTGTTGAGGTGCTCTCCCCCTCCCCCCCCCCCCCCCCGGAAAACCAGCAGAGCTGTTAGCTGAAGGGTTCCCAGAGGTCTGCCCTGGGAGCAGATTCGAGGTCACTCCGAGCCAGCAGGTTTCATCGCCGACCCATTCGTAGTGCGCTGCCTCCGTGCATTTTCACACAGTCTCGCCTGTCCTTCACCTGTGAACCAAGCAGGAAATTGCATCGGTCAGCGCTGTCACTATCAATCAAAACATCATTACTGCGTACCTATAGGAAATGCCTTGGACCAAAATGTGATTTCTAAGTCCAGATGTTGGCCCTTTACTCTCCTAAGAGCATATAAATAGTTTAGTGCAATTACATATCTAGTATCAATAAAAACCCAATGTTTTCCTTTAAAGGATATCTCAGTGCATGAATGATATGGTACCTATAAATAAACTAAATCCCAACAGAGTGATTAGAACGCCGAGAAGGACCATGTCCATGTCACTGAGATACATGCAACTGATTCTAACTTGACTCTATCTTATGACTTCATTCTCTCCAGTTTGATTTTATTAAGAATAAAGAATAATAAGAATAAAATAACCAGCTGGTAAAATGAGCTTATGCAGGAAAAGGCCTCACCAATGCACAGATGTGTGTTTTCTATAAACAAGTACAATAAAACACACAAATGAAAATGACAAAAGGCACTGATTCAGGATACTGCATTTCACTTGATGGTTCCTCGGTTCTGATTTGCTGAGCCAGTCAATTAACACGCCTGTGACCTCACAACAGCTAATTTAAATATGAGGCTACTGTCCTAACCAGAAATTAGCTCTCATACCTTGTGGCTTAGCTAGTACTTTGAAAACATTTGATTATTCCTGAGTTAATTATTATCGATAAAGATTTAGCTCCCTTTTTTAATACTATGGTGTGCTAAGGCCTATCCAGAGACTTCCTCGCGCCAAACTCCATTAAAAAAATTCGGACAATTTAATGTAGCCCAGATTATCACACAGGTGCATACCTGGTAGAACATAGTAGAACATGGCACATGGTAGAACCTTTTTCTGAAAATGCGGCATGCATGTGATCCACCTGGCAGCCCTCAACTCAATAAAATGTCAACTTTAATAATCGGTTCTCACTGCTCGCCATCAGGAGGAAGACTGTGGGAGTTACTGGAGAGGCGGTTATTAAAGTTGAAATTGTGTTGAAATAAGTGCCATTTGGCGTTGTGGATTTATAAATATTTTTTAAAGTTATGTTCTACCAAGTGTGGACGTTCCTGTAACGAAGGCGACATTAAATCGCCAGACACGTACTGGTTCTGGGTGTCGGATTGGCTCGTGAGTTGAACTTTACCCCTTTCCGCTGGTTGCTGAGGCAGAACGTGCAGATGGTTCTGGGTTGCTTGCCTCCCCCGGAGCCCAAGCAGGGCTGCCCGTCCTCCCTGCCGTCCCCCACCACCAGCACGTTGGCGAGGTGCGAGATGTAGCTGGACGCCAGGCGGAGGGTCTCTATCTTGGACAGCTTCCTGTCCACCGGTTCCGTGGGGATGAGAGTCCGCAGCGCCGTGAAGGCGCTGTTGACGCTCTGGGTCCGGTCTCTCTCCCGGGCGTTGGCGGCGTTCCGCTGCCGGACCACCACGCCGGCCACCCGCCGGTACTGCTCCACCGGCGTCCCGCAGCAGCCGTAGCCCTGGTCGGTGCTGCCGTCGCTCCCGCTGCGGTTCCCCTCCTCGTCGTCCGACATCGCGGCCAGGTCTGCGGGGTAAGAGAAGGGATGCGTCGACACCGGCCGCAGCATAGTGAAAGCCATGATAGGAGAACGGGTGTTTCACCGGGGGAGGGAGGGAGGGGGGATCAATCCCTTAATATTTGTACACAAACAGTCGCATGCAGGCCGCTGCAACCACACCGTACCGCCAGCAGAAGTCCGCTTCCAACAGCAGCAGATTGTTTTGACACTTCCCCATAGACGGTCCAGTCTGCTGGTCAACAGCTACTGCTGCTGCTCTTATAGCAGCGAGGGGAGGGGTCGAGTACACGCAGGGGCTCCCATCCTCCCAAATGCTGTGGTCGTGTTAAATCAAAGGCGTCAGTTGGGTATGGCAAGGTATGGGCAGCTACCATATGTGAGCCGAAGAGACTCCAAATGTGATCTTGCAGTTTTTATCATTATGATCAGGACAAATGGCCAGACAATCTATGTGGAAGCCATATATAATAGTCACATCAGAGGAGCATTCAAGGACCGATGTTACCTCCAAGCTGAGAGTTTGGTGACCTACAGATAATAATTTATCACACTGACAAGATAATAGTATCTGATCAGCCATTGCTCCACTTTGTCCCCCGAAATTTAGTGCAACTAAGCAGGTTTTTAAGTTTTAGTGGAAAATTATATTAGATGCAGGGACTTTTAAATTAGGGGATCAATATAAAATACCTTACAGAATAATGTTGTACTGGCTTTCAAAATCAATTTTGCACATCAGCTTAATTTTGACAAGCACTGAGTAAAACACACATCAGAATACTGACCAACCTTGAGCATCTCTCATATGTTGTATCTGTGTGAGAGAGAGAGAGAGGGGAGAGCAGAGAGAAATGGCCTACAAGATACGTACTCATCAGCTGTGAGTCTTAGGAGAGTAAAAACAGTTTTGTTTCGTATCCGGCTCAGATGGATCTCCCTCCAGGACGGCCTGGCCCCCGGCCCCTGTCCCTCAGAGGGCCAATATGATCGGCGGTTCCACAGTGAGCCCAGCTTTAGTTTGTCTAATGGGTTAAGTGCTGTGGGTAAATAAACACTCAGCAGATGCTGGAGGTGATCAAGCCTGAACTTTCTCTGTGGAAACTAAGCAAATGGCTTCCAGATTGACTTGTGCTGCTGGAGGGAGGGAGGGAGGGAGGCACTGGTGGAAAGGAGAGAAAGTGTCATCAAAGGGCCTGTTTTCACAAACACAACCCCTCGACACATCAAACCGGGGCACCCCGGCCTCAGCTGCACCAACAATTGCGACCCGTGCAGAACCTGGTTCCACTCATAAAGCAGGACACCACAGTGTTTTTTTTACCACGCTCAGCCGGCCAGCAACACGACCCCGCTGCACTTTCTCTCCCCCTATACGCCACCACTGCTTCACAGTTTGGAACCGTAAATACTTTAGCCCCCCCCCCACGCCCCCATTTCAACGTAAAGGAATGCCATTACAAAGCCTGTTGAGGTGATTAAACACCTAATGAAGTGTGTGGTGGCTGGGGGGCGTGTGTTAAGGAAGATGCGACAATGATACGTGGCGAGAATTTGATACTACATATTAGGGTTTGACAGATATGGTTTTTTGAAGGCGACATCTTAAATTATCTTTAAATTTGATGATTTTCGGGCCAGAAATTCCAAAAAGTTACAACCATGCTATGCTTTCCCCCAGGATTTTATTCTTGTCAGGGTGGAAAAGCCTCTGAAACAGCATTTAGACCATCATGGGACAGTAAAACTCTCCATTGAAAGTCATACTAATGAAAGTTTTAGGTGGGTCAGCAGCTCCTTCAGGCAGGGTGAGGCAGGTTTCATGACAGGTTTTACAGACTGACACCCCTGACTAAATTGTTGACTAGCCAACAATTTAATTTAACACCAATACCGATGAACTGATATTGGTCTATCCCTTGGTACGTAATAAAAAAATATTCCTGGTAGGACAATCGTAGAAAATGAAAAGAGAGAGGTGATTAAATATTCCAAAAACTGAGAGTAAGAAAGAAATAACAGATCCCTGAATGGAATCAGAAGTCCAGACCGAGATAGAGTGGAAGTGAGAAGGATCTCCTCTGAGGCGAGCTGCCGGGAGAGACTGTGGTCAGATAACTTGACTCACCGAGTTCATCAGAAACAGCTGCACTGGGGAGAAACTCGGCAGCTCCTCCTAACAGCCAGCTGCAGCCCGATGCTCATGTTTTTTTTTTGTTGATTTTTGTGAATTTCTGCTGTGGAGAGTGAGAGTGGACAGTGGACAGTGACAAGAATGACAAGCAGAGGAGTGAGAGGGTGGGGATGACCTGCAAAGGCCGAAGCCATGATTCCCCCACGGTTTAATATCAACGCTGGCGTAAAGCTGCATTATGTTTTTTATTTTTTTATGTAAAAATGAAAGTCTAGTTCATGAAGTGGGGCTGCGACAGAGAAGACTGGCCCCTCCCCCTTCATTGAGTCGCTGTGGATTCGCTCCATTCACCCCGATGATGTTTTGGAGTCGGTATCTACACTGGAGGGAAAGTTTTCTCAGAGGAAATAATGATGAATCAAAACTTACGAGCCGAACGGCCACAGCTCCGAAAGAGCAGGGAGCTAGCTAGCGCCTTGGCTATCGCTACAGGAAGCTAAGGGTAGTGAAGTCTTCAAAAATACAAATAGTTACCTCTCGCTGCCACTGGGGGCCGCCAACGACTACATTACAGAAAGTTACAGAAAGCTAATTACAGCAGAGAGCCAATAGAAACATTGAGTGAAGAGGTAATATATATATCATATAATAATAATGTGTTGTCATTTGATCTTTTTTGGCTCGAGAACGATGCTTTTTAGATTTCAAAGCTGAAGTGCTCACTCACCCACCGATATAATATGGGCATTTTGTGATATGGGACAGTAAAAATCCTATTTATTGCACCTTTAATGTACACTAATGAAATGTTCAACAACAGCCAATATCTGTCACAACTGCATGTGATCCAAAAATAACCCTAGGCATGATATATACCAAGAACGGTACCTGCAATAGCTCTGAAAAAACAACAAAACAACAAAATACTTCAGACATGAGCAGACTGAGTATCTTACAAGACACTTCGCAAGATTAGAAGTGGATACTTTTCACGCAAAGGACAACTCCTAGGTAGCCCCCCAGTACAGTAGCAACGGTATTATCTTTCAGTTAACTCTCTGACATGACCTCAAGATAAGACTCCCCCCCCTCCCCCCCCCCCCCCCCCATCTCCCCCCTCTTTAGCCTCCTGAAGACACCGATCGTCTTACACAGCTCTTGACAGTTTGAGCAGCCGAGACAGGTGGGACGGCGTGTCAGTAAAAGTTCAGCAAATGGGCCTCGGCCACATTCTTCACTTGTTTCACCTCTCGCCCGAAGACGATATGAAAGGTATCTCAGCGAAGCCTTCCTTTCAGACACCCCATTCACCTTTCTTATGAGATGAAGTCACTGTGAGAAATAGGTCCCGCGTTCCAAATGTGAAAATGTTGAAAGTTTTACAGGCGGACATTTTTCTTGCCTTACACTTACGGCCGCAAAAGGTAACATCAGAGCTAAAATCAACAACCCCGGGGGCCGTTTTACGGGACAGATATCTAAAAGAAGCAGGTGTCTCTTGATCCCGGGGCTGATGAACTAGTGTGTCATCATCTCCCCCGGGACCCCTGAAGGCCCCCCCCCCCTTTCATACAGCCAGAACATCGAGTCAAGCCCCCACGATACAGGAAGTTGACTCACACGCGATGATTCTTTGGGAGAAGCCCTCCGCAGCCTTTAATGTCCACCGGGCTGGGCTTGGAAGTTCCTCTGGCCCACGTCTGACGGCTTCCTTCGAAGTCACCGGGGACCACGGAGCCGTGGCCCTCCGCGGGTCAACAAAGATTATCGTGCCGGAGAAATCTACAAGTTGGCTATAAAACCGTGTCTGACACGATGGAACGGCCACAGCCTGAGGGTTTGATAAAGGAGGCTAAAAAAAGACCCATCCGTTTTAGCCTTGAGGTCATTCTGCCGACACTGGACACGGCAGTCATATCCTCACCGTTGATTGGCAAGCAGTCTTGTGACCCAGAGTGATGGTGTATGCCTTTGTTCATTGTGGAAGTTTTATGTTTGCCGACATGTACAGTAGGGTGTTATTGCTTGTTTTCATGGCTATATCCTTTTCAGGAGACTTGGGGGTAGGGGTAGAACGGGGTAAAATGAGCCACTTTTTACATTTTGTGCTACTAAGGCAAAATAAATGTGTATTTATTTCAAACAATAATTGCAATGTATACTTAAGGTTGCTGGCCATTCATGGAAATTAAAATATTTAGTGTAGCTAGTACAGAAGTTTAGAACTATGACACATTAAAAAGGGTCTTTTGTCTCAACTAGTGGCACATTTACCTCATAGTTATGACCTCATATTGTACCTTATGCAGCTTTAAATGAATATATACTAAAGCCTAGTATTAGACACAAGAATCATCTAACCCACAGGCCTGACTTAACTAGTTCTCCCCTAAACATACGTGTGTGTGTACATGTGCGTGCATACATGCATGTTTGTGTTTTGAATGGACGGCATTGTGTCTGAAAATAGTCATCAGCAGTCTCCGGTCCACTGAGACACATAGTTGCGTTTCCCATGAGGGGTTGGTGGCCGGGGGCCACCGAGGGCTCAGCCCCGTCTGATCTGACCAGCAGCCTGGTTCTCATGACACCTGACCCAGTGTGCTTCCTGTGGTCAGGCTGCAGCTTTGTGCCATGAAGAGGCCGGGCTCTGCCAAAAGAACCTCTGATGCAGAGTCGCCGTGTGGAGTATCACCTTTTGTGTGCGACGATTTCGATTTACACATTAATACTCTATGTGTGTATCGCCGACCTCCTGATACTCTGGGGGTTCGTTTTTGGCTCTTTAATGTTTACATGGTTGCCCCCTCTGCTGGTCGGGAGTGGTACTGCAGTAGTAGAAGCATTTCAGGGTCACAGGGGCGTGGAGCCTCTCCCAGCATGCATTGGGTGGACATCACAGGTTTAACACAGATAGACAGACACTCATATTCATGTCTACGGGCAATCAGATGTAACAATGCTTGACGATGTACTTGATGATAGATTACCTATTAGCAGCAAGGACTTAGAAATGACCAGAGACAAAAAAGTGAAAAATATCTTTTAATAATAATTAATGGTGCATTACAATTTAACTATGTACTAAATAGTCAATCAATTAATTATCTTTTTTTTTTTTACTGGTCAGGTAGTTCAATTCTAGCTGTTCAAATATAACAATGCTTTATCTTGTGCATAGATTCATAAACAAGAGCAAAAGGGGCATTTCATTTCTTCGTCATTTTGAGCGTTTTTCATTATCATCACCAAATTGATCCGATACAGGAATACCATGTCTCAGAAATATATTATATTTTGGCTTTTGTTTTCAACAAATTCAATGTATGACTCCAATAAATACATGTTCAATTCACAAAATGCATTAACAAATAAATAAATAATCTTCTACACTGATAAATAAATAGTTAAATAAATTAATAAATACACAAATACATTATTTTGCGAAATTAGGAAGGGTTTGAGGTAAATTAAGAGCTAGACGGCATATAAAATAATACTGAAAGGTAAATTATTGCAATGCAGTTCAATTCATAGAAAATAATACAAAATATTTACATTTTTCATCAATACTGACATTTTTATGAATTTATATTCATATTAATTCCCTATTTAATAATGTAAAGTGAGGGTATTGCTTCTATTAAAAGGCAGGGGTAGGAAGATGCATGCATGTGAAAGCCAGTCTGCGAACCAACAAGTCTTTCTCTGACTCGGTCGCCTCATTTATATGAATTTCCAAAAAGTGTATAAATAGAAAATGAATGAAAAAGTTATTGTATTTCCCAGTTAGTCCTCAGAGCTGCAGTCGTCCTCTTCTCCGTGTCCTTTGAAGCAGGCCGACTCGTAGTGCTTGTTAAGGTAGGACTTCAGGGCGAAGCTTTTGTCGCAGCGCTTGCACGCGTAGTGCTTGAAGGCCGAGTGTGTTTGCATGTGGGCTCGCAGGTTCGAGCGGTCGGCGAAGGCTTTGCCGCAGTGGGCGCAGGCGAAGGGTTTCTCCCCGGTGTGGGACCTCATGTGGCCTTGCAGCAGCCAGGGCCGGCTGAAGGCCTTCCCACACACCTTGCACTCGTGCCTCAGGTCGTGGGTCAGCATGTGCATGGCCAGCGCCGGCATGGAGACGTACGCCTTGTGGCAGGTCGGACACTTCCTGGCCTGCTGGCTGTCCAGGCTGCGGTGAGTCTGCTTGTGTCTGCTCAGGTTGGACGACGTGGCGTAGGACTTGCCGCACTCGGCGCACGCGTGGCGCCCCTTGGGCTTCCCTTTGGCGTGGCCGCGATCCGGGGAGCCGGCTTCCTCGCTGTCGTCCGATTGGCTGTCTGCCTTGCGGGGACACCTCTGGGCAGGCCTCTGACGGGTGCGCCCGTCAGAGATGAGGAAGGCGCCGACGGTGCAGCCCTTGGACCCGGGGCTCGGCAGGCTGCTGCTGTCTGACTCGGCCGTGGCGCTGGAGATGGGGCTGTCTGGATGCTCCATGTCGTGGTCGGAGAACTCCTCCCCGCCGCTGCCCCCCACACTCCCCGGGGAGTACAGGGGCCCCGAGGAGAGCCCGGTCTGCCTCTGCTTGGAGCCTGGCTCCTTTGTGCTCTGCAACACTGATGGGATGATGTAATCCTGGATGTAGCCTGGGAGGGGAAAGAGACATTTAATACAGAGAAGGGACAGGATCTTTTGTACACACACTCTTTGGTAGGAGTTTTTCACTGTTAGTTGTGAAACATCTAACAATGTTTTTCTTCGGGAATGCATTATGTCTTCATGATCTCCGTCTTTTTCAGCCTCCTGATGTGTAAAGAAAAAAAACGCTCTTATTCCGCAAAAAAGGCTTGAATCAATATGAAACTGTATACAGGAAGCTGTTTGTAAGTGCCAGGTTCAGCAAGCCTTGAGAATGAAATATTAATGAGTCTTCGGGTGCACAGTTTTGAACCGATCAATACCTCAGCTGGCTCCAACAAGTTGCTATCGTAAAAAAAAAAAAATCGTAAAAAGGCCATCGCAGACGAAGACAAGTCATACTCGCTGACGCCGACAAAACAAAACAGTCGCGGTGCGATAGTCCTGCTCCCGATCAATCCACCTGTCGCCGCCTGCTAGTGGCAACACATCTAAATCTGTGGTGAAAGGGGGAGTGAGGTGGGGGGGGGGGGGGGGGGGGGGGGCAGGGAAACCGAGCGTCTCACCAAGTGAAATCCCCTAAATCACTAAATCATTTTAATCAGATCATTCCCCATCTGTGGCGGGGGTTTTTTTCAGACTGTTCACGAGTATGGTAATGGAGAGATTGAGTGACAGGTGGGGGTGTGATTTGGCGATTGGGAAAGGGAGGGTTGGGGAAGGAGGGGGGGTCGGGGTGTGTGTGTGTGTGTGTGTGTGTGTGTGTGCAGGGGGGGGAGGTTAGAGTCTGATCTTGACAGCATGGTATATTGAGCCCCCTTCCCTCCCCCCCCCCCCCGCCTCAACCCCCCCACCTCAACCCCAACCCAACAACACAAAGGGAACCAAGACAGCTGGCATCCTAAATCTGGGGACAAATGATCCAACTCCGGCACGAGATCTGCGACACTTTGGAGGGACATTCCGCTCAGAGCACATTTCTTTGGATGTTGGGGGCGGGGGGGAACAAAACAAAACAACAACCCCCGAAAACATATTGCCGGTAGCGAAGGTCACACGCGCGCGCACAGCCGGGTCTCTCATCCTCCGCAGAAGATGAAAATATACTGTCTGCGAATTTACTGCTCATGTTACACTTTATTGAATTACCTGCAGCACTCTCTCTTTCCCAGTCAATACCCATTCTCTGAAAAACCCTGTTCCATCACCTCTCGCCGCTCCACATATGGATTGTGTTGCTGCAATCCTACCCCCTGTGGCTATCTAACATCCTGTAGGATCAGATGGAGGAGAGAGAGATAGGAGATGGGGGGTGGGGGGGGGGGTGGCAGATGATAAGAGACTCAAGGGCAACTGCACCATCTAAGGACAAGCCAGTCCCATGTGGCTATTTGCTTTCTTCTGAGTTTTTTTTTTTGTTAGTTGGACCTCACAAAGGCTTCGATGGGATGGTGCGCCTGAACCCTGAAGCCTGCATGCATGTATATATCACCATGCATGCGCACAATAGTATTAAAGCCAAAGGCCGCTGTGTGATCCGGTGGGGTATTAAGCTGATTGGGCCGGCGTGACCTGAATACTATTTAGCATCCGCGGAGTTAGAAAACAAAAGTCCTGAAGCATGGGGTAGGGCGGGGCGGGGTGGGTGGGGGTACCCCCCTGGCTCTGGGGGGGGTGGGTGGGTTGGGGTTTGCAAAGGGGGATTAGGTAGCAAAGACAGCGACATAACCCACAGCATGAATCTGTTGTTTCAGAGCTTTCTGGGAGGAAAAACTATCCGGCGCTTCTTGTAAACACACACTTCTCCGAATGAAAAAATAGTTCTAAAATCCATCCCAGTAAATATCGAGAAGCAGCACACACAACAACAACAACAACGGGGCATGAAGTGCCCGAACGCAATTCAAAGTGACAATTTGTAAATTTGTGAAGTGAACTCACCATTTTCGCTCAGACGCACGGCCAAGTTGGCGGCAGACTCTGCAATGGCATGTGTCACAGTGCAGGACTCGTCCCAGTGCTGCTGGTGCTGATGGTAGTAGTTGGAGGAGGAGAAATCGTGAGCCTTCGGCTGCTTCACCAAAAAGGAGCGGGGCATTTTTGTCCTGATGCACACTGACGCTAACGCCTCATAGAAAAAAAAAATTGGAAAAGATAAAACAAAACCCTCCTTCCACAAAAAAAAAGAAGTGCGCTCTGCTTCCAGGCGGCCTTTCTGAAGAGGCCACAGAAAGCAAAATGGAGGCTTCAAATGGTGCTTTAAAAAAAAAAGGACTGGAGAGGACTGCCAGAGGGGGAAGAGAAAGAGAAAATAGTGAAAGCACCAGTGAGAGAGAGAGAGAGAGAGAGAGAGAGAGAGAGAGAGAAAGGAGAGGACAGGGAGGATGGAGAGGAAGAGAGAGAGTGGCGGCGGCAGAGAGAGAGGAGAGAGACAGAGAGAGAGAGAGAGAGAGGAGAGAGAGAGAGAGAGGGAGATGGCTGGACTAGCTGAGCTCAGCACTACTGCAGCCTTTTATATGTGGGGCACGAGCCCCAAAGATCAGGTGGTGCTTTGGAAGAGGGAGCTGCTTAGCATTAATCCATCAAACATCCCCGGGGACACACATCAAATTACCGCGAGCCTTCTGTGCATCTCCCTGCACGGGCGCACACACACACACACACACACACATACAGTCAACTACCCCCCAGCCACCTCCTCCTCCTCCTCCTCCTCCTCCTCCTCCTTTTACCCCTTCATCTCTCCTCTCCTACAGAAGGGGGGGAGCAGACAATAGCAGTGCAGAAGCACGTGGGTGACACTACACACAACATCTTGTCCTCCATTGTCTTTCAATGAAGTAGCTGACACAATTTATGCTGCTCCAGATCAGCCCCCCCCCACCACCACCTCCACCTCCACCACCTCCACCACCACCATCACTATCCCCACGTCTGATATTTCATCATCATCCAAGGATCTGGCTCATTATTGAAACATAATGGGGTGTTCAACTGCGAGAACGTGGCCTCGTAAAAGAGGAATCTGGGTTTCGCCGCGTGCGTGTGCAGCAGAATGTTGGTCAGTGTTAACGTGCACGCCCACCTACTGTCTGCATACAGCTGGCTATATCTATATATCGTTTACTGGATTGTCATGTACACTGATTCAGCAGTTACACTCCTTTAGATTTCATGCCGCATTTGCTTCCTCCTTGCATCCTCTGTACGTATATATCCTCTGGCAGTTTTATGCCCCTCCGAAGATTCTCCGACCCCCCGTATAACCCTCATTCCACACACAATAGCCCCCACGCTGATTTCCGGTCGGTCGGCCGTGACAGGCTGACCCCTGGGTGCCGGCGGGGTCACGGGGGCCAAGTTGTGGTTGGTCGGAGAGACGGCAGCTTCGAGGCAGCTTGGGTGGCTCACACAGATGGCCCGTGTGAGGTACAGTTCAGTTTGGCTAGATCATAAAAAAAATATAGATAATCTCACAGACAGATGTTGATGGTGGGGGGGGGGGGATTTTCCAACAGCGCCTCATATTGTGACATTGTTTTCAGTGGAGGCATCCCTTCTTGTCTGGTCTGCACTAAAAGGTGCTGGCATGAAACGGAAATGAATGAAAACAATGCTTTCAGAGGTCTGTTCATTTTGCCACAATGGATGTGTTGGTATAGTAGTAGTAGTAGTAGTAGTAGTGGTAGTAGTGGTAGTAGTGGTAGTAGTAGTAGTAGTGGTAGTAGTAGTAGTAGTGGTAGTAGTGGTAGTAGTAGTAATAATAGTGGTAGTAGTGGTAGTAGTAGTAGTAGTAGTAGTAGTAGTGGTAGTAGTGGTAGTAGTAGTAGTAGTAGTAATAGTGGTAGCAGTAGTAGTAGTAGTAGTAGCAGTAATAGTGGTATTAGTAATAGTGGTAGTAGTAGTAGTAGTAGTAGTGGTAGTAATAGTGGTAGTAGTATAATAGTAGTAGCTGTAGCCTAGTAGTAGTAGCAGTGGTAATAATAGTGGTAGCTGTAGTAGTAGTAGTAATAGTGGCAGTGGTAATAATAGTGGTAGTAGTAGCAGTAGTAGTAATAGTGGTAGCAGTAATAGTAGTAGTGGTAGTAGAAACCTTTACCTGATATGTATTTCTCCATACTAAAAACCACTAGTTTGTAAGTAACAAGCACAAGATTCTATTAAGTTTAACAGTCAACAGTGAGTTACCTTTATTTTGTAAATGTGTCACCTGCTTCACGTGGTGGGTTTAGGAATGAAACTCTTTGTATTTATGCTGCAGTGATGTCATCGATGAGTAATGAGAAAGATTTCCCAGAGGATCAGGATGACATCAGGCAGCATGAGTCAGACGTTTTAGAAAGTGGTAACACAGTGCATTATTATTATTGTTATTATTATTGTTATTATTATTATTATCATCATCATCATCATCATCATCATCATCATCATCATCATCATCATCATATCACAGTGGAAACGTTTGACACATAACTGACACTATTATCTTTCCAGTAACGTCTGCATGAGAACTTCGGTCATTCCAAGCCCTATCATAGCATGACCTACAGTAATACGCATTAGTGATGCCGACTGATACTGTGTGTGATTAAACGCATAGTGAGTGGAGGAGAGACGGGCTGCGGGGCCTGTTTAGCAGTGATAAGTGAGATCATTTGTGCTAATCACATCCAGTCATTAGAGAACCATCTGAAAAACAAACGCGGGTCCTTTTCACCAGGCGTCTTTTCAGCACCTCGCCGAAAACCCCTCTCTCTCTCCGGCATCCGACAATGAGGCAGCTGCAAGCCAGTGAATGAGAGTGATTGTCTCTTTTCTTTTAATCAGCAGTCAGCGAGCGAGAAAAAGAGAGTTTCCCCTCTTCAATCTGCGCGTGTTTTTTCCCCTCTTCTTCCAGGGTTAATTGTGGTTGGTTGCGGAGAGCGCCTCGTGATTGATGTTCCGACACATTTCATACATTTTTTTACACACCCCGGTTTGTGCGCGCGGCGTTGCGGATGGCCCGCAGAGATTTGTCTCGCGCTCTTTGCTCCGCGGAAGCAAACGACTGGGAAAAAAAACTCCCAAGTCAATTTGGAGGTGACTGGTTAGAAGTTCCTGCACAATCAGCCGCGTCCGCGCCAAGACACCTCGAGGGAGGAGGCGGGATGAGAGGTCAGCGGAGGAGAGGGGCGGGGGGGGGGCACGCCAAGCCGTCAGGTGCGGTGAGTGACAGGGAATAGGGTGGGATGCAAAAGCAGGGGGGCGGGGGTTGTACAACTACATTTTAATCTAGTCAGGCCTCAGTTCTGATAAAAGGAATCTGTCCATCTCTCTCCTTTCCATTTTGGGGGTCATCAATCAAACGTGTCACTGGCCTCTGCTCTGGCGGATGTCGGGGTCTCGGGGGAACAGCTGGGGGTTGCGCGAGTTGCAGATGCTCTCCAAAAGAGTGGCAAAACCAGAGATGGAGGTGGATGGTGAGAACGATGACATGACGTGATGGTGGTGTGATGCTGCGAGACAGACAGCAGAACAACAGGTGTATTACACACACCGCAAATAGGCTTTCCAAAATCATTGAGAATAAATAAGGCATTAACAGGGTTGTCTGCAGGTTTCATCCACATTTAAGACGTTTTAAAGGCGAAATGAGATAAATGCAAACCTGAAAACAGCTTTGCGGCTATCAGAATGCAGATCTGCACTGACTAGGCTGGTTTTGCACCGGGAAAACCTGAAATTTAAGACCTAAAATGCTTTCTTTAACTGTGCTCTTTCCCAAGACGTTTCCAGGCCTTGAGTTTAGATAATAGAATCCAAGACCTTTTCGGGTGCTGCAGACACCCTGTATAATCCTTGACACCCATTCGCCTGTGTCTGTTTTAAAGCACCTCAGTGATGATATGCAGACTAGCGCACGATCTTAGCATGTCGAGAACATTCCCGCCTCCATCTGGAACGTGTAAAAAATGATCATGCAGCACACATTAGCGAAATAACCCAGTTTATCGCCTGAAAGTCCCTGTCCCGGTGTCCTTGGCACCTGATATTGATAGGGACCTCCCCCGCGCCCAAGTGAATTAACCCCCCCCCCTCCTCCCGCCACCTCACCCCAGGATACTCGCCTTGGATTTCGCACTGCCAATAATGCCACTTTTTTTTTTTTTGGGCCCCCGGGGGTGTACGTCACCCCTCCATTTCTGTTCAATATACAATCAACTGATGGTGTCATTGGGGGTGACATTGTCTCTACAAGTGTCATTCGCCGGCCTTGAGAGCACTTACACTAAATGGCTCTTTGCCAAATAGCCCTTGAGCACCGGCCAGTTCAATTGCACTGTCAAAGGGAGAATTACCTGCCGCGGGCCCCCGAATGGGCGCTGATAAAGGACACCGGGAATCATTTGGCTAATGTCCGCATTAAAAAAGCTCATTGCGCAGGTGAAAGCAAGTGTCGGAGAGCGATCGCTCGCATCTGCATAAAGCAGGGGGTGAAATGGGAGCGGGGCGCCGTCGATTTGACTTAATTGAGAGGCACGTGGCGAACTTGGGGGCCGCAAGAAAGTGGGGGTCGGTAGTTGGAAAAGGAGGGAGGTATTGAGAAGAGGGGATTGAGAGGTTTCAATGGGTGTGATAGCAGCCAGCTGTAAAGCTATGAGTACAGACTGGGTGCTTATAGAGTTGCACGGGGTGGGGGGGGTGACACTGGGGAGAGGTGAGGTGGGGCAGGTTGAGGAGGGGGTCTCTCACCCTTACACTCTTTGTCTCCTGGCCATCTGCTGGGGTTTCATAATGGGCATCAGGGTGTGTGAGAGAGCAGGAGGGGAGGGGAGGGGTGGGGTGGCGGGTGGTGTGTGTGTGTGTGTGTGTGGGGGGGGTTACATTCCGTCACCTTACAGCCGTCCACACTGCAGGGCCTCTAGATGAGCCTGGCCTGGCTGCAGACGCTACTGGCACTGGGAGAGAAATGTAAAATTTACAGCTCAAATGACTCTCCATTTCATCAGCCAGTTTGCCTCTGACTGGAAGGGGAGGAAATACTTCTATTTGTTAGGAGGAGACAGTATTTCCCATTTACACCCTGTTTCACATTTTACACGTGCCACCAAAGGAGTGTAAGATTGGACAAAACTTTATTGATCCCTGCGGGGGAAATTAGGTCGCTGGAGCGGGAAAAAGCAAGAGGATACAGCAGTAAAATAAGCAATAAAAACAAACACAACGTGATGTGTTTGCTGGTGTAAATATGTGACTTAGATCGGTATTGGTTGGGGCTATGGGAAGGAGTGTATGGTTAGAGTTGTTACTGCATTCACTTCTAGTTACTTCCAGATTTTGCTAAACGGTGGGTTACTAAATCAGGAGTATGCATCAGTGTAACGTAACAGAAAATCAACAAAACTATATATGTGTGTGCCAGTGTAGAAATGTGAGTATATCAATTCTCCATGTAATTTTATGAGAGTAACATTTCTCATTTCATGCTCACCATAAAAAATGCAAATCAACACACAGAAAAAAAAAATCGTTCTCATTTAGCTAATTGGCACTCTCGCCATGGGTCTGTTTGTGTGTGTGTGTGTGTAGGGGGGGTATTGACCCTCTGTGAGCAGATGGGCTCCTCTGCACCGCTCTGCTCAGGCCCTGAACACACACCAGGTCGCGCAAGGAGAATGGATGTGGGAGTGTGTGTGTGTGTTTGTGTGTGTCAGCGGCCATCTGACACTTCCCACAACTGGTCTGCGCTTTCCATCTGAATGTAATAAATGGAGTGCAATCAGGCAGCGGGAGTTAATTATCGCGAATGCCGCGTCACTCCGGATATTTCACGTGATAATCAGGGGGCTCTACGACGGACAAAAAAAAAATAGATATGGACGCCTGCGTTTTAGGAATTTATGATGCTCTTACCCAGAGCCACTTAGGTGAGACGCTGAGCTTCAATTCCTAGATCACCAAAAAGAAAAGGTCAGGGTCTTAAAGGGGCAGGCCGTCCTCGGATGCTCTTACACTCGCGTTGCATTATGGTCTATCTTGGCTACTGTCAGTTGAGAAATTGGTGTCTCCTCCTCTTCTATGATGCATTTCTCCCTGTATGTAGTCCCTGGTCATGTCATCTACATTTGGCCTGTTAAAAATGCACCAGCAAACAGAAACCGTTTCCATTAATGCGTTTACAACATTCCTGTGACCGTATCACCATCACGTAAGAGAGAAAACTAGGAAAAGAAATAGAATAAAAGCAAAGGAGAATGCTGGGAATGTTATAGAGCCATTATTCTAGTCTATTGCAGTATTATTATATAGTCTTCCTTGAAAATCTTCAGTCTTGATTCAGTATCTCCAAAAACAAAAAGCTGTTCAAACTTGTTCAATGTACAGCAACTGAGGCTCCCACTGCTTATCCTAAACTAAGCAACCACCAGTTGCTTAGTTTTTGCTCTTCCGAGGTGGTCCTCTACAGGGAGACCGGAGAGTAAAGCTAGGTGGGCTCAGAGGGTGACTTGGGGGGGGGGGGGGGGGGGTTGTTCACATCCAATTATGCTGGCGGTCCATGCTGTCTACCGATACAGTGGGGCTAACGGCGGGGCTTGTCCATCACAGCAGATACAATTACAGTGATTGAGGGCTCGTCCGTTTTCATTTCTGCCTCTGCCACATCCATCGCCGCCTGGCTGATGGGAGGTTCAACTCTTTCTATTGGCTTTGAACACGGTCCCAGTATTTTTAAATGTGACCATTTTCGTGCCAAATATTCAATTCCGATTCAATGTTTCCCCCAGAGTTTAATTCCTGTCAGGGTGGAAAAGCCTCTGAAACAGCATTTAGACCCATCAAGGGACAATAAAACTCTCATTCTTTGAGTTAGTAACTCTTTCTGGTGGGGAATGGAAGGGGAACACTGGGATACATTACTACTTTTAAATAAACAATTAAGTTACAAAAACATTAAACAGTTAAATAAAATGAACACTACTGCCTGTGAGGGCATTCGGAGTCGGTGCACTCGTTGCTGTTGGTCCTCGGAAGTCCCTAAGAGCTCAGTGGTTCTCAATCCAGTCCTCAATGACCCCGTCCTGGAGGTTTTAGTATCATGAAAACCTGAAGCCTCTAATTGGTTCAGGTGTGCCTGATAAGAGCTGGAGGACAAACTCCAGGACAGGGGTGGTCCTTGAGGACTGGATTGAGATCCACTGGCCTAGGGGACTGAGGGGCACCCGGCTGATCGATTCGCTAGTCTTCTCCCCCTCGGGCCAGTCTTTGTCTCGTCTCCCCATAAGCAGAGGCAGAGGGGAGGAAACAGCTGTTGAACGGGGGACGCCGCTCGGTTCCCCGTAGAGCAGCATCTTGCCGTCATTCAATGAAGACGGACGAGAAGCGCTCTATCGCCGGGGGAAGGCTGGCTTCCAGCTTACCGTTATCACTGAAACCTTTCCAGATTTGATGGATGGGACTGTGTTCTTCTGCTGGTTGCTTTACTTTCTGTCACTTGGGCTTGCAACACGCATGCTCAGAGAAATGTAGTTGAACAATCCCTTGTATGTAAACCCACTCACTTTCTCCCAGGCTGGAACTGATGTAAGAGCTTTGGATTTATCAAAAAGAGCACATGGGTTTAGTCAGTTAGTTTAAGATATGGCTAAAAAGTCACTAGTAAGGAAAAAATGGATGTATTTAGATACTGAATTTCACTGTTTCATACTTTTGGAATGCATTCGGCATTTTGTCCGTCTCCGGCCCCCTGGTGCAGTGAAATTGGGCCGCAGACAATCACGAGACAAACACGTGCAAAAAGTAATGATGTTTTAATTCAAATAAAACCATGCAACAGGTCACCATCACCCGGACTAGATTCACACCCGTTATAAAATAAACATCTAAAGCCATACATTGCATTCAGTGGGCATTCGCCGTATGAGAGATGACTCCGTGGAGTGTACACAGGTCAGCCCTAGGATAAAACAAACCAAAAAGACAACCCCCCACACCCCCCACCCCAAAAGAAAATAAACACCCCACACAGGCCACAATGCGGTGGCGATCCTGAAAAAAAAAGAAAAAAGGTGCCAGGCACACAAATTAAACCTCTTTGAAGAGAAAGCATGAGGACCTGTAGTACCGCCCCCCCCTCCTCCTCCTCTTCCTCCCCACTGGCTTCTAATAATCAATCACCATCACAAAGCGCTATGAACCATATGGCACACAGAGGACAAGTCTGAGAACATGAGTGATGAGCCAGGAGTGCCCTGTTGGTACATGTTGGCCGCCAAATGCCTGGCGGCCGTTTATTCCCGTGTACCGTACATGCGCTCGTTTAGGAAGGCCCCGGCGCATTCACATCATCGGGATCGCGGAAAAAAACCCTGGATGCTCGGTTTGAGACCGAGACGCACCCCGGGGGAAACAAAGCAAAGCCACGTTTGGAAGGGTTTCTATTTTTTTTTTTCTCGTCTTCGAGAAGGGAATCGGCATATTGCAAGATGGGGGGGTTTCTTGTCGACTCGAGAAGCAGAAGTGCTCCGAACATTTAACATCCGTATTTCGACGAGGGGATTACCGAAGTATCTCCTTCGCCTCACCGTGACACACACACACACACACACACACACACACAGTACGGAGTAACTCTCACAACCCTTGGTTTTTAAGAATCCAGCACACACACACACACACACACACACACACACACACACACACTCAATAAGATAATTTATGTTTTTTACAATCTGGATGTAGAACACAAAGATAATAAAAAATAAAATTAATACGATGTACAGTATTTTTTGTATCGTAATGTCCGGTCTGCACAGTGAACGTTAAGGGACATTTGGGACGGGGGGGTGGGTGGGGAGATTGAGTTCACCTGTGCATTCTTCTCTCTGTCCAATGGGAAGCTCCCGAGGGAGGAGAGTGGGCGTGGTCAGAGTGGTACGTATTTATGATCGCGTGTGTGTGTGTGTGTGTGTGTGTGTGTGTGTGTGTGTGTGTGTGTGTGTGAGAGAGAGAGAGAGAGACAGGGAGGGATAAGCAGTGGGAGCCTCAGTTGCTGTACATGTGGCCTTCGGGCGGCTGGGGGAGCTTCATGTTCTCTTTCAACATCATGAGCCGTCTGAGCTCCTCCAGCAACATTCGGATGCTGTACGAGGTCTGCCACTTGGCCAGCAGCGTCATTGCCTTTGTGTCCACCTGGGGAGGAGAGACGAGGAGAAAAGAGGAGGAGGGAGGGAAGAGTGAGAGGTCACAATGATAAATCCTGTCCTGTATCCAGGTGTAAAGGCTAATCAAGCAAAAGGTTGTGATGTGATGTTGTACCTGCATTTAAAAAACATTTCACCTGAAGGAGTGCTCATGAGGCATTATAAGGCATCAATAATAATTGTAATTGTCAGAATCTGAGCCGGATATAATTAACACAATGTCCAAAAACATTTGGGTGTTGAATACTTTATGGAGCAGGAGTTTATCATAGGATACTGCATGTTGGCGGCTCCAAATGACAGCAAGACGTAACTGGAAAATTGGAACTTGAATACCCAGAATTCCTGTAAGTAAGTAAACAGTAAACACCCAGCACACTCATTTACCAACCCAGCCAGTCTGTGATCGCTTCATACCAAAGAGTTGTAGAGATTGTATTTAAAGTGCCAAAATTTGAAGTTGTCGTGCTCATATTGAACTGTTGAATTAAAAGAAAGTGATTTGTTAAATGAAAGAATTCAAAAATTTAATTTGTGGCTCTACAATTTGAAATTGAATGTGATTATTATTGAATTTAACTTTTAATTAGAATTTCAAATTCAGTTTTCTTAATTCAGATTCAGCTTCTTGAGACGCACCTCCGGGCAAACAGGAATTTAATTCCCTGAGTGTCGACTGGAAGGTAGTCACCACCTCTAAGGCTTCCAACAGTGGCCCCGCCCCACTTTTCACTTAGCCAACCACAAGCCATGTGGCACTATGCTTTGCTCATCTCCTGATTGCTGATGAAGAGTCTCAGTGCCGCCATTTGGTGAAAGAGGTGCAAATTATGTCCCAGCTATTAGTACTGGGCGGCATATTGGACATTTAGCAGTGGTTGGGTAAAATATCATATCAAGTATGTTAACATGCATAATCACTAGTGAGGGATACAACATGAAATGTTTTTGAAAGAAATCATAAATAAATCACTTTCTTTCAAATATCTAGCTGCCCAGCAAGCTAGTTCGCCATTAACCGCTACCTAGCCAATAGCTAGCAGCTAGCTAGCCCACATGTTGACATGTTTTTAGATAACAGTCAATGCCTTTAGCTTGAAAACATCCTGATCACTTTACACTGTAATGCTTATTGTGAACTAGCTGTAAATGCACTTGACAAAGTGATTATGAAAGACACTCGACATGCATGTGGTCACTGTCACCCGGAGTGTAGAGAAGTGGCCAAGGTGTGGTTGTAGAATACAATAGTTCCAGTAACCAAAAGCAGTTCGCATCTCCATTTAAAACATATTCCAATAGAACAGTATCTGCTCATCAGCCATATCTCCACTAATTCAGAAATAAGAGTGAAGATGACCAAACTAGAGGTTTTTTTTCCCCCCTTTTAATCTTCATTGAAAAAAAAGCAAAAATTCCCAAATTATTGTAAATTACTTTATATCTGATCAATATAGTATATATACACACTTGGGACTTGAATCAGATCATTTGTTCTCTGGTCCCATCATCAAAGTATGAGAAATTATAAAATGATATTATATAGAGTTAATTAATTATTTCCATTGAGGCTAAAGGCATGTTTGACTTGACTTTTCGAACGGAGTGAAAACTAATTGAATTGAGTTTATTTCGCCTTGCGTATTAAAACAGAAATACTGATGGATGCATCATTTAGGTCAGTCAGCCACTAACACCATGACTAACATTTCCTGTGGGGAAACGCTGACATTGAATGATGCACAACGACGGGGATCGGCGATTTATAGGATTACAGTCAGTTGATAGGAGGATGTACACGCCCAACCTTAATCCAAGATATGTAACAGTTTGGATACCATGACTTAACAGATTTGAGAGACTTTTTCAAGTCCTGCTTACACTCTGAGGAAAGAGGACGAGTAGGGGACGCTGGCAGCCCGACTGCTCACACGCTTCGTTTTGTAAGTGCAATTTCAGAAAGAGCTGTACATATTTCATTTCTCTTTCTCATCCATATGCAAGCAAGCACGCTGTATTCCCAACAGGCCACGTTCATAAAGCACGTCAAAGCCAGTCATACATAGATTTAGCTACTGGAGTTGGAAAGTTGACATGGATTTTTTTAAAAAGGTAGTCACACGATGGCAGTGCCTGACCGGCCGGTGCAAGATGGGACGTCTTGATAAAGGAAGTTTGATGCTTACCCAACAACATCAGGAATATCTTTGAGGACTACTGTTATTTTTGAGGGGCAATATGTTCTCCTAAGGCTTGAATGCTAACTTTTTAGCCAATACGTAGCTAAAATGAACGGTCGAACCTAGAATGTCAGGGTTCCTACACCTTTTTGCTGATCAAATTCCATTTGACATTTCCAAGACTATTTCATGACATACAGCACAATTGCCATGACCAATATTTGTCAGTTTATGCAAATGTCACATTTTGTACATTGAACAGCTGATCTGAATGTTTTTATTTGCTCAAAAAGTTACATTGTTACATTTTCCATAACTTTTCCAGGGCTGGATAAATTTGATGACTTTTCCAGGAATGTTGACCAAACAGGCAAGAACGGATGTTGACATTTGTGCATCAAGAGGTGAGACTTGGAAACTTACCACACCATTTGAGAGGTGTACGCCATTCAGGTTGATCTTGGTCACAAAGCGGACAAAAGGGGGGCTCTCTGGGTATTTGGGTCCACATTCTACCTTCAGACTGTATATCCTGTTTTCATAGCTTGTCTGCAATAACAAAAAAAAGGTGACAAGTTAGTTTGCAAGTCACATGAGATTTTAGAGTTGGGGCATGGTATACAGCCACTCGCCATCAGCTGACGTGCTACCAACCTGAACTTCCTCCACAGTTTCCTCTAACATTTCTATAATTGCACAAGGGGTTCACAAGCTTTCAATCATGACTTTATGTCATTGCTGCATACATGCAAGGATCTGCACTTGTTTTTCTTATTGAAGTTGCAAATTTAAATTGATCAGTTTATTCTAATTCAAGACGGAGAATAAATAGGTCATCTCACCTTGGGAGGGCCGAGGATCATGCCATTCCAGCGGGTTAGTGTCATGTCGTCATCATCCTCCAGACCCCAGCTCACTGTACCGTCACCAAATCCCTTCTGGCCTTCCTCCAGTTCCTCCAGCAGCCGGAAGTTGCGGGGAATTTCAATGCCTTCGGACAACAAAAAAGAAAGTTTAGATGATTTTCCCCTGATGACACATTAGGGGAAAATTCATCGTGCAGACAAAGCAAAGGGTTTGTCTGAATGGGAGCTGCTGAGCACCAGAGTTACGCCTTATGCTTGTGCGTCTCCGTATCTGCGTACATGCGCGGGTGTCGTCTGCAGACATCCGCATTGGTGTTTGCCAACATACTTGCACGTAGCGTTAACGCGTCCACTAGGGGGCAGTGTCGCATTTACTAAAACTAACAGTACAGAAAATGAAGAAGAATCCAGATACGGAAACTCGTTTTCACCCGGTAAAAGTGTTAACAAGGAGACGTGCTCAATACGTTGTGGTGGATCGATTTATTTTGTTGCAAACCTCATCTGGCAGTCACTCCTCAAACTGCTCCATCGCTATTCGCCTTTTGCTTTAGTTCTGTTTTGGGCCTGTGCCAAACCCCTGACGCAACCGGCTATACTCCACCGCGATGCGTTGTTGAGATTTGGGAGGTGTGCGCATCGACCCTTCTGCGAGCATCTGCCGGCTACGCTTACCCATAAAAAAGGAGCACACTTCATCTTAATGCAAAAATAATTATAAAAATGGAATTGCTGTTATAATCCCAAATTAGCAATATCCCCATCACTGATTCCTACTTAAACATAGTAACACTAGGGTTGAAAAAGGGTGGAAAATTTCCTGAAACTTTTCCATGGGAAGTACACATGCAGCATGTTTTGGTTAAAACCCAATTTAATGGGAATTCAGTTGAATTTCAACTTTCTACATTTTTTCCATCATATGTGCAGTGCATTCTTTCATCAAGTGCAGATAACCATCAACATGCCAACTATTTGGAATTAAGTCGACTAGTTGCAGCCCTCTGCATGCACTGTGCATTCTTCCATCACATGAGCAGTACAGATCATTATCAGCACACTATTGCAGGGCTACTGAGGCCACACCCACACTACTTGAGGCCATTGACTACATGCAACCAGGTCAGTTATGATGATATTATTGGGGTAAATATACACTAACCGGCCACTTTATTAGGTACACCTATCTAGGACCAGGTAGGACCCCCTTTTGCCTCCACAACAGCATGAATTCATGGATTCAACAAGGTGCCCTTCTGCACACCACTGTTGTAAAGAGCAGTTATTTGAGCATTTGTGGCCTGTTAGCTTGAACAAGTCTGCCCATTCTCCTCTGCCCTCTCACCAACAAGGTGTTTTTGTTTCCCAGTTAGCCCCTAGAGGACATGAGTTAAAAAAACAATTAATTCACCGAAAATGACGAGACAGACGTCGAGGAAGAGACTTTAAGACAAAATTAGAAATTAAGACCAAATGTCAAAAGCATTAAATGTTTGCATGCACATCTGCTTATGACAAAGCAAACTGTTAATAGGCATGTCTGCATATGACAAGGTAAATACAGCTAGTACAAAATTTCCATTTTTTCCCCCATGGAAAGTTTCCACCTTTAAAAATTCTAGGAATCTTGTAACCCCAAGTAGCACTAGGGAGAACTAGCTAACACGAAATCAATCATTCTCTCAAATGTATGTATCGAAGAACTTGCCAAAATTGGAGGAAAGGATTCAATTAGCACTTTTTCTCTGCAGGAAAAACCCTGAAACAAGTTTAATTTATTAAGCGCTCCATTGTGGGGAAAAGGTGTGAAAACAAAATGACATGGTGTAGTGTGAATCCTTGACATGCTGTCTTTTTGCACTTTACAATTTGTCACTTTACACCATTTTTTTGCAAGGTAGCATTTGTACTATATATACACACTATACTAGTACAAATGCTACTATATATATACACACACACACACACACACACACACACACACACACACACACACACACACCTATATATTTGTACTATATACCCCCGCCCCCCATCTGTAAGCATTCTATGAAACATCCTTTCATTTCTACATTATGTACATGTGAGATTATTTTTTTAATTATTTCTTTTCGTTTCTGATCCGACGCACCGTCGAGTAATATTATTCCAAAACTGTCGGATGTAAGTGGCCGTAATCAGCTCATATCCACTTTACCGATTGTTTAAAAAGCTTTACATAGCTTGATTAACTGGTCAATCTCTAATTTTGGATCTTAGACATTTGACTGTGCAGTCGGAAACCTGGCTGAGCAGCAGAAGCTATAATGTATAGTCCATCTACAATGGTTTCACTTTCCACTTGTCTCTTCCCATGGCCAATTTGTCATAGAATACAGACATAATTGTGAGAGTGATTATGGATCAGCTTCCCTGCCTCCTTTCCTCACCCACAATGACCACAACCTGGCACTATACAGGCCGTTCCTCCTTATTGTGAGGAACCGATAACAAAACCTGACTTTTAACGTTGATGTTTTAGATTGATAAAAAAAATGCAGCCGTGCTGGAAATATCACCATGGGGTCATATCATCTACGTTTAGTCAGTTATCCAGGAAATCAGAAAAATGCACCACCAAACATCCAGTAGCTGTTTTTAACAGTGTTCAAGTGTTTTAGGGCAGATTTTTCTCTTTAACAAGCCTTGAAGGTATTTTTCCCGTAAAATGTTTATACTGATTAAAGTAATAATCCAGGACATTTTCAAATAAATAAATGTCAGTCATGCTACTCTCTATATAAAACAATAGTGATTAGGGGTGGAACGGTTCACAAAATTTGCGGTTCGGTTCATATCACGGTTTTGGGGTCACGGTTTTCGGTTCGGTACGTTTTTGGTACAGCAGGAAGGGGTCATTGCCAATTTCAAAATGCTTTTCATTTATTTGCAGGGATACAAACATGTATGGTGAAAAATGAGAGAGCTACCCGAAGTCGAAAAAAAAAAAAAAAAATGTGACAGCATAATATCATATAACCATGTGACAAAGGCCTGTGGTATATGCTTAAATAAATAGGAAATTCTATTTAATATACTCAGATCAATAAGAGACAGACAGTTAAGTCTTCATTTTTTTTTTAATTATTATTTTCAGAACTAGTTCAATTGTGTCCTCAAAGTCCAACAATGTCCTCTCCTTAAAACACACCCTCAGGCTGCCTAAGTGAGGTCTTACTAAATTAAACACTGTCACACTTTACTCTTTATGCCTAGTGTACTTTGATCGGGCGCATTTGCCCCAACGGATTACACTGCAGCCATAGGAGCCCATTTCGCGACTGCCGGCTAAGGCGATCTCGCGGGCAATTCCAAAAATGTTTGTACCTATTTTGGGGTATAAATGACGAATCTGTACATAATAGAGCCAGAGGTTTAAAAATACCGGCATTCCTCTTTAAGGTTTCATGGATGAAGTAGAGTGCTAAGTTTCTCAATACTAAAGCTATCAGTGAAATTAAATTATGGCCTGTACTACTCAACATCAACAATGTTTAAATATACCATGGTACCATGGTAAAACTAAAATTACCATCAAACTACAAGGACAGTTTTTTGTTAGGGTAACCTGGCCTCTTTCCGCCACTAGATGGCACTCTTTCACTAATAAATTAATGGGATCCGTCAAGTTTATTAGTGGAAATCTAGCATAAGCGAAGCTGCTCTGACCGGTACAATAACGTTAGCCGAAAAGACATAACATACATAACCTACAGAGCTAATGATATTAGTCAAAACCATATAAAATAGTCAGCCAAGTGAAAAAAGCGAATGTCCTTACTAGGGGTGGGCGGTATAACGGTTGAACCGGTATACCGGTAGAAATCCGTGCCAAGGTAGAGATTTGACTCTACCGGATGTACCGGTAGAAGGCTACTTTTAGGCTCTTTGAATGTAAAAATACTTTTTCACATTTACAAACGTAACACACAAAGCTAGCGAACTGCGCGCTGCCATTTAAAGATAATAAACTAGTTTGTGGAAAAAGTGAGTAGTGCAACGTAAACTTTGACGTAAACAGACGCATGCTTTCTGAACGGATGCATGGTGAAATGGAAGGCAGCGAACATGATGCGGGAGCTCCCGTTCCCGATGCAAACAAAGAAGAAGAATTAGTTAGAAAGAAAGGTGCTTCGCCCATCATCTGGACGTGGTTTGGGTTTAAAAAGTCGGACCTTGAGCAGAAAACTATTATCTGCAAGCAATGTCGAGCAAGAGTTGTTGCCGGCGGTGGTAACACATGCAATCTCTTTGATCACCTCAAAACAAAACATGTCCGCGAGTATGAAGAGAGTACTAGGATGCGCACAGACACAAGCAGTCCCTCCGCAAGTGGTGCTAAACGAAAAACCACAACGCAGACGTCGCTAGCCGAGTCATTTTCCAGTGGCTATCCGTATGACGAAAAAAAAGCAAGCGGTGGAAGGACATTACACATTCCATAACAAAGTACCTATGTAAGGACATGGTTCCTATACAAACAGGTTTAAGGCATTGATCAAAACACTGGATCCGAGGTATGTGATGCCAGGTCGAAAATACTTCAGCCAAACTGGAAAAAAGTTTGCATATAATGTGCTATTTATCTTTATAATTATTTTCTTGGCATGTTGCCTAACCTTTGAAGTTTTTGTTATATACAGTAGAAGTTATTTGAAGTATTGGAATACTTGAAATTTACATTTTTATGTTTATTTTTTTTGAAAATATTTCTTTGTATTGTTCAGAACCTATTTTGGAAAAAAGTTTGCATATAAGGTGCTATTTATATTTAATACAGTGCAGTTTTGCACAATAAAACATTCATAAACACTTAAGTTCAATGTCAATTTTGTCATAATATACAGATTACAGAATACTAATGGAAGAGCCCAGTAGAAACCTCATAGTTAACCCCCCGGGAATAAACTGTTACCATCCCAGAGTCTTGTACTGCTCCTAAAGCATTTTTAAAAAAATATTATTATTATTATTATTATTATTATTAGAAAAACAAATATACCGTGATATATACCGTTACCGTCCAAAATTCTAAATATACCGTGATATAAATTTTAGGCCATACCGCCCACCCCTAGTCCTTACCTCATCTCCCCACTCACTCAAAATGAGCCATACAGTGAAGGGAGAGAGTGTTGTGTTCACAGACAAGCGTTTGCTGCTGTGTCAGGCTACATCCACACTAATACATTTTCATTTTAAAACAGAGTTTTGAAACTAAAAGGATCTCCATCCACACAAGCGTTTTAGCACCATTTCATAAATTATCGCCGTCCATGCTAATACGCCTGAAAACGCATATCACGTAACCATCCACCTACAATGGGCATGCGCGTGCCGGTGTAAACAGGAAGCAGATTGTCTGCTCTGCTGTTGCTTAAAAACAGGTCCTGACAGTTGAGTAGAATTTTTTTCTCAATGCAGTTCACTCATATAAGCTGACAGAAATACACTGTAGGAATCGTTAAGGAGATTCGTCCGTCCCCAAATTGACGTGGAAAAAAGCGACATTCGCCGAAAAGCAAACCCAATAACTTTATTTGAAGGTTTTTTCTGCGCATGCCTTTTTGACTGAAATCTGTGAGGCTATTCCCCATTTCTAGTGTGACAATTAATAGAAACTGTAGCCCAACTCTACATGAAAAAAAGCACACAGTAGGCCTCATAGCCTATTTCAAATGAACCGAACAATACACACATGCCCCGAACTGTGACTAGCGAACCGAACGGTTTGGATTTTTTACTTGAACCGTTCCATACCTAATAGTGATTCAACCTCCAGCCAGTTAATGAAAATCACATTTGCTGTTCTAAACACCCGGTGTCAGGTCTGTCGCTACTGGAAAAAAAATCTTCTAGTGCTGTGATGCGTTTTACAGTTAGTTTGGAATCCATAGAAGAAGAACTGGGTAGTTAGCATGAGCAGTGATAGCCACCATGGCTGAACAGACAAAGAAAAGAGCGCCACGTACAGAAACTCAAACTCCATCAACAGAAAATCCAAGAAAAAAAAGACTACACAGTACTGGGCACACTGTTTGACAGGTGATCTCTGGGAAGTGCAGTGCAATGAGCTCAGCACTCATTGCACCAATGAAACAAACAAACAAAAAAAAGAATTGTATGGATCACCATTATAATATTCAATAGCATACCTGATAAGCAAAATAATCCATAGTTGCAGCGCTACACAGCTTACTGCGTTGGCAGCTGGCAATCAGTCGGACTATTTTGAGGTTGTTTACTGAAGTCGGTTTCCTCTGACAGGAAGTCAGTGAGTCTGGGCAACAAGTGGATCATTGGAGCACTCTGACATCTTTCAACAGCTGTAGGTCTGACAAAACCATGCGCTCTATGTGACAACTGCAGATGATGATGCAGAGTTAGCCTAAGCCTCTCCTTAGAGTAGGTTGTTTTGCAAGTTTCCCTCAAGGTCTGGGACTTTAGCTTCAAAAAGGTGTATGACAACATTTCTGTCCGAAAGCAATATTTGATGCTGGTGAGCATCGTAGGAAAAAGCAGGTAGCCAAGCACCTGTGACCTACCACACCCCGATGGCCAAATACACATGTTGTGACATTGTTAAGACACAAATTTAAATTGAACTTTAAAGTTTAATTTAGTTAGACGATCGCTTAAAAGCTTGTCTCTACTCACTTAGGGATTACTCATTTGACTAAGTATTAGTTTTGCTTTGTAAACTTGCACAATCTCAGTAATGTGCACGAGTCAGTGGTTTTATTAAAATACTACATATACTGCAGCAGACTATTCGGCATTAGGTAACGCGATGAGCTTTGAGGGGAGAGCTGATTATTGTGATTGATTACTGAACTGCAGGTGTCAAATCATGGATCGAGGCCAGCTTAACTAAATGGATATGAAGACGACAGTTCCCCAGTTATCAAACTTCGCGTTAACTACAACTGCGCCTTCTATGTGTTCAACTATTGATGACGAGCTCATTTTATGCATTCTTTCTCAAATGCCATGACTCTGCAGTTGTTGGACCTGGTTTTACAGACAACTAGCCGAATCCAACCAAACTATTTAACTAGCCGTCAAGCTAATCACAGTTGTCAATGCCTTGCGAACTGGCTAACCAGCCAAACGACTAGACAAATGTGAGCGGTGTTGTGCACTTTGCCAGAATATAGCCTTTTTTCTGACCTGCTAGCTAGCTAACGATACGAGGCAGATGGGCGAGTGCTGCTGAAAGACTGTGGGCCAGTTTAGCCACCAAGCTAGTCGTGTTAATGGTAGCGTTTCTCTTCAGAACAGCACCCTGTTGTAGGCAGTGCTACACCGTGGCTTGTCTGTTGGAATATTCGTCACTTAGACTATTTGGAAATCGTTTAACTTCAACCAAGTCAACGAATCGTCACTATCAGTACAAACATGGAATGCGTTTACCTGATCCGGCGGCGACCGCCATCTTTGTCACTGATCAGCGGGAGCGCGCACGTAGTTGTTCACTCTGCTACGCGTGTCCGTAATAAAAACAAAACCACCGGGCTCAGCGCTAGTCTCTGGTAACGTCACTGATTAGGTCACCACCCGGCGTGATTGAAAAAAGACCGGCGGGAGTAATGTTAAGACGGGCGAATACTCGGAAAAACTGTACTATTAAGCAGACAAAACAATATAAAGGTGTCATGTTGTGCTGTTGGCTGTGAAAACAGAAAGAGCCGAAATCACCAGGCCATTAACCTGAAAGCTAATGATATGTTATGTATCACAGATAGGAGTCGGGTCGTTAGTACAGAATTATATTCGTCTAATGACTTGTATGCCTTAAGTTTTTCCATAGTGTATACACCAGGTGTCTCAATAAGACGTGCTTCTATGTCTGGCTATTTAGTTGGATCACACACCCACTGACAGGAGGGATGCAGAAGCTTAATTTATCAGCTTAAGATATTTTGTCTTGAGCAGACAAACCATTATAATATTACGAGACGTGAAGACATGGAGTTTTTTTCTCGCTAGTTAGCTAGCTAAGCGCGAAATTATGTTTAATTAAGCACTTAATTGGGTTTCTGCAACCAGTCAGTGCGCATGCGCTTGCGTATTTGTTTTCGCTCACTTGTCTAGCACTTGCTTATATATGCTTATATGCTTCACTTATTTGTCTTAGCTCTTGTTTATTTGCTTCACTTATTTGTCTCATTTGTTTAAATAAAAAGTAGGTAGCTAACCTATTGCACTTTTACCTTAGCACTGGTAGGTAAGATGCTTGTTTAGGAAGGAAACGCACTTACGATGTCTGGTGACTAGTAGTTCTCATGCCTACCTATGTTGAATGCACATATTGTAAGTCGCTTTGGATAAAAGCATCTGCTAAATGACTGTAATGTAATGTAATGTAATAATGTTTGCAAACATTCATATAATGGAAATCCGTCAAAAACTATTTCACTTTCTCATCTGCATTAACATCCATCACTGTTTCATTTTCATTGCACAATGGGACTAGACCGTGCACTGGTTGCACTTGCTTACATTTGCTATGCCTGGAGTTGATATGAGAAAGGGCAACTGAAATGGGGATTCTATTGTAATGTGTCAGGACTCAGTACTTGCTACACTTCCTCCCATAACCATCTGTAAACAAGCGCAAAACCCAATTTACTGGAGAACCTACCGACAGAGCTGAGCCCATTGGTTAAAGCCAGTGCGCTGCTGCCATCTACTGGACAATTTAATTAATGTCAGATTAGTCCCCCCTCGCGCAGCATTCAAACGTAATCAATTCAATCAACTCGCCCTGCTCTTCACCTCAGGACGTTCAAAAAGTTTTCACAGCAGTGTTTTTGAGTAACACTTTTGTGTAACATTTGTTAGAAATGTTAGTGCTGGAGACTGAAACAATTTTATTTCAGCATGCATGCAGAGCACGTGATTGCATGTATGAAACATAATAAGTGCATCGTCCTTTGCCACACTGTTATTTGCAGTTATTTGTTATTTGCGTCATGTACAAGCTCCAACACGCTGTCTGGTGCTGCGGTGTCGTGTTCACGTCTGCACATTCGCGCCTATTAGCTCACAAAACTGATACAGTCTTCTTCCCCCAATTTCCTCTGGAAGTATTGCAGTGTTTTGGATTGGACAGCAGTGTCTTAAAAGGGCAGTATGTAAGAAGTGTTCAGTCCCACAGCTCAAAATGACCATCATTTATCTGTGGGGGGTTCATAGGGTTGTTGATCCTGTATTTTAAAATGCTTTCCAAAACATTCCAACTGTTGCTTGATGTTTTGCGACTTGAACGAGTGCCATCACATCCCACACCCAAACTGATCCAACTGGTATCGTCTCCACGGTTGCAGGTGGATTGACTAATGCCTCCAGAGAGTCCATTTAGTTTTGCTTTGTCTGTCTTCGTGAGAGAGCCAACATGTGTCAGGCTCAAGTCACCCAAGGAGTTCTTTTCCATCTTTATATAGGTGTCAAGGCGCTCTAGTCTAGTGATATCATTTCTCTGTTCTTTGCAGAGGAGGATGAGTCTGAATGTAGTGTTGGGAGTCTCAGGAGTACAGACAGCATCAGGGCCTCTAAATGATGATGTGTGTCTTTGTGTAGCTCCCTTTCCATAAAGTGTCTCTTCAATAAAGTCATTATTGTCCCAACAACTGTTGATGCAGGCCAACATATCAACATGTATTTAACGTTGAAATGTTTGCTGGGTGTCAGTTATTTTTTAAAATCTGATGTGACTTTTGTTGTCTGCCTTTTAATGAAAATACTTTGTATGATCAAATGTCAATTCCCTCTTAGTCGTGGCCACTGTTTTTGAATGGGGCACTCGATCCTGACAGTCTTAGGACTTTTAAGCAACCGCTCTCTTCTGAAAGCCTATCTGTTACAGTCTGCTTTTCCTCACAGTGTTTTTCCATCATCCTCTAAAAGATATTCTGTGTATTTCCTGTGGCAGCTCAATTGATCCGTGGCTTCTGAGGCTACAACACTCCTTGAATTAGGCTTTCACCCTGGTGTTCTGTAGCTAAAAGCATCTTACCAGCAGTCAGTTACATACCTGACAAGCCTGTTCTTGAAATGTTTTTAGGCTATAAATTGGTTGTTTCATATTATGCATCCATTTGGGAAGTGAGGTAGGTGAGGAATGCAGTTTCTTTGTTGATTTGTCTGTATTTGTACCAACATTTTTAATAGGATGCAAAAACAAAATGGGAAAACAAAACAACAAATTGTCATGCATGAATGCATGCATTAAAGAATTGCTTGCGATATATAAATCAATCTTTGCTTTGTTTGCAGACTTAAACTTATCTGATCTTTCTCAGAGGGCACACTTAGAGGAAGTATCTTTTTTTTATAACATAACTAAAGTTGTATGTATTTGTTGGCACTGTGTTGCTGTAGTTTTCTCATTTTCCTACCGTTTCAAGAGTAATATAAATCTCTATAGAGCTGCATACACTTGTCAGACCATTTGCTGACTTGTCACTGATGCTCAGGTTAGATTAAATTATCAACTAGAAGAAAGGGTACCATGTCTGACTTTGCTCTAGTGTTCAGGTTGAAATGCAAACGTCTCGTTCTTTATAGAAATCTTCATTATCAATGTGTTAAACATCGGTGTATCCTCTTTTGTTGCTAAGCAGAGAAAACTCCCTCCTCCTTTTCCATACAGAAGAAATTAATGTCTAGTTTGTTCACCTTTGGAAAAAGCAATTTTTCAAAGTCACTTCCAACAGTAATGACAACTGACCAAAAGTATTTTCCTCAATAAACTACGTGCAACGATTTGATAGACAATTTCAGAATTATTTCTGTCTCACTTGAAAATGTTATTGAGTCTTTTCCCCCGTTGGTGTTCTCTTATTTTTCTGTAAATTTTTCCAGGCAGAGATCAAGCAGTAGGCAGGATTCAACCAAAACTAACTCACTCACTCATTAACTCAGAATGCAATTCAAGGAGGACCTTCAGCAGTCTCCCTGTCTGCTCTCTGGCTGGTCACAATTTATTCATAGTTACAACTTAATATGAGAAACTTTCTAATAAATAATGACTTAGCATCTCTTCATTATGACTTAAGTATCTCATAATTACATCTTAATTTTTAAAAACATTTTTGTCATGAATTTTTTAGTGGGAGAAATAGGCTTCAATACAGCTCATCAAGATGAGCGACAAGTGTCGAGGTGGGAACTTGACCAGCTGAGGAGGAGGAGGGCGGGACTAACAACAAACTTCCTGCCTTAAGGTGAGAAGTTGCACATTGTAGCTTTAAAGGAAAAATCCACCCTAAAACACTTGAACTTGGGATGTCACATCAAGATATTCCCAGCGCAGCTGCAGTGGAGAAAAACATTCTGCGATCTACAAATCAACGGTAAGCGTCAGGTTTTGGTGCCAGTCCCTCAGCATCAAAGAGCAAGGGCTTCTTTCTAGACCGATGTTCAACAATCATAGAAGAAGAGGAGAGACCAATTTCTCCACCGACAGTAGCCAAGATAGACCAGAATGCAATGCAGCCACTGTCAACAACAGCTAGCAAGAGAACTCCTGGAATGCATTACACATCACAGATTGATGCTATATAACAGTGTAAGAGTATCTGAGAGTGGAATTGTCCTTTAATGTCCATTTGACCAATCGGATAAAGCGCTCACTGGCACAAACAGCTGCCCGCTGCACCATGTGATTGCATCTATTGTTATTTTACTATTTGACCTTGAGCAGAGACTACGGCCAGATGCAGCAGAGGGGCTAAACTGGATGTGAATTACTCCAGTGAAACTAGCCAACACAGCCTCCTGAAGTTCAAACAGTCGCCTCTGAAGGGGAGGGATTAGAAAAAAATCCAATCATGAATGATCTACATCCTGATCAGATCAAAGGCTTTTGCCCCGTACGTGTTCCCATATATATTATTCTTGTTCCTCCAATGTCAGATTATTTTTGGATTTTGGAATGGATTGTGTTGAAAAAATAAATCAGTATTATCTACTGAAATAAAATAAATGATACAGGGATGAACAGTATTTGCTGGTTGTTGACTGTTGGACTTAAACCCAAAAATGGGGAACAATATTTCCAGTGTTGGTGGTGCGCATTTTAAATTATATACATGTTGCTTTGTTTACTGTGTGGTGCCAAATGAAATAGTCTGAACCAGAAACCCATCTCCTGCGTCCTTATTGCTATTTGGATACCACAGTGATCACAGTAGCGATCGTTGTTCATGATCATGTTAATAGTTTTCCTGTAGCAAAACTAAGTGTATATCTGTTTCATATCCTCTGGTTTGTAGTTTATTGTTGGAACAGTTTGGGTATATTGTTAATGTGATAATCTGTGACATTTGTGTTTTTTTTAATTACCCTCCATCTTTGTCTCTCAGCGTCACTGTGGTGTTTCTTCACTGCTCTTCCCAGAGATCACCTGTCAATCAAACAGTGTGTCCAGTACTGTGACGTCTTTCTCCTTGGATTTTCTGTTGATGGAGATTGAGTTTCTGTAGGTGGCGCTCTTTTCTTTGTCTGTTCAGCCACGGTGGCTATCGCTGCTCATGCTAACTACCCAGTTCTATTTATTCCAAACAAATCGGGAATGTAAAATGCATCACTTTTAACCGGGAAATTGGCATTTGTCCAAAACTTTCAGCATGATCCAAACCCCCTCCTTCAGGGATGGAGAACAAGTGACAGCAGGGTTTTAGAAGGTGTGTTTGTTTTGCAGCCACAGCACCTCATAACCAAGTATTCCCACCAGTCACAGAGTGCAGAATCATGCAGAGACTGGAGAGTTTATCAGTGTGTGTGTTTGAGTGTGTGAGAATCTCTATTAGGAAGGGGGTTGCCCCCTGACCCGCTCCCACCAAACTACCCCCCCCCCCCCTCCCAGCGCCTCCCGGCCCACCACCCCTCCATCCCAGCCAAGCCGCCCAGCTCTTCTCTCCTCTCTGAAAGGCAGAGTTGGTATTCAGAGGGGTGGTCTGGGAGCCGGGGGATGAATGGCTCAGTGTTTTTCGGAGGGCATGAATGCAGAGCGTTGCCCCTGACAGACAGGCGTGCTCATTCACACACCCTGCTTTCCCACTTTTCCAACACACCTCTCTGTCGCCCTGCCATGAATACAGGTCTGTGCTCACACACACACAGAAACGTATGCACAAATCCACACATGCACAGAGATGCAAGCACAAAGACACACACAACGTCATTCGTGTTTTAAACTATTCTCTTTCAGAATATATTTAAAGTGTGAAAAAAAAAAATAATAATAATAATTTTTTTGCACTGCACTTCCCAGAGATCACCTGTCAATCAAACAGTGTGTCCAGTACGGTGATGTCTTTTTCCTTGGATTTTCTGTTTGGGTTTGTTCATTCCAAACAAACTGGAAAAGTAAAACGCATCACTTCCTGTGCGCCAGAGGATTTTTGTAAACGTAAAAGCTTTCATGAACTGGCTGTAGGTTGAATCATTGTTGTGTTATATCAATCAACGGCTGAGCTTTTCACTGTCATCAACAGCCAATCAGATTTCCTTGCTTCCTTGTTTCTCTACTGATGTGATTTGGTTTCATGAACAAGCGCAAAATGGACAAGAAGTTGATTCCAGCCATTCAAAGCTTCCCAGTTCACCACAGGAATAAACGTTGATGCTTGGAGAACAGTTGCATCCATTGTTGGGGTCATCAAATCATTTTATTAAGATGTTTTCTGTTTATTTTCCATTAATGCTGCAGCGAAAAATACATGAATTGCCTGTTGAGAAACTGTAGCTGCAGACCAAACTCGCGCACTGCCCACAATTGGTCAGAATAGAGTGACACATCAACCAAGCTGCTCACAGTGTGAACGCCGTGTGACTGTAATCTACTCTCTACAGCGCCTTCTCTCGGCTCTGTCTCCTCACCAGCCTCTAGACCTGTTTGTGTGTTAGGGGGTGTTGGTATTGAGGAGTGGCATGGTGGGTGGGACCTTCGAAGGAGGGAGGGGGGGCGTCTTTGAAGTAAGTGTTTCCTATTTATGTTTAGTCTTCATTAAAGGAGAATTAAGAGGGGGAAGATAAAAGGCTTCGTTACGCCAAGAGAGGAGGACAAAGAGAGAGAGACAGAGGGAGAGAGAGACACCCTCCTTAAAGATGACAAGTGTGCGCAGTGGGTTTTGTGATCTCTGTGTGGTCTCTATTGATATGCATCTGATGTCCCAGAAGGTGAGACCTCCTCTATCAATGGAGGAGTAGATGAGGACTGGCCTGAGAGCACATTATCCAAATGAGAACCTTTGACAGTGTGAGGCAACACTGCACACATTATAAGTAAGTAATGTAAGCTGGAGGCCTAAACATGGGAAATGTCTGATATACATTTTAACTACAGCTCCAGTCTGACCACATCTGGTTGTATTAAGGTTGTTGCCATTATCGATGCTTGTTTCATGACATATTAGAGTTGTAGGCTGCTGCCATTTTTGTTTTGTTTTAATGGATTTAGCTTTTCCCTCCATTCTCTCAACTGCCTACCAACAGTGTAGACAGATATACATTTTTTTTCATCTAACTGAAAAAAAAACTACTCAGAAGGGGGTCCCTGGGACAAAATATTGTGGTCATCCGTGGGCTAATATGTATCTTTATGGGGATCCTTGAATGAAAAAGTGTGGAAGCCCCCTTTTAAACCTCAAACCCAGGCAGACAAGGGAAGCATGTCTCCAGTTGGCCAGGAGGGGTCCGTCATTCACTGGCCTGTTTCACTAGTAGCTAGTGCTGCCTTAAAAGTTCTATCGGAAATATCTGAATTACGACAAACACGCACATGACAGAGAACAAAGTGGTAAATACGATTGGGAAAGTGTGAATTTTTGCTGTTACCGGAGGCCATGGAAGCGTGTCAAAACCTGATGCAGAAAGATATGTTTACACCAAGTTTAGGGTAATTAATTAAAGCTGTACCCAGACAACTTTGTACATTGGCAGGTCCTAATGGAGCGGGAGGTGACTCAATTTTTTTCTAACTTAAATTCCCAGAAATGCTGGTACAGTAAACAGCAAACAGCACGCTCATGTTTACCAACTGGTCTGTGATGTTGTAAAGGATACCAAAGGGACGAGAGAGGAAAAGATCTAACGTTGGTGGGCCATCTTTCTCTGGATAGTGTTCACGGTTTGCTGTCAAGGAAACAGTTTGTATTTCACTCTAAAGTTTTGACTTCTTGAAGAGAAGCGTACACCAGAATTTAATTTCAATGGGTTAATTTCAATAAATTCATACATTACATGCCTGATGCACATTTTCTCCTTTTCATTCTGATGCTGTAGCACAAACTAGCTGTTTGTCCACTTGTTTTTTTAAATAAAACCACAGGCACCCAAAAAAACGCTTTTCTTACAGGGTGTGTTTTGTTATTATTTCCAACCAAAAGCAGTTGAATATCGTATTTACGACTTGCGACTCGGAGCACCTGAAGGCAGCATAATACCCAATTGCCAAACCCCTTTTACGCCTGTGGAGGGCTGGGCGCTGCTAGTCGTCCCATAGACCAAACCATTCCCACCACGACTTGCCGGGTACATGTGGTGGAAGACGCCTGCCGAGTGAAACCTCAAGCAGGAGTGAAAAATAAGATTACGCGTTACTTTTTCCTGCGTGGAATAAATGCACAAAACATTCACCAAATTGCGAGGTATTTGCGAAACCAGTGAAGTTGGACATCTGAGAAGAAATTTCCAAGTCAGAACGACAATGGGATTTGTGTTCTCGTAACCTCGGGGAGTATTTGTATCGGATTGTCTGGATGTAAAAACACCAGTTGTGAACAACTTGGATAATCTAACGTTAAACCAAATCAATGAAAACTTGCCTGGCTCCGTGTAACGAGGAGTAACGTTAAACGAGTAGTTGCACCGCCAAGTAAAGACTTGCACACAGAGCAAGGTGAGTGTCCGCCTCTACTGAACCGAGTTCTTGTTCATATAACGTACATTTCAATTAAAATTACAAACGTATAGGTTTTTGCACTTGCTTTTCTTTTCAGAATCTGCTCTTTCGCCAGGTAATATAATTTACCCCTACTGGAATATCACACTGAAGCACAAATAGCCTCAACCATGTAATCAAATCCCTTTTGAAACTTAACTAAAAGCTTTGTCTAAACAGCTCTCAAGTTAAAATAAGCAACATACTGAAAGTCAGAGGAAAGTTTCATTGAACGAGATGGTATCTCGGTGCTTTAATGAGGGAGCTTCATTTTTATTTTTTTCAACTGTTGAGCAGTAACATTAGCTCATTGAACCACACTGATTCAGAGTAGTTCTGTTTTTAACAAGCTAGCTAGCTAACTCTCCACCTCTAGGCGTCGTCGCTGCCAGACACTTTACAGAAATTTTCAGTAACAAGTTATACATTTGGGGAATGTTATATTTGCGCCATTTAATGCTAGGTTAAGAGGTAAAACTAAGTGTTCAACACTGGTATGAATTCATTTTTTTCTCTCTCTCCAAACTCAACCAATGTACGTTATAACCTAGTTTATGGGCGCACCAGCCCCGAAAACGGCTGTTTGACAGTGTCAGATTCATTCCGGGATATTTCTAACTGTTCAATTTCCCTCATTTATTTCGGCATGTCTTGTTCGTGTTTTGCCTCTCCTCTACTGGCAGCCCCCCTAATAAGTCGTAATTCACTTCAAAGTCAGTGGTTTTAAGTCGAGGTATGAGTGGTGAAAACTGCACTTTGTTTTAATAAAATCGCAATTTATACAATTGGTGTTATGGTGGAAGATGATGTGGGAATAACAGGCGAACCGGCTCTAACAATTTCAAGTGTTGTTTGGTATATATTATGAGTGCCGAATTTACCAGTGAAACCTAAGGATTCTTAAAAGGTCTTAACTCATGTTCATATGTTTGCCGATAAGCAAGACGAGTTTAAATTGCCAGATTTTGAATGCAGTTTGACATGACGTGTCGGGGCTGTGTACTTTACAACGGCTTCGAGTGTGACTCAGCCAATCAGAACTGACGACCGCAACTATCGGTTAAATAATTTGATTTTAAGAACTATTTTTTCCCCTCTAGTCGATTAACCCTATACCTATTAAAGTGTCAGTTTAGTTGCACCCTGCTGTGTGTTCTGACAAATAAAGGTGTTATAAACGAAACCGGTCCCTCAACCCTCACAAATCTCCATATACAGGCCATGTTCAACTGTGGTAACATAAGGACAGCGATGGTGGTGGGTAATGTATGATTTCTAGTTCATGAGGTTGATAGTAGCTATGATGTGTACTATGAATTTTATGCCATAAAGATTTATGTTTTTAGGTGGGTTTAAACTCCACTACATCCCTGGATACGAGAGAACTATGTTACGCAAACGGCTTTCTATGTGTTGTATTTTACAAATTAAGTGCAATACAGGTTTCTGTGTGCAATAGGAAAATTAAGTAAAGTAATACTCAGTGCCTTTTGGTGGGAGGGAGCGTCTTTCTGAAAGCCACCAGTAGTCACCTTGATAGCTGACTTAATATTGATGAACGGTACTCTTAAAGGTTAAAGTTCAAATCCGATTCTTAATTTTGTTTTTTCTTCAACCCCCCCCCCCCATTTGTTGAACACGTTAGAGTGTTTGTCGATATTCACTTGACTACAAGTGTCATGGGTGGCAGTCCAACAGAAGGGCCATCAGTGAGTTTGTGTGACCTTTTGTGTCCCGTGGGTGACAGTCTCTCCTCATAGTGTAGTGCCATTTTTTTTAACCACCGCCATCTGCTCCTGTTTCCTCATAACTGAATTGATGGTTTAGCATAAACCAGGAAATTACATGGGATATCCCTTCCTGATGATGATGATGATGATGATGATGATGATGATGATGATGATTGCTCATTCAACTCAGATTATTTGTAGCGTCACTTGCTGCCACCATTATTTGTTTCCTCACTGATTTCCAAAGATGCTTTCACACATGCAGTGAAGTCCGGAACTTATCTAGACATTACTCGGAGGGGTTGTATGTGTGACTTTACCCACCCAGCACCCTAGTCTAAAATCTGTTTTATCACTGAGTGAGCCCAAGTGTGAATGGAGCAGAAGATTCTCCGGAGTATTCTCTACGAGCGAGTGGGCATGTTGATGACGTATTTATCATGCGACTGGCACGAAACCGGGATAATACAAACATCCAAGGGTGAGGAAGAAGGCAACTAGATCAGACAAAGAAGACAACGACACAGTCGGCAGAGAAAATGTCAGGTAATTGGAAAGACGAAGAGATCAGGGAACTGCTGTCTGTTAGGGCAGAGGCCGAAATAATTAAACGGATACAAGGCCATCTTTGTGCTGTAAACAAAACACTGCGATTTCCGCAGCATACTTTTTGCGTCATGTCCTGTCTCCCGAACGCTCTGTGTATGATTACAGGTCATGCCACATTGTGAGTCTTAAGTAATTAAAAAATATTTGTATTTAATTGCAGAAGAGCGTAGCTCTCCAAGACATGAGGGGGGCACATGTTTTGTTTGCCTCTTGTGAATGTGAATGATTGTTTATTAGCAGAACTAGTAGCAGACACCTTCTAATACCTGGATAAAGTCAGACACCAAGACCCATGGCTGTCTGGACTTGTAAAATGACCTTTGCTCTTGTGTATAAATGCTGTCATTATGGTGTGGACGGTTTGACCTTTTTAAAGGCTTGACCTGGGATGACCCGCGATGGGAAAAAAAAAAAAAAAGCAATTTCAGAAGGGTGCCAGATGAAGGAGGACTAGGATTTTTTTCATTTCAGTTTAGAAAAACCCTCGGAAAGAGCTTACTGGCATTTAAGGAATAATGATAAAAATATAGAAAGCCATTTCACCGGTGGATTATATGTGTTCCCGCGTGTTTTGTATCAAAGCCCCTTGTAATTGTAAAGCAAAAGATTGTGTGTGAAGAGTTTGTAGACTGTAAATGCTGTCAATTTTGCAATTTCTTGACAATGAAGTGTCTCATGCACATTTTGGATTCGTTACTTAGGCTGCTTTAGAGAACTTCATTAGACTAATTACTGTCAACTGACTTCGCAGACATCAGCATTTAACAGGCAGTATTTGTGACAGCAGAGTTGGTTAGAGTACTTCTCCAATAAACACGGCTCACCTCACACATTCTGTCACTGTCAAGGTGCCAAAGGTCAAAGGGTGAAGGGGGATGGGTGTTAACTGCTCTTGTCCTCCACGCAGGGCGTCACAATCTTTCATCCTTCCCCCCTTCCAACCAACCAAATGTCCTTATTGCAAGCTTTAGGCTACGTCCACATTTCGAAAACGCCCTCACAAATGGATACATTTGAAAACTGCTTGACTGTCACTTGATCCAGCTGTGAGCGAGCCGGCCACTCAGCTCGTCTGTCCACTCGGCTGCTCGGCTTGTCTGCGCATGTCCAAGGAAGGAGGTATGCGTTTTTGGTGGTCTAGTATGGACTGCAAGCTCTTCGAAAACGCTACACCCGAAAACGCCATTTTCAAATTTACACGGCTTAGTGTGGATGTACTCTTAGTCAACCGTCATCGTCTGCCGGGTTGAGGGTGACACTGTCTGAGGAGTGGCGAAGCAACATTGCCATGATTTGTCTTGTTTAGCATCGGCTGTGACATTTATGCTGCCAGTCTGGTAATTAACAGGTGGGGAGATGTCAAGGACGGAGGGAGGGATTGATGAACTGCAACTGGCTGGCGATGGCACTAGATCATCAGTAGAGGCGTTGATTAAGTTTCCCAGAACGTGCTCCGGTCAGGACAGAGCTGTCACTGCAAGGTGCCAAGTCAGACGTGATATAGAGCGCAATAAGCTACTTTCCCCTTTGATGAATGTACTCCTGAGTGTATCCTTAAAGGAAAAACTCCCCTTCGGATCCCCTCACTGTTAGTTATGATCAGTTTGTGATGTTCAATGTATTCCAGAAGTTACTTTGTGATTAGGTTTTGTGATTTACTGTATTGGTGTACCCACTTTCCCTCAACCTGCCTCATTTCCCAGAATGCCTTTAGGGCATGAACTTGTTGCTTTCAATCAAAGGTGGGTATACGGACATATAAATATAGCTAGCTAGCAAACTAGTTTAGGAAACATTGGTGCATGTCTATGATTCTGGCCACGGCCCTTACTCAAAGCACAACATGTCTTGTGGCTGCATTGCATCCTGGTCTATTGAGGCTACGGTCAGTTGAGAAACTGGTGTATCTGCCTCTTCTGGATTTCTAGCTGTATGTTTGTTGAACATCAGTCTAGAAAGAAGCCTGTGCTCTTTGATTCTGAGGGACCGACACCAAAACCTGACATTTGCCGTTGATGTTTTTGAGAGCTAGTTCTGCCTACCACTACTGAGATGTAACAAGTGATTGATGTGACTCCAGGACTAATATGGGCCAGAAATCAAACAGAAGTCAACTGACAGGAAATATTTGCGGCGGAAATCCTCTGCATCTAGTCTCTTATCTGGTGTGGTGGAGAGGATGATCACCCCACCGTGGATCAAAGTTATTTGGAAGGGCAGCCAAGCCTAGGCATGTGAATCCTTCCCTTGCCCTGCGGGGGTCTAAGGCCCCTCTGCTCCCATGGTCAGATTAAATACTCCATTTAATTATGTCACTGAGCATTAAGTCAGTAACCTTATCAGAGTGGTCCGGCTGTTTAATGGGTGTTTGCAAGCCAACAGATGCAAAAAGATTAGGGGCAATATGCTGGTGGTACAAACCACGGGCAGGGGGATAAAGGTTTGGTAGAGAATCTGATACTCAGTGCCACTCCCTCTAGATACCACGTATGAGATATGAAGATCCGCCTAGGTGGCAGACATTAAATACAGCCTCATCTGAAGATATTTGTAGATCTGAAAGTATTTGGAAGTCGACATCAGTAAATGTATGCAGATTTGTAAATGTAGGCCTGGAGATTAAATAAAAAGAAAACCCAGAATGGATGAACTATTTTCTGCATGTAGATTTAGTTTCAGGCTCATATAAAAAATAAAAAATAAAATAAATAAATAAAAACAATTAAAAAAGCCCCTGATGCTACACTTGAAAATCTTAAATCCATCTTACCTCATCAATTGGCTGACCCTCATAAGGAGTGCTGCTGTGTCTGGATTCCCAGATTCTGCTCCTTAAACTTGACTGGTTATCCTCCCCAATTCCTGGTAGTCACATTTGGATTCATGCAGATTTCTCTGCACATTGCTTGGGGCGGTCATTATGCCTCAAAACCCCTAGCTGGACAGGCTGCAGCTCCCGTCTTGCCATGTCCATGATTTAAATCGGCAAGCCTTTGATTTTTGGGGTGAAAGAGGCTGCAGACTTTCTTTCTGATGACAAGAATTGCGATTCCACTCCTAAGGATTCTCTCAGGATTTAATTAGAAAGGGAAGCCTGTTCATTATTCAGATGTGTAAATGAAGACCCAGATGCACACGGTGCTGTGGAATGTAAACTAGATTCAGTACAGTGTCGGAAATCCTTTGAAGCAGCAAGCAAAGTGCTATATAAGAGTGAATTATTAACTCATCAGGGCGCGCTTCATGCTTCGTGTGTGTGTGTGTGTGTGTGTGTGTGGTGTGTGTGTGTGTGTGTGTGTGTGTGAGACATGAATGGAGTCGGTGTGTCTGCTTGCCTAAGGTCGGTGTTGAAACAACAGAACACGTGATGTGATGGTTCACCCTAGCACGGTCTGCCTCATGGTGAACTTGGCCTGAACTGACTGAGCACTACAAAACTCTTACTCAGGAATATTATTATTTACAGGTGCGATGCCTGTCAGGATGTCTGTGTGACAGATCTTGTTCAAACATTTGATCTAAGTTTGCTCAAATGAAAAAGAAAAAATGTAAATGTTGCACCATCCCAAACTGCATACAGGAGAAAGGAGAAACGTTGTGTAATAGAAAGTGTGCAGCGGGAACAGGGGTCTAGTCTTTAAAGTTTACGGTGCGGTCAAAGTATAGAGTGGGCTGTTGTAACCGATGGCATTAGCATGAACCACGCAGTGTTTTTGCCTTTTTGTTTCTCTCTTTCTGCGTGCATATGCCGTCTCTCTCACTCAGATGCCGCTACACACTCCGTACATAACATTTCTTGCAAAACTCAGGCAATTTTACCTTTTCCTTCCCTGCCACAACCCATTGCTCCAACTGTACGCTTAACACTTTTTGCCACTCTCACTTTCCATGTATTCCCCTTGTGCTTGCTTTCACGCATACCCACACTCCCATGTCATTTCCCATCCTCCCCTCAAGTTGAAGCAGCTATTTGTGAAAGGCCCTCAGAGAAAGAGGCCCCGCTAGAGAGATAGGATGACATGGCTGAGAGGGGCTTTGTCATTGCACCCTTGCTGAGAAGATGAGACCTCCACCTGGGGTAGGTGAGGGCGGAGAGTTGAGTGCGTGTGCACGCACGCACACACACACGCACAAACATATACTCTGTCCTTATTGTTCATATGAGGACCTCCCACTGAATCTATTCATTCCCTAACACCTAACTCTGCCCTCAACCCTCTCCACTACATGTCTAGCCTTAACCTTTACCCTAACCTGTACCTAACCCTAATTCTAATCTTAACCCTTAACCTAAGTCCTAACCCTAAACCAACCAAGTGAGGAGCTGCCAAATGTCCTCCCAAGGTCTGAAACTCAAACTAGTTCTCACAAGGATAGAAGTACAAGAACACACACACACACACACACGCAGTCTTTGTTCACTCACTTTGGGCTGTAAGATGCATGTCTTGATTTTTGGGAAACTGGTGCAGAATGTGCAAACAACTTGGCAGTAGACACAATGACTTTGGTTTCAGGTATTTGATGGTCACTGTTTTTGTTACTGTGCACCTGCACAGGCCTGTGCATACTCCATTGAGCTGCTTGTGAAAGTGCTATAATGTGCTTTTCATACAGTTTTGCATACATACAATACACAGTGTCTGTGTATGTGTCGTTATAGTTGTTTTGCATGCAGATATTTTTTGCTGTTCTTGGTCTTTGCAGCTTTGAAAAGGGTGGTCTAGTCTCTGCAGGTCTAGTGTCTCTCTCCTCACCCCCCCATCCCTCCCTCTCTGCCTTCTCTCTGCAGGGGGGAAGAGAGAGGGAAAGTGGCCCTGCCTCCTTTGTTTCTTTTGTTGAAGTGGAGGCTGAAAAGGCCAGCCAACAAGGAGAGGGGGAAGCGGGCAGAGGTTGTGAAGAGAAGGGGGGGTGGAGAGGTAAAGGAGGATGTGTGAATGTCTCCTCTCTTGTCTGTCAGTTGGAGAACAGCTGGTGTTGACTGCAGGCTCCTCTCCTTTTCCTCCTCAGAGGAAGGACAGGTGAGTGGGTGTGGTTGAAGAGCGAGTGTCCACCATCTGGAAGCCAACCTCCAGCATCCAACCTGGGGCACAACTTCTCAGAAAACATACACTTTGTAAGGTCTCAAAGTTGCGTGTCTAACATTTTTTTCTCAGGTCTGTGCTGCTGTGGAGATGCCAGTGGTTGTAGGCAGATCCAGGAACTTGGATGATCTGTGTGAAATCTTTTTTGTTCTTGTTGAATAGTGCTTTGCATTGCATGACTGCAGTTAGACAGGTGGCCATTCCCCCTGGCTTATGATTGGAAATGAATGGACTTTAAAGCGCTCTTGAAATTGAATATCATCTAAATGACGTCAGACAGCTAGCTTTGGCTTTTGACTCCAGAGGCAACAATGCAAGCAGCATCTGCTATGGCGACACCAGCCAGGTTTTTTCTCTTTGTGCTAGTGTGTGTGGTTTCGCAGACGGGCCTCAATAGCAGCATTTTGGAATACCGACAGCCGAGTGTTGCCAAGTGGCAACCATGAAGGCTCTTGGAAAACGGGGGAGCACTCAGTTTCCCCAGAAACACCCTTTTTCTCAAGACTGCTACCCCTAAAGTCACCCCCCCCAACTCCCTTTAAACACCCCAGGGGGAGGGACCCTCGGTCCTGGGAAAAGGGGGTTGCCATGGAAAGGCGAGGACGAATGTTGGACAGGCATGTTAAAAGTTGAGGACCTTGGTAAAGGACTAATCTCCCCAGGTTGTCTGAAATTTGCCTTGCCTAACTTTAGTACAATTATGAAACCCCATAAAACATTTGCACCTGACAAAAGCAATTTGGCCCTTCATAGAAAATATCTGCCTCAGGTGGGTATAATCATCGCTTGGTTAACACATTGCTCCTGGAGCCATAGAGTAACCTGATCCCATCCTTTTTAAAGGCTGTATACAACAGAGATGTGCTACAGCAGAGTACAGCAATTTTACAACCTGCCAGCCTGCATGTGTTCTCCGCTTACCATGACACTTCCTGTTGGTTGGCACTCCAAATGGTCAGGGTCGTCTGTCATTCCTCCATAGACATGATACTACCTTAACAGGGCTTCTCCCACTGAAGCTTTTAAAACTGCAGAGTCACCAAAACTGAGGTTAATTGTTGTGTGTCTGAGTATGTGAATGCACATCTGTGTGTCTGTGTGTGTGAACGCCCTCAAGGACCTAAGTGTTTCCTAACAACCTTTTGCCACTTGTTGGTAAGCCGAGCCATGGCACACAGCCTTGCAGTATACAGGCCGCACTGTTGCCCTCTCTGTGTTGGATTACAAGGCTTTGATTTAGACATTCTTTAAGCCGATCTGAAATTTGGTTCTGTTCCTCATTTACTGCACTGTAATCCTGGTGAGTAAGAGAAGCATACTGTGTGACCGGTGCATGATTTCACAAAGATTTTCAAAAATATGTGCAAATTACTGTCTACATCCCTTGAGGAGGAATCAAACTGCACATGGAAAGGTGGTGTAGAACTTGTTGTAATGACTTAACATGCTCAGTTTACCATATACTGGACGTCTCTGTGTACCAACGAGCCTACGGGCAGCCTTCATAAATAACTCTCTCTTCGTGTTATTAATGGAGAGCTTAAGAGGTTGTTTTTTTTTTGCTTACCAAGAATAATCTTTTCCACCCGCTCTACCTCAGTAGCTTTAATCTGGCTGGAAGTGAACTAGGCCTCTGTTTCCAGGGTTATGGGGGACATTTAAGGGGGGTGTGTGTGTGTGTGTGTGTGTGTGTGTGTGTGTGTGTGTGTGTGTGTGTGTGTGTGTGTGTGTGTGTGTGTGTGTGTGTGTGTGTGTGTGTGTGTGTGTGTGTGTGTGTGTGTGTGTGTGTGTGTGTGTGTGTGTGTGTGTGTGTGTGCGCGCGCGCGCTCCGGCCCCACCCCCCACTTCACATACCCCCAACGGTGACATTCGTAGTGTTTGGCGGAGGTGTGTGTGTGCGCGTCAGCGACACAAACCTCCCTCTGTTTTACAGTTTGGGGAATGAGTGTTGCCCCATGCGTAGACACTAAATTGTTTAAACTCTCCAGTTGCTAAATGGGTGTGAAATGTTATCTTACCTGATCCGCTTTCTAAATTGCCCAAAAATGGTGATGGCAATTGGCTATAAACTAGGCATTATAATGGATTAGACCTCACTGATGGTAGTATGGTAAAAGCACACTTGTCTCCTTATGTGTATCATATTAGTATTGCCTGCATTTTAGCACCTTCCCTTCCCCAATGTAGTTACTTGTTCTCCTACTGTACGTTGTTTGTTATTCCCTCTGTGTGGGGCAAATATTGCCAAAAGGTTTTTACGCTTGCTTTGTAAGCTTTTTATCAAAAAAGAAATTCTGCATTAAATAGTGATGGAAACGCAATTGTTAAATAAATAATGGCGTAGCGATGTTGAAGTGAATTTCTTTGTTTTCGTCTTTGTACAGCATGAAATATAGCCAACATAAGGAACAATGGAACGATAAGAACTTGCCCAATACTATTCAATAATTGAAAGACTAGGCGATGGCTGCACCTCTCTTCCATCCTCGCCTCCTCCTTCTTCTTCTCCTCCTCCTGTGCTATCCTGTTGGCAGATAGTCAGGAGGACTATCTCAAGCCATCGGCCATTAACATTCCTTCCATTTAAACGTCAACACAAGGCCCAAGTCCTGGGGCCTGCAGGCCCGTGTCCAAGGATCCTGACGATAAAACTGACCCCCATAGGTCAATTTAAGAAGACTGGGGCCCAGTGGATTGTCTGGGGTCACCACATATGTCCTGTCCAGTTTTCTTTATGAAAATGTGTTGAACCTAAGCTGGCTTTAGTTCATGTATTTTTCAGGAGGTAGAGAAGGAAACTAAGGAAGAAATACAGTTGATATTTACCTCATGCAGTACTCAGTAGGAGTGACATTTGGTGAAAGAGCTGCTAAACACTTTAGGTTTTATTGCACAAAGTCCCCCTCCTATTTGACATTCTTGGGATGTTCCGCAGAAGGATATTAGCCATTGTTACCACTGGACCAACTCAACTTCACTGAAAGTTGAGTGAGATGTGCCTTGTTTTCACTTTTCTTAGGTGGAGTTCAGGCTTACATGACAGTCATGGCTCCCTGTCTACAACTCTTGTTGTAGGTAGTTATCGATAACGTTGGGGAGCCAATGTACTTTTTTTTCTCTTTTGTATTATGCAGTACCATTACAAAAAGCACTCTATTTATCACTTGAACCTGAGAGGGCGTTTACATTTGAAATGAAAACGCCCCTGAGGAGGGAAGACAGGTGTTTTTGAGTGTCCCTGCCACTGAGAAGGAACTAGGCTAGCTAGCCCATGGAAAACAGGAACTAACAAACAACAAGCATGGTGAGCATACATGCGTCAAGCAATTCAAATCAGTTAATAGCGTCTTAGCAACTCACTACAGATAATGATGATAATTCAGAAATGCCAAATTCATGCAGCTACCTGACATGCTAGACCCAAAGTGTGTCTAGTGGAGAGAGAACCTCAGCCTTGGCACACCACCTTCATATTGATGAGGGGCTAGTATCTAGGAAGTTTGGCTAAATTCACAACCAAGGTTGGCATCTGTTGGCTTCTAACCACACCACAGCATCTTCTGCTTCTGAAGGCTTGTCCCCCATTGCAGCATCTGAGCGCAACCGGCCTTCTCAGTTTGTGACCAAATTTGAATTAAACAATTTCAAGTTTAATTTTAGGCATTCAATTCTTTTTATTTTTTTATTTTTTTCTTCTGACGTTCATATGCCTCATTCAGCGTGTTATATTATTTGTATTTTTTTGGATGGTCGTGGTTTCTGGTCTGACACACGCATGCACGGCCACACATGCACGTGCGCTGTGAAGTGAATATGCTCAGCACAGATGTCCTGATGGGATCCATCTGGAGTGGAGTTCTGGTAGCACAAACATGGTGTCAGGATCCATACGCCACAAACGCACTCGTACCGACAACACACTCCTACCATCCAAGGGAGATGGTTTGGGCCAAACACATTCCCCAGTGTTAGGGGTTAACCCAAAATGCTTTAAGCCGTGGGTCCAAAAATAAAAACACGCCAAAAACATGGCAGATCTCTGGGGACCGTGATACAATTAAAGTGTTTTCCTTTCATCGCCCACATAGATCATCTTATGATTCGTTTTACCTCATGATGTCAGATGGGATGGGACAGTGAAACCAATGTGGCCGGGTTGGACTACAAAGACTAAAACATGTACAAAGCTCTCCAGCTCTAGAAAACTAATTGCTTGATTTGGTTCCTTGCTTACAAAATGTATGATGAATTCTTCTCAGACATGTGGTATCATTCAACAATGATTGCGTAGTTTGATTCACAAAAGTTTCCCTTCAGTCGAGAGTTAGTCCGATATATCTGTTAGCCAAAACACTGAATACTTTTTGTGGAATTTTTGACATGAAAATGGTGCAATTTATTAAATATTTGCTATCGGCAACAATCCAAGTGTTATATTCAAAGTTTACCCTCATCACCCCACATACACACGCACATTCCTAGCCAGCTGCTCGGTACACGCTTGGTGTGTAGCATAGCGAGGGCGTCATCAGACTGTATTGACCCTGCCCTCCCCACTCCACTATTGATTGGAGACCTTCAATCTGCTGCCTATTGATCACATGCAACAAATTACTATGACTTGAGGCTGTGGTCTACTTTGGGTCTCACTTTAGTGTTAGAGCTGGTTTGTACAAACTGATCTCTGTTAGCAGATTTGATTCTTGAATGTTTGCCATTCAATTCTTGTAATGGAATTTTATGGGATTGAGAAATCCTAAACTTCAAGAAGTGGAGTTTGTCAGGTCAGTTCTGTTTTCAGTCACCAGGCTGGATCTGACTGGAGCAAGCTGTCTTAGATTAAACCATTTTTCGTAGATAGACTGGCATTAGCAGCTCATGAAATGAGCTGTTCCTCAGCTGATCTCATTTGACGGGAAAAGCAGATTACAGTCATGGTTGGCTAAAGAAATGAGCAATCCTCTCAGAAAGTGGACCGTAATCTTCCCACGAGTCTCTGCTTCTCCTGTTGGTGTTTGTTAAATCAAGCGGAAAATTGTGTAACGTCCTTTTTTCCCCCTTTGACTAAAGTTTGTAATGAAATCAGTAATCATAGATGAGTAAGATCTGAGTAAGTTCATTCCAATTCCACGGGTTTCACTGACATTAAAGGATCTTACCAGAGGAAAGGGCTTTGCTAGTCAATATTAAACTCAACGTTTCCCTTGAATGTAGCACTTGTGTGGGTGTAATGGTGTGCTCAGCTCATAATTTGATGTTTCCATATAATACTAGTACATTGTATGATATTCTTACAATAATTCAAGTTAAGTTCAAATGAAACAACCATGCCCTGTAGTGGAATATGTTTAGACCCAGGCTCTTTGTGTCTTCCCGAACCAGAGAGATGTCATCCAATGATGATTAAAACTCATTTGTAACTTCCATGATGCAAACTGTGACCTTTTGCATTTCAATATAGGGGTTTCCTTGACAACAGACAGAGCTGTATGTTTAAAAATGTACTTCTTTGGGTTATTTATGGTGCAGCAGCCTCTGTCCACAAGCAAACCAAGATCAGAAACTAAGAAAATCAGTGTAAAAACTATGAAGTCTCCATCAATGGGAACCCCCACCAAACAATCTAAAGTTCCATTCGTAATGGCAACAGATTTTTTTTTTTGTTCAAGCCATTACATGGTTATGGAAAATAAAAAGGAAAAGCCTTCTCAGTTTTTCCTTTACAAGCTGTATTGTAACGTGTAATTGGTATTGACAGTATTGCTGGGTCGAACTGATCTGACCTGATTTTGTGGGATAGGCGTGGCCGACAAGTGGATAAGAGTGTGTGGGTGTCATCCCAGTGGCACACTGAATTGGGGGATATCCTTATTGATTGCCCCTGGGCCTTTGCCGTTCTATATCTGATTCATTATCGAGTGTTATCTGTAGTCAGTGAAAGTTCAGACTTAATCCTAGTGCTGCCTTCAAAGATATTCAAGTGGAATTTCCGCAACTCAGCAACTGATGCTGTACTTGAAGATTTGTGTGGCTGCTATTGCTGATTTCAGCATGACTGGAATCATTGTCTTCAATGAACAGTGATTTTCTTTTTGTGTGTGTGTGTGTGTGTGTGTGTGTGTGTGTGTGTGTGTGTGGTTGCTGCGGGCTGCACAACTGCACAGCCCTCTATCTGTTTCCCCTCTCTCCTCTGCCTCTAAATCAGATTGACTCTGAGCGCTGTTGTAGTCTTTAACTTTATGTGGTCTCTGGAGATGTGTGAAAGTGCCTGACAAGCATGGCAGGGACAGGCCAGTCTATTGAGTCTAGGGGGAGAGCGGAGAATGTGTGGTTGAAACCATGAGTTGAAACCAATGGGGGGGTGCAGCCAGAGGGAGTATGACCCCTTGCACTGTGAGTTAAAAAAGCATTGGTAATGAAAGTAGGCAAACGAGGCCTAGCTGATAACCTTGCCAACCTCTGTGTCTGTGTCTGTGTGTGTGTGTGTGTGTGTGTGTGTGTGCTGGCAAATGCATGTTAAACATTGCACTTTAATGTCCCCCGTTTACTAAAAATCAACTTGGCTAATGTGCCTCGGAGAATTTGCACGCATGCCATGTGTTGCTGTCAGATTAAAATGACGGGCTTATCCTTTGGCATGCCATTAGAAACATGCCACTGCAACTAAATGTATCGGCCATACAGACGCCATGCTTGTCCTGCTCAGCCCGGGAACACAATTAGACTTAATGAACAAGTTGTCATTGTTAAACATTTATCCCCTATCTCCCTGAGGCTTAGAGATCCCCAGCCTCTCTCAAGTCATCATTAAGTTACATAAGTAATCCCTGTGCAACAATCCCATTGTGGCAGAGCGCTTCCAAGGAATATTTCCCATATCTGGATGTAGTCACACAGGAGAACTAAATTCCCATGGCTCTCTGCAATTCACCCACAACACTATTTCAATTTGAAACTGAGGCACCAAAGCTGCCTTGTTTTTGTTTTTTTCTTTTTGTGGTGGGTTGCATTGGTATAACCTTTTTGTTTCAGCTGAAGTGCAATAGCCAGTTGTTGGTTGTGTGGAAGGAAGCAGGATGGCATCAGCTCTGTGCCAGCAGCCTGAGAGGGCAAAGCCTTGTGGACAGAATGCTTTGGAGTTATATTTTAGTCTCTGTATATATTCTCCCGGGGATAGAGGGGGGAAAAAGCAGAATCTTTTGGTATTTAATTATAGAGCAGCTATGGCCAAAGGCACACTGTCAATGGTAGTTTTAAGACCGACAGCTTAACAACCTCAGGAATGGTGGCACTGTTGGTTTTGATGACGTTGTGTCATTTCCTCCTTTCAAGAGCTGGGTTTTTTTGAGAGATGTATGTGTTCCAGCTCCCTTTTTTTTTAACGGATAGAATAGAGAAGCTGGTAGAAATAGCATTATGGTGCTGTGGTATGTGCCAGAATTTGCCAACATGCCAAGTAATGCTCACGCTCATTTTAGTACTTTATTACGCCTGGAAATGCCATCTTTTTGAAGTCTCATTTTTCTCACGAGACTCTCTTTTGTGACAATTTTAGTTGCTTTGAAGGAAGGTTTCCCTCCCCTGTTTACAGAAAATATGCTTCTCTGCCTCCCATGCGGGATGGCAGTGGAATTCTCTTTTCCGTGTTAATCTGACCTGATTTCAGGCCCCTCTCGGCACTGTCTGAAAAGGTGCTTGTTTATTTGGAGCAGTGTGCATGTGTGAAAGGACTCTTGGGTGTGATGTCACCCCTATGTTTGCCCCACCAGTATTGGGAAGGGTCAGTGAACACACCACGTCACCAGTTGAGTCGCTGTGCATTTCCTAACAATGGGAAGCCTGGCTGAAATTGGCACAGTCCATTTCATGGCCACAAAGGGATCCATTAAGGCTTAAATGCATCCAGATTCAAGTCGGCCCTCTTAACGTGCGAGTGCTTGCCTGGTGATATGTTCCTTCCTTTGGCTTCTAAGCTTTTTTTTGGTTAAGGCCCCGGACACACTAGAGGATGATTGGGCATATTTGGACTTCCTGACAATCGGGAGGGGGATCCCCAATCTGAGGCTTGGTGGGGACTGATGGTCAGATCTGTTTACAGGTTTAATCTTAACCACACCGATCGACTGATCTGAGCTGCCCTGATCATATCAAACATGTTTGAGATTCACAACCCCACTTCCGGATGGATCCTGAAATGCGTCAGGATCAACCGATTCAATCCAAGTGTGGATATGTCAATAGCCAATGAGGGCCTGATGAAGTCTACTCTCCTTCAGCTCTACTGAAAAGTGTACAGCGTGTGTTGACCGGGTCTAATCGGCCACGGCCCAAATACTCTGTGTTTTGTCTTTGTTTTTTTTCCAGTGCATAGTAATGCACGTTGCATACGTTTGACGCACATTGGATCGTGCAAGTTCTCACAACATTTCAGGAGTCAGCAGGATAACCTTGGTTACATTGTTAAACGTGTGATCACATTACCTTGCCTAATCATCTAGTGTGAGTTTATTTGGGTGTGTGATGCAATACGTTTTCACAATTAGGATTTTAAAAGTCGTCTAGTGTGTCCCCAGCCTAAGGCTTACAGTTTCACTGCTTCCAAAATCTCTCTGGTTTAGAGCAAATGTTCTCAAAGCAGAGCTTCTTCAGTCTCTGATAACTCGTCTGCAGCCTGTTTGCTCAACCTGATGAACCATTGTGTTGGTACAGGTCAATCTTAATCCTTGAATAGAAAGCCCGATGAGGGGAACAAACAAGACCGCAAAGACGGCAGTCCTTCCTGTTCCTGTCACATCAATCCTATCAACCCAACGCTGTTACCCACAGTGATACCCAACTTGTCTTTGGCTCTTCGTTTGTCTTCCTGTAGAACAGATCCCGGCTGTCACAGCGGCTCATAGACAAATTGAAACATTATATGAGTGAACCATTCCGGATAGTCTTGTGTCTGAGCCTGCATCTCACCTGAGGGAATCACCACATAACAAGACCCAACAGATCCAGGCCAGGGGGGTGCTTGGAGGACCTGGGGGACCAGCTGGCAGAAGGCTAGAGTTACCTGCTGTTTAAAACCATCTCCATGGCAGTAGGAAAATGCTAAGACAGCAGATTCATCGGTGAGCTCAAGGCAGAACATATAGTATACTATGCTTTTTTTTTTTTTTTTTTTTAAACAAAACAACGTTTTACAACCTTGAGGGTGGATTGGAAAAGCTCCAGGTTTGACCGAGCATTGGCCAAGTTAAGGCAGCATTCTTAGACAATGACCATCATTTGGATCTCCTGTGGCGAAGGGAATGATGCCTTTTACAGCTCCAGGACACCTGCGGTGAAGGACAAGCATAAAATGAAAATGTCCTAGTATTGCATCACCCACAAGATTATTCATGGTTGCATTGTATCTGTTAACAGCTTTTTGAAATGAAGGCCATGCAGCTTGGTCCTTTAATCTTGATCAGATTTAGTTTGGTAAAGGTCAGCTGCACTATGTCTGGCTCTACCGTGATTGAAACCTTTAATTGCTTAAATTGAGTCCAAACCAAATTCATGTTGTTGTCGGGTCGACCTGACCCTGAAATACTCGCAAAGAGATCGTCTCAAATGCTTTCTAACTGCAGGTTAATGCTTTTTAAAATGTATGTTTTATTACTTTTTAAAATGCTGATCTCCTAACCATTCCTGGCTGCGGGTATCCCTTGTGAAAGTGCTACAGAGAGGTCATGTTTCATCTTGTGCCAGTGCCGTCTTTGGCAGCCATTCGTCTGCCTTGTAAAAGGTGACTTTCGTGGCTGGTTTTGTCCCTCCGTGTTCAGCAAGCTCTTTGTTGTCGTCTCGAACAATAACCGCCTTGTACGAGGCACGGAGGCCCTCACCTGCGTAGCATGAATTAAGAAGACATGGCAGGTGTTGCAAATGGTTTAACACTAGGACCGCCAGGATTATAGCACTACCTTCAAGCGCCACAGCGGTCTGCCAGACCGCTGGGTGTAACGGCATTGATGGCGTTCACAGTTGCAGTAACAATGCATTTGTTTGATAAAGTTGGGTGTTAATTATCAAAAATAAATAAAAAATACAATACGAAATAAGCTATAGCAGGGTTCAAAACTGCGACCAAATTGGTCGCATTTGCGACCTTTTTTTTGGTAATGCGATATAAAATTTGAATGGTTCGCATTGGTGCCAGTAAAAAAGTTTTACCTAAAGTTTATTTTTATTTTTTAAATTATTTTTTATTAATTAAATTAATTCAAACAGTAATGTGTAGGCTATTTGACTAATTGATAATATCTTCAGAAATAAAAGTAGGTATGAAAACATCTGCATAGCCTACACATCGTCTTTCTCTGTATTGGTCACTCGCCCTTCCCTGACCGGAGACATTCGAACATCACATAGGCTACGCAGTCCCAGTCCATGCTAGCTTATGCTATTGTAGCAGTGTAGCTAATTGATCGCAAAAAAAATGAAACGCACTATTCTATCATATTTTGGGAAACAAAATGCATCCCCCGGTCCATCACAAGCTACCTCCTCAGTGACTGATGAGGAATTGGGTCATTTTGAGACGTCGGAGCCGATGAGTGAGGAAAGAGAACCAGCGGCACAGCCGATGAAAAAAAAAAAATACGCATTTCAATCACAGTGGCTGGAGGATTTCAGATGGTTGAGGTACAAAGATAATGCATGCGATGTACTGTGTGTACTGCAGAGAGTGTGGACCCTCCGTTGCAGGCTGTTCCAAACTCGCAACTGCATCAACTCACTTCAAACGCGAAAGTTTGAATTTACATGGAGACAGTATTAAGCAGCCTGTGTGGAATGCGAGTACATAATGGGACACAAAGGTTCAGGTCATTATTGCCGCGCAGCGTCAAAACAAATGGTGCGACCAAATGATGTGCTGGTGCCACCAACTGAAAAAGTTGGTAGCACCAGTGCCACCAGTGGAAAATGTTAGTTTTGAACCCTGTATAGGGTCTCGTTATATGGTATGGTATTATGACAGCCGCTATAGCCGATGCAAGTGTGGAATTCAAGCTATATTTCCTAAACCAATAAACAAGAAATAATAATGCTTGACTCTGATGTATTTAGATATATGCAACCAAGGAAACAACACATGCAAAGTCAACTAAAGTGTTAACTAAGGTAAGTGTCAACTAAAGGCTATAGGCGATATCGACGGGCTTTGCTCTAGGCTTCTTTTACAGTGCGCAGTAGCCTTTCACTGCACGGGCCAAAGCTGAACAGTTTGTAGTATTGACAATGCTAAAATAGAATAATTTACACTATTCTATCAGATAGGACAACTATGCATATCAATACAGAAATGACACAATAAACGAAATAAAAACATTTATTGGCTGCAGGAATCAGTGTCCCGACACAAAATAGCAGGCAGAAAACACATAATAAAAATCACACAATATTCAGGGAAAAAAAAAAAGAATGAATATTAGAAAATAACAAACAATAATAATGATGTAGACTACATAGAGTAAACGAAATACAATATAATTCGTCAAATTTTAACATTAATAATTAATTATTATTATGAATAATATAACAGAACAAATAATCAGAATATTTTAACAGGTCAGGTGAAACGAAACAAGACGATGTGTCGCAAGATGTGCGCGTTGATGGCAGCCAGGTCCAGGATGTTGCAGAGCAGAATACAGCCGAGCCATCGGATCCACCACGTCAACTCCGACCTGAGATAGAAATTAGCGCAAGCTGTAATCATTGTCCAACGCAAATATTTGTCACAACATCAGTGTGTTTTTATCTGTCTCTATAATACTACCATTTACACAGCTCACCTTGGAAACGTTGTAGAAGTTGACAGTCTCTGGCTTCTTCTTCAATCACTACCAATATCCAGGCGTTGGTGTGCTGTGATAAGGATAATTGTAATATTAATAATCCGTTAGTAATAATTAGGAACAATTATGAACAATATAACGAACAAATAATCACAGAATATTTTGACAGGTCAGAGGAAACGAAATAGAACATAACAATAGGTGATTTTGAACAAACCTGAGGTCCAATAGGCAGTCCAGCTGCCTAATTTGCTTTACGCACTGCAGCCGGGGCAAAAGCTCTTCACCCTTGCACTGCACTTCCCGCAAACAGGTCGCTTGCATCCTTCACATGCAATCAGGGTCTTGTTCTTTTTGCAGTGGCTGTTGATCTGGCATTGCTTCCGTGTTGCGGGCTGTTGCTGGTGTGGCTCTCTCGGAACATGCGCGCATGTGGTCTTCTCTCAGCTCCTTGGCCAGCTAGAGGATGAAGACTCTCGGGCGATGCTGTTCCCTGTGCACGTCTTGTACAAGATGTGCGCGTTGATGGCAATAATAAAAATAATAACCTATGCCAACCTGGCACCAATGGAGTGGATGTGGAAGTAGATGGCTCAGCTGGCAGAACTGGGGCAGCGTTGCTGGGCTTGGATTTTTTACGTCGGGGTTCCTCTAGGCTGATAGTCGGAATCAGACGAACACTCCTCCTCGCTCCAGTCCACATCACTCAAGTCTGAAACTTCTCCACCATCAGATTCCCCTTCACCCAGTTCGTGAAATAATGCCAAAGCCTCCTCTACATTCAGTCTTCTGTTTGCTCTCTTCATCTTCTCTCTCTTCGTCCTCTTGATCATCAAATAGCGGGCAATAGCAGACAATACTGACTCAACTCAAATATGCTACTGCTCTGTGTTTTGGATTTAGATCTTACTATATATAGACAACGGGTATTATTGAAGAAAAACAAGAAAGATTGCTTAGCAACCAAAGACGCGCAAAATGAAACCCGCGAAATTAAAAAAAACAAAAAACATTGTAACGTAGCGATGTATGGACATACAGTATGCCGTCAATCTGACCGCTATGGCGTTCCTAGGTATAAATGCTCAGAAATCTTTTGTCTTTTGATTTAGAACCTTCAAACTTTGTGAAAATAAAGTTAACACATATTTAGGAAAAGTCATGGACTGGGGGCCTCATACTCTTTATTTTAACAGAGATATTTGCAACAGAAAACCCCAAACCGTCTGTGAGACCGCCGTGGCGCTTCTAGTGTTAAGCTCACTTGGGTGTGTAGGCTAAGAATTTTTCAGCCTCTGGGTCCCTGGTATCATTATCTATTTCCACATTACGGTTCCTAGAAAACGAGCTGTTTTGTAATTTGCGAAGGTTTTGGCCTTTTAGGAGAGAAAACTGTAAAAAGGTACCCCCTGTGGATTTTCTAACCGCATCTTTCCTTCCAGGTTTGCACAAATCCTATGGGTGCCATATAAAAGTTGGGAATGCCAGGCAAAGAGCAGTAGATTTCCACAGGTAAGAAACTAAATTACTCCTTGTTTTGAGCCAATGCGTATACAAGAACTAATGTATGGTGAAACAAATCGGTAGCCCTACTTCAGAGTTTCTTTCACAAAATCAGATTGAAAATGTTACTAACTTTTAATGCTGAAGATGATATTTCGGTCTTCGCCCAAAATAGCCCGATGTGTCAAGGGAGTGATCTTTCCAGCTTTCGAGTTGCTTCCTTCCATTCATCTGAATTACACAATAGCTCATCGCCTGAGATTCGAGTTTCCTCCCCCTGCGGTGACGAGTCCACTTCCCCCCCCAAACCGCATCGCACCACACTCGGCAGCTATTTAAAGTGTCAACGGCTGCTCCCAATTACTCCTCCCCACGCCAAACCAGAAGCTCTGGCCACGCAAAAAGGAGGCGAGAGCCCTCCCTGCAGTGGCTTTTATCTGTTTGTTTTCATATTTCCCTTCCCTTGGTCAGCCCTCCTCCCTTGTGCTCTTGCTGTTTTTGCCTTAGCCAAGGATTACTGTGTTTTCTCTCCAGCTGACCTTGGTTACATAAACTAGCGCCTGATCCCCCTTCCTTGATTCTCCGCCCAGAGAGTCCAAGTTGCCATTCTGCCAAGCTCCCATCCTCTCCCACAAGCCCTGTGTTTTGATTACGTTGTGAAATTAGATCCAGGACTATTTATTCCCAGGCTGGGGTAGCATGGTGGAGGTGGTTGGAGGTTCAGAGGGTAAATTGAGGGTAAGCAAGTGAGGGGGGAAGCAAGGAAGCCGTTATGGTTGAACCCGGGTGGATGGTGTTGGTGGGCGAGCTGTTTATGCCTCCTCCTCAGTGTCACATCCCACTGTCAGCATGTTTCGCCAAAAACTTAAACCCCATTCAACTTTGGCCAATATAGGGCGGCAGGGTGGCCTCGTGATTAGAGCTACCAACTGTCCTTTACCTGTGTCGTTGAGCATACGCCCTACTGAAGCATCCTTGATCAAGACACTGAATCCCTACCAGCTCCAGGGTTGTTCTTCTGTAGCTGGCCCTGACCTCCCTGTGGAAAAGACAGTTTCCCACAGGGATCAATAACATTTCTTCTACTTCCTCCTCTTCTTCATCTGTGCCTAAATTTAAGGCAACATATAGTCCAAACCAATTCATCTTTGGAGAATGTCATGCCCAGTGCGTCCTTTTGAAAAGGAATTCTCAAACCCTTATTGTATAAAACTGTGCAACAGGTGTCTTTCTAGCTGTCGCTCTTCTGTTGGTACCCCACAATGCTGTTAAAGCACATGGACCCATTTAGCTGATGTAAAGCTGTCATCTGCAGTGCTCGGGTGCCTGGTTCTTATGGGCTGTCACTGAATCACCCAGTGTCCACATTAACGCTCCCTGTTTTCAGCACTCGGCCAAGCCTATGATGTGACGTACTGTTAAAACACTCCTTCACTCAAACAAGACCCCGGGGGGCGCACACCTCAGTTATCGTCTGCTTTTTCATTGACATCTCACCGAGGGGCGTGGCGTTATGGTTGTGAGTTAAGTATGTCTATAGACACACATACACACACACACACACACACACACACACACACACACACACACACACACACACAATTGATTGGGGAAGTGGTGTTCTGGCAGAGCGTCATGACCTCTCCCCATCCAGTAACTCAACACAGCACTGCTTCGCTGTGTTTAACCAGCTGCTCATCACTCCTACGCACACACACACACACACACACACACACACACACACACACACACACACACACACACAGACACACACTTCTCTAAACACAAACACACCTCATTTGCTTTAGCAGGGCATTATCATGACCTTGCTTTGCATGCAAAACATAGAGATAAAAGCCTACACACGTGTACACACACACACACACATTTCTACACTTGCAGACTCATACACTGACGCGCTGATTTTGAAGTTTGTTAGGGAAGAGCAAAGTTCACTAATGCCTGGGATTGTTTTTCCTTGTGAATCACTGGTACAGCACACAGCATTGTTCTCCTAGTCAGACAGAAAATATAATCCTACTACACACACACACCCACACACACTCATGCACACACACACACACACACACACAGCTAAAGCCAACCGGAGATGAGCAGCTGAGCATTAGATTACAGGGAAATGATCAGCCACGGTAGACAGGAAACACTGCAGGGGAGTGAAGTGTGTGTGTTTCTCTGTCTGCCCACTTGAATATGACACACCCGGCCTACCGTGTTTCATACCAAAAGCAAACCAGACCGTGTAATGGTGTCATTTTAAAACCCACGGCACAATTTCATGTAAAGCAAGGTACATGAGTGATGATTTAGCTGCCACAATACACACAAACTGAATTGTTAAGATAAGATTGTAAGGTAAGGTTAAGATAAGATTGTATCAGAATCCTTGAAACCAAGTTGAAACCGATTATCTCTGATTTGATTAAGGGAATGGATACGCAAAGCAGGGTGGGACTCTTGGTTTGGCTTCGTCCAGGCACATCGATGTATTATGATGTTTGATTTGGTTGATTTGAAACATCGTGTAAAGACATTGAAAGGATTTCTACTGTAAAATACCAAGCAACCTGTCATCCTTGCAAAATGCTCAAACAAGTGTGCACGTCCACAGCACATACAAATGCATGCAAACTACTAAAGAAAACTTCTAACAAGCTTCTAGCTGAGCTGTGTGAAACTGCGAATGACTGGACTCTTGGGCTGAAGGAGGGAGGGGGAGGCATGGATGGGTGGGCTGTAGATTAGTGTGCCTCTTAAGCGTATCAGACGTCTTAACTAACATTAGGGGGTTTGATAAGGAATCTGGAGTGATACCAAATAAAACCCGCTTAAATGACCCCATGCTGGGTCCACAGATTGGCTCAAGGCATTGGGCTACATCAGAGGACAGACTTCTCTGCACCACTGCTGCTCGACAACTTTTGAAACTTGGCTAGATCTGTCGACTCAAAAGGTGTTTGAGTTGTACATTAGATTGACCGCTGCTCTTTCAGTTCTTCACAGAATACAGTCCACAATATATCACTGTATTCAGTGTGATACCTTGGTACCATACAAGTGAGACCGTGGCGGAGACGATTGGTAGCCTGTGGTACTGGTAGTGCTATTGTTTCTCAAATTAAGACCCAGTTTTCCCATAAACCCTATTGCTTCCTGTCCCCTCCCTGGCGTCTTTGGCTTGACTGAAGAGGATTAACATTTTGGAAGTGATTTTATTTATTTATTTATTTTTCCCATCGGCCTTTTACTCCTTCCATCTGCCGTTGCCAGAAACCCTGGAAGCTTTAGCTCTGTTTTGCAGTGGAAGAACAGCTCCTTCTTCCTGTAATGTGCTGTAAAGCAGTCCAGCCAGATCTCCTGCCAAACCTGGTGGTCCGTCCGAAACTGGTGGCACCGCAATGTAAAAGGCAGTGTTAGAGGCTAGGATTTCGGCAATGGTCTTGTTTGTTTATGGAAGTTATACCAATGTGTCAAAATGAATGTGGTAATCATTCATTCATTCTTTATTCCAGGTGCTTGTTTGAAATAAATGGTCTGATCTGTTTTCTATAGATGCTACAAATGGGGAGGCTCAATCTATTGAGCACTTTGAAGAATTTGAAGAAAACAAAATATACCAGTATTTCCCAGAAGAGGATACCACAAGTGGTTGTAATCAGGACTTGCAATTGTACTTTTATGAGATGTCTATTAGCGTTGAATCCATTATCACTCGGGATGTGTGTGTGTGTGTGTGTGTGTTTGGGTGTGTGGCTGTGCGCATGTCAAAAGGATGTGGTCATCTCAGAAAGTGGCTGCTAATCGTAAATCTGTTTCCCCGGGGGACTGTATAATACAGAGGGCAGGCCATTTGTTTTCTGGGTTTGAATGTTCCTGATTTCAAAGAGGCTAGCTTTATAAGAGCAGCACCATGCTCCAGCTTGTTGACTAAACTATGATATTAGGTTTCTTTGCCAAGACACACACACACACACACTCCGCTCACGTTCGTCTCATGACAATCCTTGCCGTAAGCCCTCTCAGCAGCATTCTCTTTATTGCAGAAATAAGCGTCCAAGCTATTGAGAGATCAGATTTTCTTCTTCTTTGTCTCTCTCTTCTTTCTGCATGACGGTACATGAAAGCGTTAACAAACCAGTGATGTAATGCCAAGGCTAATCGGCCTTGCTTATCTCCGCATCCTCTGTTAGCGAGGCAAGGTGACTTTCCTTGAGTGAGGCAGCAGGAACACTCGCCGCAAACACAACAATGTAATCAAGTCATGTCATTTAATCCTCCTCTCTTCTTCTTTTTTTTTCTTCTTTTTGTTTACTACATTTTCGTCTCGGGAGCCTCGTCTCATGCCTGAATTTAACGTGACTGCCCGGGAACTGAGTCAGAGAAACAGAGAGGAATGAAGAGTACAGGCCACTCGCTCATTTTCAATGATTGTGTCCTTTTTTTTTTTTTTCTCTCTCTTTATTTTCAAAGTCACCTACGTTCGTCTCTCGCTTCCCGGACCTCCCAGAGAAGGGTCCAGAATCTCAATCACTGCTTGACCATTTCCATGACATTCACTCACCGACGGTAGCTTTTCAGGGACTTGAGCTTTTCCTCCATTTAGCTCCATGCCCCCCCCCCCAATCTATTAGACACAGGAAGGGTTGAATGCTTTTGCTGCCTTTGATGTCGCGGAGTTGAAAATCCTGCTCTGTCAAAAGTGGTGGGTTGTGAAAAACCTGGGTCATCTTCCCTTTCACAGGTTTTTTTCCTTTCATATTTTGGCTGGCCTTGAAAGGAAAAATGCTGAACCAAGCAGGTGTGGACTGGAGGGACTGGATGAAAGCTGTGACTGGGCTTTAGGTTTTCTGTTGTTGGTATCTTCATACTCAGCATACTGCTAATACTACTACCATTACATACAGTATACAACCAAACTACAGAAGAAGAAGACAAGAATTCCCCTCTGAACATCAAACGAAAAAATGTGGTACACTGCCCAAAACACTGGTGGTTTCAAATTTGTCTGACTCCCCCCTGGAATAAAAGAATAAAACAACAACAGAGAGACTACTACATGAAATATGACGATGCATGTTGGATTCAGTCCTAATTGGGTGTTTCTCCCTGAACTGGGCCATGGCCTGCATCGCGCTCTGTTTTTGTTATTCAAATGTTACTCCAAATCAGACTATGCCAACTGGTGCTGCTGCTGCTGCTCTGTGGTTTTTGTTCGGTTTAGATTATTTGCTTGTTCGTTGCCAGCGCGGTCTCCGCTTCCTAGATGTGCTCGATCTTTACAATGTGTTAAAAGATTAAGTTTATTAACTATTTGTCTGAGATCGGCTGTAAAATGGTGGAGTAAAGAAGAAACAAGTATTTATTCAAAGGCTTTGATGTGTTTTTTCCCCTCGTTAAATTAGTTTGATTTCTGTACCAGGGAGAGTATTCTTTGTTTTTTCTCTCTTCCGTAGTGATTCCCATCCTCCACCTTGCCCCGTACTCTCACGTCTCTCATTAACCCCCCCCCTCCATCCCGGGCCGAGTAAATTAATAGATATAGCGAGAAAGAGGAAAGACACAGAGGGAGACACAGAAAGCAAAATGAGATGGAGAGAGAGACAAAGAGAGGCAATACGGGGGGTGGGGGGCGACAGGGAGATGGATGGAGCGAAGGCTGCAGGGATGGAGTGATGAGATGGAGAAGAATAGATTGAAGGAGACAATGGCTAGATTAGGGATGGAGGCCAGATGATACCCAGAGGTACAGTTAAACACACAAGACTCATCAATATGATATGCCGGTCCCCAGGTAGTGGTCCTGACCCCTCCCCCCCCGATACACACACACACACACACACACACACACACACACACACACACACACACACACACACAGAAAACCTTGCTTGCAAAAGCATGCATGCCTCAGGGGACGAAGGGACAACAGAACCCATTTGCGCCTTCCCCTCACCCCACCACACACACACACACACACACACACACACACCCCATCACCACCAGTCTCTTGGGAGTTGACAAATTGGGACCCGTCCCTACTGTTTTCTTATGCTTGAAACCACCCTCCAATTAGGTGTTTACCAGAGAAAGCCTAGCATGGAAATGCTAGAGCTTGACCAAACAACCAGGGATGGTAAAGGCCACAATATACTTGCTGCAGAAACCAATTTCAGCAGGCTTGTATGGACAAAGGACACATTTGTGGGGGGGAAAAGAATGCACCCCATTGGCCTCGGACCGGTCGAAGTGGAGTTCGTTGCACACCAGACCGGTCTGTGACGTCCGCTATTGGTCTAAAATATTACGTGATTAGTTGTGTTGCCTCGTAGTATAGCGTCTCCATTTCCTTTTCCACTTCCTGCCTCATCTCCACATCTTGTGGTCAACTCTTTCAAAAATAATGGTTTGGAGGCTTCTGCTTCTAAATCCTCATATTCCCTTACACCCTGATCACACTGATTGTGGTATTGCATGCTGCTGCGTGAATTTTTTTGCAGCTCCGTAACAATATTTTTGCGAACAAAAAGAAAAAAGATTTTGAATTCCTCCCTGAACAAAAGCTCTTGAATCAACTGGTGGAACTCTCCGAGACTGTTTCCTGAACCCAAACAATTTGGCTGGTCCAGGTCCATTTTTTTCCCCTGTATTTTGTACTACTTCCTGCCTAGTGCACGAATACGATTTGTTGCATATCTTGGAAAAATTTAACGTATGCAACATGTGAAATTTAGCCATAAGCTGCGTTCCATTGGAAATTAATAAACTTACAGTGCAATGCAACGCAATACCGCAGTCAGTGTGAGTGTAAATTTACAAACATACAAAGCTGCAGAGAAGACACACATGAAGTATGGAAGTATACTCCGTCTTTTAGCCGAAGGATGTTACTGAGAGAATAGGGAGTGTTTTTGAAAGTCATTTATAGGGAGTTGGGTCGGGGACACGTTAATGGGAGCTGATTAGCAAGGCAGATTGGTTTTGGAGTGGGTCCTTTTAAGTTCTGGAAGATCTTTGATTGTATTTGAAGAGCTCATAGAACAGGCCGAACCAGAGAGGCTTGATTGTTGTGAAGACGAATTAATGAAGGCATTTGGGAATTGGAGCAGCTAGGGGCAATTTTGTATGTGTGTGCGTGTGTTTTTGCTAACATATTGGTTGGTGTGTGTGTGTGTGTGTGTGTGTGTGTGTGTTAGAGTGTGTAATTACTCGTCTCTAGTGTACAGCTAGAGACCAGTAATTGTGCATCTGTTACCTGGCTCCTTCAAAGCCCACAGATCCAAGGGACTGGCCTGTGAAGCCAAATTCACTTTTTATGCTCATCTGCTGCTTACTAGTTGTGCAAATATCTCTATAACGCACTAGGGACCTGTGTATATATAAATATCATGGTAAAACTTCAAACTCACTAACATATTGAAGCTGCAACTCTCCAGTAGTTCCCAACTGCTGAAAATAGCCTCCGCATAAACAAAACTTTGGAAAGTAGATTGGAGTGGAGATTTTCCTTGAATTAACTATGTAATGCTACGCTGGGTAGCATCCATCATGATGATGCATGGTGCTGTAGGCAGCCCGCTGCTGTAAGCCTGGCTCTATCTGAGTTAGCCAGCAGAAAGGACAGAGTAGTAGACTAGCATTTAGGCTGCTGTCAGACTCTACGCTGATAACACTGTGTGGGAGAGACTGGGGGAAATAGACTGTCACTCATCACGACTCCCATAACCCCCCCTTTCCCCACACACAAATACACAAGGTGTGAACATAAAGTAGAGGGAAGTTGGTATGGAGTTTGTAGGTGCAGTCAAAATATGCCCTGCCTCCTCCAGGGATCCACAAAGCAGAAATAAACACACCAGTTTGTCATGGTGTTGGATTGAAGTGCATCAACACAATGAAGCCACGGTTTTACCAGATTAGGATTGCACACTTAGATCTGGGTAAATCTAGAGGCCTGAGTAAAGTGGATGAAATTCTAAAAAAACACCGCCAGTCACTCCCTTTACTTTGTCCTAATTCTCTCAGAGTGCTGGTTTCAAGTCCTGGGTTACAACAGAAACAAAAGCAAATCCTTTATCCCCCTTCTTACATCACTAACACTGAAATAAAAACAAGTGAATCTGCTTGGATCCCTTCAGTCCAACTAGCTGTATTTTACAATAAGTTGTTATCTGATGGATATTTTGTTATATTTTGTATAGTGTACCACCCAGGGTTCGGCAAAATGACTTTTATTCTGTTGCTGTGAATCCATATGCAAGCTGAATTTGACCGAATCTCCCCAGAGGAATCACTAAAGTTCCATCTAATCTAAATTGCTACGTTTACGGGATTAGAAGTTTCTGGGAGATTGTCTCTTTGGTCAAATTAGCCGTTAAATGATGAGAACATACCTGAATGGTGCAATGCTACTAAACTCCATTGTAGCTGCACATCGTCTGCAGCTGTTTTTGTACAATGTCGAAGTGTTTAGTTTTTTTTGGGATTTGTCCTTTAACTGCTATGTTGACCAATGGGTCAATCTCCACAACAACTTGGCATATTCCCAGTCCATAAGATCACCTCTTTATTTAGGCTTGCGAGTTCAAACTACAGCAAAGCACTGTGCACTATGGACCGTAACTTAAAGACAGCAGACATACTCTCCCTGCATTGTAGACAAGAACAAACAGAGATCGGTTTGTTGATAGTCTATGACAGTCAGGGTGTGGTTGTATACAGTGGCTAGAGGTTTATTGTCTGATTGTGTTTGTAGGCCACACATAGACTCGCACACTAACTCTGACTAGTGATTATCCAGTAGCAAAATGTAGGAGTTGAGGCGTACATTAAGTTGAGTGGGTTTCTTTCTGTCCGGGTACATGTAGTTGCATGGTGTAGTGGTGGTAAACCTCACCTGTGTGTGCACGCGCTCACTTCCCCTTTCCTACTTCCCTGGAAGTTCTGATAACCGCATTACATATACACTCAAACACACACACTCCCTCCTATTTGCTGCCAGCAGGAGGCTGATGGGCAGCAGGGAGGGTGCCTATTGTGTTTTAAATGGAGCTGTCCATCCCTTGTACTGGAACAGAAGGGATGAGTGGAGCTCAACCACCCCACCCCCCCCCACCCCCGCTTTTCTTTCCCCGGCCTCTTTTTTTCCTGCCACCGGGGAAGGGAGGCATGGAGGATGGGGACCACTGGTGCGTTTTGATGAACCGTTTGGGATGAGTCATAAATCCCGATCCCACCCCTCCCCCCGATACTCTGGTTTAGGCCGGTCCCATCGGGAGACGAGTGGGGTAGTACATTACCATTGGGTATACAGATGGAGGGGTGAGGTGCACCAGACCCTTCCAGGTTAAGGTTTACGAGATGACCACAGCATGGATTTGCTCTCAACCTGAGTGGAGAGAGATGCCGGTGGGTTTTACCCCCCCAGGGCTGGGAGGATGTGGTCTGTCATAACACTGTGAGAGGTGTGTCCGTGTATAGATGTATAAATGTCTGGCTCGGTGCGAATGTTAGGGCAGACAGATTTGTGCGTGTGTGCTGAACCGTCCGTCTATGCATTGTGTGACCCCACTGCTTATCAGTGCCCAAGCAGCTGTGTACCTGACTACTGTGTAATCTCATTGATCCCTTTACCAACAGTGTTGAACCAGCCCTCAAGCGTTGGCCTGCTATACACCACTACCTAGCGTGGTGCAGCAGGACGTGGCGCTACATGTTGTACTGATATCTTTTCACTTCATTATTCTGAAAATTCTGAGTTCTTGAACTAGAATGAAAGAACACAGTCCACTCCAGTGCTTTCCATTGCTGTTTAGAGGCATAACAATAGTGGGAGGGTTTGGGATGGCTGCAGGGTGCAGAGTAGGGTTTGACTGCTTTTTCGTGTTTTTGGAAGCCCCATACTGATATTTCTGGGTCAAAGCTGCTGATAACCAATATTTTGTGCCAATATTCAATATCTTTAATCTTTCATTTCATTTTCATGACCAGAAATTGAAAAGTAGTATGTGTTTGCCCCAGAGTTTTATTCCCGTCAGGGTGGAAAAGCCTCTGAAACAGCATTTACACCATGGGACAGAAAACTCTCCACTGAAACCCAGACTGATGAAATAGTTTTAGGAGGATTATCAGCTCCTTAAGGCAGGGGGAGGCAGGTTTCACTGCAGATTTTACCAACTGATACCCCTGAAGCTGTTGAGGAAAATATGTTGAGTAAAAAAATATACTTTTTTCATAAAAGGCCCCTTTACATCAGTGTAATCCTATTGCAAAACACACACTAGCTGCTTGTCCACCGTGGGACCAAGTGCGACTTCAGGAGCACAGGACTTAATGTACACAATGCTTTTGTTTTCAAAAAGAACAGACATTTTTGGGGGGTCATTTCAGCAAAATAGGTATTGAATCCTGGTTGTCCCTTTTGGATGTACAGTAAAAATCCTGCTGTTGTTTATCTACCTGTTTTACTGCCTCTTGGCTAGATTAAAACAGGAGGTGGGTGCTGGGTGCCTTTTCAAGGGCAGGTCATACAGATGTTGTTTAGATGTGAATGATGTTTTGGGTGCAGTCTGAGCAGAGGCGGTTGGTGCTGTTATCCCTTGCGTTCCTGTATAATGAGGTGTGTGTGTGTGTGTGTGTGTGTGTGTGTGTGTGTGTGTGTGTACAGAGTAGAGGGTTGGTGACCCCTGTGCTGTCTAGAGCACAATGATGAATGAGACCGTTATAGTGGAGGTGTGAGACTTGACTGTGGAGTGCTATACTGTCTGGTTTACACACACACACACACACACACACTTTCCTGCTCTCCCATATGACTGTACATGCAGCTGTTGCCCCTCGTTTCCTCTGTGAAGTATCATTTAGTATTTACTAGTATCTCCTCATTTTTCTTCCATTTAATCCTAGTTGTGTGATATGTACAGCTTGAGTGTCACACGCCTTTCCATTATGCCTATCCCAGTCTTGAGCTGGTCTAAAAATAGTGGTGGCACAACTGGGCCTTTTCAAATGACTGGCTTTCAAAACTGTAAAACCTCTGCTTTGATGAATGCACGATGAACGTGTCTTTAAGCGGCCATGGCACGGTCGAACCGACCCACCGAGGCATGACTTAACTTCCACCCAGAACGCTGCAAGAACCACCAAAACCAAACAATATTGCTATGCAACGGGGAGCAACAACAATGACACAGTTGAATACAGTTCTGGCTAAGATTATTAGCACCCTTGCATTTTATGTAGCTAATGTACAATATCTTCTGAAATAATTGGGAATTGAAACAGCTGTCAGTCTATTGATTTACAACATCACATGATCAAAAAATAAGAGCAAACATTTAAAAAAAACCTGTTTTATGGCTTGAAATTGAATTATTGATGGTTACAAGAAACATTTGGAAGATTTACATTTTTTTTTTTTTATGGTGATCACGTGCTGTTAAATAATATAGATGAACGTGTGAAGACCACAGCTTAAAAACACCCAACTGTCTTGCTGCTGTCTTGTCTGCTTCCCTGGGAAAAGAAAATCCATGCTCTTTGAAAGCACATAAATCTGCAAGACCTTTTTAAGGTTTTTACATTCCCCATTGTCTTGGGTAGTAAAGAAATAATTTAAGGCACCCTGTGTTGGGTTCACCTTTAAAAGCGTGCTGTGCGATGCAGGTTTTCCTGTACGGTCCACAGCTGGAGGTAAGACTGGAGCTTGAAGTTATATGTGCCCGGTGTGAGCATTCAACTCTGAATGCCAAGAGCTGCTTTATGGTGAAGGAGTGAATCTTAACTGCAATGAGTCAAGACTTGAAGGGGAAAGAGAGGGAGAAATGGGGGATACAGAGGTGAGTCATTAATCACTCATTTTTTCATTTGTATTGGCCATGTGTTCTTTTGGTATTGTGCATTTTAAATGGTGACACGGTTTACAGGCCAATACAAAGGAAAGTGAGTGACTCATCAGGGCTGACTGGATGTGGAGGGAGAGAAGGAAGAGGGATAGAGAAAAGCAAAATTGCAGAGCAACGTAAAGAAAAAAAGGTGACCGATCGAGGATAACAAGGTAAAGATTACAAAAAATGAGACAGGATGAGTAGAAAAAATGGTAAAACCTGTCAGGGGAGCAGAGGAAAGCAGAGAAAGCTTCTTGCGGATTGAAAGAACAAGAGAAAGGGCAAACGGGTGGTTTGAAGGATGGAGGTTGAAAAGAGGAGGCGTAGCACCGCACGCCTCCCTCCATCCCCCCCATCCTGTCAACCCCTCTACAACCTAATAACCAGACTGGCGCTCATGTCCTTCAGCGCTTTATTGTAAACCTCTGGCTTGTAAAGCAGACGGAGGCGGGAGAAAGGCGCTCAAAGTGATGATCACACACACACTTGACTGCTAGTTGGGGTGTAAACAGATTTTATGCAATGGTGCTGCAGGAATGTACCGAGCTCTTTTTTTATCTACATTCCCTCCCTCATTCTTCTGCGTGTCAGTTCTGTCGGACCAGCATGCCTTGCTGCAGCCGACAACTCCTTCATATGGGCTGCTTCACCAAGGGCGTCCCAACCCCTGACACCCAAATCCACCTTCAGGGTGGTCCGCTGTGGCATAGCCGGTTACTCATAGATTTAGACAGTGCTATGGTTCTTGCACAGTATTACACGGTAAGCTAACTCAGTATGTTATAATAGATTATATGAAATGTAAACGATCACAGTGGGCAAACTGGGTTGCAGCAGCAGAGAGAAGGATCTAGATCATAGCGCATTAAGCAAAGTTTATAAGAATAGACCATTTTGAATATAATGCAACAAATAATTACAGCAGGAGAATGTACTGACTACTAAAACACATAAATATACCAAATCTTTCTTGACAGATGTACAGGCTGGAAGCAGATGTGCTGCATCATGAGCTATTCATGTTATCTGGTGTACAGGTGGAAGAAAATATGTACCGGAATGTGTGCAAATGTGCATTGTAAGCTACAGGGTGTGGTACCTCAATAAGGCTCATATTATCAATTAATATTAAGCAGTTATATGACTGAGAGATTGTGTTGTGGTGTGTGTGAAACTCATCTCACTTCACCGATATGACAACCTATATGTTTTGGACCATTGCTGAAAAAAAAGAGGGGGAAAGAATGAAAGAAATGAAAACCCGGCCATCCACATGCTGTCCTCCATGAGGCCGTGTGTGTGTGTGTGTGTGTGTGTGTGTGTGTGTGTGTGTGTGTGTGTGTGTGTGTGTGTGTGTGTGTGTGTGTGTGTGTGTGTGTGTGTGTGTGTGTGTGTGGTAGTATAAGGGTAAGGTTGCTCTTTGACTGTATGACTCATACTCCTGGCAACCACAAATGCACAACCATACTGCCTTTTGAGGAATTCACTGAGCATATGAACTCTTACAGATACTTAGAGACAAAAATCTGCTCCCTCCTCACACAAACACACTCTCCACCCTCCCCCAACATATATCCACAAATTATGACTACATCTGCATTGTCGGCAGCTCTCAAAAGTAGTTCTCCTGAGCTCTGTAAGAGGCTGTGGAGCTGTGGTTTCTCCCCCGGGAGGGAGCACTAAAGCTGGGATTGACGAGCAGCAGTGTCCAGCCAACCGCGGAGCCCCAGCCTGGCGATATAAACCTCCAGGAGGAATCCCTGGTATTTCACAGGCTCTGGTGAAGAGAGATGGCTGGCTGGAAAATAAATAGGGATGTGTTAAGGTCAACGTTTATCCCCATATGCCCTCGGTGCATACCGGGGTGAGGGAGACACTCAGATGAGTGTTATTGAAAGGCTCTTCTGCAAGTTGTATAAGATACTAAATGGATGCAACCGTGTGTTCACACTGCAAGCAACTGATGATGTGTCGCTCTATCCTCGCGTTCTTTTGTTGTTTTTGGTATCATGCTTTGTCCGTTAGATATTACATAAAACACGTCATGGAGGAATGTGAGAACGCACAAGTTGCTCAACAGTTGCTCTACCGCTGTTGTTCTCTCCACCTACACGTTTTCAGACCTTCAATATCTTGTAAAGCAAACAAGTTAAAGCACATTGAGGAATAGATTTGTGATTATTGGAAGAGGAAGAGCAATTTAGAACCATTGGTTTCAGTATTTGAGAAGATACTTTTCTTATGTGTCTACAAAGGGCGGAAACATAGGAAATAACTAACTGTACTCTAAGTAGGTGAAGTAGGTCAAGGGAAAGTGGGTACACCAAAATAACTCCTGGCATGCGTTGAACACCAGACCGATGATACACCACTGTGTAAGAGGGAAGAACTTTCTTTGTGTTTGCTTTCATGTTTGTCCTCGTTATCAACCTGTGGATCAACCCATTATCTGTCTCATAGCCACGGGAACCCTGGAGGCCATTTATGGTTTAGCGATTTATTAAAACTTTGAGGTGTTGGCAGATTTTGTGCTTTGTAACCTCAAAAACATACCCTGGTAAAAACTGCTCTTAACTCTCACAGTAGTTGTCCTCATACTGTTTTACAGCGTCATTCTCGCCTTGAACGTTATGCAACAAGCTTGCTGCCCTGGCTCCGTAAGCAACACACACCCCAATGTTTTATTAAGGCAACACTATGGAAAAGCAGCATTAGCCACATGGGAGCACAAAGAGGCTCTTTGTGTAGTGGTGTGTTTTACACACACACATCATTCAGAAAGGCCCAGACAGCACAGCAGTCACACTAACATTTACCCTTCTCTCTTTCTACGCTGCCCTTGTTATTGCCCAGGCCATCACAGAAAGAAGCCTTTATTTGTGTATGAGTCTGCAAGTGAAGAAGTGTGTGTGTGTGTGTGTGTGTGTGCACGTTTGTGCCACCGCCTCCATAAGAGCATACTATCGAAGGCCAACTTACACCCCTGTTACCACTTCACACAAACACACACACTGACACTGCCATGCTTTGTAAAACCAACTAAACTGCCATCCCATCAGAACACCGGCTTCAATATTATCCTCACGTTGCAATGGTTAGCACTTCTACAGCTCATCAGGAAAGACCACTATGCTACAGAAAAGAGGATTAGACCATTGGTTTCCAGGAAGAGAGCAGCGAGAGGGTGTGTGTGTGTGTGTGTGTGTGTGTGTGTGTGTGTGTGTGTGTGTGTGTGTGTGTGTGTGTGTGTGTGTGTGTGTGTGTGTGTGTGTGTGTGTGTGTGTGTGTGTGTACTTGTGGGTGAGTCCAATGTTTGTTGGATGTGAAACTTCAGAACAGTTAAGTGTTTGGAAGCAAATCCTTCACTGTGCTCTTATACAGCTCCCCCGGTTTCAGCCAAATCCAAGAGTGTCCATCTCTTCATCATATGAAAAAAGAAAGACATCCCTCTATGGTCAAATTGATTGTTTGCCATTTCAAAGTTGCAGCCACTCCCTAATTGCCCTCGGCACATATTGAGGCTGGTGAAATGGAACCCACGTATGTCGGCCATTCCAGTAACATTGTGAAACTGTGAAAAGCTGCAGTTAAATGGACTGAATAATACGTTCTCATGTTTGTAGAAAGTTGCTTGATGCTAATGCTGAATGATAGGAACACAGGTTTGAGCATGAAAGTACAGGGGAATAAATATGAACCAGAACCCTGCCCAGTTAGTGGAGCGAGAGAGCGCACTGTCCATCTCTTGAGACGTCATTCCTTCCACAGCTTGTTATGCCATAAGTGTTCCATGCTCGCATTTCCTTTGACGAGAGATGAGTCAGTCAAAAAACACAAATGACATCACAGGGAAATATATCTGTGTGCTTGTGTGTGTGTTTATGCATTCTCGGTGAGTGGTTTTTATATGTTCTTGTAGATGTACACAGGCGTGTGTGACATACTCATGGGCTCATTTGTATCCCTCTTGGTCTATGAGTATACTTTCTGAGTGTGTGTGTGTGTGTGTGTGTGTGTGTGTGTGTGTGTGTCTTTCCAGTCTCTGGGGGGTCCAGAGTGGTCTGTCGCTCCAATAATAATGTCTGGAAATGTCAAAGCTCACGTTAAAGTTTAACTTTTTACTAGACACAATTAAGTTTGTCAAGTGTGGAGAAAGAAGTGCCTGAATCCCAATGAAACTTTGAAGTAGTACACCAAGTTTTTGGGAGATTGGCCAGTTGGTCAACCTACCTGTTAGGTGATAGCCTAGACACCAAAATGTTCTGTTTAGCATGCCCTTGATTCAGTTTAGCATACACTATGTCGAGTGTGAGTAGGCCACTAGCATTATCTCAAAAGGGAGAAAATGAGAACTTATAGCAGCTCTAAAGCTAAATGGTTAGTAATCTTACATGATATGCAGCTGAGTCTGGCAGGGTTGTTGAGGAGATTGGTCAAATGTATATGAAATTTGATTTGATTTAAAAAATAAAAAATAAAACATTTGAACTAGCAGCAACGACTTCCTGTTTCCAAAGGAAGTGAGCAACCTAGTGTATGCTAAAGTGTTAGCATGGAGCCTACTATCACTCAACCTAGTGTACGCTAACGTGTTAGCATGGTGTGTGTGTGTGTGCGCGCATGCCATTGTGGTCAACTCTTCCATAATGCTGTCATCACGTCCTTCTCTCTGCACCACTCATGCAACATTTCCACCTCTCCCTTGAGAGTACCAACTCCCGTCCTCCCTCCCTATCTCTCATATGTCCCTCTCTCCGGCCATGGCTGGCTGCTGGCCGTCCCCTACTAGTCATCCTAATAATAGCTTGTTTTTCTGCTGCGATGGTGTTAGTCATGGGGCTTCTGCTCCAGGAGAGGCAAAATATTTGTCTTTCTTCTCATCGCTGCCCCCACCAACCCTAACTCCACCTTTCAACCCAAAACAGCTGGTCTTATTGCTGTTGCTCTCTGTATCTTTCTGGTCATCTCTGTCCATCATTTTCTGTCTCTCTCCCTCTCTCTTAGTTACTCACTAATCCCTTTCCCACAAGCAAGTTTTGCAATAACAATAATCACCTCATTTTATGTGATGTGAGAATAAGCCATTTTCCGTGTTAAGACCTAGTAACAATTCAGTTTAAGTTAAACATTGACATATTGTACGTGTGTTGACAGAGCTGACAGACTTGATAGACTTGATAATCACCTTAACCAGGCAGGGGAAGATTTAATAGTAATACAAAAGTGTGTGTGTGTGTGTGCGCGCGCGCTGTGGTGCATTCAGACCTCCTAGAAGTCTATTCCAGGATAGCATTAAGTTACCTTGTTTGCTGTAGTTCAGGTTCAGTCTGTTGCCCACAACCATAAATCTTATGTCTCTTCGTGTGTCATTGTGTATATTAGTGTATTCCAAGAATGAATTATAGCAGGCCTTTTATGTGGAGAGCATCCTTTGTGTTGTGCTCTCTCATCACACCGCCCCACGATGCCTTTCAACAGCATCAAAGAGCATGTAGATATGAATCACAAAACCTTGAGTCTGTTCAAGGATTAAACATACTTCTGAATAAAAATGGCTGTTAAATATGAGACGAGGGAATTAGACAGTCGGACACAAAACGTTCTCCTTCAAATATAACAAAAAGTTTCCCTCCGTTTTATTTGTGTTAGTGTGTTAGCTGGAATTTGCTATCGCTTCCCCACAACACTGTTTTTCATAAGCTCGAGAGAAAGCCAAGGTTATTTTCTCAGCGTTTTAGCATTTAATGGAGGCTATTTTGAGCCAAAATGGTGGTCAGTGTTGTCAGATTTATTGACAAGTGCCTATTAGCATGGTTAGGCTAATGTTAGCGTCGGCTGTGACATGCCGTCTTCAAGATCTGCTCATAAACTCCTACTTCTGACTTTGGGAAGTTGTAAAAACGACTTGACATGTGTTTTTGTTTGGAAATAACAAAATGGACCTCGTAACCGGAAAGTAGGCTTTTTTGTTTCAATTTAGGAATCATGTGGCACAGAGCACATGAGTAAATGGGCATTAGTGATGTTTTTATTAATGTATTAGTCAAAGTTTTGTTGACTAATAAACTTTTACCGTTAATTGTTGGCACAACGTCCATGCTTTCCGCCCCTTAAACGTCACATGTCAGCAACTCTGGTATCATAGAACAACACAAGTTCCCACTTTTCTCAATTTGCCACTTTGTTTGTATTTCTGACAGTATTTTACGTCAGCAATAGCAGTCCATTCCTGCTACTATGCTGTGCAATGTGCTGGTAAAAAAAATTGCCCTTGCCCTCTCTAGTCAGAGAAGGTTCTCCATACGGCTAACTTTCCGATAATGTGTGCATAGTTCTCCCTGCCATAAACGGCATCTAAAAACACAAGCTGTAATTTTCCTGTGAATGCATTGCCATATGAAAACACACACACACACCCACACCGTTTCTCTTCATCCTTCCCAGCGCATTAGTGCCAGACAGGGACTTTGTCCTGTTTATATGAGCAGGACGAGAGCAGATATCACAGTCCAGTGGAGCAGAGACCCAGAGGCTGTGGCTTCTGTCTGCTTCTCAGTCATAAAATCAGAATCATCACTTGGTTTATCAGTCAGAAGGGTTTGACTACAGATCTCTGTGATAGTTACTGATATACTAAGTATTATCATCTGTTCCAGGGGGAGAGCTTTACTCAAGAGTCCTGGATGGGGAGTTATATGGCATGTATTGATTTATATGACATGTGGTTGGGAATAATGTTGAGGACCTGTTTACAGTATCTGGTGGGTTGTTGTGTTTTCATCCTAATACTGGCTTATTCAGCAGTTTGACTTTTTGCTGAAATTACTGAAGTGTGTGTGTGTGTGTGTGTGTGTGTGGTGTGTGTGGTGTGTGCGTGCACATGGGCTTGAGCGTGTTGGTGTGTACTTCCTGCTGATCCAGCAGTCGGCATGGTAACTACCTAGCAGGTATCCTGCAGTAGTCTGTAGGGAGTACAGCTTAATCACCAGCCGACTGGTACACGCTGTCCAACACACAGCCTCCGGGCACAAGATGGCTGACACGCAGCTTATTATGGGAGCAGTACTACTTCCACAAGGCCCAACAAGGCTTTCAGCCACTTGCTCGTGTCCATAACTGGCCCTGGAGCTGTTATGGGCAGGCCCCCGAGGCTGGCAGGACAAAGCAAACCTATGTCAAAGGTTCTGTTTGGGTAATTTGCCTCAGGATAACTGCTGTCCTGCCTCCCGGGCTGCTGGTGAAACAGGAGAGCGATTCACTGGAATGAATTCACTCACTCTACTTCAATTCAGTCTACTCTGTTATTGAGGGGGCTTGTATGGTTTCTATGGTATAGTGCCATCTACTGGCGGTGCATGAATGCCTTCACAGAGTTTTACTGTCTGTTTTATTAGTGTAACATATTGAGACCATGGTGGCACTGACATACAGTTGTTTCCATCTCTCTCTCTGAATGTGTCTTTCTCATCCCTCCTACCTAATCAGTCTCTCCTCAGAGCCCCGTCTGACTTTTATGGTTCACCTGTGATAACAAAGCGCCGCCCCCATCAAATGATTGCTTTAATATCCCTCACTGTCTACCTGGTAAAGTGTCCATTACCGCTGTCTGTGAGCACGGATGGTTGGTGGTCTTTGAACCCTCAAGTCCCGTTGAACCGCTCAGACCCTTAAGCAGTTAAACACCGTTGTCTAGGAGCAGGTCTCGGTGCGTAAAGTCGGTAATGATAGTGTGTGTGGGTGTATGTTGGTCTCTGTGTCCCCACCCTACTATTGCGGGTCAGGATGAGCATCCCCCTGGACACCTGCCACCCAGAGTGACTGCCCGAACAATGGAATTATACGCTGGGATTCAATAACACACACACACACACACACACACACACACACACACACACACACACACACCACTCTATGTTTTTCCAAACCCAGCGTGGTCCAGAAGCTTTACCGCACACATTGACACATGCACGTGTCACAACTCTGTGGCCATTACATACATCCTGGATCCCTGTAAACACACAGACACACATATTGGTTCTCTGTAGATGTGCACCCAATTTTCCGATCAGAGTACTGTTCAATTTTCATTGATGCTATTACTAAACAATTACTGGAACAAGTGTATCAATGGAATTTATTGATCCATTTGATCAAATTATGCCCTGGTTATTGCATAACACTCCTCAATCAAATAAGATGTGACAAATGTGATGGACTCTCAACAACAGCTTTTTCAGAATAGGGTGACAGATTAAAAAAAACAGTGCACTAGGTGAGCCCAGATAACACAGGAATAGCATTTAGCCTGCATAGCCAAGGTTCCTCTTAACAATAAGCTTCTCGCCCATTTTCAGGAGACATTTTTTCTCTTGAAAATGATTTTTATATTTCTTTATAGGACGCACAAGGCAGTGACAGTAAAGAGGATGATATACAGCTTTGGTCATGAGGTTGCATCCGCGGTGTTGTGAATACATGGTATGCTCTTTAGGGTTCTATGCCATGAAGTGCCCTTTTCTGAGCTGTCGTGGTGTTAAGCGCTGCGTTAAGCTGTTCAGCTCTAGTATAGTGGATGGAGGCAGGTGGCTGTCTGGCTACAGCCAAATAATTTCAGAGTGGAAGAGCTGGGGTTGAGGTATGTGTTAGCGTGACACATTACTGCTTCTCCGTTCGAGTGCATTCAAGAAGTTATTGCCTGTGTCAGCCTAGATATTTTATTATGGCCAAGTGCACCTGTTGGCACCTGAGTTACGATCCAGATTAACTCACAGGACTTTTATAGCTTCCTGTCTGGCAGCTGTGGGTGTTTGTTTATGATAGCCTTGATGATTTGCTACATGCTCTCATTTGTGCCCCTTAACATCTGATTCTACATCAGACGTCCCCCTTTACAATGTTAACATAACTTAATGGACTTCATTTGACCGTTGACCTCAGACCAGGAGATGGAGATCTTCTGCTTGCAGAGTAGCATTGATTCATGATAAAGAAAGAGGAAACACATGTTTGATCAAAGCTCTTGTGTGCCACCCAAAAGAAATGGCGATCCCTTTGACCCGGATATCCGTCCTCACTGGTAGCCCCGCTAAGGCTCCGTCACCCCAGGGTGATTTCTTCAGGGCCATAAAGTTTAACAGCCATGGGAACTTCCTCCACCCACTCAGCTCCCCTCCAGTGACAAGTGGCTCTCCCCTGACCATTGAAACATGTCCAGAAAAGCCCATCATCCTGTCATTGAGGGATTTTGCCCCGTAAAAGGGCCTAATCATGAGGGGACTTTCATGTCTTATTTTCTCGGAAGAGAGCGCAGGGCAATACTCTCCCTCTTCCTCCTTGTCCTCTCTCTCTCTGAAGTTCATCAGCGAGGAGGAATGTGTTCCTTTAGCTAGCGCAATTGTTAGGAGTTTCTCTATAAATAACTTCTTGACAGCTAGCCAGCCAGCTAGAGTGCCAGCGGACTGACTGATGCAGTGGCTATGAGTTGGAATACACTAATACCATGACCGAAGATTGACTTGACACAGCTGTACAGCAATTGCCGTGACTGAAAGACGTTATGAAGGATTTAATTCCAAAACACCCGCACACCCATTTTGAGGAAAAGTTGTTGCTACCTGAAATTTTGTAAAATGGAAAAAGTCTGAGGGATTCACAACCCATATACCTATGTTCATGCCAGCAGTCATTTTCTCTTAAATCTTATTTTTGTGTGAAACTCGTTTCTGTGTATACATGCATGAAAATACATGGCAACTGCACAGGACCAGTGTGCAGCCAGTACGTCTCATGGAAGCAATGTTGATGACATGCAACAAGCTGAGCGATGTGGCTGGCCCTGATGTTATGACTAGGGCCTGCTTTTATAAATAGATCTTATAAAGGGCTAGCGGCAGGGTGCGAGATACTGTAGCAGATGACTGTATAAAAACGGCATTACATCGCCCGCCTCCGGTTTTCAGAATATTGGACGAAGCATTGAGAGCAGCCGAGATGAGGAAGATTGTTTTGCTCTGTGTTTTTGGACCACTATTAAAGTAATCTTCCACTAACCTGAAGAAATTGGCAGGTGCAAGTAGCAATTATGTGTGACACAGCTTGGCTCGGAGCGAGTGGAAACCGATAAAGAAGAGCGCTTGGTTAAGTTGTGGCCACGAGGTATGTGTGAATGAAACCAAATCGCACAAGAGGGCTGAGTAAGTGAACATCTATGAGTATGTGTCTTCTTTTCTCAGAATAAAGTATTTATTTCTGTTGTACTATGAGTTGGCAACTTGTCAAACCTGAAGTGTGGCACAATACACCACCAGGGGCCTCATTTATAAAGGTTGCTACGCACAAAAAAGTGGCGTTAACGGGGGTGAAATGTGCGTACGCATATTTTACCGCAAACGTCGGGATTTATAGAGAAAATTCTATGCGGTAAAAGGTGCGCACTTCTACGCATCCTTTCACCGTAGAGCTCACCGCAAAGTTTTCCAGACCCGGGAATCAGCGACGCCCGATGGGGAGATCACAAAATAAAGCTCAGTCCTCTTAAAAACATAGTTTTATAAGTGTGCTTTCACAGGGATTGTGGTCTGTTGTATCTGTTACGCCACTACTTAAAACCTATTTTTATACAAAGGCATTCTCTTAACTCTTATTTTATTGATTATTTTACCGGGCCGGCGCCAGGATGAACTGACTGAAGGGGCAATTTTTCATAAAATAAAACTCAGTGATTTAACCTGCAACAGCCTCAGAAAGGCTAAATAACAACAACATGAGGCTACTGTTCAAAATCAAAGAATATACATTTATTAATCAGAGACTCACATAAGAACGGAGCACTGCAGAGAATTTATGAACGAAAACGATTCTCTGTAAAAATCAGCAGGGGGAGGCGCGTAGAAACAGCAGTTTGCAGCTTGCAGCTTGCATCTCTCTCTCTCTCTCTCTCTCTCTCTCTCTCTCTCTCCACAATGGGGGGAATGTATTTACCACCACGAAAAGCAAGCAGGCTGAGAAACCGAACTAAGTGACGTGTCTGTCTGTCTATCGATCTCCTCCGCTCCGTTTCAGTGGGCTACTATGGACGCCCTAGCATACACCTATGGAAATATTTTTCTATCGATACATAAAGCTTAAACTGAGGGAGCAAAAATACAACTGAGGGGCTAAGCATATTTTACTCTCTCATATGTAGCTCCTTATGCTCAATGTTGTATAACTTTTAAACTGTTTTTAAATAGTTTTTAGCATTTTGTTCATCATCAGTTTGTCTACTATTTTTATTTTGTCTTCTAAAGCACTTTGTAACTTAAACTAAAGTTTATTTTTATTATTATTAAGGTGTGCCGGATTATTAGGGCTTGTGCAGTTCTCCACAATGTGGCAGATGCCTCTACTGAGCCCCAGACAGTAGCTACACCTTTACGGTGCTCAACCTCAGTGATGAGCACCTCGATCTCATACTCCGCAAATTTCGCCTTTCTTGCAGTTGGCGTCTCTCCGTCTTTCCCTCATTGATAGTCCAACAAAGGCTCCTTAACAACGTCGGCATATTCATGACCTATTTAGCATTGACCATTTATGGATGATTGTGGGACGACACTGGGAGGAGTAGTGGGAGGACACTGGGAGGAGTAGTGGGAGGACACTGGGAGGAGTACACGAGCGCACAATTCACCGCAGGTGGGTATTTATAAAGAGAAGACTGTGTACAGGATCTGAATATTTTCTTGCGTTAGTAGATTCTGAGGTTTGTGCGTACGCAATGTTTTAGGATGGAATCTACGCAAAGTTTTATAAATGAGGCCCCTGCTGTGCCATTTTTGATATTTGACCTGATGTAAACCTCAACTGGAGATCAGCACAGTCCTTCCGAAGCCTCTGACCTGCCGTGTCTCTCCTCATCTGGTGCTTTGCTTATCCAAAGGACAATGGTGTACATTTCTAGTGGGCTCCTGTGGTCAGTCTTTACGAGGTAGCCCTAATGGTTTACACAGCTCGTATATCACAGTAGTAACAGTTGCGCTGTGGATAAGCAGGCAGGAGGATGTTGACGGCCAGTGTTTGTGTAATTGAACACTGCAGGCTCTCAGAGCCACTAAAGCATCCTTTGTAAACACTGTTTGTTGATGTTAAGGCAATGACTGATTGCAGATGGCTGCATTCACTCAGGGCCTTGATAAGTCCTGTTTTCTTATGTGTGTGTGTGTGTGTGTGTGTGTGTGTGTGTGCTTGAGCGTTTTTGTGTGTTTATTTGTTAGAAGTGCACAGTGGAGGACGTGTGTGCGTGTGCGTGGGGGGGCATTTTTTTATTGTGTTTATTTGTTTGAAGTGCACAGAGGAGGACTTCTCATTATGTGTGTGTGTGTGTGCATGCTCAGTGTGTTTGTGTTTTTATGCTCACATGTTTTTATGCTCACATGCTCATGTCACTAATTAGAAACTTACTTTATTCTCCTCTCCCACATTCTGTGAATGAGTGGTTGTTGAATGGGGCATTATGGGTAGGCACTGTAATTAATGGCCACCTCCCCCTCTTCTTCCTCTCCCCGTCTCTCTCTCTCTCTCCCCCTCTCCCTCAGTTTGTGGCTTATTATCATTAGTCACATTCCATCAGTTCTCAGGAGCGCTGAGGCTTGCAAGCACTTGTTTGTGGCGATTTCCCTGGCTGTTTTCTCTCTAGCTTTCCCTCCTTTCACCATTGTCCTCCTATACCCCTATTTCTCTCCTGCTTATGTCACTCTGCCAGCTTTTTATTTTCAAATATCTCCCTTATCCCCCAGCCACCGCTGTCGTTCTTTCTGTCTCTCCCAGAATGTAGGGTAGCTGAATTGGACATGAATGAAAAGATTGACTCAATGAAGCGGATGATGGCTCAATTGAATGTGCCTCTCAGGAATGTCTTTTGGCTCAAGCTCAAGCCCAGTCCATTTGCAGCGGGATGAGGTCGGTAGACCTTGGGTTGTCCCGTAGGAAGTCTACCCGGCTGGTCCTGTCAGTCTGCCGTCGTCTCCATGGCTACCTGTCATCCAACGAACAAACGAGGGACAAGTTAGGCTATGCATTCATAGATAATCTCCCCCTGGTAATTAATGAACACAGTGGCCTCAGGTTCCTGGGGACTACCATCTGAAACACCCTCAAACGAGATGAGAACATCTCCAATCTAATCGAGCGCCAGCAGAAGATGTTCTTTCTGCGTATCACGACTAGGCTAATCCTGGCGCAGTTACCAAGCTCCATCGTTGAAACTATCCTCCCATCACCCACCAGTCTCGTATGGAGAGAGGCAACCTGACAACCACCATGACATCCTACCCTCTGTACGATGCTTCTGGTGCATCTGTGCTGCACCACCCATTACCACAACAGCTTCTTCCTAATGGAGATCAACCACCCCACCCAGGACACTCACACGCCTCTCACCCTAGACTGGCAGACTGACTGAACCCTTCCAATCTACATGTGACCACACTAATATAAGCTCTTCAGGCTGACTTAGGTTATACTTCGTTTCACATCGGTGACTATGCCAATGCTGCTACACTGGAACAATTCTTCAGCCTTGAATGTATACTTGTAGTGTGTTTAGTCTACTGTCATGCTGTGCGTCCTCTGCACTACATGTGAGGTTTTAGTAGGCTTGTATTATGGAGCTGTCTTGTAATGTGTCGGCACCAATTAACCAGGTTAAATTCCTTGTGCACCTGTTGCACTTGACAAAATACAAAATATGACTTGTAACTTATAACCCTCCCCTTATATCTGTTGGCAAATTGTCCTGTATTTTCTGTTTCAATACTCGTCTCGTACTATAGGAGTGTAATGTGTTAACCTCCCCTTATTTCTGCAGACCGTGCTGGAAAAAGGTGGAATCCATTACTTAAAAGTGGTGGAACATTGCATTCAGACAAACCTTTTAGAAACACACATTTCTTCCGCCCTCCCCTCTTTCCTCCCCCCTTCTCCATCAAAGTGATACCTTTGGCTTGCTTAAATAACGAGAAAAAAAGTCTTCCTTCCGGAGGCGAAATGTGATTTTCAAAGTGAGGGAATTTAATCAGGAGTCCATTCTCTTGTTCTCATGTGTCTCAAACTCTGAATGAAGTTGAGCCTGATTGGATTATTCACTGCAGGAAAGGGAAACCACTTCCAAATAAAATTGGTGAGAGCAAGGGCAGCCCGGTTTACTGTAGATTTTGGCGGTTGGATTTGCAAAAACAACTTGCGCGCGAATAGCAAATTAAGATAGATGAGTAACTAACTGACCCGTTGCTCTTGGATGAGGAGCGCGGCGGCCTGCAAGTTTTCGAAGATATTGGAGACGACAACTGCAAAGCTCACCCCATGCCCAAATTGGGTGCTGTGACCCACGACGGGGTATTATCCGTGCGACTTCCAGACACTATCATCTCGGGGAGGAAACGGGAGAAGCGCTGTATTTGTTGCTCTAGTCTTTCTGAGTTAACATGCCAGTCATTCCGTTCTGAGGCCTTCTCAGGATTATCTGAACAGGGCTATGAAGTGCCTTTCCACCAGAGAGTCGTGACACTCTGACTAACAGAGTTCTTCGCTGGCCATAACTCAGCTTTTGACCAAGTAATGGAAACTTGTTCCCCCCCAAAGGACACAGGCTGTCTTTCAGTTCATTTGTGTTTGGTTTTATCGTCTCTGCATCCCAGCTTAATGTTCAGTCACTGAGGCATCAATCAACCTACATAGCCTCTGGGCCTGGCTAGTTGATAAAGCATATACAGGAGCTGAAATTAGTTCTACATGAGCACGCAATCAAGTGGAAAAACAAACATTTCTAAGGAAGTGCCTGATGAGGGAGTTCAGATGGAATTCATGTCGTATTGAAATGATACAGATAACGATGGTAATTATTATTATGCTCCAGTAATTTTTTTTTCTTCTCCTGTGTTTGGCCTCTTGCCAGCACTTTACCCTCATTCCCACATAGATTGGCGCCAACAAAGCAAGCTCTCTAAATGCTCCCAGTGTGGCAGGGAAAGAGGTGTGTGTGTGTGTGTGTGTGTGTGTGTGTACTTGTGGTTAGGATCGGTCTGTTCAGTGGGGTGAATAGTTTATTTTTCAGTCCCTCCTTTCTTTCCAAACCTCGCCCTGCATAGACCCACTGGAAACCCGCCTGAACTTGTAGGAGATAATCCTACTTCCGTGCTAGCGATGAAGACAGTTGGGAGGGGATAGAGGAGGTGAGGTGGAGAGCAACAAGAAAGAAAATGACTGGAGATGAGATAATGAGTGGAGAGAGGAGGAAGTATGAAGAGGGAGAAGGACCAGGGATTGTAATTTGGCAGTAGTAACTGGAGGTGTACCGTACTAAAGTAACAGTAAAACAGATTTGGGTGAGTGGACACGGGAACTCTCCACCCTTTTACTCTCATGCCATCTTCTTTACCTCACAGAAACTTTTTTTCTGTCTTGGACTCTGAAACCAAAGTGTTTTGTACCTTGTATCCTAGCAATGAGGAAGAATTGTATACTGAGGCAGAGTGTGTGGTAATGAAAGCCCTCTTAGACTGACAGTACTTGACTTGGCTTCTGCTAAGGGCTTTCCTATCCTCAGAAACGGACGTAGCCGGCCAAAGACAGTTCTGACAGGAATATCAATAGGAATGATCTTAGAAAGGAAGAACCAATTCAGCTACTCTTGGGAGGCCGATGGATGTTCTTTAAAACGCATTTCGACAGAAAGCCTTCATCAGGGTTCAGGGTTTTGTAGAACATCCATTGCCCTCCAAGAGTAGGCGAGGTCGCAACAGTTCTGTTTTTCTAATAGGAATGAGCCTCAACATCAAAAAGATACAAGGTGTTCAAACTGCAAAAACACAGCCTTGTAGTTGGTGTACTGTATGTGTTTTGGGGTGAGATTTATCATCTCTGCAGGACCCTGGCTTAGTTTATAGGTTTATATTGACATGTTCTCTCTTTGTGTTGCAGGTTGTGTCCAGAAGGATGCGCTTATGAACTCATGCTGCTGGGAGGTCAAGAGGTGACATGCCTCTGTAACACGGCGCTGGAAACAAATGGTAATGAGCCAATCTCTTAGTTTATTATGCTCAAGGGTTCTTTAAACAATTGAATGCCGCTTAGTGTAGTCATAGATTCTAATGATGGAAACGGGGTGTAGGGTATCTTATCTAACCATGATGTGTTTATGTGTTAACCGTACATGGTTAATTCCTAGAGGGGACACAGACTTTTGAAATAACATCAGGTGGTCAAAGGTGAAAGAACACATCCTTTTTTTAGGACACAGTTGGGCACTTCCAACTTTGTGGCAACAGTTTAGGGAAGGCCCTTTGCTGTTCCAGCATGACTGTGCCCCTGTGCACCATAAAGACATGGTTAGACCAGTTTGGTGTGGAGGAACTCGATTAGCCCTGACCTCAACCCCATTGAACACCTTTGGGAGGAATCAGAACGCCGATTGCGAGCCAGGCCTTCTCGTCCAACATCACTGCCTGACCTCACCAATGCTCTTTTGGCTGAATGGGCACAAATTCCCACAGACAGACTCCAAAAGCTTGTGGCCTTCCCAGAATAAGGGGGGTCCAACTCCATATTAATGCCCATGGTTTTAGAATGGGACGTCCAGCAAGCTCATATAGGTGTGATGGTCAGGTGTCCACTGACTTTTGGCCATATAGTGTATGTTTTGGTGTATGCTTTTCTAAAACCTGTCCTGTCTTCTTCTGTCCTCAGATCTGTTGCCATGCCTCCGGGAACGGTGCGTTGTCTTTCAGTCTCGGCAATCAGAACTCAGCTGTCTCTGCTGCTGCTAGCTGTCGGCTGGCGCTTGCTGTCAATACCCTGTGGCGTTGTCCTAGGGTCTGACTCCTCCCCCTTCAGCCCTTATCCCACCTTCACCCGGAATGACACCCTATTTGAACACTTGGCCCTGCACCCGGACCCCACCGTGGGTCGGGTCTACATTGGGGCCCGAGACCATCTATTCCAACTTGACCGTTTCCTCCGACCTGAACTACAGGATGACACGGGTCCGGTAATGGACAGCCGTGAGTGCTTGCCCCCGATAACTGAGAACAACTGCCCCCAGGCCAGGGTCACCAGCAATCACAACAAGCTCCTGTTGGTGGACCCTTACTCCATGGAACTTATTACCTGTGGAAGTGTGAACCAAGGGATTTGCCAGAAACGTAGTCTGGATTCTGTGGATACGGTGCTTTTCTCAGCCGAGAGGCCGGTGGATACTCAATACGTGGCCGCTAACCACCCCAACGTTAGCACTGTGGGACTTGTGGTCCGTTCTCGTCCCGACAGGCAGCCGGTGCTGTTCGTGGGGCGTGGTTACACCAGCAGCCACCCACCCATCTCCACGCGAAACCTTGCCCAGGAACCCGTGTTCTCCTATGAGGAGACCGCCAAGTTGGCTGTGGCCGGCCGCCTCTCAGAATACGACCATCATTTTGTGGCTTCTTTTGCCCACCGCCGGCACGTCTACTTCCTCTTCTACCGGCGGGACCTCAAGTCGCAGTCGCGCGAGTACCGCACCTATGTCTCACGTGTGTGTTTGGACGACCAGGCGTACTACTCCTATGTGGAGGTGCCCTTGACCTGCCGCTCTAGGGCAGGGAAGATCTACAATCTGCTCCAAGCCGTCCGACTCGGGCTCCCCAAAGATGGAGTCATGACCGAAAGCCCAGAGGTTGTTCTGGGCGTCTTCTCCACCCGTTTGGCTTCATCAACTCGCCCCAGTGAGGACTCAGCTCTCTGCATGTTCAACCTCGAAGACTTGGACCAGAGGATTAACTCCACCAGAGACCTGTGTTACACACAGATGGGCAAAGAAGCCGGGGTAGAGGCGGCCTACATCGAGTACGAAGTCAAGTCCAACTGTGCCAACCTGCCCGCGGTGAGTTAAATAGAAGGGCTCTGTTTGGTACTATGGTTCCTTGTTGTTTAGTCTGAAGGTTAGAGAGGTGGACTCGCTGGTTCAAGTCCCCAGAATGTTAGGGGATATTTGGGTAGGGGAAATTGAAGGTGGATGGGCCATGCTCTCCCCTCCTGCAATAACCACCGTCTCGTTGCATTTGGGCACGGCACTGAACCCAAGATTACTCAGTGGTCAACAGACTATACAAGACAGCAATTTTACTAGACCACTCCCATATATTAGTGTGTGTAATTGTATGACTGAAGCAGGGTGTTGCTGAAAAACAGCACACATGCTTAGAAAACCATCTTGGAAAAATGAAAGTAAAAATGTTTCCCATTGTGTAGGAGAAAGTACATTTTCTTTCCCTGCATGTAAAAGTCAGCACAGACCGAGGCCAGAGAAGAACATAGTGAAACAGTCACTAAATAACTCAATATACTTACCCTCCTTGTTTTTATTGTTCTGTTAAGAAAAGAACAAGCTGTGCTTTTTTTTTTCTGGGTTGACTCTATCAAGTTAAAGCTTTCATCTGCCAAAGCTGGTGCCACTGCATCTGAAGTTTTCCAGGACCACCCACTCCCTACAAAGTGACCTCTATATCAGAGAATACAATTTAATTTGACATTTTTGTAACAGACAAATGTAATGCTCTAGTGGAGGGATTGAATTAGATTGTTCCTCTCGCAACGCCACCGTAGCTTCGGAAATCTCAATTTAGTGTGTGTGTACGTGTGCATCTCAGTGTGTATATATCTCCCCAGTATTAATTTATATGAGCATTGCCTTTGGATATACATCTTCATCCTAGTTTGTGTATGTTTGTGTCGTCCTTGACAACGTTGTGCTTCTCAGCTGGCATGCAGTACAGTGACTTATGGTGAATTCACGTCCTCATGTTGGAAGGACGTAGAACAAGCACTGACCCTTAAATCTGGGCTGCTGTGTACAACAGATTGGCTCTGGGGGGAAAGGTAGTGTGGGCAGCGTAATTTAATAGGATCACTGGTCGGGGAGGGATCGATCGGTGGCATTAGCTGTACTTAGTGGGAGGGGGCAACGTTTAACGAGGCCTGACAAGGACGGATAAAGTCACCACAGCCAGAGACGAGGCTGGGAAGGAGAGAGAGAGAGCAAAGTGAGGAAGAAAAAGAGAGGGGGAAGACGGGTGGGATAGGATGTGGAAAAGATTGAGATATAAATGTATGATTTTAGAAGGTAAAAGTGAACAAAGGGTAATCTGAGCAAACTACATAGAAGGTTGTGGTAAATGACAAGAGAGGAACAATGATCAGGACGCTGGAGCTGAAAAGAGATTTACAGTGTGATTAGGATGTCAAATCTAAATTGGATCCCACAAAAACGACACACAAAGCAGCCCTCAGTCCATCTGCCCCCCAGTGTCAGATACACTGGGGGGCAGTCAACGTTGTCCCGAACCTGCTTTGGTATTGGCCAAAATGCAACTTTGCCTGTGGCATGGCTACAGCAATCTCTTATCTACCTCATGTTTATTTTGGCGAAATCTCCAGTCTGTGCTATGCTCGTAAACGTGTGTCATCGGCCAATGTAAATACAGGCTAATCACTGGCTTTTATCAGCCAGTGTGGTTAGTGATGCAGTAGCCTTTTTCCTAGACTGGACGAGATGACTTTTCAGTTTTCGTAATATAGTTTGAGGCTGTTCTTAGCATGCAGTCATCCGGTGTTGATCTTAGTTTATTTGGGATGGTAGGGCATCCGGAGGGGGGGCATTTCAATGTTCATCTGAAGGAACAAACGTTCAATGAGAAAATGAATCAACTTCACTCTTGATGTATGATTGTGTGACTTGATGAATATATAGACTCCGCTAAAAGGTGGGGTGATGTCACTTTGCAGACGGTAACATCCCATGTTACTGTTCATTCAATATTGGAGAAAAAAAAGTTAACAGTTACCTTCCGTTGTTGAGTTGATCAGGCTTTTATAAGGTCAGACTGCCCTTGTCCATCTAGGAGGTGATGAAAAAAGGTTGTGGTGTGAGACTACAGCGGAGTGAGACTAGTCTCTGGTGTTACAGAAAACATAACGTGATGCATTAGAGATCCATTTAGATCCATTTCTATACATTGACCAACTTTTTATTTAGTGGCGACGGTGCGCCACAGAGAAACACTGGTCATCCCTGCTTGCTGTGCTCCAATGGATGGGTTCTCATGTTGTGGACAAAGTAGACCAGCTTTACTATCCTCAGCTCCCCATGATTTAACTTAATCAATACCCCAGAGAGGTCTATATATAGATGCTGTCATTTTAGTTAGGCCACTATTTAGTTATGTCATCACAACTAAGCTTAAACTTTAGTTCGGTGGAGATAATGGCAAAATATTTACATGGTAGTTATGCTGTATGCATGTTTGGTAGTTATGTAGTTCAGTTGTTTTGGCATCCCTAAGAGTCTCTATTTTTAAAGAGCAGGCCAAATAAGGAGTCCATTCATAACAACGAGCCAGCCAACTACATAAAATCCATCTAACCAAGTAGCCATCAACAGCGAGCGATCTGAGGTTCATTGCCTCTACTTCCTATTGTTATGATTACCAATGAATAAGCAATGACCTCGCTTTCAAATGTTCTGGTGGAAAAATAAATTGTGTGGAACAAAAAAACAACAACGGCGCTGCCAGAGCAAAGACTGTCCGTTGCCAAAATGTGGAAGCAAAAACAAATTCTCTGTAAGCTTTGAAGGACTGAGAGCAGAGGTTGCTGGATTCCTGCAATAGTTTCCCCCTCATCTCCAGCCCCTCCACAATAAATCTTGCTGGGATTTTACAGACTACAATAGGGATACAGCTGTTGTATTTTAGCGCCTGTATTACTTACTGACCAATCTTTAATGACAATTAATTTACCAGGCTGTGCTTTTTTATTTTATTTATGCAGAAGTAATTAATTAATTGGAAGCTATATTATATACACTATGTACACCATTTGTTATAGGGAGAGGTTGCTATACTCTAACTTGATGCAACAAGTTTGTTTTGTCAAGCTACACTGGTTACATCACCCTGAAAACTACATTGTAGGGATGTGCACAAGTCTACTTTCCGCTGGTATGTGGTCAAAATGAAACTTAAAATAATTTGTTGGGTCCCTGAAGCTGCTCACTTTCATTACGTTGTTTTAAGGTGAACATTTCGCTTGTAGAAATAGTTGAAATAGAAATTGTAGAAATAGTTTTTTAAGATGATTCATCATTGATGTCCTGGAGCCATGCTACCTTCCACTGAACAGGAATGTCCTTTACTTTCTTGTAGTTTTGTGTGGCTTTGACAACATAATTGCTAGTGAAAGCAGCTAGCGGATGATGAGGACAAAACGTCAGAAAGAGGTGGACGGTTTTTGAAATGACACCAGAAGCCCCATAGTGGCTGGTCTACATCATAGCGCTTACTCAGACATATGAGGTCTACATAGTTCCACTTTTTAAAATGATTTCTATTTTAGAAAAATGTAAACGGTCAAATTACAAAAGTCAATGACCCATCCCTTCTGCAAGTTGCAATGCTGTACACTCACTTGACTTATTCTCCCTCTCCACTGTTAGAATACCCTGGATGCCTACCCCTGCGGCTCTGACCACACCCCGAGCCCGATGGCCAGCCGGATGGCCGTGGATACCGAGACCATATTGGACAGTCCGTCCGCCCGTCTAACCGCTGTGGCTGTCAGCGTGAGGGTGGGACATACCATCGCCTTCCTGGGGGACTCCAAGGGGAACTTGCACAAAGTAAGAGACCATCACAGATTAGAGCACATGCTCCAACAAGATGTCGATGTGATCATGCATAAAATAAGTGTGATGCTATGCAGGGATTGTGTTTGTGGTGCACAGAAGTTTGAAAGAATAGTTTGACAGGCTTGGTCATCGTTTTTATATCCAGGCCCAAATATGATTTGGATATTTCTTGCATAACTGCAATCCCATTCCCTGCAGAGACATGGCCACCAAACAGAGAGACAGACATTCAATTCAACTCTTTCTCTGTGTACCTCCAGACCCCAGCAGCTCTCTAGTTCCCGGCCAACAAGTGGAGGTCTGAAATAGCTTTGCTGTGTAGTTGGCACTCCAGCAATAATCTGAGTAGTAGAGCTGGTACTGGTGGATAATGTCATCTATAGCCATGTTTCCATCAAACTATTAGACACTTAGTTTTGGGTAGATTCATAAATATGAACAGTGAAATACCTTTAACTCAATATAGCTGATGTAGCCATTTCACCAATCTACCTTAACGTACTATGGAAACAGGGAAAATAGACCCTGGTAGTTCAAAACAGTATTTTTGTATCATATTTAATTTTTCCAATCTCCTCATTTAAGATTACCAATAACAATTTAGCTTAAGAGCTGCTACCAACTCATTTTCTGAGACAACACTAGTGGCCTAGTATCACTCAACATAGTGTACGCTAAAGTGTTAACATGGAGTCAACAATCTACCGGGGACACGTGGATGATTTTGGTGTGCATGTTCTATTCATTTAACAGCTAAGTTGACCAACAGGACAATCTCCCAAAACCTTAGTGTATTTATTTAAGCAAATTTTGAGGGAGCTTTTGAAATGTCACAAAAAATAAAATGTGAATCAGGTGTGTTTCCATCAGCTGAGTTGAACTACATCAGAAACTACATGAGAAAAATGTGTCTTCCGTTGTTCTTTTATATCATCTAATGTTGGCTATATTTCATGCTGTCCAAAGATGGAAACAAAAATTTCACTCGGCAGTATTCTAATATGATGATGGTCAACCACGACGGGCACCTTATACAGGAAATGACAGCACTACCGCATTTCTGGGAGGTTGTGGTGGAGACATTATTTACAGACAAACATCGCTACGTCGGTATTTACTCCACAAATGTGTTTCCATGACTATTTACTGCATCATTTTTTAACAGCAAAAAACTGAACTGAACACAAGTGAACATACATTTTTTTTGTGATATTCAGGATTTTTTTCTAATTCAATACATCATAATCTCCAGTTGCTCTGCTTGCGTTTGCTTTTCACAGAGCCACCATAGGGGATAGGAAGTGGTAGCATGGTAGCATCCCATTCCAGCATTAGTCTCTGTACAGTGTCCTAACCTATCGCTTATCGAGTCATGTGAGGCCTGGTTGAAACAAGGATGTGTTGAACGGCCCGTCAGTTTGATTTCCAAGGTGCCGTGGACCTGCGCGGTGGGTCACGGTGGGGTCACCTGAAGGGGTGTCCTTCTGGGTTCAGGCAGGGGTCGGGGGTATTTCCCGGTCAGCGAGGAGACACAATGAATGTGCTGCTGTTGTTATAGATAGAAAATCCAAAAAAGGCAGAAGTATGAAAAGAGGAGTGAATGAAGGAGGGTCTGTAACTGCACACGTCTGCTTTAATATAAATTGTCAGCTGAACATGTTGGAAGATAGATGTAGAGCCTTATCTGCCCTACTCAGCCAGAAAGCCAAGAGAGCAGTACACTTGTAGGGAAGCCTTTTGGATATTGGCCGTCTACAGCTCGTAAGCACACTTGCAAACAGTTGGCTCTTTGTGTCTTTTTTTTTCTCAATGGTTGCTTGTGGTCGAGGCCCCTGCACAAGCAGAATTAGCACAATCACACCCATTAACAGTATTTTTACACAGTTGCGTACCACAGAGCCAGCTAAACCTCCAGCCGTGCACCATCACGTCCAGCTAACGGAGCTCCGTGCTTCGGCTCTTTTGTTGTGCGCCGTCATCGCTGACTGGTAAACACATGCGATTCCTAACAGAGTCTCATTCATAATGACGGAGAGTCATTAGTCATAACACCAGACAGTGTCAGTGTTGATGTCACTTTCTCATTAACAGCCACATTAGTGGATAGTCAATCTTTGTCCTCTTGACTGGAACCAATGACAATGGACAATTCAATTCAGACTCTAATAACACACTGCTAATATAAATGGTGACTATAGAGAATGCTTGTCATTGCACGATCAATTAAGAAACATTTATTCCTGCTGATTCAACCCGCCCAGGCTACAAGCTATAATTGGACGTGATGCGTTATTCTCCCAATGAATCATGGGGCTTCCCATTCTCGTCAGCCAAGTCAAAAACCTAATGCATCACCGAGTCCGAGCCAAGCTTAAAGCACGGACCGACGCGCACAATTCAGAGGATCTGGAAGAGTACAGGAAATCCAGGTACGAGCTACGGAGAGCTATTCGAAGTGCTAAGTCACAATACAGGGAAAAGGTGGAGTCTAATTTCCAAGGCTCCAACACCAGGAACATGTGGACTAGCCTTAGAGCCATCACGGACTATAAGGTGAAGTCCAGCAGTGCTGTGCTGACATCTGCATCTTTCCCAGACGAACTTAACACCTTTTACGCACGCTTTGAGAACTCCTCCCCGGCTGTGGAGGTCCCAAAGGCCCAGGACCCCTGCCCGCTAACAATATCTAGAGCGGATGTGTGCAGAGCCTTCAAAAGGACAAATCCACACAAGGCACCTGGCCCTGATGGCATTCCAGGCCGGGTCCTCAAGGCGTGTGCGGTTCAACTGGCGGATGTTTTTACAGACATTTTCAACCTGTCACTGCTCCAGTCCGTGGTCCCCCTGTGCTTTAAGAAGTCCACAATTGTTCCTGTCCCCAAAAAATCCAAAGCCCTCTGCCTCAACGACTACCGCCCAGTGGCACTCACCTCCACCATCATGAAGTGCTTTGAGCGGTTAGTCAAAACCTTTATCACCTCCACCCTCCCTGAATCACTGGACCCCCTGCAATTTGCATACAGACCAAACAGGTCTACAGACGACGCCATCTCCCTAGCCCTCCACACTGCCCTTTCACACCTGGACCAGAGGAGCACCTATGTGAGGATGCTGTTCATAGATTACAGCTCGGCATTCAACACCATTGTGCCCTCCAAGCTCGCCATCAAGCTCAGGGACCTGGGCCTCAACACCGCCCTGTGTGACTGGATCCTGAGCTTCCTGTCGGGCAGGCCCCAGGCAGTGCGGGTTGGTACCACCACATCCTCCACCCTGACTCTAAACACCGGTGCCCCGCAGGGCTGCGTGCTCAGCCCTCTCCTGTACTCCCTGTTCACGCACGACTGCGTGGTAAAACACAGCTCCAATACCATCATTAAGTTTGCCGACGACACGACCGTCATCGGCCTGATCACCGACGGCGACGAGACGGCCTACAGAGAGGAGGTCAGAGCCCTGTCATCCTGGTGCCAGGACAACAACCTCCATCTCAACGTCGACAAAACAAAGGAGCTGATCGTGGACTATAGAAGGGGCCAGAGCACGGGACACGCCCCCATCAACATCAACGGGGCGGCGGTGGAGAGAGTCAGCAGCTTCAGGTTCCTCGGTGTCCACATCAACGAGGACCTCACCTGGAACCACCACGCCGACATCATCATCAAGACAGCAAGACAGCGACTCTTCTTCCTACGCAGGCTGAGGAAGATCAACATGGACTCCAGGATACTCTGCAACTTTTACAGGTGCACCATCGAGAGTATCCTGACTGGCTGCATCTCGGCCTGGTATGGCAGCTGCACCGCCCTCAAACGGAAGGCGCTGCAGAGGGTGGTGAACGCTGCACGACGCATCACCAGGTCGGAGCTGCCCTCCATGGAGGTCCTCTATCACCAGCGTAGCAGGAAGAAGGCCAGCAAGATCCTTAAGGATCCTTTCCACCCCAGCCACAAACTGTTCTGCCTGCTGCCCTCAGGCAGACGGTTTCGTAGCATCCGGACTCGCACCACCAGATTCAAAGACAGTTTTTTCCCACAGGCCATCAGGCTCCTGAACAAACACACCTGAGCCCCCCCCCCCCCCACGCACAACAGGCCACTTTACTTCGAGGACACCTTACACTCTGCTACACTTTATAATTTATAACTTTTGTACTTTTGTAACTTTGTACTTATATAACTTTGTACTTTTATATTTGTTCTTAGCACTAGCGTAGGGTGCCAGAGAGGCATAAGAATTTCATTGCCAACTTTTGCTTTTTTGTGAATGTTTGTGCATATGATAATAAAAACCTTGAACCTTGAAGTTGGCAAGTAAACGCCTGGGATCGTTATCTGTGATCCGTCCTTGCATTTTTGGGTTTTAGAATCATACTTTGGCCATACACTACATCAAACGTTTCATGGAGGACACAAACCTTTAAACGGTGTGATTGACACGGTTTGCTTAATGTGTGGTGGAAAAGGGTATTCTTTGACCAAACCACAGTTTGTTTCTGAGGTTGTGTTACATGTACAATACATTGAAGTCGACTTGTCTTGGCCGCTTGATTTCCACTGAGTTCATATCATGTTCCATTAGATTTCCGTTTTGCATTTGGTTATATATGGATAGGGAAAATAATGAGAACTGAATGAGAAATATTTTAATGTGCAGTATTATGTTTTGACTGCGCCATGTAGACCTACTCCCAGTATTGTTGACCCCAGGTCAGAGGATGGCTCAGGGAAACATGGCTTAGCGTAATCGGTTAAACGTAGCTATTAGGAATAACAAGCTAAATAAATTGAGTCATGCTGGTATTCAAGACCTTGGAGCCAGCATGGTTTCAGGGGGGGTTCATCATTGAGTCATCAGTCTTTTAAGCCATTGCATAAAGATGCACTGTTGACAAGTTTGGATTCCTTTTCTAAATGTTTGTTTTGTCGAGGTCAGCTGAGTATGTCATGTTGGAAGAAAGAGGGTGTTTGTGTGGCAAGCATGCAACGGTTGTTATTCAGTCCTCCCTCGTTCCACGATCTCCAGCTAGTTTTCCATTACCCATCCCTCCTGCCAAGTTTGTGTTTGTGTATTTTTTTGCTTTTGTATTTATGTAATTCTTGTACTCACGTTATTTCCCCCAAAAACTGGGCGGGGATTTTCTGGGGCGCTGATACAGAAGACACTCCTGATCAGCTGCGTCTCCCATCCCAGAGTAACCCCCACTTCCCCCCCACCCCACGTCTTTGAAGAGGGGAGTGTCATTGAGGCCCTTGTCTCATGTCTTTCTCCATCTGTTCTGTAGCGATAGTGACTCAGTGTGGCCTAGACAGCCAATTATTAAAGCCTGGACAGTCGGCCTTTGAGGAGCTGAGGGATCAAAGAGCGTCAGACTGTACAGCCGACCTGAAATCCTGGTGCCAGTAGGATCGGATTAGCTCGGCATTGCAGAGAATCCTTGGCCCTTATCTTCATTCATTACGCCCTCTAGTATCGGTCTGCTGCTTATACACACACACTGCTCTCTTTTTCCTCAATTTGATAATCACGTAATCACATGTTGTGGTAAATGTATACCCCATCCTCATATAACTTCAACTTGATACTACTTAGTGTGACATACTTTGAATTTATGTCTTTAGAAATACTGGGACCATAAGTGAGGGAGAAACTTTGGTCTGTTTCAATTCAGCCATTCGGTGATGAGAACATAGACACCAAAATCATCCATGTGTCCCCGGTAGATCATTGACACCAGTGCTCCATGCTAACACTTTATCATGCACTATGTTCAGTGATAGTAGGCTACTAGCATTATCTCAAAAGTGAGAAAATGAGAACTTGTAGCAGTTGTTAAGCTAAATGGTGACTAACTGACTTACGTCTGCCTATATCCCTACTAACTGATATAAACCACCTATTCCTCATTAGTCTACACTCACGCGCACACACAGCCAAGGCAAAACTTGCACAGCGGATAAGGGAATCCACATTTCCACCTGGCCCGTTATGGATTTTCCCATTAGGATGATTGCTGTCTTTGTTCCAGCAGAGCTAGCTTGACAGTGGAATACCACACTAATGGCATTAGAGGGAGTGAACCTGATGTTCAGGCTCCTGTAAATAACATAAAAGGGCTGATGTGGAGCAGTTGGTCAAGCTGCCCTCTCACATTAACCCACATTACAGCAGCCCTGACCCTTTAGTGTGTGTGTGTGTGTGTGTGTGTGTGTTTCCTCAGGTGTTCCTGGGTCCTAACGGTGAAGTGGAGGAGTACTCTGTGATCTCCATTCAGCAGAAGACCGCCATCAGCTTGGACCTCATCCTGGACCAGAATGAAGAGCATCTCTTCATCATGACGTCCACCATGGTACTGAGAGACACATACACAAAAAGTTCACAGCATGGTGGATTTTCCTTAAGAATACACACATATTTAAAACAAATAAAAAGCCACCTCGGCATATTTAACATATGAACTTATCTTGTTTTTGGCCCTTACCTACCAGAACCCAACATTATTCTCACTGGTCCACTTTGCTTTCTTTCCTGACATCCCACTCCCGTGTTCTAGCAATAACGGTTACAATGTAGAATGTAGACTATCTTGATACTGTCCCCAATTCTCTCCCTTCCAGTAAGGCAGCTTGTAGGTGGGATTAACACAATGACCATATTTTCATTTTGTATTGTTCCTTTGGGAAAACTGGGCCACCTATTCTTTTTAATCAGATTTGTAAGAGCTTAGCGTAGATGATGCACATGGCTGAATATTGTTGTGTTGTCCCGGTTCCAGCTGCAGAAGAGGCCCGTGGCTGAATGCCAACAACACCCAGACTGTCAGTCCTGTCTGCTGGCCCACGACCCCTACTGTGGCTGGTGTATCCTGGAGGGAAGGTGAGATCACCACCACCAGTTAACAGCACGGGTGGAAAGACTGGCAAACCACTATTCAAATACAAATACTGTTGTTTGAGTAGAAGTTAGTGGTGTAAAAATCTACTGAAGTAAAAAGTAGCTCCTTTTCAATGTTTTCAGAATAAAAGTTACTGAGGTCTTTTTGAAAAAACGGACATCATTATATACGGTCTTTCTCATGCGATGTAAAAAGGATGACAGGACAGAGTTCAAATAAGCGGTGGTTGGTAATAAGTGGTTATTGGCCCTAACCACAATATCCACCTTTTTATAGCTCAACCTTGGGTATGTTATTGTTTTGCTGTAAAATATGTGATATCATTTCACAGTTCCTATAGACTGTGAAATGAGGAAAGTACAATACATCAGTCAAAACATACTTAAGTTAAGATTTCAAAAATAGTCTGCTCTATTACTAATCTAGTATGATTTAAAAAAATGTTTGGACTAATGTAAAAATAAAAATAAAAATAAATTGACCAATAAGACTTGTGTTGTGCACAAGTCTAACATTGATGAAAAAAGTCTAAAATTCATAAACATAAATAATGGAATGGAAATAGAAATAATGTAAATAACATTATGAAACAATGTCAACATCCACCTAACTCTTTATTGCTCTTATCTGTATTTTAGGTATTGTTTGTATTTTTTTTTTTTTTTTGTGTCAAACACTTTGTAACATTTGATTTTGAAAGGTGCTATATAAATAAAATGTTGTTATTATTATTGCCGGGATCCAGGAATGTAACATTATTCTGCTGTTACATTTACTGGAAATTTGCTAGCTTGTCAGCTAAATGCCTAAAACGTAAAATGCAATGTAACTGTTTGTCATGCGTACTAAATTTACGCTGTTTCATCCAGAATGACTTTGGCCTACTTCACAGGAATTTTACAAAAAGCCCCCCAAAAATGGTCCGTGCCATTATTTTAGTGAAGCATCTGCTGATGAAGAAGTTACTAGCGCCCATGTTAGTCGAGACCAAGTGTTTTTGCCAAGTCATCCTAAAAGAGACTGACTATCCTCTATGGGGATTGTTTCTGAGCCTGATGAAAGGCATCCAGACCCACCATCCCATCTGTCTCTCCTCCTCCTCTCCTCTCTTCTCTCCCTCAGCCACCTGGCCTCCCTCCTCCCTCTCACCTGTTGTTTCAGCTCAATTCCTCCTTTTCCTAATTTATTCCTCCTTTATTTTCTCACTGTCTTCAGGTCTTCGTTGCTTTTAAATCGGTTTTCTTCCTATCTTGGAAGTGTGTTCATTTAAAGGTTTCTCCCTCACTTATACAGTGGATCAAATTTGTAATTCAACATGAAGTAACAACTATATTGTAAGAGAGCTTTTTAAAGTAAAGCTTTTGGGCACCCTGTAGAATGACTGTACTGCTTATACAGGATTCCCGCTGGTCATGGCATTTCTGGAATACCATTTTTAGGTGTATTGCAGACATGGAAAGTCTGGGAATTTGATAAATTCTCTGGGGAAGTCAGGGGAATATCAGGGAATTTTACAAATGGGTGACTTTACAGGAATGTTTCAGAATGTATTTTCCAACTTGTTTCATGCATCCCTTGCATTAGATGGTGGTTTTCAGCTCCGCAAACAAGGAAGCTGTAATGAATGAAAATGGAAGCACTCCGACTTCGTTATACAAAGTAATGGAATGTTACATCAGGACCACCGTGGGAACCCTGTGCAGAAATACATTAGATTGGTCTTCGATTTTATTTCAACTGGTATTAAAAAGGCCTTGAAAATAAATGTAACTTGCAGAAACACATAGTCACCCTGATTGGGTGGTCCGCCTGAGGAAAAATAATTCTCCACTTCTTCCACTTGGTCTTCTTTTTAGATGTACAGTAGTGATGAATTCTCTGTTATGACTTTGACTATCGAAGGTCATCTTTATGGCTGAATTTGATAGAGAACAGTAGATCGAGAGCCTGACTTGAATTCCCAATACATGGAGTCCCTGGTACATGTGCCTCGGGCCACTCTTCTACACAACACCCCAGTAGATCTAACACTGTAACCCTGGTATTGTCTTACAGGTGTGTGTTGCAGTCAGAGTGTGCACGTGGAGCCCAGCCAGGCCAGTGGCTGTGGAGCTTTGACATGGAGCAACAATGTCTGGCTGTTCAGGACCTCAACCCCTCCAACATCAGCAGGGACGAGACCCGCACGGTAAGCCTGCATTTACAGTGGAATTATCTCAATTCAAGGCCTTGAAACATCTTAAATGTAGTTAAATAGAGTCTTAGAGTGATTTGGCTTTGGTCTGAATCAGGAGGAGTTGTTGCTCTGCAGCATTTACACGTTGGTTCGGTTACGTTTCACACAGCAAAATTGTAAGCGAACTGTAACTTGGCAACAACAGCCACATAGGAGCAGTCATTTCCTTCATTTGGTCAGAAATTTGGTCCAGGAAAGGACTGTTTTTTCGGGGTAAAAATGATCCTTAACCCATAATGCACAGTGCTTCCTGTAGTAAATTAAGTGAATGTAGTGAGAAACCACCCTCTCAACAATGTCTTAGTCTGATTGCTCAGAGGACCAACTGAACCTAACTGAAATAGACCCAGTGTGTTAAAGTGTTTTCCTTTTCCTCAACCAAGGACTTCAGTTACCAAACTGTATTTTAATTTGGTGCTGTCAATCATTTTGTAAGGGCATGTATCACTTTTGTTTGATCGGTGGAGAACATAACTCTTCATTGTGTGTTTAAGGGATGATTTGAGGGAGGATGAAGGTGATTGCATCTTTTTAGCGCAATCTAAATGCATCCATTTAGGTAACTATAGGCTGAAGGGATAAATGTGGGTTAAAACACATTTAAATGCCCACTATTCTCCTCATCTCCAAGGCATTGACTCCATATGAGTGTATGTGCATGAATGTGTCTGTTTGTGTGGGTATAGGCTTCAATAACTATCTTGCAAAAAAATGCACCGACATCTGAAGTATGTGTACACTATGTATGCCCTCATAGTCCCCCCTCACCCCCACCCACCCACCCACCCCTATAATAACAGTCCACTCACATACCAAAACACCATAATACATGAGGCCCACATATCACGATGCATATCCCTGTCGGAGTCCCTTATCAGCTCAGGTGGGAGATTTACTGTTCCTTGGCTGATTATACTGTGTGTGTGTGTGTGTGTGTGTGTGTGTGTGTGTGCTTGTTATTGTTAAGTGTCAGTGCTTCAAGAGCAGATAGTGATCGGAGCCCTGTCCTGGCCTGTCCCGGTGCAGTGGAAATGCACAGTATCAATCATCTATGTAGAGGATGGTGCCTCTGGATAGCAGCAGAGACAGGCAAACAATAGATATACTGTCTGACTCTGGGACAAAATGTTTTTGGCTCTTAAGTCAATCATAATGACTCATCATGGACGGAAATGGATCTTAGATTACAGTTTAAAGTAATAATCTGTGACATTTTCAAAGAAACTGATTATTTTTATAGAGTAGTAAAACTCTATTTGCTGTTCTAAACACCCGGTGTCAGGTAGGTCTTTCCTGTAAAAAAAAATCCTCTGGTGCACAGGAAGTGATGCGTTTTACACTACAGTGCCACCTACAGAAACTTCATCAACAGAAAATCCAAGGAGAAAGACATCACAGTACTGGACACACTCTTTGATTGACAGGTGATCTCTGGAAAGTGCAGTGAGAAACAGCACAGCGATGAGACTGAGAGACAAAGTTGAAGACTAAATTTAAATCAAAACAAAACAACAAGGAACTTTGATAAATCTGACTGGCTTAGCTCTGGGACTAGCTCTGTTTTTATGTGTAGCTCTACCTGAGGTGATCTAGTCTGAGTTTGTGTTGATCTTCTCTCTGTCTCGTCAGATCTCTCTGTCAGTCCTAGGCCTTCCACTTTTAGAAGAGGGAGAGTCCTACTCCTGTTTCTTCCAGGACAGCCAGAGTTCTGCCACCGTCACCGGAATCGGGGTCACCTGCCGATCGCCCGACACCCACAGGGTGTCCCATGGTGCAACAAGGACAGGGTGAGTGATTTGGGGAACAAAGACGATGACACGTTGTTTAATAGTGGGATTGAACTCTTCATCTTTATGATTGGGGGATTTGGTTGCTGTCCCGAATGTGTGTGTGTGTGTGTGTGTGTGTGTGTGTGTGTGTGTGTGTGTGTGTAATCTGTATTTGTGAGCAAACAGCTACCGGCGAATCAAATTCATCCATTCTTGGTATACCGCTTTATGATGTTTGGTTTTCTTGGGTTGGGGGATTGTTTTGCGTGCTCATAGCGTCTCATTTGTTAACACAAGTAATTGGCGATGACAAAAGAAGATTAAAGGGGCTTGTAAATAAAAATCAAAACATCTACGGAGGTCTCACACACACACACACACACACATACACACACATACATTCACGCTCAAACAGAAATCCATTGCTGACAGAAAGGTATCTAGTTTTGAATTCCCATCTCTCTCTCACTCACTCACTCACTCACTCTCACACACACACACACACACACACACTCACTCACTCACTCACTCACTCACTCACTCACTCACACTCACTCACTCTCTCATATATACACACACTGGTTCCCATGCCTGCATTCCTGAAGCGTTAGGCTTGTTGTGGTTCTCAGGGTGCTAGAGTCGGGGGGAGGCAGCCCGGGGGTATTATTGGGATAAGGACACACAAGGAAGAAGACCGTTAGATCTGACAGGCATTATTTAGGGATCTCGCCATTGCTTACCTTCACTAGAAGAGGTTTAGGACCAGCATTCACTTAATGTTGTGCAGGAGATGGAGCTGAAGGCCTGTAAGTGGAGCCGCTGCCTGAAAGTTGTAGATCAGATTCTCACCCGAATGTTCACTGTAACAGCTGCAACAGCACCGAACAAAAATTAAATGATATGTCTAAACTCCATTTTGAATACAGTTAAATAAAGCATTTTAATTCTTGAATTCTTTCTGTGTGATGAATCAGCCCAGTCAGGCTGCTGGATTGCAATAAGTATACTGGTGTCTCATATGGACACTTCTCCCTCAGGAAGTGACGAATTGAAACATAAGAGTGAAATACAAACATGATTTCTGGGTATTGAAGCTCAACATTTTCAGTTGAACAGTTACCTCTTGCTGCCACTTGGAGTCGCCAACATGCGATTTTGCCTAGTGCCGCTTTAATAGAGTATATAGAGAATTTAGTGCCTGAACAAATATACCGAGCTCACTAAATGAAATGCCAAGCAGCGACCCTCTCATTTCCGATTGCAGCTTGAAGAAAGTGCAAAATGGAATGTGCTTGTATACGATACGTCTCTGTTAGTTGGTGCATGCGAGCTTCCAGTGTGTTCACCATGTGTTCGGTACACAGTAGTGCCGCTGAGCCCTGAACCCTGCTCTGTTTATGTCTGGGCTCATGGGGGGGGGGTACACATGGATTTTATTAGGGCTCTGTGTTTTGGCTGTCCTGGCCAACCCTTCTCCCACGCCCCCCCTCCCCTCTGTGTTTTGAAGAACGTCGCGCTTCAGGACAGACTCGGCCAAGACTTACTCTGTTTCTGAAGACAGTAAGCCTAGCCGAATATTTCCAGAGCGCTCCTCGCTAGGCTCCGTGGCAAAGTGAAACACAGTGTTACGATGTATTGCTTTCATCTTTCTCTCACAGTTTCTCCCCCTCTCTTGTTTCTGTTGTTTGTCCCCCCTCAGATTTTGTCACGGTCACCTTGTCTCTCCGTTTTGGCGACGTCACCGTCACGGAGAGGGCTTTCACCTTCTACGACTGTACGGCTGTTAAGCAGTTGTCTGGCAGCATGCCGTGAGTTACCGCCGATGATTTATCTTCCCTCTTCTTCTGTCTTCTGCTCCGCTGTGTTGGGCCCTGTTCTGTTCTGTTTCTGTCAGCAGACCTTATAATCAAGTCTTACCCTCTCTCCGAGTCGCTTCTGTCCCCTTTATACCTCAGTCATCGTTTGTCTCTGTGGCAGCTTGTCCAATTCCTTATTTATTGGCTTGTTCTTTGTCTTCTAGCGTTTTAACTTTTCTTATTTGCTGCTGTCGCCTTATCTCTTTCTCTCTTTATCGCATCTCTCCCTAGCTTTGTCCACCATACCCCGAATGCTGTCCTATCCTTTAACCATAAGGGTATCTCCTTACTAAGCAAGCACAACTTGTGGCTATCTAGGCTGCAGGCACCTGACTCCTGCCCTCTACTCTCTTGATGGTCTTTCCATCGCTTCATGTGCTCATCACATGGCTCAACCCTGCTCCTCTAGCCTCGTCAGTCGAGGACCTGCACCTGCATGGTTTCGTGTAATCAGGACCTAAATACCTTTGTGATATCAGTTCTAAACAACCTCTAAAGATCTTTTCATTTGAATGCCATGATATCGTATTGTGAACATTTTGTGCTTGTTTGGGTCGATGAACTTGGCTGCCCCCTGCACGTTGCTGTCCATCAAATACTTGCTGGATATCTTCCCTGATCTCCTGGGCTGTGTTGCCACGTATGTTCACTCTATTAGCCCCCACCCCCCCGATAAGGAACTAAGGCTAAATTAAATTAGAGCACTGACCTTTCTTACCACTGGGGGCAGATTGGCAGCAATTGGATTACTCTGTGTGGTATAAACTGGCGGGGTCTCTCTCTCTGTACCATCCATTTCTCCTCTCCCATCTCTCATCTCCTTCGTATAGATAAAAGCCATTGCTTCTTATTCTACCTCTCTCTCTCGACTTCTCTCCCTGTGGCTCCTAACCTTCACTTGTCCTTTCCTTGTCTTTCCTGTCTTAAATCATATAATCTATCATGTCCCTCATGTCTGTTATATCTGTCTCCAGTTGTCGTGGTTGTGTATTGAGTCGATGGGGCTGCAACTGGTGCGTTCACCAGCACTCGTGTACCCACAAGCCCACCTGTGAGGAAGGGGTGATCATCTACAACCAGCATGTAAGTTACAATGTAATAGCAAATGTTATTGTTACGGCGGCGATAACAAGTTGAGCACACACAAATGACCCAACACCCAAGTGGGAATTTTCCGATACCGGAGTTGCCGACATTTAGGGAGGGAGCATGGAAGCCGTGTCAACAACTGTAGAAGTGATGTATACAGCAGTTTCAGTTACAGGGTACATTTTTATTATTATCTCGGACTAAAAGCACATGACTGTGCAACAAGTAGGAGCTTACGAAGGCAGCATTAATGCCGTTGAGTTATGAGACCTTGGTAAGTAGATGTGAATGGTCAAAGGTTTCTCATACAGAGGAGATGTTTTCATTTTGCTGTTTTCACTGCGCCTCATATGTCCAGACAAACATACATCATTTTTAACAAATAATCCCTTCCATTTAGCCTGCGTGGTCAAGTGCATGAGTCATAAGTGACAGTCCTGGGTAACACCAGGTTACGTGTTTCACATCACATTTGAGTTCATGTCAGTCTATGAGTTTGGTTATTTCCGTTTATTTTTTATTTTTGTCTCAACCTCTCCCCATGTCTTACCCTCTTCCACCCTCCCCCAGTTTAAACTCCCCACCTCAGCTCCTCCCACAACCGAAAACTTTAAAGTCAGCACAACACTACCTACCACAACGGTTGCCCTGACAACCACCACCCTCCCAACTACCACGACAACCGCCACAACTACAACTATTGCCACGACGACGACAACAACAACTGAAGCCCCTACAACTGTAGCCACCACGCAGGAGCCGACCACGCCTCCCTTACCCACTACTCTACCCACGACCACCAGACCGGAGCCGACCACGACAGCCCCCACCACCCTGCCCCCCCGGGCTCCCAGCACTCAGCCACCCACCACACCAGCACCCACCACCTCTTCACCACCAGAGGTCACCACAGGGGCGGAAGAGGAGCAGACTAAAGCAGAAGAGCTTGTCGTCGTGTATGAAAGTGAAACCGAAGACGCCACGGTTACCCCCGGTGACATAGAGGTTGCTGTGGACACAGAGTTGGCACCTGTCACGACCGCTGATGATGGTCTGGTTACTGATCTGGACCCCCTCATGCCCCTGATGATCCCGGCTCCTGAGTCCTTCCCTCTAGAGGTGGTGACAGAGTCACCCCCTAGTGGCACCCAGGAAGCCGAGGAAGCGTTGAGTCTGGCGGAGCCTCCCACCCAGGCCTTCTCCGGCTTCCCCCTGCCCACGCCATTCCCCATGGGGGAGCCGGCCGACTCCGAGCCCTCCCTCTACCTGGACCTGACCCAGACCCCCACCCCGCTGCCCACACAGGACCCCCAGCCCTCGACCGAGACAGGAAGCCAGGGCGCTGACCTGGAAGTGCTCCTCAGGCCAAGGGAAGAAGTGGACGACCACGCTGAGGTCGCCGCTGAAGCAGAAAATGACACAGCAACCTTCTCAGCTGCCACGGTGCTGTCAGGTGACGGGGAGGTTGACCATGCCCCGCCAGCATACCCCCGTCTCCTGGACGCTGACATGGAGCTGGACTACCAGTTTGACTCAGCAGATGCCTTCCTCCCGGTGAGTTCCAGCCTCCTCCTCCTCCTCCTTCTTCTCGAAGCTTCAGTGGCCTCCCAGTGCTCCCAGCTCTTGACTGGACTCAGTTATAGAAGCGCTGACACCAGCTCTGCCCCCAGTCTGCCCTTGTTTCCCTGCTGTTCCTTTACTGTCTTTCACTTCTTATTGTTTTGCTTCTGCTTTGGAGACTGACTTAAAAAAAATGGCTGCTTCAGTATCAGCTGCAGCGGTTATTTTTTGTGAATGTTTTCATGTTTCTTGATTTGATCGACCATGTTAACCCCTTAATGTTGCATTTATAAGCTCACTTTAAAAGTCACTTTTCTTTGAACAGATGCGGTGTGTGTTTCTGTTAAATGGTTACATTTACATGGACTTAGTGTTTCTGATACTGGCTCATACACCCCAGTTAAGGTCTTATTCAGGATATGCACCTTTAGTAACCTGCTAAATGTAGCCAGAGAGAGCGTGAGAAAGAGAGGAATTGAGTTGTGTGTTTGCGCTCCTGAAACCGTGTGTGTAACTCTATCTGATTGTGTGTGTGTGTGACTCAGGGGGATGAGGGTTCGTATGTTAGCTGGGGTTCCTCAGCTTGTCCCTGCGTGGAGAAGGTCCAAGGTTCACCACTGTTACCTGTCCGAGTGGAGAGGAAGATAACCTTACTGGCCCGCAACCTGCACCTCTACCAGGTACCCCCCACACACATACACACACACACACACACATAAACCACAGCGTGGATTCAGTTCACCTGGCCATTCTCCCACTGAACTAAAAAGTGAACTCTGTGTGTGTTTGCGGTGTGCAGGACAAAGACCTGGACTACCAGTGTGTGCTGGTGATCGAGGGGCAGACGGTGGTGGTGGACGCCTACGTGGAGATGGATGAGTTGAACCCATCCGTCTTCGACATCACCTGTCAGCTACACAAGGTAGTCACTCACATCATTATATTGTGAAATTAATCCACTGGCTGTAATTTATGCTGGAATATACTGATTGTAGACAACCTTATATGCTGTATATGAATTTGAAGACAAAAATACCTTTGGATATGGATTTTTTAAAGCTGATACTGATAATTTTGGATTTTTCGATTGAAGCTGCCGATAGCAAGTATATTTCATAGTGAGTTATACTAGCATGCTAATAATCATTTTGATGTCACATATTGCGACCAAGGTTCAGTGTCAAATAAGCAGCTTCTTTGCAAATGAAACCCTCATGTTTTTTGTCCAGTACTCGTACTCTGCTCTGGTAGAAGTGTACAACGCCATGGTGTATGTGAAGAGGAGGGACACCTTCCACGTGGACAGCGCTCCTGATCTGTACGGTGAGGTCAACACCGTTTTCTTTCCTTCCTTCTTTCCTTTTCATCCTGTATGGAATTGAATTGCATTGCTCTGTTGTATCGTTGCTTCTGTCTTTTCGAGTCTGATGTACTCCAGTCCTGTCTACTGCAGGCCTAGTAGCAGGCCAGCTAGTAGGCACAGTAGTAGTACACTGGTATATGCTTGAACTTGCTCACTACCCAAACCCTTTAGCACGGTATTATGCTGCTATTTCCACTAATCTCCCTCTTCTTTGTCCATCTTACACCCAGTGACTCTGTACAACTGCTCGGTGGGCCGGTCGGACTGTAGCCGTTGCCATACGGCGGACCATAAGTATGGCTGCGTGTGGTGCGGCGGTGCTCAGGCCAGCTGCCTGTATTCAGACTCCTGTAGTGAACCCATAGAACAGACTTGCCCCGCCCCAGTCATACACACAGTGAGTACTACCTGCTACCTCTTCACGTACCGCCTTAACTCTCGAGGCACACTACTAGGCCGTTATTTGGCATCACGACTGAGGAAGGAACCATGAGGAGTGTTGAGAGGTTTTGGAAAAGTAAAACATTTCCTGTCTTCCCTCAGATTGAGCCGCTGTCTGGCCTGTTGGAAGGGGGAACAGTGGTGACCATCTCAGGCTCCAACCTGGGCCAGAAGGCCGAGGACATCCTCCGCTCGGTGTCGGTAGCCGGGGTGCCCTGCACCGTCATCCCCAGCCTCTACGAGATCTCCTCCAGGTACAGACTCCTCAAGGGCGGTTTGTGTTTGCATGTGTTGATTGATACAATGCAGATCTTTTATTGAGAATAAACCGTGATTTCTCTCCTCCAGGATTGTGTGCAAGACCAAGGCCAGTGGAGGAGAGAAGGTGGGCCATGTTTCTGTTGAAGTGAACGGAGGAGAGTTTGGCCTGTCCAGCCAGCGGTTCAGCTACCAGGTACCATATCATATCATATTAGATTATATTATATTAGATGAACCATGTGAGGAAATTGGATTGGTTGCAGCAGCAGACAGTAACAGCATACAAGAAAGAAAAAAACATTACAGCATGCATGGACAGTGTGCAAAATAACAGCAGTACAAACTGAGACAAAGAAGAAGTAGGGAAATAACTGGTTATTGTAATGTTGTGTTTTTTAGTAAACAAAAGGTCACAGCAAAAGGCTTTGAAAATGGCATTTGTGTGTCTGTATGGGAAACCATGGTGGAAATCCATCCTCTCTGCCCCCCCCAGGACCCATTTGTGATGGGGGTGTCACCAGAGAGGGGGCCCAAGGCTGGAGGGACATCCCTGACCATCACCGGCCGCAACCTGCTGACCGGCCGTGCCACTGACCTTGCCGTTACTATAGGAGGGGTGTCCTGCAACATGTTAGTCTCACACACACACACACACACACACACACACACACACACACACACACAGAGGTATATACGCTTTATTGGCAACAGGGTGGCCCAGTAGATAGAGAGACTGTCCTTCAACCATAGGAAGCAGCACGAATGGGGAAAAAACATTCAATGAAAAAGCACGCAACATCTTTTATCCTCATCTCCTTATCTTTGTCCTTCTCCCTCCTCCTCTCCCAGTGTGTCGCAGGTGCAGGAGTCCAACGTGGTGTGTGTTACAGGCAGCAGTAATAAGACGGGAGATCACCGGCTCACTCTGCACTACGGCATCAGCCAGCGCCACCTCCACACCTCGGCCTACCGCTACACCCACAACCCCAACATCACCCACGCCACACCGGCCAAGAGCTTCCTGGAGTAAGTGTGTGTTTCTGTCGGTGGATGTATTTGCTCAAAGACTACTGCACTGCCAGTCATTGCTTTGACCCATGCGGAGTGTACGGCATTCATCGGGTAATCTTCGGATAACAAATGCTCCAAAGACTAAAAACCAGTCAGGGTTCCTTCCATGTGGTTTGTTCATCTGGATTTCAATGGAGAGTTTTGGTGTCCCACGATGGTCTGTGTGTCGTGTTGTGTCCTACCAAGACATTTGTGTGATGACAGAAATACAATGAATTCTAAAAGGCTTTTCTCTCTGCGTAGCGGCGGTCGACTGATCTACGTATCGGGCCATAACCTGGACGTGGTGCAGGAGCCCAGGATGGTGGTGAGCGTCTCTCCCTTCGAGTCCATCAGCCAGAGCAAGAGGAGGAGGAAGAGGAGGCGGAGTGGAGAGAGGGAGGCCAGCAGAGAGAAAACACCGTGGAGGCTGGTCAGGATGATACCTGACCCTGGCTGTCCCGGAGACCCACTCTGCTCTGTCAGACGGGTGTGTGTGTTCTCAACATCTGAACTATCTAATCGGCTAGTTTAGCACATCCTTCTTCAAAAGCTAAGCGCTAGTTGTCAAATGAAACCCAAACCAAAAGCCCGGCCGCTCCTTTACCAAGCTGTTCGATTCTCCCTGTCTTACCAGTTCACAGAGCGTTGTGAGGTCAACTCCTCCTCCCTGATCCTGTGCAGCTCTCCCATGGTGGACGCCTCGGTCTGGGGGTCAAAGGTCACCGTGGAGTTCCTGCTGGACAACCTGCGCTTCGACTTCAGCAGCCTCAACCCCCAGGCCTTCAGCTACGAGCGCAACCCCATCCTGCACCCGCTGAACCAGCAGGAGCCTCTCAAGGCCTACCGCTACAACCCCGGCAGCTTCATCCAGCTAGAGGTCAGATCACGACCAGCGGAAGTGTTAGTGTTATTAAGTGACACAGTGATGGCACTCGTGGTTTGCCTACTGCCACAACCCTTGATATAGTGTCAAGTGTTACTGGTTTTTCCTCCATTTTCACTGCCCATGTTCCATTTGACTCATCATTTCCCTTCCCCAATGTTTTCATCCCATCCATCTCTTTGCAGGGGGAGAACTTGGACCTGGCCATCAGTAAGGATGAGGTGGTGGTGCTGGTGGGGGAGGGGGTGTGCGCTGTGAAGACCCTGACCAGAAACCACCTGTACTGCGAGCCGCCCTCCCCAGCAGCCTGCCCCAGGACCCCAAACCAGGAAGCGCGAGGGCTCAGACAATCTGCCCGAATTCACTGTGAGTCCAGCGCTACTTCCCTGGAGTTTAAAACACGGGTCTGAGAAACTCAGAAAGGCACACCTTTTCAAACAAAGCAACCGGAATGCATTGTCTGTGTGGATGTAACAGAGACATGCACTGCTATTTGAAGCTTTGTACTGGGTAATTAAGTGTGTGTGTGTGTGTGTGTGTGTGTGTGTGTGTGTGTGTGTTTGTGTGTGTATTTTAGGTCCAGATGGGCAATCTGAACTTCTCCCTGGGCAAGGTCCAGTACGACACCCTCAGCCTGTCCACCTTCCCCCTGGAGGCCCAGATAGGAGTCGGGGTGGGGGCGTCCATCGTGGCCCTCATCGTCCTCATCATAGTGCTGATCTACAGGTGGGGGGGAATCTACTGTATTTGTGTTTTTAATGTGTGCTTGGGAGAGTGCGGCTATTCGTCCTGTGTAGGAGGCAATTCATACCCAGCCTTAAACATTGGAATGCTGGGTTCCCCCTGGTCATGGAATGCTCTGGGAAAGTCGGGGAATATCAAGTCATTTTTACAAGGGGGTGACTTTCCAGGAATATAGCAGAATCTATTTTCCAACTTGTTTCACACCTCCATTGCATTAGATGGTGGTTTTCATCATCAGCAAACCAGGAAGTAATAAAATGTTTAGGTATTGCAAACGCTCTGACTTTGTTAGAAATTTTAAATTTTAGAAAGAAATTTTACTTTAATTCTACTTAAGCCGGGCATTGGGACAGTTGACTTACCCGGGTCTCCACCATTTAGGGGTAACTAGTCCAGTGTGAAAGGGCCCCGCCCTCCATCACTTCCTCCCTCCATTCATGTCTTTATTTCTCTCTGTCAGGCGGAAAAGCAAGCAGGCTCTGAGGGACTATAAGAAGGTCCAGATCCAACTGGAGAACCTGGAAACCAGTGTGAGAGACCGCTGCAAGAAAGAGTTCACAGGTAAGGGCTGTGACAAAAAGGAAACTCGCACGAATAGGGAGAAAGTAGGAAAGACAGGAAGGGGAATGGAATAGGAAAGCCAGAGAGCTGAGGACAAGGGCTTTGTTTGTTTTTCTTTCTGAAGGCCAACAAAATCACTTTGTTTTCAGACTGGCTTTATGAAATTATCCAATTACATCAAACCACCCGGATGAAATTTTCCTCAGATCCCACGCGGCTTCTCTGGGGGGACGAGTTTAATTGTAGCCTGTCATCAATGTCCAATGTCAATATTCACCAGGCCTCAGCTCCCAGCACAGTTCCCTAGCATCTGCTTTCAACATTCAACATCCTATCATTCAGTCATCCAATCATCCAAGCACAAAACATAACAACATGACTTCCTGTTTCCTAACCACCCCCACTGACCTTTCACCTCTCCTTCTCCATCCCCTCTCCAGACCTTATGACAGAGATGATGGACATGTCCAGTGACCTGGTGGGTTCGGGCATCCCCTTCCTCGACTACCGGATGTACGCCGAGCGCATCTTCTTCCCCGGCCACCGGGAGTCGCCGCTGAGGCGGGACCTGGACGTGCAGGAGTGTCGCAGGCAGACGGTGGAGCAGGGCTTGGTGCAGCTCTCCAACCTGCTCAACAGTAAACTCTTCCTCACCAAGGTAGTCATCATCATGATCGACACGAGGCAGTAGACAGACATATAGCTGTACCTTGTATCGTCAGTTCTTCATTGTTCTTCTCCTCTTCCTCCCAGTTCATCCACACTCTGGAGAGCCAGCGGACTTTCTCTCCCAGGGACCGGGCCTACGTGGCCTCCCTGCTGACGGTGGCGCTACATGGCAAACTGGAATATTTCACGGACATCCTCAAAACTCTCCTCAACGACCTGGTGGAGCAGTATGTGGCCAAGAACCCTAAACTCATGCTGCGACGGTGAGAGGGGATTAGGAGTTTGTGGGTTTGTCTTGAATCTACCCTTGCAGTTTAACTGGGGCAGTGGCTTTACACAAGACTGTCACTCTATGATGGACCTCAACTTGGTGTGATTGCGTGTCAGCTGCTGCCGTTCTTTTGACTCTGTGAGGGACAGGGATGCTTGGTGCTCGTACAACAATGTGTCATTTTTCTCTGCAGAACGGAGACGGTGGTGGAGAAGCTGCTGACCAACTGGATGTCCATCTGCCTCTACGCCTTCCTCAGGGTCAGTCGCCACATAAGTACTTCTGCTACAGCTAGATTTGAAGACCTTCAGTCCAAAATGTTATAACCACCAAAAACATGAAGCCTTCCACTACAAAATGAAAAAGTTAAAAAGTAAAACTCAATATGGATTATCGCTGAAGGTATTAGCTGACTGAATTCCTTTGCTTACAAGAAAGTAACATTTTAGAGGATTTCCTCAGGGCTTGTGACCGGAAAGGTTGCCGGTTGGAATCCCCGGATGGGCTGGGAAAATGTGAGCGGAGAAAGTCTGTGACTGTGGTTACATGGGGCAGCTCCCAAGGGCCAACAGTAGAAGAATGTGGTTGTACTGGGCAGCTTCAACACGTGCATGCATGAATGTGAAGCAGGGTGTTTCTGGAAGAGCGTGATTGGTGCTCAGTTGACCTTGCCTGGATAAATACAAGTTTAAGAAACTAAGACGATGTTGAAATATTGAGCAACGTTTTCCCCCCACAATATAACATTTTGGAAAGAAACCTTTTAATGCCTACTGATTGATGGATTCACATGACTACGTTTGGCTACCTTACTGATCACTTGTCACCTCCAATCAGCGAGCTAGGGATCTGTGAAATGAAAATGTTAACAAGCGTGTAACTCTAAAATAGCAGATGAGGGTGCACTCTATAATTCTGCCAAAAAGTCAAAACGCTGACATCTGTCTAGTGCCAAGTACAGTTTTTATTGGAAATATACCCGTGCAGCGTAAAGGGCATTGTAGAGAGCCTGTGAGCCTAGAGTCAAGATGAATTTCACTCCAAAATGTGATCGCCACCATTTGCAAAAAAAACAACCTACTCATATAAAAGATTTGCTGAAATGAAAGAGCTTTTTCTTACAAAGTAATGTCATTTTAGAGCAGTGCTTTTCAGTCGTGTACGGATTTCTGATAGTAACGAACATCAGCTTTGAATTGTTGCCATTAGCAATGAAGCCCTTTGTTCGTCCCCACTGTATAAGCCAATGCTTCCTGACTTTAGCGTCTGTCTGTGTTTTGTGTGTAGGACTCGGCCGGGGAGTCTCTCTACATGCTGTTCAGGGCCATAAAGCACCAAGTAGATAAAGGACCGGTGGACGCCGTGACGGGCAAGGCCAAGCACACCCTCAATGACAACCGCCTGCTGCGAGAGGACGTGGAGTACAAGACCCTGGTGAGAACGAGACAGAGGAACACACACACTCTCTTTAAATGATTTGCCTGCGATTGAGATACTAGAGGTTTGAATGACACAAAGTCATTTAGGGGTGTAATAAAAGCATCTCTGCCACACACATACAGATGCTTACACACACTATTTACTAAGCCTTTGCAGTGGAGATAATGTGTAGAAAGTGCTGATTCTGATCTACTAACCTGAGCGTATTTTGCATGTGGAAATGGGGTAGAAACCCGACAAGGTTGGCGTGCAAAATGGAGATTATTGAAAGGGATCACTTTTACCAAACCAAAATGTGAAAAAGAATAATAAGAAATTAATCCGATTGGAGAATTACTCTTTCAAATGTCAGACGATGAGAAATGATGAATTGCAAAGTCATATTATCAGAGGTTGATGAAATAAAAAACAAACTGAAATCTCGAATAACCCTTCTGCTGGCCTCTGGCTCAGTGGGGAGGTCAGTCTGCTCTCACCTGGCTGTCTGTTGCTCTTATATCAATAGACACCTATTCTAATTGGAAAATTGTGACTGACTTGATGTGCATAAGGGCTCTTAATAAACCAGTTGCTAAACTAGAGAGAGCTGTAGTAATTAGCACACACACCTATTAAATGATGCCTTGAGATGCTTGCAGGCAGGAAGGAAGAAGAAATGGAGGCACATGTACCAGTGGCAGCTGGCCAGTAGAGGGCATCATAGTGCCAGGCCACATACATTTGCACTGGAATAGTTAAAAAAAAAAAAAAATTATTCAGTATTCTACAGCAGTAAAATAAATTATTTCTGCAATGAAAACACTTAATGCTTACATGTTTATTGATTTAAAAAAAATAAAAAATAAAATAAAAGTTCATTAATTTATTTTTATTTAAATTCTCAAAATAAAATCTACAGCTCCCTGACTTTCTGCCTGTCCTATAGAGTCTCCATAGCTTGCTAGTACCATTAATCAATGGAAATGTCTGATTGGCATTGATTGCCCCACCTAGACACTCATGTACACACACACCAAGTACAGTATGAGTTCTACAAGTTCTACAACTAAAGCACCTCCTCCGTCTTTCTCACACCCTTTCTCTCTTCCTCTTCTCCAGACTCTGAATGTGTTGATGCAGGGTGGGGGGGAGAACGAGACCCAGCCACTGCCCTCCAAGGTGTTGGACTGCGACACCATCACCCAGGTCAAAGAGAAACTACTGGATCAGGTCTATAAGGGCACCTCCTTCTCCCACCGGCCGCACACCGACTCACTGGATCTGGGTGAGCCCTCACACACCGTACACGTCACATCACATGTTGTAGGATGGAACCGATATCCGATACCAATATGACCTGACAGCAGTGTCGTCACGCGTGGGCCGAGTAACATTAACAAAAGACGTTTCGGTTAAGGTGCCTGCCTTCAGGTTTTAAATGAATTGAGGTGTCGGAAGTACCAGTAAAGTTGGCTATTTGGTGTTCTCTCCATCGTTGTGTCCCATTGTCCTCCATGTTGACGCTGCCACAGCAAAGCTGCCACAGCACCACAATTTGTCTCAGGCGAATGATGTAAGATTTATATCATGTAATGCCAACGTAAACACATTCCGAGTCACATATAGGTCACATGCCTCAGGATCTGATTTTGTACCACAGATGCGTGTGGTCCAGATTTGAATTGAAAACACGGGACACATTGATTGGAAAACATCAGATCTGTGTCATGTGTCACTCTTTCATCTGCAGTGGGGCCTAACCTGACTTTCCTTTACATTTATTTAGCTGTGACTGCCCCCTACAGCTAGAAAAATGCTAATGCAATGAAAAATCATCATCTGGCCATATTACTCTACCCTACCACCCTCAGAAATGACAGAATTGCAAAAGTAGTTCATTTTTCATGATCTAAAAATATCCACATAAGGGGAATTCATAAATTTACTGGCAATTCAATCAACTCACACACACACACTTGACATGGTCTGACTGATGGCCTAACTGTTGTGTGTTTATTTCAGAGTGGAGGTCTGGCGTCGCTGGCCACCTCATCCTGTCAGACGAGGACTTGACGTCTGTGGTCCAAGGCAACTGGAAACGCCTCAACACGCTGCAGCACTACAAGGTCAGTGTACAAGCTTGGCAAACACACTACAACTGATGCAATGAGTCAAAATGTAGAGACATTAGCATTTGTCACACAAAACTTAACTTGTTCTATGTAGTTAAAGCTATGTAGAAACCACAGGAACGTGGTAACGAAATTACCAACACAATATTCTTTTTATTTTCCCTGATATACTAGCACTAAAGGCTGTTTGGATAGGCTTGTCTTCCTCGATACTCCCTGATTTGGTCCATTGTAGCACAGGCAGCAGGTACTGTTGTAATGCAGGTTTTGTAGTTGTATAACACGTTCATTTCTGTCATTCATCAGGTCCCAGACGGTGCAACGGTAGCACTGGTCCCACGCCACAACAAGCACATCCACCACGACAACCACGACTATGTGGCAGGAGAAAGTGAGTTCCTTTAAAAAAAATAAAATAAAAGTAGCGATCCTGTCGGGGAATAATCTTTGACCAAAATGATGTCAACAAATCAGTGGCTCAGAGTTCCACCAGTAGAAGTTGTACTGGGAAGTTCCCAGGTGTGAATGTGTGGAGAACTGTTATGAATGTGAATCAGGCTGTTGCTGTTACAAGTGTGGTCAGTCAACCTTGTAAAGGTTTTAAAAATGACCTCTGACCTTCTGACCTGCCCGCCACTGGTTTTGCAGAGACGCCGATGCTGGAGGATGCTGACGAGGGCGGGGTGCGGCTGTGGCATCTAGTGAAGGCCAGCGAAGAGCCTGAACTCCCCAAACACCGCAGGGGAAGCCTGAGGGAGAGAGAGAGGGCCAAGGCCATACCAGAGATCTACCTGACCCGCCTGCTGTCCATGAAGGTAGGGAGAGGGAGACGCACACAAGCTAGGCTTCCATCCAAAAGGGCTGCGACCATACAACCACAACAGAGGCTTTTGATTGTTAGACATTACACATGACATTTCTGGCAGGTTGAGGTAGACAGATACTTTATAGACAAATGTTATGATGCCAGTATTTATTTGTGTGATGTCAGATGTGTTTTCGTTGCCATTTATTGAATAACTTCTTTATTGACAAAAAAATTTTTTTTCCAGTATTTAGGAGATTTTTAATCACAATTTGCAGTTTCCATTCAGTTTTTCTCATTTAAACCATCATAATTTATATTTATATATAACAGGCTTGGATGGAAACCAGGCTGCAAACACACAAGCACATGTCATGCATTATTACGTTATTGGTTGAGTAGCTCAACCTATTTTCCTCCCTCCATCTCTTCAGGGGACGTTGCAGAAGTTTGTGGATGATCTGTTCACCGTGATCCTCAGCACCAGTCGTCCCGTCCCGCTGGCTGTCAAATACTTCTTTGACCTGCTGGACGACCAGGCTGGACACCACGGCATCTCTGACCCTGAGACCATCCACATCTGGAAGACCAACAGGTACACACACACACACACACACACACACACACACACGAGAAGAAGCCCTTAATCCTTCACCTGAATTGAATCTAAGGATACATTTTGATCATGAATGTGTGGGTTTCTTCACAATGGAAATAACAGAAATCAAAATATACACACATAGAAAGAACAAATGGTTGTAAAACTCCTGTCTCTCTCTCTCTCTCTCTCTCTCTCTCTCTCTCTCTCTCTCTCCAGCCTCCCCCTGCGCTTCTGGATCAACATTGTGAAAAACCCTCAGTTCATCTTCGATGTTCAGGCGTCTGACCACGTGGACGCCGTGCTCTCTGTCATCGCTCAGACCTTCATGGACTCCTGCACCATTGCCGAACACAAACTGGGACGGGTGAGGCCGGCTAGACAGGAGGAGGGGAAGAAAGAGGGAGGGAGGGATGCTTCTTATAGGGAGGGGTGGGACTTATTGTGCATTGTTTTTTTTTAACCTAAGTCTCTTATTTTGAAGATTGTGTTTATTGGTTTTCTGTCTTCCAGTTGTGTAATCGGTTCAATCGGATAGAAAACAATCTACAAATATACACAGAAGTGGGGTTAGACCGATCTCTCATTCTCTTGCTTTCTTTCTGTTGCCAGGATTCGCCCATCAACAAGTTGCTGTATGCCAGAGACATTCCCCGGTACAAGCAGATGGTAGAAAGGTCGGTTCAGCTTTCAAACCTCTTTATCCGCTGTCTGGCTTCAACAATGACAGGAGCCTCTCTGCCAAACATAACATGGATTTCATTCCAAAAACGAGATGTCATTTTGGAATGAAGTTGTTTTTTTTCCATTGCTTTCAAAAAAGATGAAGTGGGTCCTCAAAATTGCTGTTTTGTTAGCAGTACATTTAAAGTTTTCCTCATTTTGGAATAAAAATCTTCCATGTGACCATTTCTGGAAAAGAATCGGAAATTGTAGGAAACCTCATTTTAGAGTAAAATTTCTCATATGAAACCTCACAAAGAAGCTGCCATCAGTAGAAGAGTAGAATACGCTACTGGTCAAAGTGTGTATTTGTTTGCACCTGCACTGTTAAATAACTGTGTGTACAAATGCGTTTTAAATCACTTCTTTATCATTACTTTAGGTACTATGCTGACATCAGGCAGACCATCTCAGCCAGTGACCAGGAGATGAACTCTGCTCTGGCTGAACTGTCCAGGGTGAGTGAAGCCAGAGCGCCGTTTGATTCAGTCCACGTCATAGCAATGATGTGAACATGGAAACACCGCGTAAAGTCTAACCTGAGCGGGTTTCTCTTTCAGAATTACTCAGGAGAGCTGAACTACCTTGTCGCACTGCACGAGTTGTACAAGTACATCAACAAGTACTATGACCAGGTGGGTTTATTGCTCAGCCGGATGTATGAGTGGAGTTGATTGTATTAGTGTGAATATGACTGATAGTTTTTATTACCTTGGTTTGCCGACATCGGTGGAGTTGCTGCTATATTTGCTATATATTCCGCAATTTGTGCTGCAAAGTGGGAGCCCACAAGAAATTCCCTCATGTGCTACTTGTAATTCCCACTAGGAGGCTGACCTGAACGGGTTTTCCCAGTCAGAAGCTCGTATTTACAGTAAATCTGATTTGACATGAACACGGCACTAAAGCTAAACCTTCTAGGTGGCAACGGTGGTAAATGAAAAGGTGGATAAACTGTGACCTCTAGTTGATGGTCATCAGGCAGACAGCCTCCAGCATAAGCAAAAATCAATATTATGTATTTTCAGAAAATATTGAATGATTAATCAATGCTTTATTTCCTTAGAAACCCAACTCATGAATGTATTCCAGTTTGAATCTGTTTCATATGTGTACAATACATTTCTGGAGTATTTACGCCCGTGCGTAAAAGGAGTTCAGGTGGGGAAAACTAATCTTGTTTTTGCGTTTGTCACCTTCTTCCCGCCAGATCATCACAGCGCTGGAGGAAGACCCCACGGCCCAGAAGATGCAGCTAGGCTACCGACTCCAGCAGATCGCCGCTGCTGTGGAGAATAAGGTCACCGACTTGTGACAGAGGAACCACCCGCCGGCACCGTGGCAGACGCACGGGGAGGAGAAGGGGGACCAAATTAAAGAGATGCACACCCGGCAGGGTAAAGCAGGGGAGAACATATAGAGGAGGATGACAGATGGACAAATGGTACGATGGACGGATGGACTTTTTTTTTTTTTTAAGGAAAAATGCTCTGTGGGAGGTGAGCGTCACGAGGTTGGTGGAGGAACAGCTTTCAACACTAAGGATTGGAAGATTCAAGTCTACTCTCAAGTTCACATCCCAGCACCCATTTTCCTCCTTTTTTGATAAGGATGCATTGGTGATTTTAAGCCGGACACTCCGAGGCCCTACGTACACTACGGAGCCAGGACCGATCATAGGGTTGACGATGTGACACAAACTTGGTGAAAGAAAGCGGTTATGTGCAAGAGTTACAATTTTGCCATTTTGTGCCCACCACCTTTCCTTGTGTGAACTTCTCGTCAAAGGGACAATTTGCAGAACAAACTGAGTTCATATGTGTCGTCTCCATAGAACGTGTGCTGGAGTTAAAACTCGATGGTCTCACTGAGGTGTAAAGGAATGAATGAACAGCAACCCTCATTAAAGTAAAACGGGTGGTGCGTGGCTGGACTTGAAGACTGATCAGACGGAGGAGAGAGAGAGGAGGTTTTACGTCACTATGTTCCTTCTCCAGTGACTTTCGGTGATGTTGATACATTTTGTAGAGGTACCTCTTATGCCTTGTGTGCTTGTCGTTGCTGTAGGGTCAAGAGTCTTACTTGCTTTCTTTATTTTGTCGTGTGTGTATATGGCATTCGGTGTACCTGTGTGCACATAATAACCCATCTTGCCCTGGTTTTCAAGCCACATATTCTACTGGTAAAGCCATCAACATTTGAAATGTGTCACTTCACAGTCCTTTGCTCTTCTTGAGATTTGACATTTGATGCCTCCTGTTGCGAAACGATTGCTGACATGAAAGTAAATCCACCCATGGAACACTATCTAAGTTCTAAGTAAGACCATTGCTTACATGTTGGAGCATGTAGTTCTCTGTATTTTGGAATGAAACCTTTCAAATGACAGAGCAACTCTTGGTTACAGCATTAGTTTCAGAAGTTACTGCCACTCTCTACCTCAGCCTACTGCGCTGCATCAACTAAATACCCTTGGTCGGGATGTTCTTTTTGTCGCCACCATCGACACCATAGCTTAGTTTTAACCAGCCATCACCACCAGTACGGCAGCACAGCACACATCCGTCCTAAGGATACGTGGCATGATGCATGTACAGTGACGCATGCTGGACATTCTCATTTGCACATGTGGACGAACACACACACTTCACTCGATCCAGACGTTTTTAGTTAATCGTTTCCATGGATTTGTCTTCTTTTTAAGTCGCGACCCATAGTGCGATTGAAACTGAGAGCAAGAGCACTCAGCGGAGCGTTTTTAAGCTACTTAAACTTGAGAGAGCGACCGTTCACTTCGGCTTGTTTTTGTTTCTCGCTTTTATACTGTTCAAGTCGATGTTCCCATAGCATAAAAGTCACTGGAAAAAAACAGAGGAAAGACAAAGGAAAAATCCTTCCATAGAGACTCATTTTAATCAAGTGGAATGCTAGTGTGCGCCACTGTTTAATGTTTAATTCATACGTATTTCCATTTTGTACATTTTAACATTCCTTTTAGGTTTGGAACAATGTACTGAATCATGATTGATGTTGTTCTACTCCAAGCCGAGGCTATGGTACTTTAATTTTTGGCATCGCTGGTATCCGTACTGCAGTTCAAATTGTGGACACGAGGTGACACCGCTTTATGTGCTGGAGCGTACCTTTTTTTTTCAAAGTTGAAATTGATTATGTATTGAGCGCGCTGCTGTCTTTTGGGGTGTTTTTGTTTTTTGGTCTGAAGTATATTATCTCACTGGTTCAGTAGGTACATCATCTTCTCACAGTTCTGGCTTCCACAGAGGTTTAGACCAAGTGAGTCGATGTTTGCTGCGATGAGACAGTGGAAAAAGCTTATCTTTAAAAAAAACAACAAACCCCCGTGTAGCTCACTAATGTCCACACACCCTGTTGAAGTGTGTACGGTGTATTAGCGTCAGGGCCTCCTATGTGTTCGTTCCCAGGACGTCCGAATGTAGGCCCATAGGTTTATCATTACAGTACTTAACACACAACAAGCAACTAATGACTCATCGGAGTGGATGGTTTGTGCTGTCGTATGCTTTCAGTGTATATGGGTATGAAAGCCCAGTGATGATTGAGGCAGGACATTTGAGGGAAAACTGTAATTATGTTGTTAGGCTGTATAAATTCAGCTATGTAGAGCAGGCTCTGCAAGGAGCAATTTTAAGGATGTTTCTTATTTTGTGTGTTAATATAATTGTACATAATGATTTAATAATGTAACTGTAGTGATTTAACCTGTTTAATAGAGTGCAAATTCTCACAGACCGCAATGTAATAAAGTATTCATGAACTTATGTTGTTGTTTTTTTCTGAGTGAGCTCATAATCATCAACACCAACAATAACATCAATATTGAAAGTGTAAAGATGCTCATTTCTAAGTGAGTCTATTTGGGTTTAGGATCTACTAGTGGAGAGATCGGGCGTTTGCTGCTGACGGACTCTACAACTGACGGTATCCGGTAAAAACCAACACAACTTCCGTATCTGCTGAGGGAATTCAGATGTAGTTTTAGAATGCATTTTAATGTAACATGTTATAAATAAGAATATTTGATAGTGACAGTGCTTACTGTACAAGCACAGAGGCGCAAACGCTTATATTTGTCCAGTTGATGTTTGGTCAAAAACAGGGTGCTGTAACGTCCCTGTTGCCTAGCAACGTGCCGCGTGCTGACATCACCAAACACCAGTAGTGTTAATGGTGCATTCCATTGTACTCGGAAGTCGATTATTCCGAGTCGGTATTCCAGACTTCCAATCTAAATGTGTTCCAGTGCATCTGCTCGGGAAAACATGGACGCCCGCAGCAAACTCATGTTTGTATGGCAAGTCTCAGCATTTTACAAGCATCTAAAGAGGACCTACATCAACTACTAAGTTACAGCGCCATTAGTGAAGAGAATCAGTGAACGTGAACGTTAGTAGGCTAGTACCGCACGCTAATAAAGACTTCTATCTTGTAACGTTGAGCTCAAATCAACCGAATTACGTTACAAATGTAAACTACAAAGTTGTTTCAACATGTTTTCATGACAAAAACCACATATTAAGTAAAAATTGATGCAAAGGGAATTGTGTTTACTGTTCACGGTGTGCGCCGCTATATTGCTGTGACGTCAGGTGTGTTTATGTCGGCGAACTCGGGCCAGTTGGATCTTGCCCGAGTTTCCTACTGGGAATTCCGACTTGAATGACTGTTCTAATGCATTTTTCCGTGTCGGAGGTCGTTTTTTCCGAGTTCAATGGAATGCACCATTGTCCTCAAGCGTGACATAATTTTTCGCGCGTCACAGAAATGACATCCAAATTTCCCCGCCCCCTTTCAGTGAAAATGAATAGGGATGTAAAATAATTGCCTTTAACTAATATTAACTATTGGCTGCTTTCAGTGGTTCCTCTATTATGCATTTCCTTATTTGTTGAGGTAGATTCTGATGGGTTTTGAGGCTGCAATGAAAAAAATAGTTGCTAGCCATACGTAGCTTAGCATTCCAACATTTATCCCTTTGTGATCTGACGATAACGCAACATCCGCATCATGGTTGTCAGCAATATATATTTTTTAAATTCAGTAATGTAATATATTCAGTAGTGTGATATCTCCGTCATATGTCATTCCTACTTTAATTATTTAACCCATTTTAATAACATAACGATTGGCAAATGGTCAAAAATTCCTTTCATTTTCGCCACAGGAGATGAAAAATCCATCCGGATAGAATCCGAAATGACAACAACACTCGACCCTTGAAGACCACGTGCCGACGTGCCCCCGGAAATACATCTCTGAAGTCTGCAAGAGCTCAGGCCTTCATAAAAACCCCTTGCCTTAAATTAAAGGGTGTAGTTTTGGGATTGGACACATCTTACAATGAATGTCATTGCTCTGTAAAATAAGACCTTGTTTTGTTGCAGTTGAAAGAAGAAGACTTCCAGAAATTGTAGGAAATCGCTATCGGGCATTCCTGCTATCAAGCTAGCTGCGCAGAATAGGTAAGATACGGTAATTTACGTTAGGTCAATTTAGCTAGCATAGCCAGTAGTAGCTAACGCTAGCTAAGTTATCGTGCTAGTTTTAGACAAGTAACTATCAGCTGTTTAACAAGTATTAGTAGGAGTGCCTGTCTCCAGCATCAACAAATGTGTAAACGTTATGCACTTCGGTGCCGTTGATGCTGAGTGGGAGGAGTATTGCTATGAATTATTAGCCGAAGTGGACTCACGTTAGCTAAGAATGGATATGTTGATTTCAGGGTTGTTGCTCAGTTAGTTGGCAAGCGACCAGGCGAACACTTGATAGTACGGCTTGTTGGACAACTAACGTCAACTCGTTGCTTCGTTTGTTTTTCTATTCTTGATATTAATAATAATAGCAATAACAATAATTGTGTTCTGTATTGCTGTATTTTATCCCCAATACTGTTCCGTTATCTCGTATGGAGAACATCACGTCAAACCCATTGCAAAACCTGGCAATATGATGTAGCCTATCCTTGCTTAATGGCAAAATTGCATGCTTGATATAACACGAATGAAGGTGTACGAATAGCAATCGTCCACTCTCAAATTCGATATACATCTAATCAGCACTTGAACTTTTAGAATCGGATCGTCTGTTATTCCCACCAGAGTACATCGTGGTGGGCGACTATTCGTTAAAGGTCTTAAGTCATATTCTACGAGGTATGTACCTCTTTTAAGCAAACCAGTATTAAAATGACAGCTTTTTGACTGAAGTTCCGTCTAGCATTCTCTCCATACACGATATGCTTTTGGTCATTGATCGCGATTATCTACACTATGCTATTTTGCATTATTTACCCACGTGACTGCAGTATGTTAGACTGTTACATATAATACAAACTGTAAACCTTCATTATATCGAATTTAGAGCGGGTTTGGCCAAAGGGGCTACCGTACTAATCAAAGCTGAGCTAGTTAAGATAAAAGCAAACAAATGCGTGCTATTGCTGTAAAATAATGTACATTTAATCCTTTTGAGGAATTGATAATTTCCATTGTGGATCCAAGTAACATTTCAATTTTCAATTTGTGTCGTCTTCTTCATCTGGTCCAGCACTGTACAAGGCGTTTAGTGTTTTCTTTCCCTATCGTAGCTGAGAATGGAGCCCTCGGAGCAGTCAGCCCCAGACTCAGGCTCTCAGGATGTCAACCCCGTGTTCCTGCAGCAGCTAAGAGAGCTCGACATCCCTGAGGAGGCAGCCAAACAGGTGGGACAACACACACATTATGGGCACATTCAGGCTGTTTATATGCACCTTTTGTAAGTTGTATTTGTATTCCTCCACTAATAAACCCAGTTTCTCCCACCAGTTATTTAGGTAGCCTGGGATACTAGTTATAACTGCGCTGAGCTTGCGCAGGCTGAAAACCAACAGATAACATGCGTCAGTATCCCGGCTAATATCAGAATATCCCAGGTGCCTTATCTGGGTTTCTCATATCCATGGTAAGGTAGTACCTGGGTTATTGTATATTGCCAACTCATAAATAAAAAATCCATTCTTCTGTTTGGGTTTGGTATTTTTCTTATTTCCGTGGATAGCTGGCCCACCTAACTAACATTAGCTGGCCAAAGTCAAGATGTTTCCAGCGCAGCTACAAGTTTAATATTTTAGTTTAAAAATATTAAATCGATCTAAAACATCAACGGTAAACGTCAGCTTTGGTGTCAGCCCCTCCAAATAGCAAGGGCTTCTTTGTAGACCGATGTTCAACAATCATACAGGGAGAAATCAATCGGGGAGAGACCACTTTCTCCACAGACAGTAGCCAAGATAGACCAGAATGCAATGCAGCCACATGACATGGCGTGCTTTGTGATCACGGACATGCTCCAATGTTGACAAACTTGTTGGCTAGCTAGCTATATTTGCCCATATGTCCATCTTTTGATTGAAATCAAAAAGTTGACGCCCTTTGTCTGGGGGTTGTCGAAAGGCATTCTGGGAAATGTAGGAAATCACTAACTGAAGTAGATGAGGCAGGTTGCAGTAAAGTGGGTACCACAAAAAGGTAACTTACAACACTTGCAGGTAAATGTATTTTATATATATATATATATATATATATATATCAGTGTTAAGAGGTTCTGAGAGTGGAATTTTCCTTTTGCAGGGAATGTTAGTGTGCATGTAATCGTAGCCATTAGCTCCATTGCTCAGTAGACAACAGATGGTCATATACTAACAGCCAGCGCCGTACTGTAATTGTAGACTGGGACTGTTCACTGCTCTGTTCTCTGACCTGTCTCTTTCTGCTCTCCCTTTTTAAGAATGACTTTTTTTGTTTGTTTGTTTGTTTGTTTCTTACCACTCCAGGCGCTCCTGCACACCAGGAACGTCTCTGCCGAGGAGGCGGCCATGTACTACTTCAACAAGCTGGAGAATGAGGTGCCCATAAGCTAGCCTTAGTCCCCCCCCCTCCCCCACAGGTACACCTTGGTACATTAGTCCTCGTGGCGTCTGTCCAAGCCAATGCTCAGTGTGTCTCCCTGTCTGCTTTGACCCTCAGGAGGAGGGAGACGACGACCTCATGTTCAAGATGGTGTTTGTGGTGAACATGGACCTGGCCATGGGTGTGGGAAAGGTCAGCGTTTGACTTTTACTTTATGTGGAAAGTCTCAGCGGTCCACTTGACGGACTAGTCCTGAGCTGTGGCTGTGTGTTTGTGCAGGTGGCGGCCCAGGTCGGCCACGCCGCGGTGGGCTTGTACCAGGCTCTGCAGGAGAAGAACAGCTGGAGGGAGATGGCCTGGAAGTGGGACCATGGCGGGTAAGGCCTGTATATGTTGCGGTGCCTGTGTCCTGCATCCGTTATTTCAATATCCAGTTGTTTTCTGATTTTTGTTGCTGCGCTCTAAATGACAAGAGCCGACTGCAAAATTGACAATGGGCTGCAACAAGTGATTATCTGGATCACCTTTTAAGATGTTTATTATAGAGATCTGAAGAAGAAGCGTCAGTGAGGCCATTGTATCGTGTTTCTAAACTGGTCATAATAAAAATGTTGTGCGGGAAGCTAGCTCCCGTTGTGTAAATAATGTTGTGGTGTTGCTGCAGAGCCAAGAAGGTGGTGGTCCAGGGCATCAACATGGCTCATCTGCTGGAGCTGCAGGCCCTGGCCATGAGCCTCAGCCTGCCCACCTACCTGGTCCAGGACGCAGGGCTCACTCAGGTGAGGGAAACATACGACTTTTACAAAAGAGGAGACATAACAAGTTTGTTTCTCCCTGCGGATTCACCCAGTAAACCTGATGGGGAAATTGGAAATGACATCTTGTATTGATCTATGTCTAAATACTTTTTCATGTTCATTGGATGTGGCTGAAAATACCATCAAAATTAATCTTACAGTCTGCACTTCATAATAATTATCTTAAACCTTTAATAGTTGTCTTGAATCTTTATTTAAGTGTCCATGTTGGCTAGCTTGACATATTTGATAATATCCAAACATTTTAAATGTCTTTAATTTCATATTGACCACTCTAGGTATGAGCAATGCCTGAATATATTAATTGGGTTACAAACGTTAGATAGTACTTTAGTGGCTGGTCAATATTATTATTGTTCCTTGACTAGAAACCTACAGGATACCAAGAGGTAATAGGATTACTAACTGGAGAAGCTGTCCAACTTGAGGCAAAAAACATCTAAAATTTAGTTTCCTAAATATTTGCAGAAAATCGTGCATTTGTAGTGGCTTAAAAATCTTTAAAAAAAAAAGAAGAAGATCCTGAGCAGACTGAATACAAAATGGCATTGTTGATGTGCTACTAGTAGTCAAGACAGTTCAGAAAGTGGGACCTCCTAATGTGTATGTATTTGGAGTTTAGGAACCACTTCATTAAACCAAACGTGTCTTTGTCCAGGTGGAGGCAGGGTCCCGCACCGTCCTGGCCATCATGGGCGAGGAGGAGATGGTGAACAACGTCACTGGAAGTCTGAAGCTGCTCTGAGGGATTCAATCCCCCCCTCTCCCCCCGCGGTGGAGATGCACGGCCGTGCAGTGCCACTCCGGCAACCAGCAGAGGGCAGCATTCCCCCAGCAGCAGGGAACGTCTTGGCACGCTAAGAGTGCAGCAACAACCACCTTAAAAAAAAAGCAGAAAAAAAGAGGAAAACAAGACATGTCCCAACACCAGACGACAAACACACTCAGCCATCCCCCCCCCCCCCCCCCTTTTCATTCTTTGTCTGAGCCACTGAGTCGGCTGTGGAGCGCAGCGGGGGGAAAGGGGACGGGTTCCTCACCGAGGAGCAAGTTGAAGGCAGTTGAAACAAATTTCCCCCCGTTGACCTTTTCTCCTTTTCAAACGGGGACTGGGTGTTGCTAGTTGTAGAGACAAGCCATCCATATAGCAGAGAAGTCATATCAAATTTTTAAGAAAGTTTAAACCCATATACCATCTGCTGCCGAGGTTCCCAATTTCAGATATGGAGGAGAAAACACAAAGTATAGAACATAGGATTTTGGTCGTTGTCCAATATTGTTGCTGTTACTCATGTGGCAACGTATTGCAACACATTATATAATTGTCATCAAATCCATAACAAATTTAGGATCTCTCTGTGGAAGTTAGTACTCATTGAAGGTCAACTGATGATATGTGAAGATTCATTTTTGATGTTTAAACGATATTGTGTCTGTATGCAACCCCCCCCCCCCCCCCCAAAAGATCCCTATCCTATAGAATCAATAACATTACTTATTCTGGTTAAATGGCTATATTTGGTTTACATATGTCTATTAAGGCCGTATACTATATAATTTGTGGTGTGCCATCCTTAACACTGTACAGTCACTGGACTTTGTTGCATTGTTTTTTTCTTTTATGTGAAAAGAGAAAAAAACGTCAAGTTTTTTGCCGTTATAATTCTTGGATTTCCATGTTAGGATTCGAGGGTGAGCGAGGAGTTTTTGTTGGGAGTCAAAATTGCTACTTAGTCGAGGCCTGGGCCGGGCTCAACTTTATGCACTCTACTTACTGTAGATAAAAGGTTGGTTTACAATAGTGGATTTTGTAAACTTTAAAACGCGGGAGAGCGCAACTGTATAGCTTAAGAATGTGTGTATGACAAATGTGATGGACAGGGTTAAAAAAGAAAAAAAAAAAAAAGTCTTGCACAATTATAGTCTTAACATAGAAAGTATGACGTGTGAGCTGTTGTGTGTCCCTACGTTCTTATTTGCAACAAACGATGCTATTCGGTGGGCATGCGATGCCAGTCTTCAAGTCTTACCTTCACGTAAAAGATTTTATTTTTAACAAATCTTTAAAAACAAAACAAAGAATCAGTGTCACGCATGCAATTTGGAAAATGTATATATTCTAAGAGACCGTGGGAACCCCATAGCCATGTCCATTTTAATAACACGTATACACTTTGATACCTCCTGTGTTATACCATCATATGTTTGAGTGTTTCAGACCACGGAGACAATTAAAAAGAAACAAAGAACGTCTCCAGACCAAATGATAAACAGGCTGGTTTGTGTGTTGTTGTTTTTATCATACAGGAAATAACATACATACAATGAAAATTAAATGGATTTGTTATGTGATTGTGAATGCTGTGTGGGGGTGGGTGGACTAGTGCTGCGTTACGTGGGCCATATGACGGTGCTTTTTTTTTAAATGCAGGCCTTGGACTGCCACGACATGCTTGCTGGGGAAACTGAAACTTCTCGCGACATGCCCTCTTAAATGACGCGGTTTTAACAGAGTACATGAGAAAAGGATGAAAAACTTGATAGCTCTGACCCTATGGCGGAGTCCTTTTGGAAGCCGTTGCATAATACCGGATAGACCGAGAAGTTGCTTTGAATACATCTATAAAAACACGCCTGTAACCGCAAAATAGCCGAGTTGATTTAAATATGAATGAGCAAATCGGAAATCCCCACTCGCTTAACCGCGAACCACGGTTCAGGACCTATATTGTCTGGCGGAAGGGTAACGTTCGCAGTCATGCTTGAAAGTTTGTGAACCCTGCAGGGGGTGGTCATGATTTCACATAAAACGAACAACCTTACAAATTCCTTACCTAAACCTCAAAAGGAGATACCCCAGATAAAGAACATGCACGAATAAACGGTATACTGGTAGTTTATCAAGCAGCGATGGAAGAACAGCCCCAGACCGTGACACTCCCACCATGCCTGACCGTAGGGATATGATTATTTTGGTAATGGGCAGTTTATGGTTGTCGCCGAATATGGCATTTTTACGACTAATTATAGTTCAATTTTTAAGTAGTTTGCCCAGAAATCTTCAGGTTTTGTATCGTCTCTGGACAGAAGCTGTTATGAATCGGCTGTTTCCGTTACAGGAGAACGTGTGAAGGAGTACAATACAGTGACAAGTAAACTCTATCCATATATATCACATTTTAAAAGTCATTATTGGCCATGACCAGTGATTCGTGATTCTGCTCGTTGGTGCATACGCATATACTCATTTTTATTACAGAGACCCTGCTGCAATGTAATCATTTTATTATTCTGCTTTACAATCTTGTCGCCCGTCAGACCACTGCAACAAATGACGTTGGCGTTTATCCCCTCAGCCAATCCGAAGTCGTCTCCCAAGTCCCGTGACACGACAAGACGCCAATCGCATATCATCGCCTCTATTCGCATAGAAGTTCAGCCCAAATGTCTAGTATTTATAATTTTTCCTTGTTACGTTTTGCTTGTTAATCCGGTGCGTGTGGTAGGCTACCACACACTGGATTGCACATTACATGTAATTGACTCGAAATCAAAGGCCGCTTCTCCTATATGCCTACTGTAAATACTAAACTCATCATAAAATCACGATCACGTTCCCATTCCTCGGGTAAAGCTCCCTCGAATAGTTTCATATGTGGTAAACCCATGGTTGGTAGGGGTATTTTCGTTAGTGTTAGTCCTTATTCTGTGTCTGAAGTGTATGAAGACTGATATCGGCAGCAGGGAAGTGGAGTAGGAGGGACCAGTAATAAATAGATGCAGCCCAAGAGCACTGGTCAGTTTCCCTGTCCAATCCCTTACCAGATGCTACCAGAGCGACACCTCATATTCCATTCATTTGACTGAGGTGGGGCTGACCCAGTGGGCTGACCCTGCCTCTGTTGTCCCTGGAACTGGGCCCCAGAGACCCCGTGTAGCTAAGGCTTGCTACTATGTATTGGTATGAACTGAAGCCTCTTCCGTGTAGATGAATATACCCCTCAAATAAAAAAATTATATAATCCCACTAACGAATTAAAATTAATTCCACGGCATTTGCATTTAATACCGAGCATTTCCGAAAATTATGAGGTAGGCAAAGGTCCGTTCTTTAGTTTCAAATCTCCCGAATCCAGCCACACTCTCTCGCTCTCCTGCTTGTGTGCCACCAGTACACGTAACACGACAGAACTGAATCCCAGCACCACTCCTCGAAGCAGTGCCCACCCCCTCTTTGCGTAGTTAACGCAAAAAAAAAAACCTCGGCGCTGTAACTGACCAATGACTTCCATACATATCTATTTTACATAATGACTGACACTTTTCTGACCAATCATTTGCGACAGGCGGGACATCAGCGCAAGGCCCGCCCAACGAAAGAGCCCCTGCATGGTCGCCTAGGAAACCCCGTGGCTTGGTTGTGTGTCAGTTTCGCTGGGACCCGCGGTCGATACCGGTGAGGAGGGGGATGGGCGCCTCTGCGAATGTAAGGACCCGAGACAGACTCAGAGCCCTATATCACATAGAGCAGCATATACCCCTTTATAAATATCGACTGTAAATATATAAAACACTAAAATAAATGGATTAAATCACCGGGGACCTATTACAGACACTCAATGGAAGTACTGCACCTGAGCAGGACAGGGAATTTAACTTTCCGCTTATGCGTGGGGGACACTGAGAAGTTTGTTTTCTACCCCTGGAGAGGGAGCTACTTTTAAGGGCAAAGGATACAGGAGACACCGAGGCTGAGATACAGGCCTAGTGGTCTGGTTGGATTTGATGTTGGGATACTCGAAGGTCTTCCTACTGTACATGAAATTGCCTTGTTTGTACTGGTTTGGAATGTCTCTTTAGGTGAGTGTTTTACATATCTATGTTATTATTTGTTAATAACGTTGCCCTGTAACGTTATCTATGTAGGCAGTAATATATACAACAGACACTAACCATGTTTTCAAGCCCACATAGCTACCAAGCTAAGTAACTTAGCTAGCTAACTACTTAACGTCCACTTGAGTTTAGAACAAGTTGGTTGCCCTTGCTATCTTTTTAGTTTCAGTTGGTATGCTTTGCTGGCTAATGTTGCTCCCAAGCTAACGGGCTGCCTTGCAGGGGTGCTCTTGGCTGTGTCTGGACTGATCTTCCATGGTTTTTGATCAGCTCCTCGTGTCAGTCTGTCAGCTAACTTGTTAGACCAGGATATCCACACCAGTAATACTTAGATAATATTTTATTGTTTCATTATTTTTTCGTGCAACCATGTTTCATAAGGTCTTTACACCGTTCTGCAACAGTTTTCAGGAGTTTGACTCGTGTAGTTCATCAAGGGTGCCTTTAATTCAGGTAATATTTCACATAATTTCCAATTGGGTTAAACCAGTCTATTCAACTTTGTCAACGTAATACCAAGTAGAGCTATTTGGAATGTTTTGCCTCATGACTACCAAGCTACAAATGGGTACTTTTTTTGGAAAGATTAATAAATGCATCTTGGTTTGTTACCTAATTACACTAGGTTTGAGCAAGTTTCGACAATTTATTACTGCAGTGGCCTAACATACCATACACTGTCTAAACGACATAGGCGAAATATATGGATTTTATTCATGGTTATTGATGGTTAGTTATTATTTGAGCTTGAAACTAAGAGCAGGAGAGGCATGCACCCCAGCCATTCGGTTTAGCACAGACAGTCCGGGCAAGGTAATATGGAGAACTTGTTAAGTTATAGCCAAAAACAATTTGTTGCATTGTTCTTTTAACAACAATTTATTCTGTGTTATTGTGGCACCACGAAACTGTCGAATTTAGTTAGTTAACTCATGACATGAGTTGCATTTGAGTCTGTATTAGGGACCTATCTCAAGCCAGCAGATGCTGTATGTTAGTTAGCAGACATAGGTAACAATGCTATGCTAGCCAGTTAGCTAACTTTTTGGATGTTTTCCAGTTGATTGTGTCCTTACTTCGAACCGGTATTTCACAGCATAAAGCCTGTGACCACGTCGATATTTCGCAACGGTAGGCGTGTCTATAAACTCAATTTACTCTAGTTATACATTTTAGGACTAGTATGTTTTGTTTTCAGTAAAACATCACGGTGTTTTCATTATGAAGGTGTTTACATTATGTCAACGCATTTGACTTTGGTAACATTCCCGACTTTGCTCGGGAGTGTAAAGCAAGCTAAAGGGCTGGTGGTGTTTTCAGTATTTTGGCTTTTTCCCCCCTGTATGTGGGATCCAGCATTCAGGAAACCAGATCTGTTGAGTAGTGACTTGCTTTTCTTATTCGTCTTCACCTCCCCCACCTACCAACCCCCAGCCTCTGTGGCGGTTAAGAGAAATGGGTGGTATTTTAGAGGGGAGCTCTCGTTTCCTTTTTTAGCCTCCATTTTTATTCCAACGTGTGAGTAACTGCGAGTGGCATTGTTGAGACAGAATACAGCCAAGTTTCGACCAAGTTACAGCCTTCATCGCGATACACCACATCTTGCTCTCGTGTGTATAGAAAGCATACCGTTGTTTGATAATCATAAATGGAGACTTCACTTCCACTAGGCTGCTTCAAGGATCAAATTCTGGTCGCATGGATTAAGGCCTTGTCATTTACACGATGTATATTACTCAACACTTTGACTGTATGTGGCAATAAATTAAACACTCATCTTATATAAGCAGTGTGAGATAATTGAAAAGCCCAGCTGATGAGTGCTGCCGGGAAATATTTAGGGCTTTGGTTATTTTTAGTATGTTTCTTGTGGAATTCATCAGGACCTCATATTTTTAGTGCACCAATGGCTGCCCTAACCTTCGCCTGCGTAGTTTCTCCTTGCTCAGCTGCACCACGTAGACTTGCATGGTGCTGCGCACCGCCGGTCCGTAGCAGAGCCGTAGACACGGTACAGAAGGGAGACGTGTTTTTCTCTATCGGCCCTGGTTTCCCTGCCTCGCTAGGCCAATGAATGTGCTACCGGATGTGCGCCGACCTAGCCGCAGCGAAATGTTTTGTGTCCGACCCCTGTGTCTGACGTATCATTAATTTCTTTTTTTTGAGGGAAGCAGCTGGTTATATATCAGTCATATTTTCCTCTCCACTCCGTCAATACAACGTCTCTCATTTTAAAAGATAAATAAAATGGATTGTTTTAATGTAATCTTAGAGCACAGGTCGGCATTCATATCCAGTGATTATTGTTCCTCAGGTTTCCTAATGTCTGCACTCACAGTGCTGTGGTCACTGCTCCAATGTGTTTTAGCTTAGATCCATATACAACAAAAATCCATGTTGTAAAGCTATTTGAGATTGGGAAACCTGGTGAGATTTTGTGTGACAGTGTGTTTTTCCTGAGCAGTTGTCGACGTTGCTTCGGGAGTACAGAGCTTACACCCGTGGCCTGTTGGGGGTGTACAGCCAATACCAAATGTTTTGGTTGATGTTGAAGCCTGGCGGTGGCCAGATTGCAGTGCGGGGAGCCTTGTTTTCATTGGTCGAGGCTCACATTCTCTGAATATGTTTCACATCTTTTAATAGACTGTGTGCACCGCAGCCTGCCAACCTGGCCACTCATAACCATTGGAAACATGAGCACTCCCCCTGGCCTGACCCTTCTTGTTATCTAGAACAAACACTGTGCTCACTACCAGAGACAAAGACAAGTACACAGCCCCCTAAGAAATGCAAGGAGAATTTGGGACACAGGCAAGCACACAATGGTGTGCTTTCTTAGCTCAACCTGCGACCCTGGGAAAGCTAAGAATGTCCTGCCTGGCTTGTTGCTGCTGCTCTTGTGAACTAACCCGCCGTGTACATACATACACATAAGATACATGTGCTAGGAGTGTCGAGTCAGAATGGTTGTCTGAATAGAGTCTCCCGCAGTGTTTTTCCTTTTAGCTTGCCTTTGATAGCTGTACTGTACGCGTGTGTGCGCCCCCCTCCCCAATGTGGGCCTCAGAAACGTAGAGATCTGAGGAATGTTTAGACGGACAAGGTAAATCTAGCACAGTCCTCTGTTTACTAAGGAAAGAAAGTCTCTCTCTGTCTGTCACTCTCTCTGTTTGACGAGCAGTTACAAACCATGTAATCATTAACTCCTGGGTAACATGCCCTTAAAATTATTGAAGCTCAATCATTAGAATGGGCAAGCAGCAGGCTCTGCATAAGGCTGGATTAAGGTCCTTTCAAGAATCTTCACCATACCATACAGATTTTAAAGTCTGGTCTGTGTGTGTACTCACACAAGAGGGAGTGAAGCAGGATGTTGGCCCATTTCCAAAAGAGGAAGACAGGATCCTATCTCAGTGCAGACGGTTGGAGGAGATAGAGAGGGGGAGCGGGGGATGTTGCTGTGAGGAATAGGAACTGAGGAGAAAAACCTCCTGTCTTTTTAGCTTGCCATTTGCATGCTGATGACACTGTATCATTACATGGAGGGCAGGTGTAGCTATTGACATGTTAATTGGATTGTGTCTGTTGTGCCTATGTGAGCACCAAGTCAAGTCAGGGTTGTGAATCTATAACTATATCAGAGCAGAGAGATATAGTGAGAGGCGGTTGTGTGCATTTTATCTCAAAATTGTAGTTTGGTCCTGCTGCATAGTACTTGCCTGTAGCAAATCGTGCTGGCGCTGCTCCTGCTGCTTGATGGAAAGTCCTTGTCTGTGTTTTGCATGAAAATTGCCTTTTCCAAAACCATCCTATGGTGGTTTTAACTTGACCTTGACTTAGGCCAGTGTGTATGCTGTTATGCCTTTTTATTTCCTTGGCAACAGAGAAAATTACCTTTTACATGTTTATAACTGGGAGTTTTATTCATTGTCTGATTTCAGTAAAGGTTGTTTGAGTTTGTATATGCTCATGTACTGGTGCGTGACACTGTCTTTGCTTGTTATTCTTTTTCTGTCTTTGCTTTCCCCCAGCAATAGATAAAGTACCGCTCCATCTATCCTCCTCCCTATGTGGCTTCTCTTCAGCAGCTGCTGTGTGTTGTGTTGCTCTCTGTCTTGCACAACGGGGTTAAAAACAAGTCGCTGTGACGCCTGCCTCTTAAGTGCCCTCCCATTGGCTCAGCAGCTCTGGAGCTGCTCCAATGGGGCGCGGCGATTCCTCAGCACTGGGGGAGCAGTGTTGCAGAGGGCTGGGTAATTCTGTGTTGTGCCGAGGAGCAAGGCTTCTTGGGAGAATAATGGAGGAGGAGGAGGAGGAGGCTGGGAAAAAAACAAGGCCGAGGGAGGAAGAGGCGGGCGAGCTACGTAATCTCTCTCTCTCTCTCTCTCTCTCGCTCTCTCTGTCTCTCTCTCTCTCCTCCCCCCCCCCTCTGTTCTTGTTTTCTATCGCACCCTTATGTTCTGTCCTTCATTTCTTTTTCTTTCACGCTGCCTCTCACTCATAGAACATGGCTGTCTTGATAGTTGGCTGAGTGAATAGCAGGAAAAAAACCTTAGTAAGATTCAGAATTTCTGTCTCCACCTTTTGAACTGCAGGCAGCCATTTTAGGTTTCAGCACGTTGACCCCTTGTCTCTTTCTTTCCCTTCCTATCCTCTCTCTCGCTCCCTCTCTCTCACATATGTAAGTAAACAGTACAATAAAGGAGACTAGGCTGAATACTGGCCTATTAGCTTTGTGCCTGGTGCCAGGTTAACCAAGATTGCAAAAACCTCAGGCACATTTCTGAGTGTGTTTGCTCAAAGGGTGTTGCCAGCGGGGGAGAGGGCAAATAAGGAACAAGAAAGAAGAAAAACAGCCAAGGCGCTTTTGCACCAAAGTCAAGCCACTCGACACCTAACACTTTCGCAGCTGCCCTGTTTTGTAATGCACGGCAGCAGCTCTAAAAACAAAAGGGGAAATAATGGCCGGTGCCAGGTTTTTCCTGTTCGCAAGCCTCTTATTCTGTCACCTGGAGCAAAGGGTTATTATTGGGAAGACTCCGGTGGGACCCCACCCCCCCATTTTTTTATAAAACATGCTTTCTTCATGGCAGTTAACTCATCCTCTTAAAACTGGTTTAGACTTGAAATGGAGCACCTCCTTTGGAGCAAACCTTTTGAACCCAAATTTGTTGTGCCCCCTCCTTCTTCCCCCTCTCCATTTTCTATCCAGATATTTCACATTTGTTTTTACCTGTTTAATTTCCTGAGCTCTTAACTCAGAGAGTGAGAGACATTGAAGCCCTACAGCGATTCAAAATGGCTACCCAGCCTCAGTGTTTTTTGAGTGACACCTCCTAATCTAGCATGGCTAGTGTTGTGGAGCCAGGGCCAGCCCTCATGTCGCTCTGGATAAGAGTGTCGGCCAAAAGAGGAAATGGAAATGTCATGTAAATGTGTTTGTCATGCAGAGAGATCACGTGGTGAGAGACAGAGAGGGTTTTTCTGGTTTATGTTATGCCGGAGCGCAACCTTATCAAACAAGAAGACTGATTTTCTTGTTTTTTTGTGCTGTGTGCTTCTGCTGGACTACCTCTTGGAAAAAACCTCCCTCGCCACATTTGGGAGTAGATATGGCTTACAGGAAATGCTGCCATTTGTGAGGACTGAGTGTACCTGACTGTAAGGCTCATAAAATACAATATGGTCTGTTAATCTCAACCAACAACACATCACAGTGGAGAACGAGTCATTTTTGACTCATTTTATTCTAGTTCCCTTTTAGGGTTGCGGCTATGTTGGTTAGGTATTCTTGATAACAGTTCATTTATTCAGTGGACCAGGCAGCAGCTCTGTCAGTGCGACTCAGAGGAAAAAGAAGCAGCAGCAGGGCAGACAGGGCTAGTCAAGCCCAAACAGGCAGCGGTAGCTTGCTCATTCCTTTTTTCTTACCGCTGAGCCTCAAATGGACAGTGGCTGGCTTGTTTGCTCTGAAACAGATGATTGATTTTGTGTCATGCCGGCCCTTCTGTCGACTGCTCTCTCCCCCACCCCTCTTATAGCACCCGCTCAGCCTTTGTTCTCCATTGTGTGTCTCTCATCCCCGATCTGGTCCCGGTCCATTCAGGCAGCTGGACATTGTTGTGTTAATGGAAAGGCCGCATTACGCTCCCTGGACGCTCGACCGCTCAGCATGACAACGGCCACATTGCTACTAGAGTTGGACGGTGATCTAGTGGAGATATAACCCGGACACAGGACCCTAGTAATATACTGCATATATTTGTAAATGTGGTGTCATATGTTCACATAATTTCTTCATACCTGTCATTCCTTTACCCCCACATCGTCAGCCTGAGACGTGTACAAATGTTTCCCAGTATGTTTGTGTGTTGTCGTCCAAATAGACGGCCAGTGGCTGCTCAGTCTGACGTCGACTTGTTCCAGGAGTGTTTTCAGATGGCTGTGCTGCGACCGTGTCTGTTTCAGACAGCTCTTGTACTGTGTAATTGTGCTTGGGGCCCAGTATTGGGCTACTGTGGACTGTCGGGAGAAACAGTCCGTCCAGAGCTGTATCATGTAATTGTTTTATTTATTTCAGAGAGTTTTGAGAAGACAACTCAATTAGGAGAGGATAATAGAGATGGAAGAGCTGTTGCAATGCTACTAGATTTGTCATTGCTGTGTAGATACTTGCCCTGCACTTTGTTATTTTTACCAGGGTGCCTGCAGGCCCTGAAAAAACTCAAGGCCTTAAATGATCTTGAATCCAGTTAAATGTAGCATGTTAAGTCTTAAATTTAGTTTTAGAGGTCTTAAATATTTTGTGGTTTCTTAGTGTGCTGTTCTTCCATTGAGAAATAAGTCCTTGTCATAGTTCTTTTCATTTTCATGTTAATGAAACATGGCGACATCCTGTTTACTTATTATTTTCTTCCCTTTTGTGGCCAAACTGTAACGTCACAGTTCATGAAGTTGGAAGCCATTTTAAATCCTATTGAAATTCACCAAGCACAACATAAGCCTACAAATAAACATGATATGTAGGTGACGTACCCACATTATATCCACTACAATGCTGCAAGTCTAAATCCAGTTCTAAGTGTTCTAGTGTTACGCAGCCAGATCGTTTGCCGTAAAATGTCCCCCACAGTTTAGAAATGAAGTAGGTATACTACTCTGCATGCACACAAAAGTTCTCTGACATTGTGTGTGCGCGTGTGCGTGTGCGCGCACACGTCTTTGTGAAATTGTAAATGTGTTTGGGTGAGTGTGAAATAAGATCTAAAATGAGCCATACTTTCTCCCTGGCCACATTTCCCATTTGTCTTGAAGCCAGGCCCTATTGATTTGCCTGTTCTTCATCTTCAATTTCCTCCTGCTGTAGCTCAGTGAGTGCAGCTCAACCTGCACAGTGCCAGGGAACAGCAGATATATTCATATCCTGCCTTGTACAGCCAGCATGTGTGCGTGGGCTGACTGAGGGGGCTGGTGTAATCTCACTGGGCTGGATGTGTTGAGGTCTGGCGAGGCGCAGGTTGACGCTGTGTGAGTGTGGACATACTGTCCACTGTACTGTGTGTGTGTGTGTAGATTGTTTTTTTTAATATCCTATACCGATATTTTTGCATTGAAGCTGCCCATAGCTGATAGTCGGTATCTTTTAAATGTGACCATTCTCATACAAATAAATCACATGTACTCATTGTTTCCCCCAGAATTGTATTGTTGTCAGGATAGAAAAGCTACTGAAACAACATTCAGACCGGGACACTAAAACTCCTTAATGCAGGGTGGGGGAAATCTGGGATACATAACTGCTATTTCAAAATAATTAATTTACAAAAAAACATTATCAACCAATTAATAAATGTGCAAAAAACCTTTGCAGGTTTTACAGACTGTTTTCATAGAAGAACCTCCATCATATTAGCTGTGGTCAACATGACAGGCTGATACCTCATATTTAATAAAAGGCTAACCCTAGTGAATATGTTTATGTGCTACTGTGTTTTTCCAGCAAAGACAGAAGGCATTATTTCTTCAGTCTTAATGGTCAGCAGCACAGCAAGGTCACTGAGCCAGTGGTAGATGTTGCTGCCTCAGGCCTTCCCCTTTCTCAGTTGCCTCTCCCTTACTTTGGGGCTTTCCCAATGGAAAAAAAATACTGTCCTGTAAGCCTATAGTGAATGAATGTGCTCTCATGTTCTTCCATTTTGCCTTTTCTTTCAACTTCATTTGACTGTGTAGGGGTTTAGGTAACATGCTACTGGGAGTGTGAGCATAAGGTGTGTGTGCGTGTCTGTGCGCCTACCTATTTTTGGTCTATCCGTATGTTATTTTTGTCTGACACTTACAAGACTTGCTGGTGTGTGTGTGTGTGTGTGTGTGTGTGTGTGTGTGTGTGTGTGTGTGTGTGTGTGTGTGTGTGTGTGTGTGTGTGTGTGTGTGTGTGTATACACACACCTCAGAGCTGCTGTGCGTATTCCTGCATGGCTGGATTTGATGACATGCGTACACTATATCTCTCCAGGGACACATTTAAATATTAAAGGGAATCAAATAATTTATTGCACAATGGTACAAAGCACGTCTAACAGTGTCTGAAGACTGGAGTGTCGAAAGGGGGTGGGTGAGATGATGGGGGTGAGAGGGTCTTCTGTGCTGTTCATTTTGTGTGTGTGTGTCCCTCTCCCTCCCTCTCGGACTCCTCTCCAAAATGGCCTCTGTTCTAGGAGAAGTGAAAAGACTTTGTTGAGCCCGCTGGTAATTTGAGCCCGGTATTCATGGCCAGAGGAACGAGCGAGGAAGGAAGGGAGGGAGGTGGTGGGGGAGGAAGAGTGGGGGAGAGAGAGAGAGGTAAAGAAAGGCTTTCCTTCTTCGTATGGAATTTACCTCCCTAGTTCACCGTCTGGCGCTTTTGGAAGAGGCCCAAGTAGTGACTCCCTTTGTGGGTTGAGTCGGAGCTAGGTAGCTATTTTAGTGAGACGGTGATCATCCACAGGGCGAATAAACAGCCAAGTGGTTCTCATAAGGCTCTGGACGGGCCACCATGGGATCCACTCATTTCCATCTTACCCTTGTAAGTTGCTTTGGATAAAAGCGTCTGCTAAATTAATGTAATGTAATCAGATGCGTTGCAAACTGGAGTTAACCCTTTGTGTGACTTTCTAGGCTGTTCTTGTCTCCAAGTAATCAATTAACAAGTCACATTTGCAGTGGAACTGAAGTGGGGCGATTTGTTTAATCCCAACCAAAATCCCTCTTCTAGTATTAGTGTTTGTCTTAGTGTCTACTTGTCTGACACCTGAGATGTGCCATTTGAAACCAAACCATTACACAGGATCCAACTTCTACTATATTCTCTTAAATTACGAAAGCAAGTTAATTTTCTGTGTCCTACCTCCCAGCGTCTCTATCCAGCTTGATGGGGCTGACATTCTCTGTTTGACAGTGCGCAGGGTGAACTGACCTTGACATTATTGGAAGTCCCCAGCTTTACTGTGGTTGCCTCGGTGCTGGAGAGCGAGAGCAGCAACTGGCTGTAGCCAGGGGACTGCTACATAAATGTCATACATCCTGCTGCTTTGGATGGCTTCTCCTAATAAACCAGCAATTCAGGCAGCCAGCGTTCTTTTTATGTAAGGCCTTTCTTTTGTAAGTCTGGAGCTCATAATTTCCTGTTGTATCAGGAATCCTCCGCCGTTGAGGCTCGTACTGTGGTAAATCTGATCAGTGTAGTGTTTGTGGGAGACTGTGTTTGCATGCGTTTGGCCGAGGGATGACCTTGCTGTAAGCCAAATCCTCTCCTTAGCGTGTGAAAGGAGCACAGAAGGACCTGTTCCTTTTTGTAGCCGTGGCTGCTGCCTGCAAGCCTGGTATAGCTATGCGTCTGCCTGGGCGGATGAAGGAGGGAGATAGAGAGGGGCGGTAGAGAGAGTGAGAGAGAGAGGGAGAACAAGAGTGTGGGTCAGTGTTTCAGCAGTGTGTGATCACATGACAACAGGGCCCAGCCTCATGTTGGATGACTCACCCCTCCAGTCCGTCTGGGAGGAAGGCGCCCCCTGTCGGTTCTCCTTGGTAGTGCATCCTAATGAGAGGCTCTGGATAAGCAGAGCTGTGCAGCCGCTGGTTGTTTATAGTTTTCTGCTCTCTGAAAAGCCCCTCCACCCATCCATACCGGAAGCCTCTGTATGGATACAAGACAGTCCTGCCGCACTATGTCCATATCGAGTTATCATTGAGACAGGGCAGATAAAAGCTCTCTGCTGTTCCTCACACGAAGCCTTCTTTGTCAACATGACTCAGCAAATTTGGATCTTCATTGGGGTTATTAGGATGATCTCCCTAAGAAACATTGTGTTTATTGTGGGTATGTGCACATGCTTACGACAACCCCCTGTTGATGTTTAACTGAAACGGTGTTGTTGCCCATGTTAAAGGAGGCGAGTCTGTGACATGGTACTTCCGTGCTTGAACAGGCCTCGTGTCAAACAGAAAACACTCATAAGCAATTATCCAAAGGGCTATTTTCTTATGTTTGAATTAACATACATTAAAATAACAGGTCCCACTGTGGGTGGTAATTCTTGAATTCTCGGAGGCTGTTATAGAAAATACTGGTTCAGTGTGTCTTGCTGTTGTACCTGCCTCCAGCATTGCCTGCTGGTGTTGAATTACTTGTTGACCCTGCTGTGCTGTGCCCCTCATGGGCTTGGCTGTTACCTAACAGTATTTTATTTAAAAACTCTGCTTCCTCATCAAATTACCAAGTTAATTAAAAATCCACAATGAAAGTAGAGTTAGATCGAAATATCGGGGCGATAATGGGCTTTTATTAAATATCGGATAGCGGCCAGTCAGTGTCCACCCTCGATATGATGATGTCTGTAAAACAATTCAACTTAATTCATTCAATTGTTTGTTGTGAATGCTTTATTTAATGTATCCCAGAGTTTCCCCTATCATTGAAGAGGTGTCTTAAGGAACTGCTAACCCCAAAATACTTTCATTAGTCTGGGTTTCAGTGTTTCAGAGTTGGAGTGTCAGAGGCTTTTCCAATGCTGACAAGAATACAATTGTGGGGGAACCACTGGATACATAGAATGTTTCGGCATGAAAAAGGTCAAATTTAAAGATACTGAAAACGATCACAAAATATCGGCCTTGAGAAATTGCATATTCTTTGAACCCTAAATGAAAGCAGTGAGTGCAGGTTTTTTTCCATCATACCGTGTAGCATGCTGAGTCATGACGCTTGTTTATGTGTGTGTGTGTGTGTGTGTGTGTGTGTGTGTCACTGACGGTCTCTCTGCCTTTCGCTGTCTCTCCCCAGGTCTACCCATGTCCGTGAGCCGTGGGCTACGGCTCAGCGGCACCCCACCCTTGGAGTGGTCTGTCGCTGTAGTTGGGACCCTGTGATTCCCCTCCGCACCTCTCCTCCTCCCCCCTGTCCCTCCCCTCCCCTCCCCCTCCTCCTTCCCCCTCTTACCCCCTCCCACGCGTCGCTGTGCTGGACGTCATGAGCATAGTAATCGCGCTGGGAGTCACCACACCTGAAACGTCTTACTCAGATATGGCTGCTGGATCAGAGTGAGTACTCACTAGGGGGGGATGGTGTTGCAGGGTGGCGGTGGAGCTGAAGTTGATGTGTGATCGTTTTAATCTAAGTAGTTCTCAATATGGGGTCTGGGGGCCCCCAGAAGTTCTTGAGGAGTTCCCACGGTCCCCAGCAAATGAGAATTAGCTAATTTCACAATAAATTAATTCTCTAGAAGTTATCGCTATTAGAAAATGTGTAAGAATTACTGTTGTAATCATAGGGTTCACTGTCACCACTACATTGTAGACAGCTATACAATTAAATACTAAATCAACAGGAAGAAAAAATCTTTCCATATGGGGTCCGTTGAACAAAATGTTATCAAATGGGGGTCCCTAGTCTAATGTGTGATAATTTTTGGGGGTCTGTGGCCCAAAACATTTGAGAACCCCTGACCTACAGATTGGAATAAAAGTCAAAGCGGTCACTTTCTGCTGCCCTTTCCCTAATGCCTAATTATAGAATCAACGTGGCAGCAAGAGTGTGACAGATATGTTTCCTATATGTGCCTGTTCCTAGTTTTGTCATCCACAATTGTTGGAGAGCCTGAGAGGGATGGAAAGTGTAGTCCACTAAAGACTAGCCTGAGCAACCTTGACCAGACAGAATGAAAGAAAGGACATAGCTAAATGCGTCCATCAGGCAGGCTACATATAAACTCGAAACCCATTGAAAGATGAAGCCATTTTACAATTGGGCACTGACCAATATGTAAGGCAGGTACACCTCCCTTACACAGGAGACCTAGCTGCACATCAGGACTTAGGATCTCTGTGGCCATTTCCTCAGACACTGCTCAGCGCAGCTAAGTAAGAACAGGCGTTGCCATTTCTCTGTAGGTAAGCCTGCTTACGTGACTGAGGTTGTCTGGAATGCAGTTGGCTGGAACAGACTACCCTCTTATCCAACCCCAGTCATGGCCCCCTTTAGTTTCTTCCAAACATCAGTCAGGGGAATTCTCTCCAGCGCAAAGAGAAAACTGTCTCTGCCGACATGTAGAAAGTCTTGAGCCTTGAATGTAAAATTTTTGTTTTTGATTTCTTTGACATTCAAGTTTGCCTCAGCATTAGAGGGGTTTGGCTTGTTAGGTGAAGGCAAGGTTGTTCTCTGTCTGGCCAGACCTCAACTAAAGGGCAATGCGAGTTGCATAACATAATGGCGGCCCACATTCCATTTCCTGAATTGCTGTTCTCCCAGGCTCCATCTGGAGGGGATGTTTTGGGTCGTACTGCCATCTAGTGACTGATTTGTTGTGTTGTTTTTTGACAGTTGTTTACATTGTAGTTCTGTAACAGCTTAGGTGTTACCATCTACCATTTACTAGTTAATTGTTGTTTCATTTTTATTCTTTCTAATCATCTTTCTTTTTCCCTCCTTGTCCCAGCCCTGAGTCAGTGGAAGCAAGTCCTGCCGTGAATGAGAAAAACTTCAACAGCCACAGCTGTGGGAGCGCACAGAGTCATGGGTATCGGGGACTACCGTATGCTGTGAGTTCATACAGCTCTTTAAACCTGTGAACACAAGTACAAATCTTAGGCCAATTCATTGTATAAAATAAGCTTTTACTTACGTTTATTGCATAGTAGATAGCTAGAAACATCTAAATATTTAAAACCTAAAACAAAATATAATGCCTAACTAAAGACCTTAGTCTTTCTGAAAGGTAATAATGCCACCCAGTTATGCATCAAGTTCCATGGTCTTTGGGAAAAAAAGCAAAAATAAACGAACACTGCGTTCACATCTTTTTCCATTGTCTTAGAGTAGCGTTATCCTCAATGCACTCTCCTCCCTAGAACAAGGCAGTAGGGTGCTCTGACGGGAGTCACGGAACTCAAATAAACTTGGAGGAAAGCTTGGTACCTGCCGCGTCGAGATTGTGTTTAGCTTTCATGTTGAATGAATGAACCCGAGAAAAGTTTAATATTTATTACAGAATCAGTGGAAAGATATAATGAAAAATGTTTTATTCCTACTTTTTCATTATTGAAAAATGAAAAACAATGTTGACCTATATACTGAAGAGTTTTTGCTATCATATAAACCACCAGTTAGAGTTATCTTTTTGTCACTTCCGACTATGTTGATGCTCCGTTAACAATGGCATGTTTGGAAAAATCCAAAGTTTCCGATGGCTACTAGGGACGTTAATTCATTACTGTCCGTCAAAACATCCTCCATTGGAATGAATGACATCTGGCCTCCGTCAAACCAGCGGAGCATGAAGATGTGAATGCAGCGTGAGGCTAATCTGGAATGGTGCTGCTAGTTTCATTAAGGACCTTTAAAGTCCACCATTAGGCTTCTGTAACCACAACACTGCTTGGGTTATTAATAGCTGTACTGTTTCACAAACCTTTTTTTGCCCTCATTTTCATTCGTCTCCATTTTCCGTTTCCCTTTTTGCCTGAACACCCGTTGTTTGAAGATGCAACAGTCTTCCGTTGTGTGTTGTCAGGATCACAACTATGGCGCGCCCCCTCCCCCCACCCCACCCGCCTCTCCGCTCTCCCAAACCATCATTCCCCGCATCGATCTCAACGGCGTGGTACGCGGCTCCCGCTATCACGATGCCACCGAGGACAACTCAGCCGACAGCGACAGCTCCTCAGAGGAGGACGGGGCCGTGGCCGGCTGGTGCCACTGCAGCCTGATGCCGGATGGCCTGCTCATCAAGTGTGACAACTGCAGGTAGGAGATCTATACCCTATCCATTCTGGGTCCTGGATCATCCTGGATCACATCCTTAATTCTTCTGCATTGAACTGATATAACTCGCTGTATTGTGGTATCCGCTGTAGCATTGTCACAATAACTACTTGGATAATTACTACTTGGATACCGTTTCGAAAGCTTGAATCGGTTGTTCTGCAATCTGAAATTCTATTTCAACGTCTCCTCCAGAGGCTGTATAGATGCAGAGATGGCACGTAGATTGGAATAGTAGAAAGAGAAAGGAAAAATTACTTTAATAGACATAGCCACAGTCTGGCTTTTGACCTTGGTCTGCAGCTCAAAACCCAATGTAGTCAAACCACTGAAAACATGGCAGCAAATTGTCCTCAAATGAAAATTTTCACCACATTTTGAACTCAATCCTTGTCCACCTACACTGTTTGACAAAACTGGTGCCAGGAACGAAATATGAAACTGTTTCGCTTAGTCAACAAAGATGGACACCCAACTGACATCAAAACCACTGTGCAAAAGTTGCTTCAAAGCTGTTTAAGCCATGTGCGGTCACACATTGCTTGACTGCTTTTTTGTTTGCCGTGGTACCATAGTGGTATCTCATTTTTAGATATTAAACCTGGAGTCAGTATCAAAGCTAAAATTCTGGTATTGTGACACTAGTCAGCCATAAGGCCCTTTCAAAATGCAGCTGAGAGGAACCATGTCACTCCTCTCCTGGCGTCCATTCACCGGCTCCCTGTCAGCTGTAGAAACCACTTTGAAATCTTGCTGTTATTTAAACTCTGCATGGTCTTGTACCTCAGTACATTTCTGAACTTTGGTGCCCTTACAACACCCCTAGGTCCCCTAGGTGCTCTGACCAGGGGCTCCGAGGCTAAAAGCGTGAATACGCTTTTTCTATTGCGACGCCTAGGCTGTGGAACAACCTTCTCAAAAGTGTTAGGCCAGCACAATCCTTTGCCAAAACCCCGCAATATTCCCGCATAAAGCGGTCAAATTGGCACAATGCTTCCACATTAACACTCCTACGTGTTCGGGAGGTTGTTTTTTTATTTAAATATGGAATTTGCACCATTTGCTTTCTTGTTATCCTGAGCCTTTGATATGGTTACGGACAACCGGGACGAATCCCAGTAGGTCTTTGGGCCGGTTGGACGGGCCGCGCCGCGGTGTAGCCTAATCATTTTATAAACTGTTCAAGTTGATTTGCTGCTAACAGGCCGGTAACTAGTTAGATGTGCTTCTCCGCTCCGGACCTCTCTCTCCTTTTCTCTGTGTCAAACTGGCAGCACTGACAGACCTGACAGATTAGAGCAGACGGGAACGTGACGGGTCAACTAATGATGTGATGGTGTTACACCATTTACACAGCGACTGCATTAGTGGTGTAGAAAACGTTAATTTTATTACTTCGCGGCAATATTTTGTAAAGCATGCAAGTTGGCTATAAGGTAGCACCGGACACACACCATTCCCCCACTATCGGCACAGACCAACCACTCCTACTCGCCTTCTTCTATGTCTTCCAGTAAAATGAACTACAAACCGCTCACTCCGCCACCTACTGGCAGGTGCAATAAACCTGGAACTGACCAAATAACTACATGCCACAGTATATTATTAAACAAAACATTGAAGGGATTGGGCAGGTATTAAAAAATATATCTTTTTACAGGTGCTACAATGGCAAACTGTAGATATGCTGCATTGCAGCCTAAAGGGGAAAAAACAAACAAAAATAATGTAAAGAAAACTAGGATTAAAAAGGAATGAAAGACAAAGAAAGGCACTAGACAGAGATCATGTGTAGTAAAACTAGTTTTCAGCCGGCGGCCCCAGGAGGTATTAATGTGTGACGATTACTACTTAAAAAAAAAAAAACTTAAAAAACAGAGTGGGCAGTTTACAATGTTTTGGGGAGGATGGGGGGCTCGAAATTTTCATCAATTCCTGCTGTTTTACCACAAGATAACATGAAAAATATCACAAATTGCATCGCAATTTTTGATAAACGCCGCTGCAAATTCAATCATTTTGGGCCGCAATAATCAGAAAAAAACTCTGCGAAATCCTGGTGGGACTGCTTTACCTGCTTTTTGTCATGTGCTTGGTCTTTTAGTCTGTTAAGGATGTTTGTTGTTCTGTTCTCTTTTTCCTTTAAAATTGTGACGTGCTTTGTAACAAAGGTGACTTGACTTCACATTTGACTTGCAGCCATTTTGTACCATATCTTGATGTATTTTATTATCTCTTTGGTTGAAGGCGACTAGACAGGAGGAAAGGAGCAGAAGGCCAACACAGGAAACCGGAAAATGTCTCAGGTACATTGTCTAATTTTTTTTACCATGTTTACAACACAACATTCATTTAATGGTTTTATTTTTATCTTTCTATTAGACTGAAGCCTAATTCATAATTTTAACCGCGGCTGAGCTGAGCAGCTGAACTGCTCCAAAGTCCATCTTCAAAACAACAAGTCCCTATTGGCTGTTTTGTGATAGAAATAAAGATGCTTATTATTTTTCCGATATCTAATGAACATGCCTGTGTTTCCTCTGTAGTTGGGGAGAGCAGTGCCACGGAGAGTGGTGATGAAGAGGTGTCTCCATCCACTATCTCCTACACCGCCACCCAGCATACACCCACCAGCATCACCCTCACCGTCAACCGGGTCAAGAGGAACAAATCCAAAAAGAGGAAGAAGAGCACGGAGAAAGCCCGTGGTGCACCCAAGGGCAAGAAGGTCAAGGTACGCAAACTGTTAAAGAAACTGGGGTGGTGAGAGAGCATAGCGAAGACAAAAAGACTGTGCTAAACAAAAACACTAGGATGAGAGAGTTTGCTGAAATTGATGAGAATCCACATTTGAATGAAAGGCCAATGTCATCCACCTCTGATATGTTGCTGTTTGTTTGATTACATATTTATTGTATTATTGATCAATACTACACTGGTTGTCTATAGGAAGCCATTAACCTGAATTGATACTAATGCGACATTTTGATCAGATTCCAGACAAGTACGCATTATATTCACTATTGGCACAAAAATGTAAGCTGTAAGCTATCTGCAGCTTCAATCCAGACATATCAGTATCAGCCTTTGAAACCCCATATTGATCGAACCTACAAAACACACTTCCTGGACAGAGCATTAACTTCACATGTCAAGTAAAGTGCAAAACAGTCCCGGGGTTGTTGAAGGAAGTGCTAGTTCAAATCTGCTAGAGCCAAATGCCCTGCTAAATGCCTCCCACAGCAAAGGATAAGGTCATTCATTCATTGATGGCAGGATCTTCATTCAGTTATGGACAATCAATTTCCTCAAATGTAATGGCCCCCAGGACTGGAAAAGTAAAATTTTTGTGTTCATTTCTTTTTTTCTTTCAGGCCTTCAGAGAGGGTTCTAGAAAGTCCATGAGGATGAAGGTATGGTTTCAATTGGCCCGTGACTTTTGCCAGTTATATTAACTCTGGGACAGCTGAACCAAGTCATAACTCATGTTCTTCTGTCCAGAACTCGACGACGGAGGCCAATGTGCTCGACGAGAACACCACAGAGGGCTGGGAAACCAAGATCCGCCAGTGGACCGACCAGTATGAGGAGGCCTTGGCAAACCAGTACAGCGCAGACGTCCAGACACTGCTCCAGCTGCACCGTGCCGCCAGTACCACCGTCTCAAAGACGGAGGGCGGAACCACAACACCGCCTTCAACCGCACAGATCCATGCCTCGGCCGACACCATGGACACCATCAACCGCACTGAGCTGGCCTGTAATAACACGGTGCTGGGATCGCAGATGCAGGTCAGTCTGAACCCTAAACAAAACCTAGGCTGTATTTACACTATTCTGCTACTTTCAAACTGTCAGCGCCTTTTTTACATGAAAGTTTATGGGGAGCCGCCATTAGGTGGATGGAAGTGGCCGCTTTTGAAAAGATGCAGCGCATGGCTTCCCTTTAGGCAAAGTGGAGCGTAAGGTAAAGAGCTTTTGTTTTTTGTGTATTCCAGCTCCAGTTGGGCCGGGTAACGCGTGTGCAGAAGCACAGGAAGATCCTGCGAGCAGCCAAGAACCTCGAGCCAGACACCCTCATCATTGAGTACCGGGGCAAGGTCATGCTTAAACAACAGTTTGAGGTCAATGGGCACTTCTTCAAAAAGTAAGGAGCCGATGACAACTAGCTTGAATTACAAGGATTGTTATATTGTCTCGTTGGCGTTGCCTGTGTTTTTGGACTTCCAACCAGGACTAGTTTGTGGTAGATTTAAATTTCTGCCTTTGATATCAGTTTCATTCCACTTTTTCTAGACCCTACCCTTTTGTGCTGTTCTACTCCAAGTTTAATGAGGTAGAGATGTGTGTGGATGCACGGACCTTTGGAAATGACGCCCGCTTCATCAGGAGGTCCTGTACGCCCAACGCTGAGGTCAGCCATTTAACATCACATCTGACTGCATGCCAATAATGGAGACAAGAGCCGCCTCATGTTTCTACTGAGTGTCATTCCCATTTTGCTTCATGGGGCTTTATGAAATACGATAACTGAGCCGTCTGTCCCACTCCCCAGGTCCGGCATATGATTGCAGAGGGCATGATCCACCTGTGTATCTACGCTGTCAGTCAAATCACCAAGGATGCCGAGGTCACCATTGGATTTGACTACGAGTTCAGTAGCTGGTCAGTAATCCCAGATTTTACTTCACTTCCTCACCCTCTCTCAGACCCCCTTTCCACCATAACCAAGTAGAGCAAAAACACACTAAATCCAGTGTAAATGCACCCCAGACCCATTGAAGATCCGATCACCCAACCCAGCTCCTTCGGCCTCATTAACAACAAAGTGGAAATGCAATGTGACTCCAATTCACACAGAGTCACTACAGGAACAGAAATAAAACAGATCAAACAGGGGGGGAAATGGAAACTCAGACAGTAACATAATTGGATTGTCTGGATACTCGTGGATTAGGAAGTGAGGCGAGGTGTTTCATGTCAGCTTTATAGAACGTCTATATTATGAGAAGAAGCAACATGCATGTAATCCAGCTAAAGCAAATCTAGACACAATTCAAATACTAGACACAGGTGGAGCGGAGGGCCTTGGTTTCTTGGTTTCTCCGTTTCTCCCTTCAGTGAGCATTGCATTGTTTCCTCGCTCCAGCCACAGAATAAATTCAGTCTTGTGGCATTTTCTCCAATATAATCTTCTATTCTCTCTTGAAACAAACCACCAGCAACTACAAAGTGGACTGTGCCTGCCATAAGGGTAACCAGAACTGCCCGGTGCAGAAGCACAATCTGAGCCCCAGGGAGAGCCTATTATGCCCCCCATCCCTGCCGGCTCCCTCTCTGGCAGGGGCCGAGACTCGCCGGAGGAAGGCCCGGAGGAGAGAGCTGGAGGGCTGCCTAGCCACCGGGGGCGCCTCTGACGACAGCAACCAGCCCCCAGAAGCCAGAGAGCTGCAGGGGACCAGCGACACAGAGGTGTGTGTGTGTGTCTTTTAATTTGTCTGTTTTAGCCCCATTCGGACGGGATTAGCTTTGCAGGGCAACGTGGATAATAAAAAAGTCGCATGGTTCCTCAGTAATTCTGCTTAACAATCCGGACGGCTATTCAATTTACTGACTGAGGAGCGTAGTTGTCGAACGCACACGTCACTCGTGTGCGGATAGCGCGTGGGAAGCAAACTGTCAAAAGACGATGTTCATTATTTCTACCTATAGACTCATTTGTACCATACCGAAACTATGAAAAGCCTACAGTGGCCTTTCTTCTTATGGGCCCCTAAGTACGAGCATATGATTGTTGTGATGATTAGTGTCGTGAGTATGAGTGCTTCCATTTTTCTATAGGATCGTGAATGAAATTATCCAGCGAGTCTGCTGAAAAACAGTAGGTATTTGTGTCTGGAATTATTACTTGGGTAGAAGGGGAAAATCACTGACGTGGCTGATCCGGACGGGATTAAAATGACTGAATTGCGCTGTAATAAATTACATTACCTGACCTCCCCCAGAGAAACTAATCCCGTCCGATTGGGGCTTTTGTGTGTGAATGTGTGTTTTTTTTAGCTTTATTAAAAATCAACTGTTTCGCTGGAGAATTTTACTGTCTCATGATGGTCTAAATGCTGTTTCAGAGGCTTTTCCACCCTCACAAGAATTCTGGGGGAAACGCTGAATATTTGTAGTATTGTGACATAAAAATGGTAAATTTAAAGATATTTAATATATTTGTTATTGGCAGCTTCAATCCAAAAAAATTTGTTATCAGCAGTTTTGTTATCAGCCTTCAAAACCCATATCAAGTCAAACCCTAGGTGTATTTCCTGCTTGGTAAGATTCTTCCTTATGTGCTGACTGCCTGTGCCATGTAGGAGGGACTCCTGGATGAGGTGAAGCTGGAGGAGGGAGAGGAGGGAGAAGTGGATGAAAACGGGATCATCATCTCCAGCAAAAGAGTATGCCATTTTAACTCCGCTATACAAATCCAAACTGCCTTTCTTTGTCGATTCCAGTTGCAGTAATGTATCAGCGATTCTTAAGTGTTTCAGACCAAGCTCACAATTGAATTATCTTTCATTAACTCCTTCCATAACTCCTCTTTCTTTTCTCTATTTATTTCTGTAGGTGTTTGACAGCCTAGAGAAGAGGAGGAGGAGACTGGGAGGATCAGAAGAGGTAAAGGATGAGGGTGTGGAACCAGAGGACGGGGCAGGAAACCCATCTGGGGGGAGCCCCTCCACACCCCACAACACCGGGGTAGGGGTCAGCACCCGACGCACCACCTATGTCACGGTCAGTGGGAGCAGACGAGTAGTTGTATCCGTTCTCTTTGAATCTCCTTCTCGGTTTTGGCAGTGTGTTAATTAATTTTTTCCTATTCTCACATTCTCCTGCAGGAACCGCCAGCAATGGAAGCAGAAAAGGCCTCGTCCTCCAACCCGGCTGCCCCGGCTGTTGCCCCTAAACCTCCCCCAGCCCGATCCACCAAGCCGCGGCCCAAAAGCCGGCTCTCTCGCTACCGGTCCAGCTCGTCGCAGCGTGCCCGGCGGCAGCGGCAGGCCCTTGCCCAGCAGCAGCAGCAGCAGGCGGCGGCAGCAGCGGCGGCGGCGGCAGCAGCAGCAGCAGAGCAGGGTGCTGCCCTAGTCGAGGAGGGACCCCAGGGCCCGCTCGGCGCCGACCTGGGCCTGGAAAGCAGTCTGGGGGCCAGTCAGCTCCTGGATGCAGAGGGTCTGGGCGCAACCTACATGAATAAAAGCCATGTGCGCTACCCCAAGACCAAGAAGGTTAGAGGACAGGGGACTTTCTCAATGAATTTGAGGGTTGTGGTTGGCAGCCAAATCCAAACACACACTCCACCTAGGCGTGTGTGTGTGAATGTGTATGTAGCTATTTAGACATCTAAAGACAATCCGTTATCAACTTACACACGAACAAGAAGTGTGACCCTTACATTGCAAAATGCAACAGGACATATTTGAGCAACACCATTTTTCTGAGATTGTATTCCACACCATTCCATTAAGGCTATGTAAGGCTGATCTGAAGTGGTAGAGGGGGAGGCAGGCTGCATAAAGACTAGAGGTTGTTGCCGTGGTTGAGTCAGGTTTTCCTTGTCCTTCCTTTCTGGTTAATTATCACCTGTATCCCATGATAATGCGGTGTTAATCATTTATCCCTCTCCTTGGTCCCAGTACCTGGTGACAGAGTGGCTGAACGACAAGGTCCCTGCAGGGGAGAAGGTCCAGCAGGAGGTGCCTGTTGAGCGCCCCCTGCGGATCACCACCGACCCCACAGTGCTGGCCACTACCCTCAACATGTTGCCGGGCCTCTCCCAGTCACCGCTCATCTGCACCACACCCAAACACTACGTCCGTTTCGGCTCACCCTTCAACCCAGAGAGACGCCGGCCCCGCCCGCTCCAAATGGACGGCACCTACGGCTGCTACAAGAAGGTCAGTGTTAGGCATTGTGGGAGAACAAGAGTCCTAAGTGGCAAGGGCTATATGGAGAATATAGCCCCCCTTATCAAGTAGACAGTGGGTGATAATACTATTACAAGGGAGCTGCAGGTATTTAAAAGTCTTTTTAAAAAACATGGCCTTAAAAGGTCTTAAAATGTAGCATTTTGAGTCTTCAGTCTTCATGGTCTTGTTTTTTTTGTTGAGCAGTCAGACTAGTCTGACCTACTTTTGATTAAATCTACAGTTTTCTTTTTCACATTTCTTTCACATTGGTCGTATGCTTCATTCTACTTGGCATTAAAAGGCTTTAAAAAGATTTAACTGGTTGAAACTTGCAGACGCCCTGTATCATAAAATGTCTCTATTATCTAAACTTGGGGCTTTCAAAGGTGAAATGGTGAATGCAGTTGAATAAAGCTTTTTAAGTTGTAAATTCTCTTCTAGAAGTCTTAGAAATGTTGAGAGAAATCAGTCCAGTCCTGCAGATCTGTATTCTGCTAGGACTATATGTCACGTTTATTTCAATTGCACTCACTTTTTCCTCAAGCTATGTGCAAGGACAAGTTCCCATTTTACTCTTTGAAACTATTCAATCTAATCGTGTTGTCACTATTAGTGACAGCTGCACTAGGCATGCACAGTTTTTCAACCAGAGATTATATTATTGTTGTTGTTGCGTCCTGTCACACAGAGGTGGATCAAGCAAGCAGAAGATGAGAGCTGTTCAGCTAGTGTGGAGGACGGCACCGAGTCCACCTCCTCCCAACAGAGTACCAGCAGCAGATCCACCCCCAACCCCCTGTCCAACGGTACACACACATCTTTATTCTCTTTATTTCCTGCATTGTGCAGGAAGGCAAGGGGAAGGTGCCATGCTGCTCAGCTGTGTGGCTAGACAACCAAGTTTGCATTGACCACACAGGTTAATATGAGACCTTGGTGGTGGAGCTAGTACATTACATGGGATACACCACTCTGTGCCCTTTTTAAAATAAAGGCATTTGATATTTAACTCACAGTTGTGCCTGCACCTGACTTTATATACTCACTAGAAGTGTGTTTTTTCATTGTTTTGATCTCCACCATATTGACTTTACATTGTCACTTGCCTTATTTCTCTGTTCCTTTTTCTCTGTCACAGAAATCAACGCGCCCTTCAAGAAGCGCCGGTCCAAGTACACCGTAGAGATGACACCTGCACCCTCGGACCACCTGCTGCGCCCGCTGTCACCCATCACACCGCCGCTCCCAGATGACCCCCTCCACCCGCTGCTCAACACCCCCTGTAGCTCCCTGCTGCCCAATGGCCTGGCATACTCCCCCATGCCCTCGCTGCCCACCAGCCGCTGCAACACACCGCTGCAGTTTGAGGTAGACACACAAACGATTATATGACTCTCTCTCTCAAATACACACACACATAATCAGTATATGGGAAACCCTGCGCATTGGACATTGTGAATTCTCTAACTGTCTTTCCTTTAACCTCCAGAACATATCATCCCCGGAGACCTCTCCTGTCCACCGGCCGGAGTCCATCTCTCCTGAGGTAAGCTCTTATCGCTTATCTTATCTCTTAACAGCTAAAGGCTAATGAGCTAAACTGACAGCAGGGATCACTGGGGAAATGCTAAATGACTACCCGATGTTGTTATATAAATTTGTCTAATTTCATATTTCTTCCCCCACTGTTTCCACTCTCCTTTCTCTCTACCGTCAGCCATGTCTACGGACAGACTTTGAAGTCGCACGGCCCCAGTTCCCCGACCTCTCCCTCCCCTCCAGCTTAGAGAGCCCTGTGGCCCTGACCTTGGACGACTTCTCCCTGTCTGGAGGGCCTCCGGGCCACGAGTCCCAGGGCCCGGCCTCTGTAGGTGCCAGCTCCCTCACGCCTGTGTCCTGCCCCCCCTCCGACCCGATCCCCCAGAGCAGGGAGCAGGCCTTCAGGACAGAGTTCAACCTCATATACACCTGCTCGCCCCTCAACGCCAACTTGGGAAACCCTGCGGCCACTGACCGGCGCCTTTCCCAGTCGGAGGGCGGCTTCTCCCCAGCAGAGTCCTTCTACAGCTCCATGAGTGGCCAGGGGCTGCTGGGGGAGGTGGGCCCTGGCTCCATGTCGCCTTATGGCGAGCCTCATTATGGGGGAGGCTACCCAGACAGCGGCACGCCCCCTCACACCAGCAACCCACCACAAAAGAAGAAGGCAAGTCCTCCAGCTCTTAACGATAGCATTGTGTTGATAGAATTGCACTTGAATTGGGTCTTTTGATTGATTTCATCACAAGTAGTAGTTTTCTTTAGGTATATCTTCAGCAATTTCATCTGTTCTCCTCAGGCATGAGTGGTTCTGAGTGTCTGTGCAAATTGAAAAGCCAAACCCCATGATGTGCTCTTTTCCTTGCTCTTGTGTGTTTGCTCACTTTCTGTTAAATATATCAATTGGTCCCTTGTGTCACTTGGTCAAAACCAAAAGCGAAAAGGCATGTAAAAAGACATATTTGACCAATTTTATTATGTGTTTATCTGAAATGATTTCGACTCTGCAGCTTTGACCCTTCCCTCCCCTTCCCTCCTCTCCTTCACTCCCCCTCCTCTCCCTCAGTGCTCCTTTGAAACTTTTTGCCAAGTCTCTCTTCCACTTTTCTTCCAAGGTAGAGGGCCAACCAGCATACCATTAGTCTGCTGACAGGGAAGCCAGATTACCAGGCTATAGCTGTAAGAAGTGAATACAAGCCAGTACAAAATATGGTGAATATTCTCCCTACAACTACATCTTTAGAAGTGTGCATGTAAATATTGTTTTTGCATCTGCATACAACCCCCCCACCCCACGCTCCTACAGCTCTGTCCCTTCCTCCCCTCCTCAAAACCTACATTAAACTATTATTCTATAGCTTTGAGCAAGAATTTTAATTTATTATGCCATTTCAATCAAATTCAGTCCACTTGTCATGAAATGTGTTACGGTTCATCCATTGCCTCCGACATAAGAGGCCGATGGTTCATGAATTCTCATGTGGGTGTCCAGATGAAGCACATTTGTCTTTGCTCCATTTCATCCATGGCTGTTTCCTATGTGTGGTCAATGGTCCATCTACCCGCCCTCACCTTTTAAACAAGACTGAACTTGCCAATGTGGTTTACAGCAGAAACCCCTGCCAAGTCACAAGGCACCATGGGGAAAGTCCCGTGGCCCAGGGTGAGTGGATCAGGTGCATAGTAATGGACGGCTCCATCCCATATCCAGCATTGAACCAGCCAGAGCGAGTGGTTGAATGCTCTGCACTGTTGGATGGGTAATGTTAAACCAAGCTGCCATATCTATGCATCTGGTCCCAACATGTAGTCTTACCAATGTTAAGACTACATGTACATGTAAAAATAAAGCCTTGACTCTGTTGAAATGTTCACTGAAAATGATGTTGGTCCAGAACTCTGCCTACATCAGTGAAACGAGGTCAGACATTCGAAGAGAAGACATCTAAAGACCAAACGGTTTTTGCTGTTCTAGCCCTCAGATCCTACTAGCTCAGTAGCTGCCCAGTAGATGTGGTAAAGATCCTCCTTACAACCATTGTCCAAAATTGAACTAAAAATGATCTTTTAATTCAAAACTTGTTTACCCACTTGTATAATGGATCAAGTTTGTATTTTGAACAGGGAACAGACACCCCTGCTTTGTGTAGAGTAGTGTAACAGATATTCAGGAGGCTGTTTGGTACAGCGCCATTGTGATGACTGTAGCGAGGCATTCAAATGTTATGGTTTCAAAAAGTTACTGGCCAGTGTGGCTGGTGACCCTTATTGATCATTCAGCAAAGACACATTGTTCCAGCATTTGGCACTTGGCAGCAGATAATTGTGGCCACTGAATCGCAGTCCTCCCTACAGCACAGCTGCCTTCTGCAGTCTGCCCTAAACTGCAGCTTATTCCAATGGTTCAGGTATCCATTCATATCAGTATCTGACTGTCTGCTAAGCCATACTGCTCCCCCATCTCTTTCATGTTTCCTCCTCTGTTCCCAAAAGCCTCTTCTCTGTGCCATGATGACATTAAGCTAGGATGAGCTCTCTCTGTGTGCGTGTGCGTGCGTGCGTGGTTGCATCATGGTGTGCTGAATTTGATGTTGCCTGCTATTTGGTCAAAGTGTAAGATACGTTACTAACAATGCATAAAGAAAAGAGATTTATGCTCATGTGATATGTTGGCCTTTTTCAAGACTAAGTATGCACATGGAACCAAGGTTGCATACAGTATATCAGTTTAATGTCAGACGGTCATTTCCATGGTATCTGTGGTGTTTTTCTGTGTCATATTGGGTGGATGTAAATGCTCTTTCCAGGTGAGTCTTCTAATAGTTGGCGTGGTGCATGCGGTCTGGCCATCCTTATGTACAGTTTTGGTGAATGATATGATGCAATGTAACCAGCTGTACCCGTGTGAATGACATGAAGGTGTATGTTCAGGCTATATGTCAGTTGTCCAACTACAGACGGCTGACAGTGCTGGTCTTCCTCCCTCTGCCTCCTCAGGTGTCTTTGCTGGAGTACCGTAAGAGGAAGCAGGGCAGTAGCCGCGATTCAGAGCCTGGTTGCAGCAGCTCCTCTCTGGGTGGCACCCCCACCCGGTCCGGCTCCCACTACAGCCAGGACTCCCATCATCCCCACACCCACTCCCACCACCAGCTTCAGCCCCCAGCTTCCCCACATAGCTCCTTCTCCTCCCCAGCCCACACCTCTTCCTCCATCCCCCAGATAGAGGAGGTCAGCCCCCCAGACCACCAGGCCTCTGCACCGCAGTCCAGAGTCCAGGAGACCAACAGCCACTGGTGAGAGGCTTTTGTATCAAATCCCCTGTCAACCATATCTGGCATCATCATGCAACCAGGCTAGAATACAAGAGTTCTGAAAAAGACAAGTCATTGGTGTGAATCCATTCAGTAACATTCTCAGTAAAAGTGAAACGTGTGAGTAGGTAGATTTGTTTCCAAATGTAGGTTACCGTGACTCCGTAAACTGTCTTGTCTTTAGTCCTAGTCTCTCTGAGTTGGAGCTGGAGAAGAGTCAGCTCAGTTAACCTGAACACACTGTTAACTAGCTAACTAGCCAGCAGGCTAAATTAGTTACTGTTAACATGTGACTACTAGCCACTACTTGCTATTAGCCACATAGCGTTAGCTATTTTATTAACAACAAGACAGTGATGGTTAGCCAACCAGATACTATCGTTAGCTAGCTAACAAGATGTCATTATCTAAACACAAAGTTCATCAGATATAGCAGTGGAGAAATGATCACCCCCCTCCCCCCAACAGGAGCTGCTGATGGTGATCTTGGTTTGCGTGAGGCTGAAGCAAAATTTGCTCCTAACCAGAGAGTTGCCTGTCTGGTTGATAATGTTTAGTGTGTATGGTTTCCTACAGGATGGTTCCCACTAGCGTTGAACGTCTGAGGGAAGGCCAGGGGGTGCTGGAGCGAGTGCTGAGAGGAAGCATCAAGATGGAGCGCATTTTAAAGAGGAGTGACGGATCTGCAGAAAAGGAACCTGGTATGAATAGATTGAATTCTATGAAACTTAAATGATCCCCTTGGGGGAATTGGGTCGAAGCAGCAGCAAATAAAGGAAAAAAAATAGGTTATAAATAAGAATAGAGCAAATGGGGGGTATTAAACATAATGCAGCAGACTATAATGCATGCAGCACTAGAAAGTATAGAAAGTTATACTTTACAATGCTCATCTGAGGGAGAAAATTAATTTTCCACTCGTTGATGTATGATTATGTGACTTGGGGACGGGAACATCCCAACAACCCATCCCCAACAAAGCAATTACCTTCTGTTGTCAAGTCAATATCATTTTCTTTTTTCAGACAGCTTGTTTTGAGGTCAGGTCTGCGTTCTTGTCCATCTAGCAGGTGATGTCTGTCTGTCTTAAACCAGCGGATGCAATACGTTAGAGATCCATTTAGATCCATTTCTATACATTAACCAACTTTTTATTTTGTGGCGTCCGTGCCGATGTTGGGAGATGTATGGGAAACATTGAACAAACATTTCAATTCATCTTGCTGCATATGTCCACTTGCCTTCCGCACCCATTCAATAGGGAAAGGCAGATTTTTGGTGACTGGTGATTGTTTAAGTGAGTGAATATAAAGGTGATATGAACAGATATAGACTATCCTAAAATAAATAAAAATAATAACAATAAAAAAACAACAACTACAAAAGCAAGGTATGTTAAAGGACCCGGCCCCTCTCTTGTGTTTTCCAGATGCTGATCGATATGAGATCCAGGCAGCGCCTGTGGCTTCTCCCATGAAGAGTCCACACAGTTACAGTCCCTCTGTGTACTCACACCAGGTAGTAGTAGAAATTAGATGTTGTTATGATGGACTTCTGAATAGCAGAGGCCCCCCACCTGGCACTAACATGGTCTTGTATCTGTATTCTGTCTAGATGTGATTTAGTTGTTATACTTGCACCTGACATTAAAATGTGTCTCAGGCATGTTGAAGTCACATTTCCCTCTTCTGAATGTAGTCAGTGTTTCAGAGTAGTAACTGTGTTTCTGTATGCTTGTCTTCAGTCGTCAGAAAGCCAACGGCAGACGGACAGCCCATCCTTCCTCCAGCAGACCTCCAACTCTCCATTCCGGGGTTCCTACAGTCCCTCCTCAGGCCAGAGTTTGTACCCCCGCCTCTCCTCCTCTCACCCGGGCCTGTCCCAGGACCACCCCCCATCCTCCTACCCCAGTCACATCCCCACCTCCGCCTCAGACTCCAGGCCACCCGGGGGCTCTCTACACCAGCAGAGTAGCAGCGGCAGCATGGATGGAGGCCACGGCTACAGCAGCAGCCAGTTAAAAGCTAGCCTCTTGAACAGCAGTGGCTTGGCGGGGTCTCCCACCTCGGGATCCAGGGCCCACGGGCAGACTAAAATAGACTCGGGAGCCCAGGCCTCCAGACTGAGCCAGCAGCAGGCATCTCGCAGCCTGAAGTCAGGCAGCCCCAGCCAGGCAGTGCTGCAGGCCGGCCCCAGGCTGCTGTCAGCCTCCGGACCGCCACACTACCCACAGCGAGGGACGAGCCTCAATCAGTTCCAGCACACCCCCCTCCAGGGTTCGGGAGTAAGGACACAGTCAGGAAGCTTTTAGGACCTTGTTCAGATGTGTGTGTGTGTGTGTGTGTGTGTCTGTCTGTGTGTGTGCGTGAGTGTTTGTGTTTGTGTGTATGAAGCTGCGTACCTCCTCAACCCCTAAACCTGTGGTGAAATGGGGCTCAGGGAGTTTGGGGAGGGCAAATGTACAGACCTAAGAGGAGCAAGGACTTCTTGTATGGATTTCTCCTTTTCTTATTTTCTGTCTTTTCTTTCTTTATTTTTGGGGAAAAAAAACAAATTACACACAAAGCTAATCATCGACTTTGGACATGATTAAGGAATCCGTGGAAAAAACGTGATTATTTTATTTTATTTTATTTTTTTAATTTCTTTTTGAAAAAAAAGAGACATTCTGAAAAATAAGAAATCATATGTAACTTGAAATTTCCCCCAGTGTTTCCTGATGTGTCGGACTGTGCAAAACAGGCTATGTAACGTTGGAAAGTAAAAAAAACTTCAACACAAATATCTGTACAAAGTTATAAAAAGTGTACCTGTTGTCTTGGTACCCCGGTTGGATAAATGCTGAGATACAGACGTAACTCAAAGCAAGAGTTGTTATATTTTTATTTTATTATTATTTTTTTGTCAAGGTTACTTTTTGATTTGGCAAGCAGCCGAGTCTGTCCTGCAGTAAAAAAACAAAGTGTTTCATTTAGAGAGGGGAAACGATGCGAGCAGAGCATATGTGTTAATCATCCGTTATAAAGATGCATTTGAGAAGTGGGGAGGACAGGAGCTCCCTGGATTGGATCATTCCATATGATTACCAGCTTTTTGTGTCATAACAGAAAAACCCTAAAAACCTTTTTCTCAAGATTCTGTTTTTCTAACGTTCATTGATTTTTTTTTTTTTTCTTTCTGATTATTATTATTTTTTTTTATTTTTATTTCTTTTCTCTCTTCTGTTCTTTCATCCCCCACTTGGCTGTTTTTGATTTCACTTTAGTACTACTTAACTGTAGATTTCCAATATTGTACTTGAGGACGTACAGGTCTTATGATTCATGGTGCTGCAGTCTTGTTTTTTCCAATAAATTTGAAATCCAGTTTTGTTCCCGACGAACGGCTGCATTCATCTTGTCATTATATCATTTAAATCCGTTTTCTTTTTCCTCCAAATTTCATACTAATGGTTTCAAACATTTTATTGTGTTGGAATGCAGGACAAAATGAGAAACTAATAATCTGACCTTATTTCTTTACTCTGTTGCTGGGTTTGTCTTTTTTTTTTTTTTTTTTTTGAGAATTTATATTTTTTTCTGACCAATCCTTGCATTCCGTATTCCACCTAAGAAAACGAGGAAGGGAGATCACTGTGGGATGGTTTGGATGGTATATAAAAACTAGATTAAAAAAGCTGCTGTGTTCTCCTTATTTTTACATGAGAGCTGCTTCACAAAGTTTCCCTTTCCACAGAATGCTGTTATCCCTTTTTTTGTTGTTGTTTTTTTTTTTAAAGGAAAAGCGACAACAGAAGCAAGTTATCGAGTCGCGCGCCACGGCGGCTGCACTGGGACCTCAAAACAATGTTAACTAATAGCTGAACCGCGTTTCCTCCTTCTGAGACTTTTTTTTGGTAGTTTGTTTGGACCGGATGTTGTACCGTTTGACCTCGTCCGACCCCGGGATATAAAATCGGGTTTGCGTGGAAGACTTGAGGACAGAGGAACTGGTCATCTGACTGGATACTTGACCTTCCCCCAACACCTCCCCCCATCCACCTACAGACAGATGGGTACTCACATGTTACATGAATGTTTGACAGACAGAAGACTTCAGAAAAAATAAATTGTGACCCCCATCCCCCCAAAAAATTAACCAGCACCTTAAAATGAAAGAAATCCAAACTAAATAACACCGTACGACAATATGTATGAATATGTGTACTTGTATAGAAAGAAATGTGTTATAGAGACTTGTATGGAGAAAAATATAGTACACTAAACACTAAATTTACCGCATGATATTTGTTTTAGGGTCTCAGCGACCGACTTCGTCAGGTGGTTGGAAGCTAATCATTGGGTCAGTTCCTGGGTTCCTCCAAAAACCAGATGCTGCATTTTTTTTTTGGTTGGTTTTGTTTTATTTTTTACACAGAATATAGTAGTAATTATTTCATCCCCCCCTCCAAAAGATTTAAGAAGCAAAAGAGATGTAATGCATTTTGATAATAAAATAATCATAATGGTAATGTATTTTGAAAAACTGCCATTGTGATGTTTCATTTGAGGGTGTCGTTTGTATGTTTTGCACATCTTCTCACAGCAGCACAGTGGACCGTGTTCTGTTTTTGCGCAGGTCAAGTTGACTGATTGTCTCCACGTCAGCCCATTACAGAGCCAGTAGTCTGCAACACTGTCATCTAGCAGAATGGATGCTGTAGGCCTCTGAAGAGCCTGATCTATTCCAGGGTTATGGCTTTTGAAAGGCTGATACCAACACTGATAGCAGATATTAAATATCTTTTGTTTCATTTTCATACCAAAAATTACAAATATTCAGTGTTTCCCCCAGAATTGTTTTCTTGTCAGGGTGGAGAAGCCTCTGGAACAGTATTAGACCATGAGACACTAAAACTCTCTTTCATTGAAACCCATTAGCTCATGCTTCTATCAGGTTTCTATGTCAGCCTGGTTCAAGGCACTAGGGCCAGATCATTCAGATGCTGTGTAAATGATAAGGTGTCAGATGGTCTGAACTATAGCTTCTCATTGACACACGGCCCATCCTCTGTGATCCACATAGTGGGATAGGAAGGAAATGTCTTAGATTTAACTATGGCTTTTCTTCATAGGACATTTATGAGTAATTAGTAAAACAATAATACATTAGGAGTAACAATATTTACAATTATTACCTTATTTAAGAATTGTCAATAAGAACTGCTTGATTTTGTTTAATCAAATAATTTTAGCCATTTTTCATAATGCAATGCTTTTGAAAACTAATATTAATATAAAAAATATATATCTAAATATAATAATGTAATGCAACGTCTCTGCATCTAATATCATTTGCCACCAAACCTGCTCATATAAATAGATTCAATTTCCAGGGACAAAGTAGAAGCAACAATTGATGACTGACAAGATAATATTTGGTCAGTGTGATGAATTACCACATAGCACTGGTTCTCCACCCTCTATATGGCATCAGTACTGTCAGTGTCCACTAGAGGGAGACATTGAGCCACTGGTGAATTATGCAGACAAAGGGAAGGATGGTGACCTGCCTCAAACAACAAAGCGTTTGGATGCATTATAAAAGAAAGGCACCCTGTTGGTTCTCTGTGTAAGTTATTATTCTCTCTATCTTTATTTTTTTTTATAATGTATATGTTTAATTCTATGGATGTAGTGCAGAGCAAACCCACCTAGACTCAGTTTACCCACCTTTTCAGACTAGCCAAACTGATGTAAGTTATATGAAAAAAGCTTTTTCTGAAAGTAGAATTGATTTTTGTTATGTCCTATGGGACATCAACTTTCCAGAGCCAGAGACCTTCTGAGTGCCCTGAGCAAAATTCAAACCGGGGTCCATGTTCACTATTAATCGCAGCTGATTTTTGCCCTTCGAAAGCAAATGCTTTATCGCGTACTTCTGATGTCAGCAAAGACAAGATGTTTTCTCACTATCAGCCCTATTTAATTTAATTCCAATTTTATGAAAGTATTTCTCTGCCATAATGTTTGAGCACGAAAAATGGATGATGTGAGCAAGAGTCTGTGGTTTTACATGGATGCTTGTCAATAGCTTGTTCGTTGAAATGAAAACTAAATGTGTCTGACAAAACAAGTGTATGTTAAACTCTGTGTGTGTGTGTGTAAAGCCTATGATGGCCACATACACACATAAAGAAGTAAGCCTGTGCTAGTCTTGCTTCAGTATGACGTGACTTGGCATCTGTGCCTTCAGCCCAGCCGCTCCAATGTCGACATGAAGATATTTGTTCCAAAATGAGATGTTCACCTTTTGAAAAAAAATTACACACTGGCTCTCACTGGCATAAAAGTAAAGCACATTCTTGGCCGCCGTATACGATATGAGTCACCGTAAGACCGTCACTTACAAATGAACTACCTTATTAAGGAGAGCAGCATCTGTGGTTTTGAAATATTGGATTTCAGCATTCTTCAAAGTGGATGTATTGTATTTTGGAATGAAAGTCCTCCAATCTTAATGAACTACACTGACTTTTTGGGAGTTTGGCCCCACCGTTTGCGGTACTTCAGTCCTGACCAGCTTTCTCCAACTTCCTCAATTATGACATCACCAAAAAGGAAATCAAATGTAGGGAGTAATAGAGTGGTGCAGGGATGACGTATTTTTGTAGGTCAACCTGGAAGTTATCATTGCCCTGATTCCCTCGACAAAAAGCCAATAGCATTTTTGCATTGGATTTTGGATTATTGCAGAAAATAAGCTCGGTGGCAAACAAAAGTTTATGATACTTACATGTTTTGTTCAGCAAGATAATCTTCACACATGAACACCACTTTTATGATTTTTGAAGTGTAAATGCAATCACCAGAAGTAAAAAGCTAACGTTAGGCTATAAACTAACTACACCAGGGTTGCATGACTTCAATGTCACCACCACTAAAAATACTATAAATTGATAAATCTACAAGTTGGAAAGTTTGAGTTAGAATAGTTTGGAAGAGCGCGAGTATAAAGACAACTAGAGGCTGTAAAGGCGGACTAGTGAGTTACCGTGTTCGGTGTGATGGCATTTAATGTCCCAGACAACCTCTGTAGTCTCATTTAGCCACTTGTTAGCAACCACCTTTTTTAAGACACGTAAAAGCTTCAAAATTCACGAGTGGGGTATTTACTGACGTATTCTATGACGTGAAAACCTCTTAAGCTTGTGTTAACCACAGACCTTATTTCAGGCATCTAACCAAAAACCCATTCAAAAAAACCATTGACTTCAAGACGAGGGAACCGGAAGTGCAAAAATGCTAACTCATTTCCTGGTTTTAGGACTCATTCCTGCAGCACTCTATACTTCACATTTATACTGTATATTCAAATGAAATATTCATTTTAAATCAAGTTTAGAACAAAATCAACTTTAATGTGGTCAAATCCAGACACACTCTTTGATATGAAGTTTCATATTTAGCTTCTAAGATGTATAGGATTTTGCAGCACTTGCAGAAAACGGTTTGGAAAATCAACTGCATCAACGAGTGTGTGTCCAGATTTGGCCACTGTTATGTTCAGAGAAACCTGAGTATTCTCAATAATCTCTACATTCTTTATATGAAGAGTAATACAATTGTTCTGTTCTCCCTCAGCGTGCTCTCTGTGAGCCTATGTTGAGATCAACAGCCAGCTAAACTCTTAACCATAATTTCCTCCAAGGAACAGTCAAGTGTTGTATTTGGCAGGATATTATATGGAAAAGTGTGAAACTGAAAATACAAAACAATATGACATCAGGTATAAGGTAATTTACAGGTAAACAGGTAAGTAATGACATCAGGTGATTTTCAGGTAAACAGGTAAGTATCAAGTAAACATGTATTACAGGTAAGCAGGTAAGTATTAGCTACTATACATTCAACATGTGCTATGTGCTACCATTAACTGAAAGTTAGCTTGTAGACTTAATCCAACTTAATCAATAGCTTGATATGAACATAAAACACTCTGTTATAGAATTTACAGATGGTGCCATCTAAAGGAAGATACGCGAATGGATGACAGTGGATTGTAGATTGATAGGCTTCATGAATGTTGTGTGGCCAACCTCACTGACAACAACTGTAAAAACATCACTTCCTGTCTAACCTCTTCTTCTGTGGATCTGACAAGAAGTACAAAGCTACAGCCTACACTACCAAAATGAACCACCACTAACTTGAGGGAGCATAACTTTCCCTGCAGTTGCAACACACTCCCTGCCTGGCGTCTTTTAAAGAGACGCCACTACACACTATTCACAATTCTTTATCTTCAGGAGAGAAGAGGAGAACAAGTTCTGAGGTAGGTCTCAAGAAGGTCTTCACTGCCTGTTGCCGGGTGACCTTAACTTCCACCTTCCTCACCAAGCCATCTTTACTGGGCAGCGCCTTTGTGATGACTCCCAACGGCCATTCGTTCCTTCTTGTCTGGATATCCTTCATTAGGACAATGTCACCTTCCTTAAGGTTTGGTCTCTTGTAGGGATGCAACGATTATAGATTTTGATGGTACGATTATAGTCTGAGGAAAAAACACGGTTTCACGATTATTACGCGTAAATTTATTCCACACTATGGATGTATAAAATCACATGAGCATTCATAAATTAGAGGTTTTATTGTATTTTCCCCACAAAACTTCTTTGTTGGCTTTTTTTTTAACAGTTGCTGCCTTTCAAAACACAAATAATACAGTAGCCAAATAATACATACAAAATAATAAAAATAAACAAAAAGTATGTCTCTTTGGAATTAAATATAAGCTACATCTTTAAACATCCATGTCAGTATTTCCCTTTTGAACAAAACCGAGTCAAAGGCTGCAGGACCTCTGTCTGCAAGGCTCTTCTGATCAACTATATTACAAAATAGTATTTTCAGTTCAGCTGCATGGTGATCGCGAAGATGTTGAAGTAAACTGGAGGTGTTGGACCCTTTAGCTGCGACTTTTTTTCGGCATGTTTTTGGTCGTCCTTTGTGTAGCCGAAATACTCCCACACTGATGACTTCAGCCGTTTTTTTGGTGGATACAAATCGCTTGGTCCCTCTGCCATTGTTTGGCAATGTAGCGTAGCATGGACGGTCACAGATATACAGGTACGGTCTAAATTCCTGTCTGTTTTATTTGTTTCACTTAACTGAGCTGATAACGTTACACAGACTAAAGCTATCTCTCTCTGTCTCGCGTTTCTCTCTCGCTCTCTCTGACTGTCAACAGCGTCGCTTGGCTTCCGCACGGCATTTTAAGCTGGCGCGCGCACCACTGGTGTAACGTTAACTCCCTTTTTTTCAACCTTTATTTATTCGGGGGAGTTTCGCTGAGAGCCTTTCGTTCCGGCTGCAGCGGCTGCAGGTTGCGCCGGCAGCCATTAATGCCCCTTTTTTTCTGAGAACAGAAACACTCAGTGTTTTGTTTTTTTTATACACTCGGTGTTGCTGAGCCTCTACGGTTATATAACCGTGATGTTTTAAATCGCGGTTAATAGTAAAATCGGTTAATCGCTGCATCCCTAGTCTCTTGTGGAGCCATTTCTGTCGAGTCTGGAGTGTATTCAGGAATTCCTTACGCCATCTTGCCCAGAATGTCTCTGCCAGGAACTGCACTCTCTTCCACTGGTGCTTGAAGAGGTCTTGCTTGGTGAAGTCTACAGGAGGCAGAGAGGGAACGCCGACCTTCTGAGTCAAAAGTGTGGCGGGTGTTAAAATAAGGGGAGCTTCTGGATCAGAGTAGAGGGGAACCAGTGGTCTTGCATTGATGATAGCAACCACCTCTGCCATTAAAGTAGTCAAGATCTCGTGGGTCAGGTTTGACTTTCCAAGTTGCATGAACATAGAATCTAGGATGCGTCTTGCTGTCCCAATCATACGTTCCCACACGCCACCCATATGTGAAGCGTGTGGCGGGTTGAAGACCCATGTGCATTTCTGATCCAGAAGGTATTTCTGAACACTGGTCTTGCCAAGACTTGGAGGATCCAACTTCAGTTCTCTCGACGCGCCCACAAAGTTGGTCCCACAGTCTGACCTCAACTGCTTGGCAGGACCTCTGATCGAAAAGAATCTGCGGAGAGCATTGATAAAACTAGAGGAGCTCATAGAGTCTATGACCTCTATGTGGACAGCTCTCGTGGACATGCAAGTAAATAGTACTGCCCATCTCTTACTATTTGCCTGCCCACCTCTTGTGCGTCGTGATGTAACCTCCCTAAGACGTCAAGACCTACGTAGGAGAATGGGGGGTCCGTATGCAAACGCTCAGCTGGTAAGTCCACCATCTGCTGATGTTCTACTCTTCCCCTCAACTTGCGACAGGTCACGCATTTATGGATGATGCTACTGATACACCTCTTGGCTCCTACTATCCACAAGCCACTGGCTCGGATTGCTCCTTCAGTAAAATGCCTCCCCTGATGCATAACTTTCTCGTGGTGATGGCGAATGAGCAAGGTAGCGACATGGTGTTTACCTGGGATGAGGAGAGGGTTTGTTTCGTTGTGATGGAGGTCTGACTGAGTAATACGTCCTCCAACTCTCAGCAAACCGTCTTGATCGATGATGGGATGGAGTTTTCGGAGGGGGCTATTGGTTGGAAGATCTTTCTTGGATTCCATACACTTGTATTCGTCAATGTACGCCTCACGCTGCACGCATCTGATCACCGTATGCTCTGCTTGTGTCAGGTCTTTGTCTGTAAAACCTTTCTTGCAGATATGCCAGCCATGACAGTTGTCATCTCCTGTTGACTTGGTAAAGCTGCGACTAATGTGGAGAAGTCGAGCAAGTGTCTTGGTGACAGTACTCCAGCTTGAGAAACGTTCAAATCGCTTTGAATCTAGCAGCTTCATTGCAACTTGAGTTGACAGGGTGGTCACCTTTGAGCGGACCTCAGCATCCGACTCTGGACTGATGAGTCCAAATGATGGTTGTTGTTCTTGTGGTAACGCTGGCTCAAGCAGGAAAGCAGGACCAGACAGCCAAGTTGTGCTCGAGAGATGACCTGCAGCAACCGCTCGTGATCCATGATCAGCAGGGTTGATCTCTGTCGAAACATAGCTCCACTGGTCAGGTCGGCTTGACTGTCTGATATGCTGTACACGATTATTCACGTATACAGAGAATCGCCGCGTTTCATTGTGGATATAACCGAGCACCACCTTGCTGTCGGTGTAGAATCTTATTCTGTCCAGCTTCAGGTCAAGTTCGTCCGCAATGAGATCAGCTACTTCCACAACCAATACTGCAGCGCAGAGTTCTAGCCTAGGTATGGTGAGGTCAGGTAAGGGAGCCAACTTTGTCTTGCCAAAGACAAATCCAATCTCACTGTCGCCGTTGTCTTGCAGTTTTCAAGTAAGCAACTGCCGCTATTGCCTTAACTGAGACATCGGAGAAAACATGTAGCTCTCTGCTTTGGGCTTGGGACGTAGAGAAGGATGCATAGGTCCGGGGAACATGTAGTTCCTCAAGTTCCTGCAGCGACTGCACCCATCTTTTCCAATCTTCATACATTCCCTCTGGCAAGGGGCTGTCCCATTCTGGTTCCTGACAGGTAAGCTCTCTAAGGAGCAGTCGTCCTTGAATCATCACTGGAGCAAGGAATCCCAAAGGATCAAACAAGCTGTTAACAGTTGACAGCACGCCTCGACGAGTAAAAGGCTTCTGGTGCTCAGGAACCTTGAAAACAAACGTATCCGCCATGATGTTCCACCTCAAACCCAGGCTGCGCTGTACTGGAAGATCATCCACTGTAAGATCCAAGTCTTTGATGTTTTTGGCCCTGTCTTCTGCAGGAACAGCATCCATCACTTTAGTTCTGTTAGAAGCGATCTTATGGAGTTTGATGTTTGAGAGTGCAAGCGCGTCTCGGGCTCTTTGCAGTACATCGATGGCTTCAGCTTCCGTAGTGAAAGACTTAAGAGCGTCATCCACGTAGAATTCTCTCTCTATGAACTGCCGCATATCACTGCCATACTTGTTCTCTGCGTCTCTTGCTGCCTTCCTTAAGCCAAAGATAGCCACAGCTGGTGAGGGACTGTTGCCAAAGACGTGGACTCTCATGCGGAAATCGACAACATCATTGTTGAGGTTGTTGCCACGAAACCACAAGAACCGTAAGACATCCCTGTCATTCTCTCGTACTGTGAAGCTGTAGAACATCTGCTGGATGTCTGCAGTGAGAGCAACTGGTTCTTTGCGGAATCTGATGAGGACTCCCAACAAGCTGTTATTCAGATCGGGTCCCGACAGAAGCACGTCATTGAGTGACACCCCATCAACCTGTGCGCTGGAGTCGAAAACCACCCGAATTTGGCCAGGCTTCTGGGGGTGATACACACCAAACGTTGGCAGATACCAGCATTCTTGGCCTTCTTGCAGAGGTGGTGCTAGCTCTGCATGGTTGTTGTCGAATAGTTTTTGCATAAACTCGATGTAATGAGCTTTCATGTCTGATTTCTTGTCGAGGGTGCGTCTGAGTGACATCAATCGCTTGTAGGCATAGTCTCGGTTATTGGGGAGGAGACGCCTGGGGCTGCGAAATGGGAGTGGAGCAACCCAGCTGTTGTTATCATCCTTGACAAATTCCTTTTCCATCATCTCCAAGAAGGTTCCGTCCTCAATGGAAGGTGCGAGCTGGTTGTCATTTATACCTTGGCAGAAGACAGCTTCTCCTAGACTCTCTTCAGTGGTAGCTTTCACTGGTGTGGTTTGCATTAGGTTCCATGGCATTACTCCCTGATTGCTTCTTAGGCTGTAGTCATCCTTGACCCTAAGGAGACTATCACAAGGGGTGAAACGTGTTGGACGTCCATTTTCCAAAATGCACGTTTTCAGAGTGCTTACTTCAATGGGTTTATGGGCATTACCCAGGCACACGTCACCCACGATCACCCATCCAAGGTCCAACTTTTGCGTGTATGGTGCATCGTGGGGACCATTCAACTGCCTGTGCACCTTGTGAACCCGCAGGATAAGCAGGAGAAGTATTCCAGCGTTAGGATCTATAGGTAGTATTTTGTCTGCAATTGACCTCAAGTGCTTCTGATGAAATGCAACTTCAGGGGTGGGGATTTCTTCCCGGTTGTTAGGCACATCGTTGCACTCAACCAGCGTAGGTAATGGGATGTTGACTTTCCCATCAACTGACCCAACAGTGTAGCCATACGCTCTTCTACCTGCTGCTTCTTTTGTTCCTGCACAGGTCTTCAAGGTATAGGGGCTTGTGGTTCCTTGAATGCCGAACATCTCAAAGAACTCTGCCTTGGCAAGGGACCGATTGCTCTGGTCATCCAAGATTACATACATTCTCTTGATCTCTTTCGGACAACCAGTAGGATGGACGTCTACTAGGCATATCTTGGAACATGATTTGCCACTGAATCCAGTTCCACAGACTTCAGTACACTTGGTTGTTATGTCCTGACTTATTGTGGCTTCTTCCTCCCCGCCATGCTCTCAATGGGGGGTAAGGCTTTGGCCACTGAGGCGCTGGGCCTGGATGAATGGCTGTAACATGCCTCTCACTGTCACACTCTGTGCATTTCACAACCACATCACAATTTTTTGCTTGATGGACAGTTGAAGCACAGCAGCGGAAGCAGATGGCATTGTCTCTAAGGACCTTCTTACGATCATCGAGAAGCATTGCCCTGAAACCTCTGCACTTGCGTAAGGAGTGAGGTTTGTGGTGGATGGGGCACTGCTTATTTGGGTCTTCCACAGCTTTGTCAGCTTTGCTGGTTTCTGTTGACACATTGGTTTTGTGCACTGAGATAGCTGTTCTACTGTTGTTTCCTGTAAACCTTTCCTTCTTCTGTGCAGGTGAGGAGATAACCGTTGTGTTGAAACTTGTACATTCACCGCTTTAATCCTGTGGGCTTGCTCGCTGGACTCTGGGCCCAACCATTTGATGAGAAGATCGACTTCTTCGGTCATGGTGAGGCCTAGTCCTGTGATAGTGCTCAAAAAGGTTGTTTTCCAGCTAGGATAGTTTTCGGGGCGGTCGTCAAACCTGTTCAACCCTCCGGTCACAAGATGACTCCTAGCGAGGAACTTGGCTAGCTCCGTGGTTGTACTTTGCTCTGCATAGGGGGTAGAGGTGTATTGCTGCGTGCTTACTCTGGGGTTATATGCATTATTGTGTTGTGGTAGGGGAAGGAACTGCTGGGAGTAGCTACTTGTGAATGCCGGGGTAGTCTCAAATCGCTCGATTGCTTATCACTGGCTTGGATTCAAGTTTGGTGTGGAATTCTGAGTTGAAATTATCAGTCTCCTTTCCAGTGAGGTTGATGTCGATGTGTTTTGTTATATATTCACTAACTTTCTGCTGCGAGGATGACTGATGGGGAATGGACTCTAGGTCTCGAAAACTTCCATGCAAACCTATTTCTGCAGCAGCAGCTTCCATAACTTCTGCTTTCACCAATGCTGCATTGGCCTCTTTTTCCTGCCGAAGTATGTCCATTCTTGTTTCTAAGCGAACCTTCTCCAATTTTAGCTCCATCTCTTTCTGTGCATAAGCTATGTTAGCTTGAGCTGCTTTGGCCTCAGAACGTGCCTTTGCTGCAGCTATGGTAGCTCTTGATGAGGCTGATGCATGTGATGAACGGGATGAACGTGTTGATCCGGATGAATGGGCTTTACGTGCTGGCTTGATAGAGAGGCCTGTGATAGACCCACTCTCTACATCGTCTTGTAGCTTGCTCTGGCTTGCACTATTCTCTTTGGTTGGATCTTCATCCATGATGACTTATAAGTATGACTGCTGGTCAGTACAGTGTTCAGTGGTTAGCTTGATCTAACTTGTGGGCAAGACTTCAATCAGAATCCGGGATCCAGGTCACCTTCTTTTAATGAGTGATCATCTTTTCACTGTTCTGTTCTCCCTCAGCGTGCTCTCTGTGAGCCTATGTTGAGATCAACAGCCAGCTAAACTCTTAACCATAATTTCCTCCAAGGAACAGTCAAGTGTTGTATTTGGCAGGATTTTATATGGAAAGGTGTGAAACTGAAAATACAAAACAATATGACATCAGGTATAAGGTAATTTACAGGTAAACAGGTAAGTAATGACATCATAAGGTGATTTTCAGGTAAACAGGTAAGTATCAAGTAAACATGTATTACAGGTAAGCAGGTAAGTATTAGCTACTATACATTCAACATGTGCTATGTGCTACCATTAACTGAAAGTTAGCTTGTAGACTTAATCCAACTTAATCAAATCATAGCTTGATATGAACATAAAACACTCTAATGTTATAAAACTTACAGATGGTGCCATCTAAAGGAAGATACGCGAATGGATTGTAGGTTGATAGGCTTCATGAATGTTGTGTGGCCAACCTCACTGACAACAACTGTAAAAACATCACTTCCTGTCTAACCTCTTCTTCTGTGGATCTGACAAGAAGTACAAAGCTACAGCCTACACTACCAAAATGAACCACCAGAGGGAGTTTAATTTGAGGGAGCATAACTTTCCCTGCAGTTGCAACACAACAATCAACAAGGAATTCACAGTTTTATCCTCTTTTATCCTATTTTTGAGCAAGAATCCTTGTAGCTACAATCGAGACCAGTGATATGGAGCTGTGGATGTGGCTTTTAGCTGGAAACAGACCAACAAACCGCTACGCTGCAAGATATGACAAACCTGGCAAGGGATTTCATCTTGTAGACTCATCAACCTGATTTGAGGATATGTTTAGCCAAATTGCTAAGATGACTTGGCTGGTTTCAAGAAATGTAATTTTATTCATTTGCTTGTAACAGTGAAAACACTTTCATTACTTTACAGTCATTTAGCAGACGCTTTCATCCAAAGCGACTTACAAAGGTACTTGACACTATGTGGGGATTGAGCTCACAACCTTGAGACTGAGAGTCTCATGCTCTACTGACTGAGCTGTGGAGATTCACTTCCTTATTGCAGGATCATTTCTTGACAAACGATCGATCGAATCACTCACCAGTGCAGCAAGAAAATAATTGGACTAAAACTACGCTCTGTAGCCTGGACACAAGATAAAATGACAGTGTAGGTTTTCATATGTAGCAGGTCAAAATGTTGTAATTTTTCCGACGTGACATTTGACCTCACAGAGGGCTGGTCTCTATAGTCTTACCTGCCTGCTGTGGGCCACAAAGCCACATAGACGCTCAACCAAAGGGCCACAGCAGCTCTGGGGCGGTCCAAGAGAGAGACAAACAGACTGAGACTAAATGAGAGAGGGGGGAAGCAGAGAGGACTGGGAGGCACATCACCAAAGATCCCCCCCCCCCAGCCATCTTTCAGCCACTATAAATAGCACCCGGCTAGCGCGAGCTAACCAACTCAGTGGGGTGGAGAGATTTGCGGTGTGTGCCAGGAGATGTTTCTACGAGGTTGGGTTTCGCGTTAATGTGTTTTTTGCAGAACGGCCAGTTCCCATTCCTCGTCTCCCCTCGTCTATCGGAGTGAGTGTCCGGACGCCAAGCGCTGCAAGTTGAGCTGTTTAGCAGTGATGGGGAGGAAGGTTCATGTGTGAAATGGATACTGTTTATCTGTGTGGTGCATGGCAGGTATGTACTGTATGTGGATCAGCTCTTCTGTTTTGTAGCTGGATGAACCTTCCACTATGTATTTATACTGTCAGCATCATGGCTACTCAGTCATATCAATCAATCAAACTTCCTATAGCACATTTACAAAGTATCACAAAGCGTTTTACAGAAAGACGAAAATGCAGCATAAAGCTCACTGTAGATAAATAAGAAAAAAATAGAAATAAAGATAAAAATGACACAGAAATAAATACTAAATAAATACTAAAACTTGTCTGACAGTACACTGTGATCAACAGTATCAAATTCAGCGCTGAGGTCTAGAAGTGCAAGGAGAGAAAGCTAACCCGAGTTAGGTTTTGTTGATATGTCGTTCACAACCTTTACTAGATCATTCAGACTAGTTTCTCAAGATGGGCCTGTAATCTCTGATGTCGGACGCATCTAGATTTGTCTTCTTCAAAAGAGGTTCGATAACAGCAGTTTTGAGAGGACTTGGAAAGACACCAGTCTCAAGGGACTAGCGGACCCTCTCAGCTACACGATTAAAACTTGTTTTGTAGGCAGGGACACCCATGGTACATCCAGATCAATCAAAGCAATGTTGGACAATTCAGTGTAGGGAGTCCAGAACCTGCTCATCCTCTCTAATTTGATGCAGCCTGGTCATCCTACATTCAAGTTCAGGGATCTTCTTCTCGATCGGTGTGAGGTTAGGAGGGGACGTAAGTGGTGGCACCGGCCATCGTCGGTACCAAGCCTCAGCGGTGGGAATAGCCAGGAATAATCCTCTCAGTCCCCAGAAAGAGGGTTATGTAATGCTGGCATGGTTATTTAATAATCATTTGGTACTACTTCAATATGTTAGTTAACACCAGTAATTAATATATTAGTTCATTAGGGGGATCAAATGGGCGATAAATCCAGTTTACAAGGCACAGAAGACACAGGAACCACACAGAACCCGATTCCTCTTCTCTTCATCCACAATGCAGGTAGGAAACACAAAGGTAAAGTTCAGCCGCAGGGAAGAATTCAGGGCCTTCTCTGCTTCTGAGCTTTGTTAATTGTAGTGGTTCTCTGCTGGTACACTGCAAAACATACTCATCTTAACAAGTCATTTAATTTAGTATTGGGGGAAAAAAATCAGCAAATGGGGTCCCTCTCTCAGTAGCCCCTCTCGAAGGTTTCTTCCAATTTTCTAAGGCTGGGGGATGTCGTGTACTAACCATTTATTGTTTTCACACGTTGGGCACTGTGAAGCCCTTTGAGACTGTAACGGTGATTAAGGGCTGTACAAATAAATGTGATTTGATTTGATTTAGTGGTGTGATCTGTCTTATCCAGCCTCATTTCAAGATACTAACAAGAAAAGTCTTGAAATCTGCATTGGAAACAAGTGGGATTATCGATTGGCAGATTTTTCTACTTGTTCTGAGGATTTTAAAACTTGATAACTAAACAGCTAATATTTTTGCAGTGTGGTACTGGTGATTCTACATGAATGTGTCTGTACTGTACACTGCTTCTGTACTGGTGATTCTCTACTGGTTCCATGCCCTGCCAACTAGTGGCAGTAGTAGCAGTAGTAGTAGTAGTCTTAGCAGTAGTAGTATTAGCAGTAGTAGCAGTAGCAGTAGTAGTAGTATTAGCAGTAGTCGCAGTAGCAGTAGTAGTAGTATTAGCAGTAGTAGTAGTAGTAGTAGTAGCAGTCGTAGCAGTAGTAGTAGCAGCAATAGTAGTAGTATTAGCAGTACTAGCAGTAGCAGTAGTAGTAGTATTGGCAGTAGTAGCGGTAGCAGTAGTAGTAGTATTAGCACTAGTAGTATTAGCAGTAGTAGCTGTAGCAGTAGTATTAGCACTAGTAGTAGCAGTAGTAGCAGCAGCAGTAGTAGTATTAGCAGCAGTAGTAATAGTATTAGCAGTAGTAGCAGTAGTAGTAGTATTAGCAGTAGTAGTAGTATTAGCAGCAGTAGTAATAGTATTAGCAGTAGTAGTAGTATTTGCAGCAGTAGTAATAGTATAAGCAGTAGTAGCAGTAGCAGTAGTAGTAGTATTAGCAGTGGTAATAGTATTAGCAGTAGCAGTAGTTGTAGTATTAGCAGTAGTAATAGTATTAGCAGCAGTAGCAGTAGTAGTAGTATTAGCAGTAGTAATAGTATTAGCAGTATTAACAGTAGCAGTAGTCATTAATCAAATTTAAAAAAAAATCATTATTATTAAATCTAGGTCACAGTCAGTGTCTGTAATTTCCGCGTTGGTTTAACATAACCCAGAAGAAGTCTGCTTTCCCCTCAATGAGTGCTGCCAGTGCATGTGTGTGTGTGTGAGAGAGTGTGTGGCCCCTGGGGACAGGGCTTGATCACCACTGATCCCGCTGATCAGTGACAGTCCAGTGGCACTCCTTAAGGCCTCGCCGCCTCACAAACAGATGGGACCAGAGGAGCGCTGCTGTCATCACACACACACACACACACACACACACACACACACACACACACACACACGCACACACACACATTAATGCCCTTACATGGACATGTTACACAAATGTAGACACACATGTTTACAAATGCAAACCACACGTGTACACACACAAGCATACCTTCATATGGACACACATGCACGCACACACACACACACACACACACACACACTGACTGAGTCTGTTAGTTTCTATATCTGCAGCTCGTGGGTCAGCTGTTTGCTCATATAATGAAGTACAGAGGATGCATGGGGGGGAAGTGAATAGTGACTCGGGTCTGAATTCAGATGCAGACTGGCAATCACAATGACACTACCATATATGCCACTACTGATGAGTGACTAGTGACTGCTCCCTGATTTCCCAGAATTCTTTTTACATACTACCAAATTGATGTGTGTGATGAAAAGAAGTGTGTGTGTGTGTGTGGGGGGGGGGGGGGTGGGGGGTGCCATTTACTACGATCAGGGTTCGACTGACATGGGTTTTTAAAAGGCTATATCAGCATTTTGGGGTTGAAGCAAAAAAATCTATGCATACTTGGAATCTGATCAAAATGTGTCTATAGAATCAACTCAGGTTAAAGGCTTCCCAAAGACAACCGGTGTAGTATTGATCAATTCTACAATAAATATGGAACTAAATCAAAAACAAAAACCCAGACTACTCAATGTAATATTAATATTCAATCAATTTATTATTTTTCTTGTTAAAACAACAAACACCAACGATGACAAAATGGCGTATAACGCTGGCTGCCATGTCGGACTCTTCCTGTGACAATCTTGCATCCAACATTCAACAGTGAGAAACATCACGGCATCTCATAACCATAGAAAATAACATTACGACCACAGCGAAGCGATGAAAATAAGAAAATATATAATAATAATTTTTAAAAAAAGCATTCAAGACACTGAGATAAATAGCTGGGGGAGGGTGGGATAAAACCACACTATCCATTTCTTTTTTTTGGCACAATTTAATAACACAAATGTGAGGAGGAAAAATGAAAACATTCATAAGTGGACGTACAATAAAAAAAAAGAAGAAAAAAGTCAACGTTTTAGTTGTCCTGGTTGAGCTTGGCCCTGGCATATGACTCATTCGGAGGGACTAACAACTACTGATGAAGTTTAAATGTCATGGCTGGCACATTTGACCCCACCGTACCAGAAAGTAGACCACAGTGCAATCCACATTCACAAACATTCAAATCCCCAACCTTTCGTACCAAATCGCATCTAATTTCTGCCCTGTGCAGTTCATTAGTACCAAAGTAGAATGTGTAAAATCAACGAAACCAATCCACTTCAACAGCAACTGGATAGACATTTATTCCTTGATTCATAATTTCACAGAAAATCGGTTGGCAAAACTTAGCCTCGGTTAGCACAATTACGAAGTTAGCAGTATCCTGCCACAACAGTTGCACAGCGTAGCAACAAATATAACGTTAGCCTTCTTAACTCTGTATATCATGGAAACCAACTGGGCTTTGCCGACCTGGTTCTGATGGAAATAAGGTATTAGATCTAGTTAGCGGGGTTAGACTAGCTTCTCCTGTTAGCAAAAGTCCAGATAACAAATGTTAGATAATGTCAATTGCGCTTACCTGTCTAGGAGAAAATCTATCTCAGACTGCTTCATCTTTTAATAGTAATACCAATGTTTATTCTTGTTTTGGACCTTGCTCTATCAAAGGCAATTTGGGAGACATATTGTCTTTTTTTGGAGGCGGAGCTGGTTGAGCCTGGACGATTATATGGGGTGGGAGGGGCTCCAGCCATGGGGGAGGAGCTTTTTTACAGCCCAGAAAAAAAATACGCTGAGCTGAATACAGGGGGACAACAGCAATCCAAAGGAGGGATAAATTGATTAGAAATGAATCTCTCTCTCTCCACATCTGACTGCCTTTAGGCTTCAGCTAAAAATGAAAACTTACACTTCACGATGAGTTGGACACTGAACCCAGGTCGATGGAGTTGAAGGCAAGCGTATACCTGCATCCACCCACCGACTTTGACACCCTTACTTTCCACTGCACAATGTCAAATGTCAAACTACTGCCAGTTTCTAGTCGTATCTCCTCCACATAATATGGAAAAGTATTTCTCTCACTTTTCAGAGCACTTTTTTTTGCATTTTCCTTCTCATTTCATGAAATCTTGTGAGACCAGGCCAGTAGTTGAGAGAGAGATCTAGTAACTAGTAAGGATGATGTTGTTTTCTCAGCTCTCCCCCTCACTTGGCTGCTGTACAGGAGAATGAAGCCCAGGCAGAGTTCCAACCAAAGGGGGGTTTTGCCACGTGAAACTATGTGGAGGGTTCTGTCACTACCTTCAGACCAGAAAGATGATCACATTGGTGCCCCCCCCCCCCACACACACACACCACAATTCTTTCTTTCTTTTTTTTAGTAATTTGTATAGAAAGAGATTCAGAGACAGATCACAGCAGACCAAAACAAGTGAAACCAAAGGGATATCAAGCACACCAAAGTATACATGTACATATATATTTTGTTCTCCCTTCTTGACATATACCCCCCCAAAAGAAAAATACATAGCGTTTTTTTTTTGTCACATCAGTCTTTCATTGCCATGTTCTTCAGGTTGGTAAAAACGGTGGACACCAAGCTTTCGTTTAGCCTCCTCAAATGGAAACAGTTGGGAATTGACAAACAAACCAAGAAAATATATTTCTTCATTTGCGAGGTCTAGAAGTGCTGATTGGTGGGAGTTAACGGGAGGATCTGTGTCTCTGTCTATACTCGGATGGTGATGGTTAGTATATGAGGCAATTTGGGTCTCACACATCCTCTACAAGTTAGTCTTCCTGATGGTGCCTACAGACTACACGACTCTCATAGTCATCAGATCGCTGTACTCTTCACACAACACGACTTTCTGTCTTGTAATCGAGTATCTTGAAGTCGTTGAGGTCACAGTGGGGTCACACTTTACAAGATCTTTCACCAGGAGGAATCCCCCTGACGAGTCTGTCTGGTCTCACAAACTACGTTGTCTCGAAAACACACATGAGAAGTGACACAGGAAATGAAGGACAAAAAAAAACAAGGAAGAAAAAGAAAATAGTATTGAGGAGAGATTGGTTTGGGAGACTCCCCCTGGTTAGTGACAAAAATGGGATAACCTGGCAGCTCGTACTACTTTACCCGGTTGATCTGGACTGGGTTTCCCAAAACCAGTCGGCCTAAAAATTATCTTGCTTCATTTGACCCAGAATGGCTGAACAAGAACTGAGTCGAGGGACGTATTTCAGCGTCAAGATGCTTTTGGGAAACCTAGCTGTGGTCTAGAATGGAATTCTGTGTTGCATCTTCCTGAGATAAATTGCTGAAATATGCATGGAGATACTAGCACGCCAGCAGAGATTGTATTTCAACTGCACACATTTTCAATTTGTCATGTTCCGACTGAACCTGCTGAATTCAAAAAACCTATTTGTTGCATGAATTCATTCCAAAATTCGAATTTGTGAGGCGCAATTTGAAATGGTTTGAAATAGATTTTTTTTAAACTTTTAACTATAATTTCAAATTCAGTTCTCTCAATTCAAATTCAGTTTTCTCAGCTGGGCTCTGTGACACACATCCAGAGACTTAGGAAAAAGCAAGCAAGCAAAGATTCAAGTTTTTGTCTTCATTTCTCCTCTTTTGTCTGCACTTTCACTAGCCACCTTTCTTTTGAGAACTTTGCGCCAAAAGACCAGAAACACGTCCGATAGCCTATGTCCAGACTTGGCCACAGTTTCTAACTGTTGCATTCAATTTCAATCATTTTTTAATTCATTTATTTTAAATAGTTTTTTTAATTAAATGGTTCAATATGGGCATGACAAGTCAAAATGTATGCGATATAAATATCTCTGATGGCAGTAATCTCGTTCCTTAGAAATGGTCCTGGGTGGCCTCTGACCTGGAAAATGGCACAGTTCGCGACGTTGATGTTGACGAACGTCTGTGCTTGGCCTGATGGTGCTGCAAACCACCTGTCGGACTGCATGGAAACCCTCCGCTCGCTGAGCACAGAGCAAACCTTGTCTTTGCAAGCCTGAGATAGATGCAGCATGCAGGGCCTTTTTCCTTCCATGAACGAAACACAATGGAGAAAACACACTTTGAAGGAGGGAAAAAAAATTATAAATACAAAACAAAAGCGGTGAAATGCCAAAGAATGAAATAGCTGAGGGACATTTCTCCTGCCTTGCTGCCTTTCAGCTTGTTTGTTTAGTCGCTATCATTAACAATGTTGTGTTCAGTAGAGGATGACTGGTTGCTCACAATTACACAGGATTAAAAGAAAGGCGAAATTCACACTTTTTTTTCAAGACTTGACAATGAAAACAGGGTTTGCTATTCCACAGCTTCCAGGGATATTTCATATCGGGGCAAAGAAATGCTTAAAGTGTCTCTTTTTACCCTGTTTCCATAGAAACATCTCATTTACATATAGCATGTTGTTGTTGTTTTTTTTGTAATTCCCGGGATCAGACCATGTCACGTACAAAGAGAGAAGTTGAAAATTGGCCTGAAAAAGACGGTCTTCAAAATTACACTGTGGCTGTACAAAATTCTTCTTTTTTTCCTTCTTCTTCTTCTTGTTTTTTTAAGTTTTTTTCTACTCATTTTATAATTATCTCAGAAGTAGCACCTGTGTGCTTTTACGTACGCACTTCATTGTGATTACTTTTAAAGCTGAAAATTGCTCATTTTCCACTGTGAATAAAAATATGTATGTTCTCCTAGAATACTCCTGCTGCAAGCATTATCATCATTAGCAATATCTTCATCATCTTTGTTGTAACAACATGTGACAGTAACACTGTAGGCCATGAATAATTTTATCCCAGAGTTTTATAAAGCTGATCCTAATATTTCCTCTCCGGATGGATTTCTCTTCAAACAGTTTCTCCGTCGTATTTTACAAACTGCTGGGCTTTGGCCTCCAAGCCCAAATCAAAGGGGGTTAACCTGAAGAGCTTAAGGGGAGGAGGAGAGAGAGGAGAAGGAGGGAGGTGGACGGGAAGGGAAGGGAAGGGAAGGAGGAAGAGGAAGAGGAAGATGAGAGGAGGGAGGAAGCCGGAGGCAGATGAGGAGGGAGGTTCTCAGTGGAACCGCTGGACTCCAAACCTTGGATCCTTGGTGTCCCGGATTTCAATCTGGAAGAAGAAAAGAGGGAAAAGAAAGAGAGAGAGAGAGTCAGTGTGGCTGCGGTGACAGCGATGCCTGGGTGAGGAATAAACGGGGGGAAAGGGCTACGGGGGATGAGCGAGCCTGGCCAGAGGAGAGAGAGAGAGGAGGGGAGGACGCAACAGAGGTTGACAAGGGTTAAGGCTCATTCATGTGTTGCTTCACAGTCACTGCAAACCGTCAAGTCAACCTGGACACACATACGTTGAGTAATGTTGAGTCAAATGTCCCAAAACTTGGTGATCTTAACTCAACTTTTTATATTTGGATAACAAGCAGCCAGTTATGAGCTTTTTTGACGTCATTTTGGTTCATTTAGTTTAGTGCAATGAACAAAACATCTATGGTGCACTAAACTTGTTTTCTTGTTGATTTACCTCACAAGTAAAACTTAAAAAAAACACCTAAAAACATTTAATTACACAGGACTATTTTCCTATTTTTTTTTTATGTTATTGACATAAGTTAACCCGTTTATGTCATTGAGAGTTATTTGGACTCAAAACTGTAGATTTGTCATGTGTTGCTAAACATTATCAGTTTGTTACCTTAAACATTTAAGAACAGTCAATCAAAAACTCACATAATTATTTATTGCTTAGAATTCAAGTAATTTATAATAATGTTTATTTTGTTATTTTGCTGACATAATATTCCACATGTAGTTTGACAAGATGGAAAAACCCCATGGTGCATTTCTGGTGATCACGTATTGACACAATTAATGATGAATGAATGAGCATTGGCTCTGCTTTCTGTCCAAAATATAAAAATGGTTCTAATCTAACTTTTTATGGCGTACGTATGACTGTTTTCCTGATCCAGCAATTGAAACTTTTTTATTTTTATTTTGATTGGGTAGCTGAAACTTGTTAACCTATTTAGAAGGTTTATCAGCTGAATAATGATCGATGGCTGATCGGTGCACCCAGGGCCGGCCCTAGACTTTTGGGGGCCCTAAGGAGGATTTGGTTTGGGGCACCCCTCATTTTAACGTGTTGCCACTTCACATGGCACTGAACCAACTAGTGTATTGTAAATATTAGTTTAAGCACACATAATGTAAAGACTAAAGTGGGACCTATTATCAGCAACACTGTCTTTAAATAGACTACACTAAATACAGTATTTGTCTATTACCCCCTAAGTGCTGGCAACCTGTCGAAGAATAGCTTGTGAAGATACTTATCCTGCAAAATGTTTTTTTTTTTTTTTACCACAGAATCCTGGGAGTGCTTGTTTCGTAGGGGACAGTAAATTACTTAGCCTACCTAAATTGTCCATTTTGCCCGTCTCTGAGCTTATTGTTTTGTCACTATGTGTAGGAGCCGCATTTAAGTTTATTTCTATTTGCATAATTTATTTATATATTTGTGTTGCGAGTGTGCACCCTCTACAGGTGGCGAGGGTGCTGTCCTATTTATGGGTGCGCATTGCCCATGGCGGGGAAGGCGGGTGACAGCAGATACCGTCATTGACCTCAGCCTCAGCCTCATGCTCAGCCCTGACCCCGTGCATTTTATTTCATGTTATGTTTTCTTTGCAATAAATTCTAAGCAACAGTGAACGGTAAACTCTTTTTGGATTTTATTTGGAAGGAAGGCTGCGAGTCTGACAAACTGCACCCGCACGCTCCAGGTGGTAAAAACAATAGAAAACTGGAACAGGGGTTAAAGGAAAAAACAACTTAAAGTGTTTTTTGCCACTTCACTATGTGTTGGCAAAAATGACACGAAATGTTGTCAATTTTTGTTTAGGAAGTTCAATTTTTATTTCATTATTGTCTCGTGTTCATTAAAAAATCATTCTAAGCATTCTTAAGCAACTGCTTATATCGCTTAATGGGTAGGGCCGGCTCTGGGTGCACCCCTAATATATAAAACTATTAAGGATGGATATCGCTATATACACATCACTGTACAGCAACAGTCCATGTAAACTAATAGGTGAAGAACCATAAGTAAGTTCTCCTCTATGCTGCTCAATAAGCAACAGACAGTGATTTGTGGACAATGAATTTCACCATACTGTGATGTAGTTTGATTGTGCCCAGGTATCTCACCCTGAGTGACCTAAATTGAAGACCTCATTGCGGCATCGCGGTAACAACAGGCAACCCAGTGTTTTGACGCGCTGACTGGTAGGACCGTAGCTACGAAATGGAGTCGGGCTGTTGATGTAATCACATTATCATTTGTGGGCGGTCATTTGGGACAGTCACCTCATTGAACTTAATCTCCTCCCTCTGTGTGCTGGTGTGGTCGATACGGCTGCGAGTGGAACTGACTGAGACGGCGTAAGGGCCCTGACATATGAGTCACCGTGAGCCCGGTGAGATGTGGAATATGAAAGGGATGAAACACAAACATAAAAAAAAAAAAAACATACTAATGCAATAAGCTTGAAAGGTCACACCTCAATACATTTTCTCTGACATTTTCCGCACGCGATCTCTTTGAAACAATGCTTCGTTCCGTCATCGCGGATTACCTTTGATCAGGTTTGAAACGCGTCGAGGGAGAAAATGGCACGTTTTCATTTTGCTGGATTTATGAGCTGTGGCTGTCCGAGCATGCTTCTGTTACTGTAGGACAGAAGGACAAAAACTCTTACCACCTACTGGTCAATAACGAGGACTATTTACCCCGGCGACTCAATTAAGCGAACAGCAATCCGATTCGCTATCCTAACCGTCCATCGTTAGCCCAGTCAGCGCCGCCTCTGGGTGAACCTCCTGTTTGTGATTATGGGGTGGGGGGGGAGGGGGCGGCAGGATATTAATAGCTGTAACACTTTCCGATGATTCATCCGCCACGTAAGCCCATTTAATGAAAAGTGGATTACGCCAAAAGGGAATCGATGGGGTTGGGGTGGGGGGGTTTTGTGGAACGAATAGGTGGAGGGCGGTGGGCGGGCTGTGGGGTAGTTATGGTGTTATTAATCTGTTTAGGGCACCCGCTGCTCTGCCTCCTTGGCACTGAGCAGGTGTCGAATGTGGCCCAGGAAGTCAGCAAGTCAGCACGTTTCCCACCTTGGAAAACACCAATCCCCCCCCCCCACTATCCATTACATTAAAAAACGTGTCAGTCACGTTGTATTTGTGCATTTTGTGTGCTAAACACATAAGGTAGTTGGCTTGTTGACCAACAGGCTAAAACATTTCTAGAAGTCATAATAATAATTTCTTTGAGCTGATTTCAATCAAGCCATCAGTGGCACAGGATGTTAAGCTCAACACACAAATAACTCTCTTTCTGTGTTTTTGCAGGTTTTTACAAGGGAGCAAATCCCACACAAGGACAACACCCGGACAAGTTAAGAGGAGAGTTTACAATGCATTGTACACGCAGACATATTTTGTCAGAAACAGCAAAAGGATCCGGGTGCATGCAAGGGTCACGTGCTGGATCAACTTGATCAACATGCCATATTAACGAATGGGAAAATCTGTTTGGTCTTACTCCATCCATTCGCAGAGTGGAGCAAAGATGGAGCTGAAGGGAGGAAGCAAGAAAGCGTTGACATAAAATGACACTTAAAAATGTACGCTGGTAAAGCTCCTAAACCTAAAGTAATACTACCTTCGTTTATTTGCACTTTTCTAACCTTTATTTATCCAAATTCAACTAAACACCATGCTCTTTTCCACTGACATCCTGCCTCACATTCATTCAGTTGCACATATTCATACTGGGAGCTGCCCAGTACAACCACAGTCTTCTGCTGTTGGCTACTGTCAACTAGAGCAGTTGGGCGTTAAATGCCTCAAGGGTAGATACTTCCCAGCTTCTCAGACCTCCAGGATACCACCACCCCCATAAATTCAGTTTGTAATTAAGGTGGGGAAAAAGGAAAAACTTAATGACGAAAACAGAAATCAACTGAAGTCATGACGGATTGGAAAAGCAACTGGCAAAAACCAACCTCAGTGGAATCTCTTGTGGGAAAAAAATGGCTTCAGTTCCTTAGATCCTCAGATCCTCACATTGGGCCTCATTCACGAAACGTGTGTATGATCGTATAACGTTCGTATGAACGTTTCTACGAACATAGTCGGATTCATCATTTTGTTCGTATCTGAATTTGTTCGTCTGGTATGATCAAATCCTACGAGTGCTTGGAAACATTAGGAAATGTGTTTGTGTGTTTGGAAACATGCGGGAAGGCCTTAGAACGGCTTATTCTTTATGAAAAATCAATTGCAGTAGTGCCAAACCTCATTAACAAGATGTTTCAGTGGCCTTGTAGAAAAGAAATACCTAATAGGCTGATATGGCGTATTTGCCGAACTATCCTCATTCATAACAACACAAGATTATTCAACTTGTAATGAGTTGATCACATGGACTGAACGCCATACAAATACAATAACATAGTCCTACCATCTGATGAAGATGCAGCCTGGATTTGATCTGTGTCCAACTCCAATGCCGAATGGACACCCGACAGTGAGGTCTGTCCTCCTGTAGCTGATAATACTATAATACTTTATTATAAAATAATAAAAGTCTACTTCTCCTTATACTTTTTTGCAATCTAGTTTCATGTCAAACTGTTTCTTTTTTGTGTGTGTTTCTGCTGTAACAGCATTGACAGCGTTAATAATTTCTTGCCATGCTTTACTTTATCAGTTCTTGTGACGCTGCTTATGCTTCTGAAAACTCTGTTGTTTTTTTCTCATGCACGCAAACACTTCCATTTCGGACTCTGCCAAGTTCCTCTTTTCCCAGTTTTCCCCTGGTTTACTTGCACATGACCCTTCAGTCTGCAGCCTTTTATGGTGTTGAACAGCGTTTACCTGCAAACCGGCTTCAACAGGCATGCACATCCAATTTATGAACGATTGGCATTCATCAAATATACACCTGTTTTACGAACAAATCGAGGTTTCCCGCACGTTTCATGAATCCCACGTTCATGTTTTAGTACGCACATAAATACGACAAATTTATGTATAATTTACGCAAACATTTGTGAATGAGGCCCAATAACTTTTGTTAATGGGGTTTTGTGTATGGAGGAATATTTTGGACTAAATTAAATAAATAAACACATTCATGAATAATTAAATAAATTGTGTAATGTGATAATAAATAAATAATAATAAAATGTATGTGAGCATACATAATTAAATGTGGCACGAAATGTGTGTATTTATTTATTTATGTAATTATTTAATCATTTATTTATTTCAATCACGCTACGTGCCACGTAAATGAAATAAACCTTAAAATGATTTAGTCACATAATTAATTAGTCACTTTCACCCATCAAAACAAAAAAAAGCCTCTAGTGGCTGCAGTCTAGAACAATCAAGCGATGAGCGTTAGGATTCCCAAGGTAAGCAAAGACCAGTATCAGCTGCGGACCCTTGGCCTGCCGGAAGAAGTTATTGACGAGAGAGAGAGAAAAAAAAGATGCGTTATGCTGACCCATGTGCTGGTCAGACTTCTGGTTTGGGCGTTTATCTTTCAAAATAAAAGCAAGATTTTAAACGTGCAGAAATACTAACTAATTTGTATTTAATCTTCAAACCTAATAAGTGAGAACTCAGATTAATATTTGATGTCAATTTATTATTATTATTATTATTATTATTATTCTTTATTGTCCCATTTCACAATATATTTAATTATTTATAGATTTAGAGATAGTCAGAAATATTCCTCCATATTTGGGGGTGAGCAGACCACCAACCAGTGCAGTTTGCTCACATAAAGGACTAGCCCTCTAGCTACATCCATATAGATAGATCTGAACGTTGACTTCACAGCTATGCCCTTCTATGTGCAAATAGAAATCCCCCTGGTGTACACTCAGCCCGTGTATACCAACTGCATAATCTGTGAGGTAGCCCTTGCACGTATGACGAAAACACAGAGCTACCATAGAACTACTCAGTCTTTAATTTTCAGGCCTTTCCTTCTTTGAACAATGATAAACCTCCCCTTTTCTTTTTCCTGCTCAGCAGCTTTGAGCAAACAGACACACAAAATGCTGAAAACTGCTCTTAAAATACCTTCCGCATTAACTATTAAAATATTCAAAGCACGATTCCTTTTTCGTCGCAAGACATTTAAGACGTAATATTGGGGCAAGACAATGTTGTGGCACATTAAGCCCTTTTTCTCATGGACTACAAAGAGGCAGACATTTTTATCCTCGCGCTACGCCTTCACTAGCGCTTTTAACAATTCATTTTTCATGGGCCGCGGCGGCAAGCTACTCATGGCACATTTGTGTTTGCGAGATTTTTTTTTTCAGATTGGCTTGGCTTGTAATTAGGCTGGCTTTTCCCCTTGTCCTCTCTTTCTGTTATATCGGCATACACACGCTCACACAAATACAAGCCCCGGTGTATGCAGCAGACAGAGTCTTCAGTGAAAGGCATTCCTCGACTTGACGTCTCCTCTCCATTCGTGGTATGCCTTGTTCCTTTGGGAGAGCATTCTGCCCGGGGATGTTTAATACAACATGTTACCACCTCTTGCTTTCCCATTGCACCCCACCCTCCACCGACTCCTCCGACTCCTCCTCCTGTTCTACCCCTCACCTGGCCCCAACCCCTAGCCCTTTGGCCTCCCATGTCCCCTGGAAGGCCGATGAGACAGGATTAAATCACGCTGGAATATATATTTGCCATGGTCTCTAATGTGACTCAACACATCATCCATCTTGTGAGGACGAGTGCAGCACTGAGGGGCGGGGGATACCTGGTGTGATACCAGGTAGAGTTAGCTAAGGGTATCGCATACACCGGGTCGGGGAGTGATGTGGTTGAAGGAAATGCCTGACTGCAATCAGAAAATAACAGGTGATCCGATTAGAGTGTCATTAGAGCGATTCTTGCTGGATTACTCGTGAAGGGAAGAAACATTTTGATTTCGAGCTTGTGGACATAGACACAAACTTTAAATTGATTGATAACGTTTGTAAATAATGATGCCAAGACTGATCAAGTTAGTGTGCATTGAAATAACATGTTTCACTATTCGCTTTATTCATATGGTGGCTATACTCAGGGTGGGAAAACCTCCCCAGAAACCCGAGAAGTTTGTGTTAGCTAGCAGATACAGCTAGCATAAACAATTTGACAGTCAAAGAAGCCCCGCTAATATAAAGAATAGCATTTATAATACTGATGGATGCTGTTAATGCTGACAATTAATAATAAGAATTAGCTCCTGAGGAGTCTTGTCCAGCTTCAGGTGGTGCATCGACATCCACTCCGAGATGTCAGCCAGGCACGCAGCAATGCATATAACAATGGTAGGAGAAGTTATGAGAAGTCATGGGAGTGGATAACAGAACCAAGAGACGTTGTGTAGAGGGAAAAAAGAAGAGGACCCAGAACCGAACCTTGCGGAACCCCAGTAGTCAGCCTGCATGGTTTCGACACAGACCCTCTCCATGTCACCTGGTAGGAGCGACCTGTCAGGTAGGAAGCATGATCTCAAAATAAAGAGAAACTTCTTCCACAAAGACACAAGTATCGACTTGGCATTCTTGGATTTGATATTTGGTTATATTAGTTCTCTGTTTCTCTATCCTGTTTCACCTACAATCTATGGATTTTGGAAGTTAAGGTTTCTGTGTTTGTGTGTAATCCAGTTGATTATGAAGAAGAAGAAGAAGAAGAACACTTTATTAGTCCACATGATGACACACACACACAGTATGCAGGAAGTGGTGACCGCCAAACACACACACGCATGCAGGGAGGGTGGCTGCGGAAACTAGTCCTCTGCATTTAACCCATCCTTTACGCTGCCCCTCCAGGGGCAGCCAGGAGCAGTGGGCAGCCATCTCGTCGGCGCCCGGGGACCAACAGCTCCAGATCTTGGGTCCACGTCGTGGTCAGGGACAGGACAGGAGATAGCGATCTTCGTGCATGTTTTTCAATTGGGGATATTATGGAAGAGGATCCCATGTGAGCACGGGGAGAACATGCAAACTCCACACAGAAATTATGTTACTGATTATAATTTTAAAGGGGCAGAGGGGCACCTACCTTTAACTATGGCTAACCCACCTGGACAGTAGAGGCCACTGTACGCCTCGCACACACACAAATATTGGCATGCGTTCGCATACTTTGCCCCACAACACAGATACTTCACAACCACAAGACCACAGCACTCAAGCCACAACAATGATGGGAACTTACCCTCGACACTGCAAAATCTGTAAAGAAGACAAAATAAGAATGATTTTAGTCACCTTGCTTTATTTATTTTATTATTCTGAAACTAAATGTCCTCCTAGTCAATACATCTATACAGCGTGCCAGTGTTGGCAGCTAGGACCTTCCCTCTAGTCCCACCAGAATCCTGTCCAAATGGCAGCTAGCAAGACCAACGGCAGCCAGCAAGACCAACGTAGGCCAAACATTTTGCTACATTCAGTAGCCATATTACATATTGTAAAATTAGGACTTTGCATTCCCATTGGTCTTTGCCGTTGGTAGTCTGGGATCCATCAGACACCAGAATTCCACCGACCACAAAATATATGTATGGATCTCCAGTCTTTTGGTCTGCTCTATGGGTCAAGTTCAGGTTTTGTGGCTAATTGTATTCTACCAAAGCACCGCAAGACCACCAACAGCCTTCAGCCTGACAATGAAGCTCTCTTCATTTTGACAATGAAGCTCTCCCAAAACAAATCCTTAGCTCCTTATGAGTAGGTTGAAGGGACAGCTACTCAATGACCGCATGCAAACCCTGTCTGGGAAAAAGAAACCAAGTGAACGGTGTCTGCCCTGCTTGGAAGAATGTCCTAAACGCTTGTCACATCTGTAAAGATACATTATCAAAACATCTGTCTCCTCTGTTCCCTCCTTCCTTTGATTTCTTCTCCCTCTGTCTCTTCATGCCAGATCAAGATAAAAAAGAAGGCAGGGATGAAGGGATGGATGGGGTTAAAGGAGAACAAGTGGGGGAATATGGAGGAGGAAGTTCATGAAAAACAGAGAGAGAGAGAGAGAGAGAGAGAGAGAGAGAGAGATAGACAGACAGAGAGGCAGAGACAAAGAGAGACAGATAGACATAGACAGACATAGACAGACAGAGAGAGACAGAGAGACCTAGCCAGAGACATAGAGAGAGAGGAAACCACAGCCGTATCCTGCTGGAATCTGACACGTAACCATGGAAACGTCCTCCACAGACTCAGAGGGCGATGGAGGAATTGGGGGACCTCTATTCTTTATCTTTATTTCTTCATCTTAAGGCAGCTCAACAGTGTGTCTTCACCTCCTCTGATGATGCTGCAACACCACTCATCACGACGCCAGCCAAACAGACAAAAACTATGCCAAATATACAGTGCACTGGAAATTCAACACCAGTGTTCTTTTCTACAGCCTAGAGTGGGACCAGTAACCCCGTTGGTGTGCTAGGTTGGATGTATCAACCATTTACTGGTTCTCAACTGCCAGCTGGTATATTACTAGTATAGTCTTGAAAATCTACTTTCACTTAACCGTTTTCTTGCATACACACTGATGACACGTATTGATGTGAACACACGTGTAATGCAAAAAGTGCCAAAATTGGTATACATGTACACTTGAACGCCCTGAACATTGATTGACATTTAGTATGTGCCTGATTGTCATGGATGGTAAAATGACACTATTCTCTTAAAATTGCAATTGCATTGTATTTACTTATACAATATAATTGAATTTGCCATTACATGACGATCTGACAAGTTTATGATGTTTTCCTTATTAATATTGTATTCTTTGGCCATAAGTGTAGACATTTTCCCAGCCTATCATGGTCAGTTCAGCCGATATACAGGAAAACCTGTTTGCTGGCAGTGGCAGAAAGAAAAAATTGCCGATATCATTTTTGCGATGGCTCCGATCCTGAAAGTGTTCAGGGCATCAAACTGTACATGTTTACCAATTTTGGTGCTTTTACACAAATCTGAACTAATCGTCCATTTATGCTGGAACTTTGATTAAACTGAGTGGTTTTACCACCCCGTATCATTTGGAAGTGGACCTCTTATCTGCAGACACTGATGAAGGCTGACAACATTTTGTCCATCATAAAATAAATATTGCTTAAAACTGTTGAGTGCGACCCCATTCTTTTGATATTTGATACAGGGATAACACACCGACTGATCTGAGCACAGTGCCACCACCTACAAACAGTAGCTGGATGAAATCAGCCCGGGGCCACAATGCCTTTATGTTTTATTTATTATATTATTATATATTCCTTTATTAAAACTAACTGCAATGAAAGATGAAATATTTATGATCACATGTCCCACGTAGCTTGTACCAAAGACTAACCTTCACCCCCAGCCACGTAAGCCGGAGTGCCAGCCCTGCATGAACTACACAAAGCTACATCAAAACGGATCTGACCTGAGACGAAAAGGTCTTAACATTTGCGGTTTCCCCCCCCTTTGGCTTACATCACAGCGTTACTGGTTAACGGGTTACAGTATTCAACGGTTTCATGGGCCAAATGTCAAGCATGAAATAATTCACTGGTATAATAATAGTAACTGAAAATGAGAAGCAAAGACTCAAAGTCACTGTTGTCTTGATTCGTCCGTGATGGTAGTGGAAGTGTGTACTCGATTTAGCTTACTCAGCAAGTTTCAGCCACTTGCCATAATTAGTTGAATTTTGTTGAGTGGCTTGATTTTTTAAATTAATAGTTAAATAGTAATAATGGATATGGATATAATATTTGTTAATCAAGATTTACTTCAGGTAGAAAAAAAGGCAATATCATTAGTAAGAAACAATTAACAAGAATACTGGGAGCTAATGGGCTCTACCGTTGTCATGATGAAGAGCTATTATAGGGCTATTATAGACTTTAGTTGCAAGGATTTGTATTGGTCAAAACTTAGCTCAACACCACATCTTAGAGCCCTAGAGCCCTTAGTTTATACCAACAGATGTTTCTTTTTTTTTTAACCTCACCTTTGTTCTCGGCCTTGAGCTCCTCCTGCAGGAAGTCGTTCTGACGGTTGCCCAGAACGAAGGCCAGGAAGGAGAGGATGAGGGCGTCCAGGATACCGATGATGGCCAGGATGTAGGCCCAGCGCACCGAGCAGTTGCCCAGGGTATACTTCCCCGTCTCCTCACCGCACATGTCCCGGATCACCTCGGCATCCCAACCGTCCGGGAAGATCATGCAGCCCAGCACGAGACACACCGCTGCAGAGCAGAGGGGGAGGTATGGAGGAGTGGAAGTAGAGATGGAGAGTGAAGCAGGGGGTGGCAAGGAGATAGTGTAGTGAGATGGCATTGGGTTTGTGGGGTGGGATGTAGGAATTGGTTAAGGCACCATGATGCAATAAGGTTTAGAGGGATGGGTCAAGGTGGCAAAGGAGCACGGGAAAGAAATGAATACAGGAAGAGGGTTGTAGAACAAAAAAGATTGAACGTAAGGGCAGTGAGAAGAGGGTGGCAGGTGGTGGGAGAAAATGGGTTCGGGTGTAAAACACAGGGCAAGGCAGAGAGTTACATGAAGTTAACAAGATGAAAGCGGGGCGAGCGAGAGAGAGAGAGGAAAAGAGGGGAGGCAAGAGAGAGATTATTTTTCCATCTCACAGTGCCTTGTAAGTGCATTGCCGGTGTCTCTGTCGGCCTCACAATCTCTCTCTCTCTATCCCTCTTCTCTTTCTATTCTGACGCCCATTCTTAATGCAGAAGCAACTTTTTGAACCTTCAGACCTGAGGAAAAAAAGATAGAGAGGGCATGCCAGCAAGAAAGAGGAGGAAAGAAAGTGAAAGGAAACAGTAGTAAAGAAAACACCTAGCAGCTGGCAGGGTTAGCTCAGGCTAATGCTAGGAAAGCAAAGGCAGAAGATGACACCCAGTTGCAGTCAGATAGAGTTTGTGCATCTTTTATGGAATCAGATTTGGGTCAAAATACATCAAACAAAAGATTGACAATATCAAACAAAACATCTCAAATTGACAGCAAAATTAATTTCATTGCAAAGAAAAAGGGTGATCTCACAAGCAAAAAAAAAAAGTACTGAAAACAAATTATTTTTAAGCGAGTTCATGTTGATTGCCAATGACGGATTCACATCGCTATCCCTTGATTAGAATTTTGTCTCCATTGTTTACGTCAGCCACGACTTTGCCTTCGCTGCTGTTTTTTTCCCCGTTTACAATTCTGGCCCAGTCCTCTCATGTAGACGGGCTTTAGAGGGCTACACCTCCATTGGTCAATGTGTTGTAGAGTGACAGCTCAATCTTCCACAATGCTTACTTTACATCCTATTACAAACTGCTAAAAGCATGTGGCACCATCAAAAGAGAATGATTTAAAAAGCTGGGCTTATTTTGTTAACAAGATGTCTAGTGGCGGGAACGAACTTCATTCTTCCAGCCAGGGAATCGATTCAGGCCCGGTTCACTTGATTCACCTTTCTAACAGCATTGTCTTGAAGAAGAAGAAGCTGTAGCATGATGATTCCTCATATCAAAACAAATATAGATTATGGACCTGTCATGGTTCTTTCATGCGAAAGGGATATACAAATTAATTCATAAATACATATAACATTGACTCTCATCCTAAATGGTTATTAGTCCCACAATGGATATAATACATATAAATACATCTTATCTCTATGTCTTTTTATGAAAGAATAAATGTGTATGCTGTTTGGTTTTAGGTTTTCCTTTTGTTCTCCTCATACTGATCGTTGATAATATGTTACAGTCCAAGGTGACTGTGTGAATTACAGTATAATTCTTTTCATGATGTTTTATATTAAAATAGTGTCTTGTGAAAAGTACTTTCAGAAGACATTGCATTATATTATGGAATGAAATCCATGCCACATCTCGAAAGCTTGAAGCTAAATTTTGAAAGGTTTTTGAGGTTCCTTGGTCGTGAGAACATTTTGCAAACTTGAAATGCAAAAATCTGTCTTTGTAAGTCCAGTTTGAATACTCGAATGCTTGTAACTTAATGTTGGTATTCGTCTTATTAATGGTTACATGTAATGAAATCACAAAACTTTTACATGTAAAGCCACAGCACTCTTTTCACAAAGTTTCAGTGCTTCATTTTGAGAGCTATGAATCCTGGGATCTTCAGTGTTCACTCAGAGGAAGCTGTTTGTAAATTTCAGGTTTTGTCAGCCTGTACTTGATGTCCTAAACTAGCGGGACCTGGGGGCGGGGCCAGTTGCTGTTGGCCAATCACCCTGGCCACAAACTATTGTTATTGACTGTACTTCCTATCAATCAGTCAAAGGTACACCAACAAAGATGGCCACCACAACGTGAGAGTTTTTATTGTAATATAACTGTATTATAACCTTCCTTTATTTGGTAAAACAACGTTTTTATGTGATGTCAGAATTTGTTAGCAGCATAGTTAATATAATAGATGACATGTGGTAAGGTCCAAATATTTGTGCATTTTCGTTAACAGAAAGTCAGTTTTCGTCAGAAGAAAGAAATCATCACTTTACTTTTTTCAAGGTGAGCTGATGTTTTCAAGACCCTTTGATCTCACACACACACACACACACACACACACACACACACACCCCACCCCACACACACAAGGAAGAAGGTTTATTAATTATTGATAATGAAGAAAAGATGCCAGAATAAAAGAGTCCCAAGAGATGGGGAGAGAGAGGGTGAAAAGATGATTGGCTCAGGAAAAGAAAGGAAATGGAAGCCAAGAACACTGGGAGAGAAATTGGAGAAAGAACAGCAAAAACAAACAAACAAAAACAAACCCAAATCAGAGCCAAATCAGAAAGGAACACAAGATATGTAATTAAGGGGAACTGTGACAGCAGAAGTAAAGAAATTCATAGTTCACTGCACACACACACACACACACACACACACACACACACACACACAACACACACAACACACACACACACACACACACACACACACACACACAGACATGTACTCGGAGAGAATGGGGTAAGTTGAGCCGCCCCTTGTATCTAGGCAGCGATGCACAAAATGAGTTATGTGATCACAGATTTAGTAAGAGAAAAGGCCCACAATGCACAGGACGTGACTTTTGATGCGCGTCATTTGAAGCACCTCGTCTGACGTTTCTGCCCAACAACCTTAAGTGCACATATGTTTGAAGTATAATAAATAAATACATGTTTGTTTGCTACAGTAGCACAAAATGGAAAAAGACACAAACACTTTCTCTTTCTTGCTTGCTGTCTCTCTCTCTCTCAGTGATGAAAGCAATGGCTCTGTACACTGTCAGAGTGGGATACATGTGGTTTACCTCTTACAAATGATATTCTCATGTTGTCACATTTGGGCGCTACCGATTGCAATATGTACAATGGGAGAAGAGGGTCTGATTGTCTGGCATTTACACGCCAGTTCTACCTGTGTGGGTTGTGCTGTAGATGGTGTCTGTGTGGGGGGTGGCGTGGGAGTTGTTTGAGTTTTTTTAAAGGAATACACCATGGTTTTGGGAGAATAGCCCATTGGTCAACTTGCACGTTAAGTGATGACAACACAGACACCAAAATCATTCGTGTGTCCCCGGTAGATCATTGGTTCCAATGCTCCACGCTAACACATGCAATCCTTCAGATTTCGTGCTAAAGTCCCTCCCTAAAGTCAGTGTTCACACTGAGGATACCTTATGGGTGAACAAGGACATGGGCATGCTGTGGATGGTGCTATAGGAGCATCATCACCTAACCCAAACTGAGTCGGTACTTTTTAAATGACACCTGAAAATGACATATAACAGACTACCAGGGCAGACCCCCCGCAATTGTGAGTGCCGACGCATCCCTAGCGGACGACCTGAACTCATTTTATGCACGGTTTGAGGCTAGCAACAACAGCGCTAGCTCGCCGGCTAACAACAACACTGTTAGCATAGCCGAAGTGAGTTCTACCGCTGGGGATGAACACACACTCTCGGTGACCGAGCACAGTGTGAGGAGGGCTCTGACGAGGGTGAACACCAGGAAAGCTGCTGGTCCAGATGGCATATCTGGGCGAGTACTGAAGACCTGTGCTAATCAGCTAGCTCCAGTGTTCACCACTATATTCAATATCTCCCTGGCTGAGTCTGTGGTCCCCGCCTGCTTCAAGAGATCCACTATTGTCCCTGTGCCCAAGAATGCTTCTCCAGCATGCTTGAATGATTATCGACCGGTGGCCCTCACCTCGGTGGTCATGAAATGCTTCGAGAGGCTGATTAAGGACTACATCTGCGCCTTCCTCCCTTGCTCCATGGACCCGCTGCAGTTTGCTTATCGTCCAAACAGATCCACGGATGATGCTGTCTCCCAGGTACTGCACACCACACTCTCTCATCTGGACAGCCGGAAGGGGGGCTATGTGAGACTGCTGTTCATTGATTATAGTTCAGCTTTCAACACCATAGTCCCCACCCGACTGACTGGCAAGTTGATTGAGCTGGGACTGAACACCCCCCTATGTGCCTGGATCCTGGACTTCCTGACCGCCAGGCCCCAGGTGGTCAGGGTGGGTAGACACACCTCCAACCCCCTCACCCTGAACACAGGATCCCCCCAGGGTTGCGTCCTCAGCCCCCTACTGTACTCCCTGTACACACATGACTGTGTGGCCAGGTTCAGCTCCAACTCCATCATTAAGTTTGCGGATGACACAGTGGTGGTGGGCCTGATCTCCAACAATGACGAGAAGGCCTACCTGGAGGAAGTTGCTGATCTGTCACTCTGGTGCCAGGACAACAGCCTCCTCTTGAACGTCAGCAAAACTAAGGAGCTGATTGTGGACTTTAGGAGGACACAACAACAGAGGACGTACTCACCACTGGGGATTAATGGGACTACTGTGGAGAGGGTGAGCAGGTATAAATACCTGGGAGTCCACATCACCGAAGATCTGACATGGACAGCACACACTGACACTCTGGTGAGAAAGGCGAGGCAGCGCCTTTACCACCTCAGGCAGCTGAGGAAATTCAAAGTCTCCCGGAGGATCCTTCAGTCCTTCTACTCTGGAGCTGTAGAGAGCATCCTGACAGGAAGCATCACTGCCTGGTTTGGCAACAGCTCCGCTCAGGACAGGAAGGCTCTGCAGAGAGTAGTGCGTTCGGCTGAACGCACTATTGGAACTACACTCCCCACCCTGCAGGACTTGTACACCAGGAGGTGCAGAACCAGAGCCTGCAGGATCATGAAGGATCCTCACCACCCTAACAACAGACTGTTTCAGCTGCTGCGGTCAGGCAAGCGCCTCCGTAGTCACGCTGCCAAAACAGAGAGACTGAGACGGAGTTTCTTTCCTCAGGCCATCAGGACTGTGAACTCTGACCTCACCAGGGCCCCCACCAAGACACACACACACTGCCCCTCTTATGCACACTCACACACACACACACACTTAGGTAATGACTACACATAATTTATAGTATATTACATTCATACGATTTCCCTTACCATTTCCAAAGTGCTCTTACTGTATATATTGTGGTTTTTTTTTTATATAAGAGCTCTTACTGTAATTAGTGTAATTACTGTAATACTGTAAATATTGTGGTTTTTTTTTTTACTGTAACTACTGTGTACTGTTGCCCTTTTGCACATTCCCGTTGAGCATTGCCACTTTTCATTTCACTACACACCCCGTGTGTGTATGTGACAAATAAAGTTCTTGAAATCTTGAAATCTTGAAAATCTTGATCTCTTCTCAATCCAATATTTATTCCTGAATTGCTGAGCAGATCAAACTCAATCCATGACCAAGATAAATGTCAAGATGACAAAACAAAAAAAAATCTAAACACCTCAAACTCTCTTGAATAAATACTTTGTACACAGACCACGGATGCATGTTGCTGTTCTTCTACCGTGTTTTGATTCTGTCATCCAATTCAGTTGTTTCTCTTCATGTTTTATCACCCTAACACGTGTTTTTTTCGCTGTAAAAGTAGACAAAATGAAACTAAACTAAACGAAAAATCTAAATCTCTCTCTCTCTCTCTCTCTCTCTCTCTCGTACACATGCCAATCTCCCCCCGCCTTTGAAATCCGTCAGCAAAATGTCATCGTTAAACACTAGCTAAACGAAAGCAAAACCCTTGGCCCCTCCAAGTAATTTGCTGAACTTCAATTGAACTGATAGAAGGGGCGATCCTATATCAAACCACAAACAGCAGCAGCAACAGGATGGTTCCCTGATCCATGTCTTACCCATGATGCCTCAGGGCACCACTTCCTTTAGCTGCATTCCACGTTTGGCGAGTGCATTACACCCAGTAGTTCTCAATCTGGTCCTCTGTGATGGGGGGCGGGGTTGCAAAGCCAACCGCGGACAACAAGGGTTTCAAAAAGCTATTCTGTAAGCGAATAGCCACTAAATCTGCCTAAACAGACTCAGGGAAGGGAACACAAAGGCGAAAAGGGAGAACTGAAATAATTCCGAGGTGCCCCTACAAGGAATCTAAAGATGAACAGAAAACAACCCACAACGGGCGATAGTCTCTTGAGAAACTAACGGAAAACTACCCTAAACAGGCGACAAAATTCCCCGAAAGAAAAGAGACAGAAAGAGAGTAGAGCATAGAGCGACATTGTTTTTGAAATGTACGTGTGTGCCTTCATGGGTTTTCTCTGCTGTTATGTACAGTATGTGTATGGATATTTGACCATAAATTCAATGTTAAGGGTCCCCATAGGGCCTGAGCGGTCCCTTAGTGGCCCAGCTGAGGTCCAGGCAGGCCCTAACAGATGGGTCCCTAAATGCCTCATTTACTGGACCACTGCTACTGTTCCCAGACCAGATGAAACTCCGTTTAGGTACATACGTGTCAGCTAATACGAGTCCAGTGCATGGTAGGAAATCCCTCACGCTCTCTTAATATGGGCCAGAGGGGTTTGGAGGTATAGATATACATCCGTTTTACTCCAAAGTGGATGGATCTGCAGTATAATATGCACTGAAGGCCTCTGGACTGAAACGCTGCACGGCCCTTAGCACTTTTTAGACTATGGGCTCTATTTTTGGGCGCACAGATGGCGGGGCGCCCTGCACCATTGATTCACAAAAACAAATTCAATTGACCTATATGTTGCATAAGAAACCTGTTACCCTCATGTGGGCATAGCATTACCACATACAGTAGATAAAAAGATGATTCAGAGAGAAAGGAAAAGAGAATGACAGAGAAATACATGGAAGAAGACAAATTGATCATGTATTGATGATATATATCAGATACAGTGTATCTGAGGGTGGAGTTTTCCTTTAATGTCAATCTGCTTTAAATGTACAGTACAGTTTTGGAAAATGTACACTTTGTAAACTGCTTTGAGTATTAATTCTGATTGTCATAAAGTGTGACCTTGGAATTATAATGCTCCATCTGGCATTTTGATCACAAAAACATATTTCAGACAGTTTGATCATATAATATAGCTCTGATTGATGACTTTTGAAAATAGTTATTTTACGTAGTTAAAAATATAACTTAGCTAAATGTGGTAAATGGGATGTGAGAACTTTAGCCGCTTCATATCTCAGAACTACTCTGCATGCTAATGGTTGCGATTCATTTCAAGCTAAAAAAAAAAAAAAAGGAGAGAAAGGAGAAGGGATGATGCAAAAAAAAAGGCAAAATATAAATAGAGAAGAGAAAAAAGATGCAGATGTGTGCAGGCATATTCCAAGCACTGCAATCTGGTTCAGATTTCCGATGGGAAATGTAGCACTTTTCTATAAAACAGAAATTGTGTTTTCTCTTTTACCGTCAGACACATCCCATTTGTCTGACATTCCCATTTTTAAATGTGGTGTGAAGAGTTTTTTTTGCCTGGCTGAACAAGACTCACCTGTAATAATTCACTGAGCCTCACTGGTTGCAACAGCTAACTGGCTCCCCCCTCTCTCTCTCTGAATTCCTCTCCCTCAGCATCAGTGTGTGTGTGTGTGTGGCCTGGGGTTGGAGATCAGTATGGAGTTGATCCCATTTTGAGGCGCATCACTTTGAAGTTGTTTTCCTCCCTGTCCTCATACTGTGTGGGGGTTTCTGTCTCTGGGTTTAATTTGTAACAATGTAACAATACATGCGTCACATGCCTTACATACAGAAGTTTAAAGGTGCTGTGTATATGATTTTAACATCAATAAATCATCAGCACATTGGTATAATATCCATAAACAAGCAACACCATCGCTGGCAGCCTCTACCAGCCTCTATGCGGCATTTTACATTGTGTGCCAGTGGGTCAGATTTGGAGGGAAATCTGCTGGATCTCTTTACAGCACAAAACAGGAAGAGGGCGCTGTTCTTCCAGCACTAATGATACAGTAATAATAATCTTTATTGATGTAGCACTTTTCAAAACTCAGTTACAAAGCACTTTACAAAGTATTAAAAGCACATACACTTAACAGCAAAATCAATAAAAACAAGTAAGAAATATAAAAGCAAGACAAGAGTCATAAAAGGGAGATAACAAAGAATAAGGAAAGGTCATCACATAAAAGCAAGTCTATAAAAATGAGTTCCCCAGGCAGGTCAATCAAGTCAAGGAGTTCTGATGGAAAAGGCTCCATCGCCTCTTAATATTTGTCTCCGTCACCCTTCAGATATCTACACAATAGAGTGGTGCAGGGATGACGTATTTTTGTAGGCCAACCCGGAAGTTAGCATCGCCCTGGTTCCCTCGACAAAAAGCCAATGGGATTTTTCCATTGGATTTTGGATTATTGCAGAAAATAAGCTCTGTGGCAAACAAAAGTTTATGATACTTACACGTTTTGTTCAGCAAGATAATCTTCACACATGAACACCACTTTTATGATTTTTGAAGTGTAAATGCAACTGCCAGAAGTAAAAAGCTAACGTTAGGCTATAAACTAACTACACCACGGTCGCATGACTTCAACGTCACCACCACTAAAAATACTAAAAATACTATAAACTATAAACCACAACTAGAGGCTGTAAAGGCGGACTAGTGAGTAGAGGAGTTACCGTGTTCGGCGTGATGGCGTTTAATGTCCCCAACAACCTCTGTAGTCTCATTTAGCCACTTGTTAGCAACCGCCTTTTTAAGACACGTAAAAGCTTCAAAATTCACGAGTGGGGTATTTACTGACGTATTTTATGTCGTAGAACAAAACGTGAAAACCTCTTAAGCTTGTGTTAACCACAGACCTTATTTCAGGCATCTAACCAAAAACCCATTCAAAAAACCCATAGACTTTGAGACGAGGGAACCGGAAGTGCGAAAATGCTAACTCATTTCCTGGTTTTAGGACTCATTCTTGCAGCACTCTATACACATATAAAAGCAAGTCTTTACAGGAAGTAAAACCACAGCACTGTGCCAGCACTGTATGGGGAAAAGATGGAGGATAAAGGTGACTCCATCGAGGCCAGGACTTCCAGAACTTTCCTGATTTCAATTCATCGACCAATATTATCAGTTAGATAAAAACAAAATCCCTTTATTGGGAGAACTCTAATCTCATTGTGTGGTTTGAGCTGCTGTGCTTTTGAAATGAAATAAAGCTTTAGCTGCCGTTTATTTGATTCAGCGACGATTACTAAACAATAAAAGCGGTGCCGATATCTTAATAGAATCTGCAGATGGTGGTGATAAAGCTGGGAGACATGCTCGTGAATGAAAATAAAATGGCTTGGGACTACAGTTGCTGATAGGTTTCCTGATACGTTCCTGTGCAGATTTTTAACAACACCGATGCAAAATACCGATTGATTTCGCAACCTTTTTAACATTCATTGTTCCGAGGCCGTCGGTGCCACTCGCTGCACGGCGTGTTAATTTACGTGAATGAAAAGGACAAGTGTGACTGTAAATTGGAGGGGAATTCAACGGCTTCTATTGTGGGCTGCTGGAAGCTGTAAAAGAAGTGAAGTGTGGCCCTGCCAGCTATTTCCCACAGATGGAGCTGCGTCGTTGGCGACTGTTGTAGGAGGTATCGTACGCCGAGCAACGCGGCTGAAAGATTTCTCAGGGTTGAGGAAATGTTCAGCGCTATGTCTTTCCAGACAAGCCCTTTGAGAGAGAAGAACAAAAGAACAAAAAACAAACAAACAAACAAGTGAACAAGTTTTTCAGCAGCAAGGTGAGGTAAATGCCATGAGTTATTAACGCCCTCCCCACCCCGTCCTTTCTATGACTGGTCCTCCAGAAGAAGAAAAAAAAAAAAAAATCCAATTGACTCACTTCACTGCTGCCAGAAAGTGAACAAGTGAAACAAACAAACACAATTCAATTAAGTTGTGCCATTAGTGTTGGGCTAGTCATTAGAGAGGCCGTGAGCCTAATGGAGAAACAAAGGGAAATGAGAAACTTGCAGCGAAACCCAATGCTTTGGGGGGGGAGCTGGACTAATCATATCACTCAAACAGGAAATTAATTGTTAGAAGAAAAAGCACTGAGAAAAAACTGCCCTGATGAATAACAAGAGCATTCTCTGATGGGCATCCCCTCCGTCTTCCTGGCGTGTGATTTGTACAGTGCCACGCTCTCGAAATATATCGAGTTGAGGTATTGATTTTCTTTTTTTCCATTCCCAGCGTTCAAAAGAACTGCGTTTCCCAGGTGCCCTTGAGGCTCAGCATTCCAGAGGTGTTAATTAACGCTTGGTTGGACAGAGTGTGAGGAGGAGGAGCGGATGACTCAACTGATTATCGTGTTAGCCCAAGGCTAAACGCCACAGGAGACAACAGGCACATTCCCATACCCTCTCAAACACAAACACATGCAACATGCAAAGAATTACAATTAAATGAAAATATATTTCTTTAAACTCCCCTTGGGACTCGATTCCACCTGATTTTCACCTTCATTTTAGTTTAGTTAAATAAAAAGGTATGAAAAAAACAATATGAAAAAACATTAATAATAGTTTCAGAAAAGCATACATTTTTCCCTTAAAAGATGCATGTCCTTATACAACTTCCATCAGTTTGATTTATTTCAGCCTATAAGAAGGAGGGTAAACACGGATTTCTCCAGTATATCCCTGGATCTCTATCTGTATATTTCACAGTGTATATCTGTACAAGCACAGTGAGCAACCCAGAAGACGTTGCATTATTTTATTATTTTATTTGTTACTGTCCGATTATGAGGGTGATGCCATTTGGTGATGTCAGTTCGACATATGGACAACAGTTGGCCAGATGGAGGCAATATGGAGAGAGCAATTCAGCAGAGATTGACTGTGTGTGTGTGTGTCGGCGTGTGTCAAAAGAAATAGGTGAGTTGGGTGTGTGTGTTCATTTGCACGCATGTTTGGCTTCTCAATTAGAGCGACAGTGACACATGCAAGATTGGTTGATGCAGCCATAAATAAACCATTATATATCTATATAAATAGATATATATGGAGAAAGAGAAAGGGGAAAATGAAAAGAGAGAAAGTGCGAGGAGACGGGGAGTAAAGGAGAGGGAGAGAATGAGTGAAGGATAATGGAAAAAAGCAGAGAGAGGAGGAGGAGGAGGAGGCAGAAACAGGGAGGAGGAGGAGGAGATGGATGAAGGGATGGAGGGAGAGTGATGGAAAACCAGGCCGACAGAACTAGAGAAGGTTAGACAGTGAAAGAGAGCGATGAGAATGGAGGGTTTTGGATGGGGGGGAGGGGGGGGGGGGTTGTCATGGCAACCGGCTAGACCGGTTCTGCCTCCCAGCTTTCAGTCCCAGCTCATATGATGAAGTGAAAGAGAGAAACAGAGAGGGACGCACATGCACACGCACACGCACACGCACACGCACACACGCACACACAGAGCTCCGGTATGCACTACAAGCCAAATAGGATGATCAGTGTTTTTTTCTCCATGGAAATGAGTCACATGAATGGGAGGGAATACACAACAGCAGCATACATGCTGGCAGCCAAAACACAGCAAACACCCAGGACAAACACAGGAACACACACACACACACGCACATGCACACACACACACACACACACACACACACACACACACACACACACACACACACACACATCAAACCTCTCTTCGGGCATTCAAAAAGTTCTTGTTACTGAGAATTTCTCTTTTGGACACGTGTTTTAGTTTTTCACATGTGAATAAAGCCAACACGTGAAAATGTCAAATTCACATGTGATTTTGTGACACAGACTTAATTTTCACACGTGTAAACATTTTTTCACATGTGAAAAACGGAAATGTCGAATTCACATGTGACTTTGACACACATTATATTTTCACATGTGGAAATTTTTCACATGTGAAATGGAAGATTTCAGTGTCTATAGTACAAAAGAGAAGCTTCCGTTTAGGAGCAAGGCAACACACAATACTCTGACATATTATCTTAACAGGAAAGCGTCTATTGTCATTGAAGGGAAACACCCACGTTAAATAAAACATCCAGCGCCCGAGGCCTCTCTCTCGTGTGTGCACGTCTAACAAGCCAGGAAATCGATAGCTATACATTAGACGCTCACTGACAATTTGTCGCTGCACCCTCCACGTAATTACCCCCCGCCCCCCTCCACCCGTGTGTGTCGGGTTGCTGGGAAATGCCTCTCCTCCCCTGCTAAGTACCCAGGGAACGGCATCCTCCGCTCTATCGACGACTGTAATTGAATTAAAAATCCATAAGCGGTCACGATGATTTACAGGGAGGCGGAATGAAACAACAGGATCACTCTCGCTCTCGAAGCAAGCACAGGAATTGGGTTTATGACCCGATGCAGATAATAGCACCGGGTCATATATATATGTGTATGTGTGTATACGTGTATATATGAGTATTTTGGGTTGACGTCTAAAAAATTCTTCCTTAGTCAGATAGGCTCTGCACTTCAATCAATCAATATCAATCAAACTTTATTTATAAAGCACATTTCGTATATTAAGATACAATGCAATGTGCTTTCACATCAAAATTAAATAAAAAAAACCAACAAAAAAACCCCCATTAAAATAAGTCCACAGATTCAAAGTGGAGAAAGGTAAAAGATTAAAATAAAAAAATAAATGTAAAATTACCTTTTAATTACCCTTCCATGGTCAACTCCAGAAGCCAAAACCCAGCTCACTTAAACAGCAACAAATCATTGCTAAGTAGGCCAAGTCCTGAAGTTTGTGGCCGAAAGCAGAATAACAATGGCAAGAGAAGAGAGAAAGTGAGGGAGAGATCCTGAAAGATTGGTATTCTCTACGTCCTCTGAATGTGGGCTAATTAGACACAAATAACTACAGTCCCCTGCAGGCGTGGCAGTTTCTCTCCCTCTCTGTCTTTCTTTCGCTCATTACTCGCTCGCTAATACATGGATTAGAGTGAGAGCAACAAAGAAAAGTGTTAAAGTGTGTGTGTTGCTGCGAGCGCGGGCCTCTTTATTGCCATCTCCCAGGGGAGATGCGTTTCGTTAGTAGCGTGTTTTCCGTCACAAGCGCCGTCAGAGGGAAAGGATATTCCCAGTGCTAACTCAGTGTTTCCTCAGGAAAAACAAGGAAAACGTCGCTCGTAGCAGGGGAACGAGGGAGGGAGGAAATTTTGGCTCGTATTGTGACGCTCTAGATAAACAGGTTTTGGCAGAAGATCTCCCATGTTGGCACGAAACATTCCATGGTGATAAATGTCTGATTTCTTCTCTAAGTAGAATGTAATTACCTTGGAATATTGCGTGGTGACAGTGGACAGCTTTGCCAATACCCATAGCAATAAAAATTGTAATTTACTGTATGAACCCAAATGAAAGTAATCCATTACACACGAGCATCCTAATGAATGTAAAGAGAGCATACATCATTTCAGCATATACAATACTGTGCAAAAGGTTTTCTCTTTTCTACTGACATACTAATGCAGAAAACAGTGGAAAGAGCTGAGGACTGAGGTGAGCTGAAAGGAAAGCGTCTATCTCACTCTCTTTCTCTTGCTTCCCTTCTAACCATTTCTCCTCGTGTGATAGTTTAGGCGTTGGCGTGGTCTTTGGGTTTCTGGTGTGGAGAAAGCTCTTCCCCTCTGCTGTTCCTGACCGGGCAAGCGTCTGTCCGGCCAGCCTGCCAGTCTGCTGGCACAGGGCGGAGCTCTGTCGCGGGGGCCCCGGCGCGGACCTGCGCCACAGGGCTGATTAAAACTATCATCTGCACCTGGCATTAGGCCCAGCTCCAGTCCCATTAGGCTGCTTCCTCTTTCACACATACATACACACTCACAAACTCACACATAACCATGTACACATACACATTCAGTATATACATATTAGGGTTCAACCTATATGGACTTTTGAAGGCCAATACTGTTATTATATTATATTCAATATCTTTAAATGTCCATGTAAAAAAAAAAGAAAAAAAAATACCCTCAGAATTTTATTCTTGCCAGGATGGAAACGCCTTTGAAACAGACTTAGGGGGCTCAACACACACAGGTGTATGCAAGCATGCCGAATGAAACTACTCCCCCACACTGACACCCGGCTGATGCAACAAATAGTGTCAAACTCTATTTCTTGTCTCCTCATTTGTGTCCTCTCCTTATTTCTCGTCCCCTCCACCCTGGGAGGTGTGACGGAGTTAAGGAGTGAGGGAGCCTTATTGGGCTGATCTGCCAGAGATAATGGGGTTTGCATGGCGTGGAGAATAATTGGTCGAGGCTTAACCTCTGGGCAGAGAGCCGAGGATTATGGGTAGGTAGGCTGCTGCGATGTGAAACCCCGGGCAGTGCTTCCCTCTGATAGGAGATTAGCTCTGCATTAGCAGGGTCCCGGCAGGCAGCACACACACACACACACACACACACACACACACACACACACACACACACACACACACACACACACACACACCATCCATATCCTAAATCCTTTCCTTTTTCTGCTGGCTTTCTTTACTTATGTAATTACCTTTTTATCGTTCTGCCTTCCTTGCTCTTGATCTTTTCCTTTCATGCCTTATAGCATCGCTCACCTTCCCTGGCCACACTCCCTCTGCCTCCTCTTCCAAGTCATCAAATCTCAGTTCACAGCAGAGGTCCACGAGAAGCTCCCTGAAGAACAGCTAATGAGAGGAGAGAAGTCAGGTTTCCCCCCTTAATTCGCCTAAATCTGGGTTGTACAGCTTAGAGGAAGAGCCTCTACAGCGGAAGTCGACTCGTGGTGTTTCATTTCATCTCTGTAGTCGTGTCATATGGCGCAGCAGGTGACAAAGATGGGACCTCTACTTATGCAAAGATATCAGGATCTGGATTAGTTCAAAACAGCTTCCATGTTGGTTTAAAAGAAAAAGCCACCTACACTTTAACACTCTTAAAATACACTCATTGGTGATGTAACCTGCATTCCTGGGTCCATTTGGTTGTTTGGTGTATTTTTCTTACTGATATTTCCAGTGCAGCTACAATGGAGTTTGCTAGCAGAACATTTCTCATCTATCTAAAACATCAACAAGAAACATCAGGTTTTGGTGTCAGTCCATCAGAACCAAAGAACAAAGAGCTTCTTTCTAGACTTTCTTGACATTTTGCACAACAATCATATGGGGAAATCTAACATAGAAGGACCACCAACACCAATTTCTCCACTGACAGTAGCCACACTCACATTACCTCAATGAAAGTTATTTGTAAGCAGTGTTGGGCCCATTAATCAAAAGTAACATTATACTCATTGCTCATTCATTCATTACTTTTGTTATTCCTCCCCAGGAGCAACAAATTGCTACTTCTTCTGAAAATCCAACAAAACAGTGTTGATGTCCGATGTTCTTGTCCTCCTTTAAAAAAAAAGTAGTGGGAACACTTCCACCCAGAGAAAGTCAACTTTTCTACCATTTGTCATCTCAGCTAGTTCAATATGAGAGGATGACTCATTCTGATGAAAACGAATCGGGGGGGATGGGGTTGACCTGACTTGCATGTCTTTGGACTGTGGGAGGAAACCGGCGCACCCAGAAGAAGAAGAAACCCACGAGAACATGGTGAGTACATGAACTAAACTCCGCACAGAAAGGACCAGGGATGGGAATTGAACCCAGGACCCAGGCTGTGATGTGACAGTGCACTGGGCCTCCCTGGTGGCTGCAGATTCTTCCAGTATGAGTACAGATGAGTGCAGGGAGCAGGTGAGGCCATGAATTTGTTGTGTTCATTCGTACACAGCACACTTTGCTGCCTCTCTGCTGCAGCCCTCCTCCTCTTTTGTATCTCTGGCAGTCGACGGAGGCAAGTTTATTGCGCTGTTTCCATGTATCAATAGAGAGCTTTCTCTCCCACAGAACGCAGACACAAAGGCAGCATAGCCGCCACCACCGAGGCCGCCACCCCAGAATGGTGACTCTGAAAGGCGGTCGACAATACAGAGAGGAAAAGGGCCCGCATTCTTTGCCGGGCGGCCTTTGAGAGTCGTTAATATCATTGTAGGGCAGATACAGGCAGGGGCTCTGCTAGGGATCCTGGCCCTCTGGCAAGATGTGATGCCGGGCCTCCCACCCAAATGTGTTTAACTTATATAGCGGTTTGACCTATAGCCAGTTCATAAAAGCTTACATTTGCTGTTCTTCACATCCGGTGTCAGGTAGGATTTTCCAGGGAAAAATCCTCTGGCGCACAGGAAGCGATGTGTTTTGGGTTTCCAGCTGTGGCAACAGTGGTTTGGTTGGAATAAATAGAAGAACTGGGCAGTTAGCTATCCCTGATCCAGGACCCTTTGGGAATCCTTTGTCATATCTGTTGTTGTCTCTCCCGAAGGATCCTGTGCTGCTGCATTGACATTTCTCCCTCCCTTCACTTATCCAAACAGGTGTCTGTAATCCTTCATTTGTCTACTTTCACTGTGGGGAAGCACAGCGCAAAAATCTCACAGATTACGACTTTAAATTTCATTACTCGTCAGCTAAACGAGGCAGATGTGAAGGGCAGGTGATCAGGAAGTGTCATACCCAAGGATGTAGTGGAGGGTAAACCCCACAAACTCAGTTTATCCACCTCTTTATTTGCAGATGGGAGTTTACCCACATTTTTAGGGTGACAACAAATAGTGATGAGATAAATTCATATTATACTCAGTAGTAACTAGTATCAAAATGAGTCTTTTACATGGAGAAAGTATAAGTTAATGGTTTATTAAAATATAATTATAATAATATAATAATAAAAATATAACTATTTCTATTGGTGGTGGTGATGCCTTATGATGATTACTGTCTGGAGGTAATAGTTTAGCTTTTTATTGACCACTACATCACTGGTCATACCCATTCATCCCCTGCTATGGACAACTGACTGTTTGCAGCATTCTGAAGACACAGTGATCTCCATATAACACGAGGGTGAGTCGGAGGAGAGTTAGCGCCGGCTGTGGCTGCAGTGCCAGCTCACTTTCCAGCTCTAGACCCCTCTGGGCTTCGTGCTGCTCTGTTTGAAGCGGAGGCGTTTGCTGAGTTTGCCCAAAAATGCTCAGGGAGTTTGGGGCAACTCAAACACTAAAAAAAAACCCCAGCAAAGCTCCCAAAGGTCCTCCTGACTGAAGAGAGAAATGACTCGAGCAATTTTGTCTGACGTGCCTATCCGCTCTGTTTACCCTGTATCATTGCACTACATATCTCATTCATGTTAAGTGATTATTTTAAACAGGCTTAATGATAAGGTGGGAATGGTGTACTTTCCAAATGTAAAAGTAATGCTTAAGGAGTTTCTTAAAGATCAACAGAGATCTGTACTTTTACCCTTCAACATCAAGACATGGGACAACATATGCAGCATCATAACATCTCCAGTCCTTGCATGGTATAAGATAACAAATTTCTACATTCTTTCTGAAGTAATGCCTGTGTAATGTTAACACTGCCAAAGCTCCTCTCCTCTCCCTCGGGGACGCTGCTTTGCACGGTACACTGCCTTTGAGAAATGGTTTCAGTTTGGCAAGAGCAGGGTTTAGACCGGGGCCATCCAATATATAGTTTGCTGTGGCTGCTACAAAAAGGTTCAATGCAGCTTCTTGCAATTAGTCACTTCTGATGACCTGCCAGACTTGAAGTTCTTAAATTGTCATTCCACAAATACCAGAAGAAACTGCTGTTTCTTCCATCTGAGCACTTTTTGGCACCTTTGAAGCCGACGGTCAATATTTCAGAAAGCTTGTCTGCACTGCACTATTTTGCACTGACACAGCAAACCACCAATGGGGCCTATCTTTTATAGATCACTGAACTTACAGCTGAGATCGTGCCAGCATTTAAAATAGTCACAAAAATGACATGATTTGCTTGCCAGTTAAGGAAAAAATGAGTGGGTTGACAGGATATAAAGCATTTACGGTTTAATCTCAACAACATGAAGGGAACCTCTTTGGAACAGTTTAGCCTGTCGTACTTCAGATAACGTTTCCCTTGAGTGAGTGAAAGCTACATCATGGTGCCCTTACACCGGGATAGGGCAAAGAACGAAGAAAAAAAGATTAATTCCAGCAGGGGTGTGTTGTTTTGCTTCCCTAAACTTTCGCACTGCAAGTGTATTCTTGGTTTAGCACCTCTGAAGCTGCTGCTGACACTCTACATGTCATTTGGAAACACCAACAGACTTGGGGAAGCTGGGAGAATGGGAACTGTGAGAAAACGGGCTTGTGAGGGATGAAGTGAGAGAAATGGAGGGGGGAAAAAGAGTTGGGGAATGACAGAGGGATGTAACAGGGGAAATACAGACATGTTTGGGGAGTGGGGAATAGAAAGTCCACTGCAACCCAACAACAAAAGGAATCCCCTCCATGTTATGTCAACTTCTTACAGATGATGTCACTCTTAACCTTTGCGGCAGTTAAGGGAGAAACCTCACTATAGCTAATAGGTATGAATGATTGGGTAGGTGCTTAGTGATGGAAATGCCATGGCTCTTCCCTCCTGCATCCAGGATAGACTCTTGAATGCAATTCAGAGACTACAGCATTCAGCGCTGCGTGACTTGCCATTCGGGAGTGAATTGAAATTACATTTTGCTGCAGCGTTATTGCCAGTTACATCCTCTATCATTCAGCCACACACCATTGAAACCTACTGTTCTGTACGCAACGAGGCATTAGACAACTGATTCAACAAGAAAATAAATAAATAAATAAGAGTGAGGGGATCCTTATGGCCTACTTTGTCTGATAGATTATATCATTCCATGGCGAGTGCAGCGATTACAATTTAAAGGTGCTGTGTGTACCATTATAACATCAATCAATTATTACCCCATTCATTTTGACACGTTAGTATAATTACTGTAAAAAACAAGACCATCACCGATTGGCAGCCACTACCGGCCTCTACACTGCATTTTACATTGTGTGCCTCCAGGTCGGATTTGGCAGGAAATCTGCTGTATTGCTTTACGGCACAAAGTGAGATTGCTTTGCAACACAAAACAAGAACCATTGGCAACAAGTGGCAACATCGTCTTTGTGAGAGGCACAAAATGCTACATGTAGCATCTTTAACTATAACTTTGCCAAACTGGGAACAAGCCAGCCAAGTTCAAGGCAAGGCATAAGAGTGGAGACCTTGACTGGCTTGTTCCCAGCCAAGGTCTTCACTGTTAAGCCTCAAGAGAGATGAAGTTCTAGGCAAGGCATGAGAGTGGAGACCTTGACTGGGAAGGTTAGGCTGAGGCATTGCATATGGATTATTTGCAAAGCCTCAAGGAAAATGAAGCTCAAGGCAAGGCATAAGAACAAGCTAGCCAAGGTCTCCACTCTTATGCTGTGCCTTGAACTTCACATTCCTTGAGGCTTTGCAAATATTCCATATGCAATGCCTCAGCTTGGCCTCAGCTTGGCCTTGGCTCTTTCAAAGGGAGGCACTGACTCACTTTTTACTGACAAGGTGGGCACCGTCGAAACCCATCGAGAAACTCCTCGGCCAGGCAGATCTCCTTCATAGTGCTGCCTAATGGGCCGAGAAAAGACCTAATGACAAGACATACTGTAGAACACTAGCACCCCGATGTCTCTACGGACAGGTGGGGAATGACAGAGGGATGTAACAGGGGAAATACAGACAGGTTTGGGGAGGGGGCAACATCGTCTTTGTGAGAGGCACAAAATACTACATGTAGCATCTTTAACTACAACTTTGCCAAACTGGGAACAAGCCAGCCAAGTTCAAGGCAAGGCATAAGAGTGGAGACCTTGACTGGCTTGTTCCCAGCCAAGGTCTTCACTGTTAAGCCTCAAGAGAGATGAAGTTCAAGGCAAAGCATGAGAGTGGAGACCTTGGCTGGGAAGGCCAGACTGAGGCATTGCATATGGAATATTTGCAAAGCCTCAAGGGAGATGAAGTTCAAGGCAAGGCATAAGAACAAGCTAGCCAAGGTCTCCACTCTTATGCTGTGCCTTGAACTTCACATCCCTTGAGGCTTTGCAAATATTCCATATGCAATGCCTCAGCTTGGCCTCAGCTTGGCCTTGGGCACCGTTGAAACCCATCGAGAAACTCCCCGGCCAGGCAGATGTCCTTCATAGTGCTGCCTAATGGGCCGAGAAAAGACCTAATGACAAGACATACTGTAGCACGCTAGCACCCCGATGTCTCTACAGACCTGAGTTGGCCAGAGGCACAGGGAGAGGTGAGAACAGAATTAGTATGAGAGGATCACCTTGAATGTCGTTGGCATAATGGGGGGGGGGGATAATTCATATTGCCCCTGTTTTATAATTTGGTGGGCATAACAAAGAAAGAATGTTCCCTGTTGCTTGATACAGCTTTAAGTTTATGTTTCCTACAAACAGTTGAAGCTAGGATGGCACTTTGAATGCTTTGTTAGAACACTTTCATTACTTTGTGCACACATCTTGACACTAAAGGGTGGGAACAAAATCTTGAATACCAATTGAAATGGTGAATCCCCAGGGAAGCTAATTGTTGCGAGTGTTAGTGTTCCTGAAAATATAAAATGTGAAAAGGAAGAGTTCTTTTCTGAAAGGCTATCTCTATCTTTTCGTTCCAATATCTGTGGCTTTTAGTGTTTCACTGTCCTCCTCCATCCAGGACAGAGAGAGCCTTGGTGGAGCCATCAATACCATCAATGGAGCCATCAATGGAGGGCAAATAATTGGTGGAATAACCTTGCAAATAATGCTGTATGTATGTGTGAGACAGAGAATGTGTGCATGCATGTACATCAACACCATAATCCCCTATCAGTTGCAGCAACAGATAAAGGAAAATCTCCAAATCATGAGACTCAGCTCCCACCTACATGAACAATTGCTGTCTTTTTTTAAACACATTTGAGGCCAATTTCATCTCCACCATGTCTAGTTAATTAGCAGTTTGTGTGATTAGGAACCCGCAAGGGGATTCTTTGATGTGGACTGAGTTTGCGTGAGACATTTGTAGGCTACACCTGAACTGATACAATCTGTTCGCTCAATGACGGGGGAATACCAGCTCTGGGAAGGAACTACCACACACACACACACACACACACACACACACACACACACACACACACACACACACACACACAAGTGGCTGATATCCCATGTTTCTGTCACAACAGCTTATGCATATAGCATAGCTACAACTGTGGAAAGGAAGGTTAGTGGCTCAGAGCAAATGGAGCTTCTGTCACAATTTGTCATTGAGGCAAAAAGACAAAACTGAGCATCTTCATCAGTTGTATCGATTTAGGGAAATCCATTCCATTCTATCGCACCTGAAGCAGATCAAAATTGAGTCCGCTCTCAATTTTATTGCACCCAAAACCACTAAACATTTTGGGTGCAACAACTTACTGCACCTCCTAATAAATGTACATACAATACAACTTTCATACTGTGTGATGTTGCATGAATGAATGAATGAATGAATGAATGAATGAATGCAATGAGTGGAGAAGTATTGGAATGCATGTGTGGATCATGCATAATGTAGACTAATCTGGTCGGCAGATATGGCACCAAAATAGAAACCGTGGTATTTGATGCAACGCCGCTGAAGGCAGTTCATTATCATAATTCCATACAATTACACTGTGACACAGTGGTTGTTTCAACCAATGGGTCAAATGACAGTGATAGAAGAATAGGAACTGTAATGGTAGCATGATATATAGGACTGTTTTTGGCAAAGCAAGCATATAATGAATAAAGCATAAATAAATATGAGAATTAAGAAGATAAATAAGAACTATACAGTATACACTAGATCTACTATACTAATCTTAATAAACTGTACTATATACACTAGAGCAATTATAAGAACTGAAAAATATAAGAACATACAATACAATACCATATGGCCTCCATGGATTGTGGCAGATTGAAAGTGTCAACAAGTGTCCTTGTTGGTGGCATCTAGAGCATTTCCTGTTCAGTTATTGATGAGGGTTGCCTAAGGATACTTACAGGTGCGTCCCCCCTGGTCCACATTATCCCCATTGAGGAACTACAGGACCGCTTTGACTCCACAGATTGGAATGTTTTTAGCAGCCCGGACGAACGCACTGACACTGTATAGCATCAACACACAAGCCCTGGTTCACAGCAGAGCTCAGAGAGCTTGCCGAATGCTTACAAAAACAATTTTCTCTTGACCACTTGTTCTCCATCATAATAATAAAAACAATCAGATTTCAACTCACTTAGGCTAAGATATGGGAAGCACCCATGCATCACCATGACGCCCATGATGGGAGATGAGGAGAGAGGGAGGGTGCACCAGTGTTGGAACAGACCCCAGTGTTCGTGCACAGAATGAGTGATGGGCTCCCATCATCTTGTGGATCAGGGGCGCTGCTGAAACCCCCCACCCCCTACACACACCACCACCACACTACCCCGACAAAATGTAACACTATAAGGGGAGGGGGGATCTGATGTATCTACCTCAGTACACTATCACCTCCTGAAGGGTCCCCCCTGAAAGTATCCCCCCACCCCTCCAAAAGCATCGGAGGAGGGACCCGCACCCGCCAACCACCCCAAAAAGTATCCTTACCGCATAGCAGCTGCATCCAGGCGCACGTCTTGTAGACCGTGGCGGTGTTGCAGAAGAAGAAGAGGGCGAAGCAGGCGATGCAGCTGATGATCAGCACCATGGACAGCAGCACGAAGAAGGAGGCCGCCTTGAACGCTCCGGACGGGATGGAGCCGAAGTCGGAGAAGCTGCCCTGACAGGTAAGCTCCCGGTTGGAGTTCCCGTTGCCTACGCAGTAGTGGAACAAGCCGAAGTAGCCAGCGTGGGGGGTGTTGACGCTGTCACCGATCCAGTAAGGCTGGATGAACACCACAACGCTGATGATGGCCAAGCAGATGGTGAAGATGGCCCACAGGACCCCGATGGCCCTCGAGTTGCGCATGTAGTTGTCATGGTAGATTTTGGAGGCTTCTTGCGAAGGCAGCATTTTCCTCCCACCCCCCACCCCCCCTCCTCACACAGAAGTGTTGATATGGAGTCCCCCCCTCCTCTCGATTCTCCCCCCTACCCCCCCTATCAGTGGGTAGAAAATATGAAGGTAAATTTTAGAAAAAGCGCTCCTAAAACAAATGCGCAAAGGTCCACTGACTGGTCCCCCACTCCTCCTGAAGATCAATCAACTAGAAGATCCAGATTTTGCTCTTTTATGGTTAATCTCACATCCCAAAAATGACCCCCGCCCCCCTTCTAAAAAAATCAATCAATTAATTCAGTAGCGAATTAATTATCGGTGATTCAAACGAGACGGGAAAATCCTCTCCCTCCTCCTCCTCCTCCGCTCCTCTCAACGCGTGAAGACAGAGCGGAGCCCGCCGAGCTCACAGAGCCAGGAACAACGGCGAGGGGTGGACGAGACGAGGCGCATTGTGGTCCTTTTAGCGCTCTTCCCCGCCGTCTCACGGGGTTAATAATATAAACAGTACCGGGGCTCCCAGTGCGAGACGAGCTGCTTCAAAGGAGAGACGAGCTGCTCGCCCCGTCGAGCTTCCCGCGCTGAATCCTCCGCAAAAGAGCGGGTACCTATTGGAAACGAACGGGGACATTTCTACACCAAACGCCTGACATGTTGGAGTCATGAGTTAGACTAGACCGCAAAATTGAAAAAACGACGGATAAACATGTGTATCAGTCCTCTGTCATCGCGCGTACCGAGAGACCCATGTCTGTGGTTTTGGATGCTGGTCTTGTGGTTCTCTCTCTCTTTCTCTCTCTCTCTCTCTCTCTCTCTGCCTCTCTCCCCACTAGCCGTGCGTCCTGTCTTTCCGTGCGCGCACACGGGACGTCGACGGGGTTGTAGACGACGGCGCGCACACGGTTTTTGGATATTGCAGGAATTTGAAAGACCCCCACCCCCGGACCTGTCAATGGCAATTCACCGATTAGTGAACCGATGCCACTGACAATCCTTTAGACATGGTGGTCCTCAAAATGGGGACCCACCCAAGGGTGCTTGAGCGGCTTCCAGTGGAATAGTTTCATTTGCCGATACTTTAATTTACTAGAAACATAAATGTTATCAAATGGAGGTCCATGTGTGGGGATCTGAGACGTGAAGCTGTCTGAGAAATATATATATTATATATATAAATTAAATTATTAATTATAAATTATTATATTATAAATATAAATTATAAACCATATCTAACAACCAAATTCTTTCAGGGTATATGAGACATGTTTGGGGGTGTATGACATGAAAACGTTTGGGAACCCTTGATTTAGATCAATCCTCACACATTTTGTTTGACTTTCTCTAAAGGTTTATGGGAGGGAGATTACCTTAGATGATGAATTGGTCTTTTTTTGGCTGCCATAATACTGCCATATACACAGAATGGCAGGCTCTACTGTTTGGCTTGGTGCTTTCCAGGCATATTACCTTGAAGGACTACACATCATAGACACTGTAATTTAATGTAAGAAAGCATTCAAGTCTGGTGATGCTTTTTTCTATGAATATTTTGTTTAGTTTTTGTTTATATAGAGCAGTGGTGTCCAATCATGTGCTACGGAAAGCCGAGAGTATGTAGGTTTTCACTCCAACCAAAGACTACAGCAGGTGATTTCACTGATTAGTCCCTCCTCTCTGGTTGAAGGTGTGATAATCAGTGAAATCACCTGCTGTAGTGAAAACCTGCATACTCTCGGCCCTCCATGGCACATGATTGGACACCACTGATATAGAGAGAGAGAGCGTGGAGAGGCTATGGGTTAACATGTTCTGCACTGTAAAAAAACATGAAAATAAAATATTAACAAAAGAGTGCGGTGAACAAAATGGATTCATCAATCTAAAACACCACAATTATGTGTTTACACACAAAAATGCGGAAGGCTTTTTCGGTGGAGTTGATACGTGACCGAACATGAAATGGTGCGGAAGGTGCATGTTTGCCTTCACAGCTATATATTAAGTATTCACAAGTTGCATGGCTGAATGACTTATTTTGATACTGACTGCGGGCTTAATGTTCACAATCTCGTATAAAAGAATGTCACCACAAGATTACATCCTCCATTACAATAAAGCCCTCTTCTGAGACTAAAAGGATGTTACATCCCAACTGTCATTTGATTTCAGACATAATCTACACTGTAAAACTTTTCACTGTGAAATTACAGTAAATTACTGGCAGCAGTTTCAAAATGCACAGTATCTCTACTGTGAAGATAAATACAATTTGCTGCAATCAAAACATATATACTGTAATGATTTTTCACTTACAAAATTACAATTACAGCAAATTACTGTATCAGAGAAATACATCAACTTGCTGTAATCAAAATATACACTTAATTGCTGTAATAATTTACCCAGAAATAGACATTTAGGAACATATAATGCAAGCATCTATAGCAACCAAGTGAAAAATAACAATTTAGAAGAATAAACATGACAACAGGACATATTCATATTATTCTTATTTATTAGAATAGTACCAGAAAAAAACATCCTAATCAAACGTTCAACATCAACAAAAATTAAACCCGTTTCAATAATAATAGTGTTGTGAATGAGTTGTTTGTGTATGACTGAGTGAGTGTGTGAGTGATAGAGGGTTTGTGCGTGTGTATTTGAGTGAGTGACAAAATTTGAACAGTATATTAGTAAGGTCATATTATACACATGAAACTGTACTGTGCACATGGCCCATACCTTTGTATATGACCTGGTACATAATTCTGGACATGCCATGTATGCTACTTCCTCTGTAAATGCGAACGATTCACATTTGCACGTCCTGACACATTTTGGGTATACATGTATATTTTATGAGGCGATAGCTAACAATGCACATCTGCACACTCTACACCTGCATATGTCATTGCCATCTGTAAATATTATATTGTGAATACCTTGCAATGCATATTTGCACTTCTAGTGACATTTCTGTACTGTACATATGTTCTCCCATCTGTACATGTGAAGATGTTAATGGCTTGCACAACTACTTCAACCTGTAAATTTGCCATAGAAGACGTTGTATCTTCATTTACATGTTGTAGTATTTGCAGCATGTTTGGCTATTGGAATTATTTTTTTTTTTTTAATTTTAAGTACAGTCTATTTGTTTTATTCCTATTCTGTGCTGCAGCTGTGCTGCAGCCAAAAGCTGCCTAGTGTAGCTTTAAAGTTTGTCATTGTCATTTACATTACATATACTGTACTCCCCTTTGACTTCCCCTTACAGTTAAACCCATGTTGCGTTACCTCTGTGACGCATCACATTCAAACCCTGCTCTCTCATATGGGAAACCGTTTAGGCTGTCCACCAATCAAAGGGCCTGGAAGAAATTTAGGCTCACAAGGTCTTAGGTTTGATTGCTCCATTACATCATTCCATTTCTGATTCCATTTGTTGATGGCCTCAGCAATAGAAATAGAAGGTCTATGTTAGGGTTAGGCCGATATATTGGTTGAGATTGGCCTTTTATTAAATAACGGATAACGGATATGATGAACGATCCGCCTTGACCACAGCTGGATAAAAAGTCTGTAAAACCTGCAATGAAATGTTATTATCTTTGTATATTTTATTTATCCATTTGATTGTTTAATGATGTGTTTGTAAATTAATTCTTAATTTAAAGGTCTAGGAGTTTCCCTATCATTGAAGAGGTGCAGTGGGTCACCCTGCCTTAAAGAATTAAGGTTAAAGAAGTGTAATTTAAAATTATTCATTAATTCTACCCTGCAAACCATTACTCACAGAAGTTTAAAAGAGACATTGGTATTTTGTATTTTGTAAGGAGAACATTGAAACAGTATAACATTTATTATGGCACTGCCCATTTTTACTCTCACTTTTCACTTTAGTGAGAAAATGTGATGTTTGGGTTTACTGAACAGGGTAAGAAAGAAGATAAGCAATGTTTCTTAATCAACTTACTTTTAAGAGGGACAACATTACATATTCACAAATGCAAATTCACAAATAAAAGTACATTTTCTTGCTCTATCTCAGAAAGTAAAGTAAAAGTTGTCTAAAACTGTAAAATTATGTTCACTTTACAAGGTATTTATCTAATCTATCTCTGTATCTATCTCTCCCCTAGATTATATTTTGTTCTACCTACATGTACAAAAAGTTGGCTGTCATTAGTTCATAGTTATGAACCAGTACATGCCAGGGGTATGATACAAAGTCAAGTATACACTTAGACAAAGAATTTATATGTATTACAGTGGTTCACAGTTGTAACAGCTTTACTACACTTCGAGAAGGAAATTCCTTGAATAAAAATAAATAAATAAACACATATAGAAACGTGTTTCCAAAATCTGTAAATATAATCCCAATATCAAAACAAATCATCCAAACAGGCTACTATAGCTGTCTGCTGATTGACAGCCAAACGTCATTTGAGGAAGTGGGGGAGGTGTCTGTCACGTGGTACAGTCAGCTTCCTGTTTACCGCCTGTTGTACCTTCAGACAGCAGTACACAGATTGCAACACCCCTCTCCGGGAATGGGATTTTGATCCAGAACGACAGATACAGTGTAGAGATCCTGCAGCTACAGGATTTATCACTGTGTAACGTCAGTCTACTTGTTGGTATCGTCGTGATAACTAAGGAGATATGAAGATGTGACATTGAGGAAACGTGAACAGGCCGGGGAAGATCCTGGAGGTTTCCTGAATCCAGAGGACTGGAGTTCAGTTAGCGCTAAGAGTTTGGGTTCACGCCTCCTCTTGTCAGTAAACAAGACAGTAGTGATGTGGGAGAGGACTAAAAAGGTTTGAAAACTGTCTCCAGTAAGTGTGCGGCGAATGTAAGTTTATTTTAAGTTTATCGCCAGCGAAAACGTTACGGCTCTGAAGCTGAGCAAGCTAGCCAGTAAGCTAGTCGTGCTAGCTCCAGTAGCAGGAGCCGTTGTTGTGGTGAGGTTGGCTAGCTGTGCAGGCTGGCTAACGGCTTGTGTTTGGAGGGTGTAGCAGCTCGCCGGTGCCCTGAATTCGGGAAGACTCCCCGGCTCCGGCCCCCTCAAGCGGGCAGTCAGGAAGAAGTTGGCCGGGAAGGGATGGCCTGGTCGGTCCTCCCGTTTCCAAGGACACGGCGCTGCGGTGTTTGAAGGAGGGCGAGTCCGGATAGAGCCCACCACCGCGGGTCGAGGCGCTATGATGGCCGCCTCCCCCTCCGCGGCCGGCGACTTCACGGCCTCCGGGCTGTCGGTCAGAAAGAGCGAGGAAATAGCGGATTTGATAGATTTGTTTTCCAAGACGCAGTACAGAGCAAAAGAAGTCACTCCTCGGGTAAGTTTGGGGTTCATCAATCCGTGTGCTTTATTTGACAACTAACTGTACCTGCCGTTCTCTCTTAACATGTAGGGCATTTAATTCCAAGCTCCATTCATTCATTTTTGTGTCCTTGCTTATTGGCAAAGCTACATGCCAGGTAGGGGCTGACTTATGACCTTTCACTAATCATTAAGGGTCACTCTTCAATTCGGTATACATCTGATCCACCAAGCAGCACTTTATTGCCATAAAATGTTAACTTCTAGCTTTAGTTCACACTACTCGCTACTGCTCACTACGGTGTATTTTGGTGAATGAAGACTGGGAATAACAGGCGAAGCTATTCTGAAATGTAAAAGCTTGGTTTATTGCTGCATGTCGAGTTGAAGAATGTGTCTTAAAAAGATCTCAAATTATGTTCTACCTTTGCCAATAAGCACGGCAACATTAAATTGTCAGATTTTTGAATGGAGTTTAGTGTCATTTTCTCTCTATATACCATAGAACTGGCACCCAGAAAATAACAACAATCTGCAACTTGTTACTAGCCTGTATGTCACACAGGATGCCTCGCATGCCGATAATCCTTACAATACTCTAGTGCTAGTAGCTCAGCCAGTAGTTTGAATGGGGCAGGGCTGTCAATTCACTAAACCCTAAGCTATAGTCAGTCCCTGTATGTCATTTTGCCAACAAAACTTCCAAACCTGCTTATATATATATATATATATATATATATATTGAGTACATTTTCAAAGTGGAGCATTGATGACTGACAAGATCATTTGGTTAATTTGGTCACTGTGCGATTATTAGAAGTAGGTCACCAAACTATCACAGCTTTAGTCCGGAGTGCTCCCCTGATGTGATATCTAGTTTTAAATTTCAAAGGATTTGTGCTTGATCTACAAGAAACTATAAGAAAAACTACAATCTAATTTGAGTTCACTTAGCCCACACCTTGCCAAAACCCATTGACATCCATGAAACGTGGACAGACATTCAAGACTTCAAACACTGAACAGAAACCACTGACAAAAGACTGATAGCTTTTTCAGTTTCACTTCCAATGTCTTTCAACCACATACTTAAAATTAGCCTCCCAGGTGAAAACCTAGGTTCTCTTTAAACCACTAAGAGCAACTTTGTTTGTCTTTCCTCAGGTGGAAGCAATAGAGAAGCGCTGTTTAGAGCTGTTTGGCAGAGACTACAAGTACAGTGTCATCCACAACACCAACGGAGAAGTGTGCGGCCATTACCCCCGACAGATAGTCTACCTGGAGTACGAATGCAAAGAGACCCAGAGAGACAGGTACCGTCCCTCCTCAGCCAACCCCCAGATTCTAATACAAAGTCCAGACCACTCGGTTACCAATTGCTCCCTTGTTTGTTTGCGTCACTCCTCTAATCATGTCCACCTTCATTGTGGTGCAGGGAGCAAAGGTTACACGTCTAATGATTCTGATCCCATCAAGGCAGCAAGAGGGGTAAAATGACTGCTCCGTCACATGTCGCCACATTAGAAGTGGAAATAGGAAGTGATGCTTCAGGAAATTCCAATAGAGGAGGTACTTATGACTTGTGAGCCAAGATGCCGCTCACAACAAAGCCTTATTAAAAAAAAAAAATCATTTTCTGGGTAAACATCTTGTGTGCACAGAGTTCTCTCCCTCTCGGCATCATGCTTTCACTTCATTGTCTGTCCTGCAGTCGCCCCCGATGCAAACTAACAACTTGGGGAAATAACACTTCAATTATTGTGTTGTTAAGTGTTTTATTGTATTTTCTATATAAAGAGATAAATTTAGTTTGAATGATTACATAATTGTGTGTGTGTGTGTGTGTGTGTGTGTGTGTGTGTGTGCGTGTGCGTGTGTAGGTTTGAGAGCACGGTGCAGATCACTAAGCTCCAGGACTTGGTGAACAGGAGTAAGCTGGCTCGCTGCAGAGGGAGGTTCGTCTGTCCCGTCATCCTCTACAATGGCAAGGTACTGCTGCTGTTCGGCCCAGTGACCGGCTTTTTATATGACTATCTTTTCAACTTCATTTTTACTCAAGGAGCTGCAACTTTTAAGAGAGACACACTTCCTTAAAATGGTGTAAATCCCATGAATGGGAATTCTTCTTACTGTACTGTGTGTGTATCGCCGCCTTTTGATGTGAACAGTACAACAACGTCAGCTAATCAGTATCCTTCTCCTCCATTTCAGCACATTTGTCGGTCGTCCACGCTGGCTGGCTGGGGGGAGCTGTATGGACGCACTGGCTACAACTACATCTTCTCAGGTACTTACACACACACACACACAGAAATTTGAAGTTAAACTTTGCAGGGGAAGTTGTACCAGACTTTTTCCATGGGTGGTTTCAGTTCCGCGTGTGCTTGTGAGTAGTTGCAGCAGTTCTCAGACAGCTGTCAAACCTTTCCTTTTTGAACTTGATAAAAAATGCTGATTCTATTTGTATCTGACCCAAATGACCCGCTCGGTCTCATTCATTTTGCTCTGCCTTCCTGTCAGTCACGTACTAGTCAGCTGGAATGAACCAGGCTAGCCCCGGTTTAGCTGTTGGGTCAAAATAAATCAGGGGTAGATTGTTAAAATGTGTTAAATTATATTCTTTAAATGTTTTCAGTGCCATTAAAGCTGCACTAGGCACCTTTGCACCAGGCACTGAGCGCTCGCTGCTGTTTAGGAGACACTTTTGGATTCGCCCTTAAGTTACCTTCCTGTCGGGTGAATCTCCAGCATCTCGATTAGTGCAGACGGGACGCTCTTCTCTGTTGCAGCCCCACTTTGTGATTTAGGCTGATAAGACGGATGGATTTTTACATCTAAATCTCTGCAAACTGCAGCTTTAAACCAAATATTTTAAGTCTTGTATTGAAATATTCAGTTTAAAATGGTTGCAGTTTATTGGCGTGCTATTTTTCAGGTGTGAAAGCAGTGCAGATCTACTACTGAATATTACTATGTTCTAATTGGTCCACAGTTGGTTTGATTTTCACATTCATTTCAGTTGTGAAACTGGTCTTGTATGTCATTTGACCCGGCACTGAAAAGGTCTTTACAATTAAAACCAATCCCGAGAGGCTGTTATTTGAAACTGGAATCATTGGAAGTTCTTTTTCTGTGTATTTGAGGTCACCGGTGTCGATTTGTGGAGTTTTTTTTCCCCCTTACCCTGCAGTCAGTCAGGGTATCCTTACATTCATTGTTTACCCTCGCCTCCTTTCCAGGGGGTACTGATGATACGTGGACGGAGTCAGAGGAGGTTCCAGAGGACGACAGTGCGGTCAGGTAATCTAATCCCTCTAACTAGTTTAGTGGACAATGAACGCGAAGTGCTACTTTCTCCACGGGCCAAATTGGTATGTGACACAAATTGCTGCAAGTGATGCATGATGTCAATGAAAGTTATTTGTAAACAGTGTTCAGTAAAAATGAAAAGAATAATATAGTGTTCTACCCTTTCCCTTTCTGTGTGAAACCATGCCTCTTCTTTTCCCCCTCTTCCTCCTCCTCTTCCTCCTCTCTGCAGGAACGGGGACTCCCAGCTCTTCGACAAGGTTCGAGGCCACGACATTAAGCTACTGCGCTACCTCTCGGTTCGCTACATCTGTGACCTGATGGTGGAGAACAAGAAGGTTAAGTTTGGCCTAAAGTAAGGAGCAGCGCCGGGACGCGTGCATTAGTCGGGTCACTGTGTCCACCGGTCTTTTGCTTTAGTAGTAAGGAGCCTTACGTAAGGAGCCTGACTGTGTGTTCGGCCCGAGACCTTTTGCATATGTTGCTGTTTATCAGGTTTGGAGGAAGATTGTATGTCACAGTGTGTTTGTTACTGTGTCGAGGCTGGGGATGAGTGGCCGTGTTCATGTTTGTGGGTGTGTAAGTACTGCCAGCAATGATGCATTTGTCCCTCCATTAGTGGATGTCTGTGGAGTTCTTGTGTACTAATGCTGCTGCTGAATGCTCACACTGCATATCTGCATCTCCTCAACTCTTTCTCTCTCTCTCTCTCTCTCTCTGTCTCTCTCCAGTGTAACATCCTCTGAGAAGGTGGACAAGGCCCAACGCTATGCAGACTTCACCCTGCTCTCTGTGCCTTACCCAGGTAAACCACATCACAAATCCATGACCAATACAAGCTGACGATTGGCCCAAACCACTCTACAAATCCAACACATTTAAGTAACTAGTCATACCTCCACCAACATAAGTTTGAATGTCCACCTATCCAGCTGCCCTTGCTCTACAAATTTGCCTCGAAGACCACCAGTGTACACCATATTTGATTTTCTTTGATGGGAGTACCAAAAACAAAAGCAGACAACGCAAATGTTGACCTTTTTCATATTTGTGTAATGTGTTACTGATTGGTCCAAAGGGTGACTGCATCATTCCCGGGGGATGACCTATTTACGGTTGCCTTGTTGAAACATGGCAAACCGCACAGAAGCTCCGGTCTCATATTTTCAAATTTGTGAAGTAGTATGTATTTCCTTTTGTTGTTCAGTACTTTTTTTGAGGAAGCTGTTTGGTTGAAAAGCGCCTCATCAATAAACTTGACTTACATGGAAACAGGATGTAAAAACTTTTAAGGAACAGTTCACCAAAAATAAAACATCATTATCTGTTCACCTCCATGCAAGTCAAACCTCCATTAACGTTTGTACACCCACCAAGCACACGGCGAGTTAGTGACCGTGTTTCAGTATTTGAGTTTAAAGGGCCTGTGTTTACCCCGTCATGCAGCGTTATTTTACATAGAACAAACTAACTTCTTCGTGTACTTCCTGTGTTTGCTGACAGGTTTGAACAGAAGGTTCATTGTGTGTGTGTGTGTGTGTGTGTGTGTGTGTGTGTGTTCGTTCAGGGTGTGAGTTCTTTAAGGACTACAAAGACAGAGACTACACGGCGGAGGGCCTGGTGTTCAACTGGAATCAGGTACCGAGTGTGTTGACGTGGTGTCAGCTGAGTCGGTGTCAGCCGGCTGGTCTGCTGCTAACCAGGTGTCTCCGTGTCTCCTCTGACAGGACTATGTGGACGCTCCCTTGACAATCCCTGTGTGCTTTACCCACAACTTGAACATTGACTGGACTGAATACCAGGTTACCTATTCTATTCTATTCTATTCTATTCTATTCTCTTCTTGTCTATTTTATTGTTTGTTGTTTTGGTTCTCTTTAGCTCTATTCTACCCTACTCTGTTCTACTCTACTCAATTAAATTCTACTTTATTCTACTCTACTACTATATGTCTCTACTCTATTCTATTCTACTCTATTGTTCGCTACTCTATCCCACTCGGTCTCTACTCTAATCTATTCTACTCTATTGTTCGCTACTCTATCCCACTCGGTCTCTACTCTATTCTATTCTACTCTATTGTTCGCTACTCTATCCCACTCTGTCTCTATTCTACTCTGCTGTTCTACTATAGTCTATTCTGGTCTGTTTTATTCTGCTCTGTTCTCAGGTTACCTATTCTGTTCTTGTCTATTTTGTTGTGCTTTGTTTTGTTCTGTTCTGTTTGACTCTATTCTATCCTGCTCTGTTCTACTCTACTCAATTCAATGCTACTCTATTCCACTCTGTTTGTCTCTACTCTATTCTACTCTGCTGTTCTACTCTAGTCTATTCTGGTCTGTTTTACTCTGCTCTGTCCTACTAAGTTACTCTATTCTACCTCTACTATGTTCTACTCTAGTCTATCCTGGTCTGTTTTACTCTGCTCTGTCCTACTAAGTTACTCTATTCTAACTCTACTATGTTCTACTCTAGTCTATTCTGGTCTGTTTTACTCTGCTCTGTCCTACTAAGTTACTCTATTCTAACTCTACTCTGTTCTACTCTAGTCTATTCTGGTCTGTTTTACTCTACTCTGTTCATCATACCCACCATGTGAGTCAGGTTTGCCCCTCAGTATTTGTGGTGTGTCGGTGCCATCTGTTGGTCTCAACTGAAAGTGCACCAGTCATGATTCATAACCAGTCACACATCACAAGCACCGCCGCGTGATTTGGACCTCACTGTGGTTTCATGTCTGTTGTGATTCTGTGGCTGCTGATAAAGTATCCCCTCCTCATTGATGAGTATTGTGTCTCTGTTTGTGTGTGTGTGTCGGTCAGTCGTGGGACCTGGTGGAGCAGACCCAGAACTACCTGAAGCTGCTGCTCCACATCATCAACAGCGATGGTAGGTGGTGGTGGTGGTGATGATGATGATGATGATGATGATGATGATGATGATGATGATGATGATGATGATGATGATGATGATGTGCAGACCGGACAGAACCGGACCGGGTGGATTCACGGTGCACTGGGCCGATGTACTCAGCGGAAAGCTCAGTTTTGGGTTCAGGCCTCTGTGTGTGTGTGTGTGTGTGTGTGTGTGTGTGTGTGTGTGTGTGTGTGTGTGTGTGTGTGTGTGTGTGTGTGTGTGTGTGTGTGTGTGTGTGTGTGTGTGTGTGTGTGTGTGTGGGTGCTGTTCACTCTCCACGCCCTCGTAATGCAGACTCCCCAGGGCAACTGCTGCTCTAATAACCCCAGGAGAGTTTACACATTCCAAAAGAAGTGGCTAACTGTCATTTTAAATATTTACCTCCGGAGCATAGAAATGAGAACGTAAATGTGGCATATATCCTGTTAATGTAGGATGAAGATTTGAATAAAATATGCCTCTTGGTGTACACTTGGTGTACCCTGAGTGCATGTATTTTTAGTACCGTAGCCGTCAGGTCATATCTTTTAAAGTGCAATTAACTGTTATGTGAAGCTGTAATAATTCAATATTGGTTAATGGTTGTTGTGGTAAGAGCTTACTTGAAGCATCGCTCATATTGCATCATGACACTATAAGCACATTCTGACTGCCTTATAATAATTATAAATGAAACATGGATATCGGCTAGGGATTTAGTGGCGGTTAACCCACCTGTAACTCACTTTAGGCTTCTTCATCTTACGAGGCTCATAGTTTACCCACCTTTTTTATTTAATGCTACATCGCTGCTTAATACACAACAACAATCGGTTGAATTGTGTCTTGTGTGTCCGCACAGTTATGAACAGTCCTACCATACTCCTCATATAGTATTATGCATGTAATGATGCATTATGATGGACTTAACTTTCCTAGACGACTACTCAAAAAAGAGGTAGCACGTCCAAAAATCTGGCAAAAAATGCTCTAAAGGTCTTTTTTTTCAGATGAGAGCGGCCTCTTGGTGCACTGCATATCAGGCTGGGACCGAACGCCTCTATTTGTATCCCTCCTCAGGCTCTCCCTGTGGGCAGTAAGTCTCCTTCTTCCTCTCTTCTTGTTTACCCCCTCCCCAGCGTCTCTCCACATGTCACCCAGTCACCCGGCTGCTCATTTAGCCCCTCCAACATTCATAAGTGGCTTCGGCGATCCCGTGTTAAATCCATCTCCCTCTGCCACAGCACCCCCCCCTTGCTCATTTGTACCCCTCCACATAAATCCAATTTACTATTCCAAACACGCACCTTAATTAGCCGGCTCTATTTTCACCGCCTTCATTAAAAATAGACTCCTCATGTTATAAATATGCATGTCTCTTTTTTTTCTTTTTCTTTCTTGATTAAGGGCTGGTCCATACTGGAAAGTTTTCCGTATGATTTAAAACCCCCAGATTCCACATAGGGGGTACTTTTCAAAAGGAATGCAACATGAGAGTAAGCTGCATGACGTCTCCCCCCCCGGGCGACTAGACCCGTGGTGTTTTATTTAACGCGCCATGTTTAAGTTGTTCTTGTTATGTATTTTTCACAGGACGGCGCAGTGCACGCCAGCCTGGAGCCGGCCGAGATCCTGTATCTGACCATCGCCTACGACTGGTTCCTCTTCGGGTAAAAAAAAATAAAAATAAATAATGATAATTTCATAGCGCGGTAGCGAGCCATTGCTCAAAGTGTCTTAGCCAGTGTAAATACTTTAGAGGTGTGGTTGCGATGTTCCGCACCATCTGGTCGAGACGGACCACGTTAATTCTGGGATGCATCATTGAGAAGCGGCTAGTTAATGGAGTACTGGGAGCAGTGGGAAATGGAGGCCAGGGCAGAACGAGTACAAGTAGCTCTCTTTTGGTTTCGCTCTTGACCACTCCTCTCCCTCCTCTCTCTCTCTCTCTCTCTGTCTCGCTCCCTTCCCACCCTTGGGATTTTTCCTTCATAATTACCAGCATGTATCCCTCCGGTTTGAACTCATCAGAGGCAGCGTAGTAAAGAGACCCTCCACTGCCAGCTAGCCCGTGTAATTATCCATCAGCAGTCCTGCCCAAGCCCTCGAGACACCGGCCAAGGCAGGAGGAGGGGATGTGTGTGATGTGTGAGAGAGAGAGAGAGAAATTGATGGAGTAGGAGAGGGAGAGAGGGAGCGCTGAAAAGTAATTAAAACAAGGCTACAGGCTTTGCCTCATCAGTCTGGACTGAATCGTATTTGGAGGTTATTCTATGCGATGTATTGATTTCGGCACTCTTTTATGGTGGTGAACTTATGGTAAAATACTGTTGGCATCATCCACCTATAGTGACAGTAGTAGTGACAGTCTTGAGGGTATTATAGATTTTGTACCACTTCACCTTTTTCAATCTAGTCTTTATACATAAAAAAAAAACCAAGAGAAAAGCAAGAGAGATCAGTGACCATTTCTCTGGCCATCACACCGGTTGGTAACACTGTAGTACTCATAATGACCCTGATTGAGATGCCTTGATTAACACCCTTAATTGGGCTTTCCTCTGAGTTAAAATAAGATTGTGTAGTTATGGGACCACTATCTAACATGATTCATTTCTCTGCGTCCGTTTCCAGTCACATGCTGCCAGATCGACTCTCCAAAGGGGAGGAGGTGAGTGCATCTCCAACAGAACAGTCCTCCATGTAACGACACCACAGTAAGCGTACTTACAAAAGATTACAATTGTGATAAGTTTCATTCAAAATTTAAAAAAACAAGTGCAGCTTGCAAAACAAACAATCCTAATAAAGTATGTAATTAAGAAGTTTCAGTGTCGTAACCTGCTCTAGAACCAAAATGGGGACGGGCGAGGCGACAAACCGACAATTACACCCAAATGCACCATGACCACAAAAGCTGAGCCTCTGGTCTTGGGGAATAACGGGCTTTTCCATCTTCTTTCAGGCGGTAGCAGTGTGAAGGTTTTGGCAAGTTTGAGTGTTGAGTCTCTGTAGGTTCCTTTTTGTCAGTTCCTTCGGTTAAAGCAGTGGTTCTCAATCCAGTCCTCAATGACCCCCTGTCCTGGAGGTTTTAGCGCCAGCTCTAATCAGGCACACCTGAACCAATTAGAGTATTGGAGTACACCACTTTGGTCAACTTTGTTGTTTTTAAATGTGCTTTATAAATAAACCTGACTTGACTTGACTTTATAAATAAACCTGAGTATCATGAAAACCTGAAGGCTCTAATTGGTTCAGGTGTGCCTGAGTAGAGCTGGAGCTAAAACCTCCAGGACAGGGGTCTGGATTGAGAACCACTGGTTTAAAAAGCCCAGAGGTGTACAGCGCGTCGTGGCAGACCTACTGGACCGTTGTCAGGAGCTAGAGGGCAGTGTTTTGTCACGGATCATCGTGTTGTACTCTGAGATCAAAATATCTTTCTTTTCTCCTGTGGCAGATTTTCTTTTTTTGCTTCAATTTTTTGAAGCACATTGTCTCAGAGAAGTTCTCTGCCGTTAGGAAACAGAGGTACGTTTCTCTCTCTTTTTCTTGATTTCTGTATCCTTGCTCTTTGGTTTTGTTTTGCTTCTGGCTTTCTTTTCTGGAAATGTTTCCCTGTCATAAGCCATTCTTTGTATCATTGGATCTTATACTCACATTCACCAGTGTTTTTTTCTCTTCTTTTGATTTCTCTCTCTCACACATTGTCTATTTTTTCATCATACTTTTTTTTATTTTTTGCAGAAGGAAGAACTCCCACTTCAAAGATAGCGATTTCACTGTGGAGGACCTCTGCCAATTAAGTAAGTCGGCATCCCTCCCAGGCGTTCCTGTATCCACACTTCAATGACATCCCTACAGAGAGGCTGCCAGCAGCTCTGACTGTAGGCTGTAGCTCATTTGGAGGACTGAATAGATAAGAATTACGATGGTACCCTGACTACCTGCCGTTGGTGCGCAAAACATGCTAACTTTTTCTGGTATGGGACATCGTAGGGGCTCAGTTGGCTGGGTGCGTACAGGGAATGTGCCAAAATAGTCAACGAGTTTGTGAGAATGTGCGTCAACTAGATCAACTCCTATACACTGACAAACTTTTTTTTTGTGGCGGCCATGCCGATGTTGTGGTAGTGTGGCACAGATGAGCCTATGTATGGGAAACAAAATTTTGTATACACCGACTAGTCAATTTGTCGTTCAGACCACCCACCGACTAGTCGTCTAGCACATCCCTAGTGCGTACCATGTTACCATGACATCTGGGTTTGAATCTGGCCTGGGACCTTTGTCACATGTAATCCCCCTATATCTCGTCCCATGTCTCCTGTCTGTCTCCACTGTCAACTATCGAATAAAGGCAAAAATCCCCATAATATATATAGATATATAATTAAAACCTTCCCCCAGGATTGCAGGCTTTTTGGATGCAACAATTCCTGCAAATCAAATCTTTTCTTATCTTATTGACCAGCTCATGTCCCTGTTAATAAGCCTCCAGTTTGTGGACGAAATGCGTATAATGTATTACTTGTATCTCACTCCAAGTCCAAGTAGAGCTCATCTTTTTTTGGTGACTTATTTCTGGCATGAGCAGGCGTTCCTGCCGCATGCCTCTGGTCTGATACACTATGAAATAACAATGGCTTTCAGTGTTGTGAGCCCAGACAGTATTGCGATGAGCACAAGGCAGTGAGAGTCAGGGCAATAACGGCATTCTCATCTCTTCTGGAAATTGTTAGGATTTTGAATCAAAAACATCTTGCATCATCAACTTTGATGTCTGCAAGCTTTTACTCTTCAATAGTGTCTTGCATGTGCATCAGTACACTGCTGTATTTTAAAGATGGAAATGGTTTCTTCTGCTTATGGCCTCTTTTATTTGCCACTGACTTTATACTATCACGCTAGAGGAGAACAGTACCATCAATGTTTCTCTGTGATATTCACCCTGTCATTGCTAGAGGAGTCACAAGGGAGGATTTGGCTCAAAATACTTTTTGAATAGACTTGGGCATCATTTTTGTCCCTGCATGTACTTCCCCGCTTAAGTGTCTCGCACTAGGCTCCGTTTTAAATGACCAATTACCATTTTAAATCAGCAAAACATTGGAAAGGGAATTTACACCAGCAGTAGATTCAGTCCACCGCCGATCCCTGATGTATTTATCCAGTTGCCAAACACGAAACAGCATCAAGTAACATCTACACCATTTGAATGCTGTGGTAGTGCAGTTAGCGATCTCTTTTTTTTGTCATCCTGAATGGGTGCTAATTTAAGCTAATTTGCTCAAGCAATCTCAATATTAGCTTTAATTTAGTTTCAGAATTTTTTATTGTAAGTGGATAGGAAGTGGAACGGCACTCCAGAACAAAGCTGTTGCATAAAGAAGGTCTTTGCTCTAAAAGGCTTGTGAGACTCGGCCCCGTGTTGTTTGGTCAACTTTTGCGCCATTGGACAGAAGTCCTCACAAACCCAACTCAACAGCGTAGTGAAGAGTAGCAAAGAAAACCATTGCCACTCTGCAGACCGCCCTCATTGATGTGCATAGGTTTCATTTACCCCACATGCAGTGAATTTGCTTAAAGGTGAAAAGAAAAGATGTGTAAGCATTTGTCCTTGCAGACTCAACCCCCTCCACTTCCTATTTCCCTGGTTTCCTGGCTCTACTCACCCCGTCGGGGTGTTTTTTGACAATGTCTGTATTTTCCTATTGGGGACAATGTAAAGAGTGAAACTGGGAACTTGAGCTAACGCGCCTCCACTGTCTGGTTGGTTTCAGAGTCGAAGGATCGCGGCAGTGTGACCAGTTTGAGCAGCGATTTCTCCCTGATCACCGAAGAGGCGGGTGGCGCCTCCAGCCTCACCAACGACGCCGTGGACCTGTTCTCCAGCCAGCCCCAGGCCTCCAGCTGGTCAGTACAACACACACACACACACACACACACACACACACACACACACACACACACACACACACACACACACAGATAGATAGAATTGGTCAGTTCCAGTTAAGTCAGGTTATGTATCTCATTTGAAAGACCAGACAACAGTCACCAGACAAATGCTGATGAATGTTGGCTTTGGCTGCTAGTTTGGTTCTAGTAGGCATAGGAATTTTCTATACTGGAAGCTTCTTTGGCAGCTAACATCAAGTTGGCTGGTACATTTTGTATCTACTTTCCACTGTGGTGAGTTGACCAAAAACATGCCCATGCCTCTGTGGCTTTGCAGCATATGTATTGTGTAATATTAGTTAGCTAGCCTTTGAACACCTTTGAACTCTGTCCCTCTCCTACCTCTTAATGGAGGGTTCTGAAAGGCAATATTGATAGTTTTGGCTTTAGATTTGACCATTTTCGTGCCCACAAAATTCCCCAGAACTACAGGGATTGCTTTTCTCCCAGAACTGTTTTCTTGACAGTGGAATGGAAAAGCCTCTGGAGTGGAAAAGCCTCTGGAGCAGCATTTACACCATCATGGGACACAAAAACTCTCCATTGAAAGCCATATAAATAAATGATGTGGGATGGCAGCTCCTTAAGGCAATGTAGGGGGGTTTTAGTTAGCTGAAGCTTTGATCATGTATCCGTCTAAGCAACTCTTGATACTCAATTTCTCATTTAGTTCTCATATTCTCCTCAGGAGAAAAGGCACCACCTCCTCCCCCCAAATGGTGTTGTGGAATAAGCCCACCCTTCTGGATGAGCACCTCTCCCACCCACTCAGCGAGGCCAGGTCCTCCAGCTCTTCATCGTCCAACCAATCAGAACACGGCGTCACACGCACCGGCAGCAGCCCATTGGCCGTCCCCGGGAGAAGGTGAGTGAGTATGTGGGTGCTAGGTAGGTGGGTAGATTGGTTTGGGTTGGGTTGGTGAGTGGGCTTGGGTAGGCAGGGGGGTGGGAGGGCAGGTCGGTAGGTTATGTAGATATTACACACCAAAGGACTTGCTCAGGTAGACAGTCCTTACCAATAACTACATACAAAAATAAACCTGAGCTGGAATACTTGGGGTCAGTGAGCCACTGTGTTGACCTGTTACCTCGGGGTGGCTACAGGCCAGGCAAGCTGAGGGCTGTGGAGCTTTGCTCTTAAACCAGCCTGTTATTTTTTTATCAGCCCAAATGGAAGGTAAATGCACATTGAGATAATCTTTCCTGTAGCCACGTTATCTAGGCTAAGGTTGGCTAATGTAAATGCAGACGGAAAATAATTCAGTGAAAGCAGTTACAATATTTATTTTAAATATTAACAAAAGACTGTAAGACTATTGCTCAAGTAGTCAGATATACTGACGTTAAAGTTAAAATGACAACGATGAAACAATGTGGGTTAAGTTATCTGCGCTACTTAACTGCTTGCAGTGATGCTTTTTGGCCCGCAGATGTTGCTGATAACCGCTGTATTCACTCTGGATCTCCATTGACAGTTTGTTCCCAATGAAATATCAGGGAATTTCTCAGCCCAAGCAGCCGACAAGTCTTGCTAAGGCGGGCCGCCTTGCCTATAAAGCGCTGCGGGAAACCCTGCTGTGGATACACAGTTTACTGTGTGTGTGTGTGTGTGTGTGTGTGTGTGTGTGTGTGTGTGTGTGTGTGTGTGTGTGTGTGTGTCTTGCTACTTGCAGGCCATTGATTTCCTCACTTATTAGCACAAGTTGCAAAACTGTTCTGTGAAATATTGCATCCATATATTGTTGAGGTTGTGACCCCAAAGCCACAGAAGCCCCACCCACTGACCTCATGACACCCCCCAGACATGACCCTTTACCTCCGAACCCCCACCACCTATTTTTTCTAAATCTATTCCTCCCTCGCCTTTTTTTGTCTTTCTGTCTGTCTCTGTGCATCGCTTCACTTCATCTTCACTTCTTTGCTTCTTCTATGCTCCTCTTTGGCCCAATCCCATTTCTTATTTTTACCTCTCACCTTTCGACTTGCCCCTCGGAACAGAGTTACAAGAGGTAGTGGTTGAAATTTTCCCCTATGAAATGGGACAACCCTTCAAGACCCTGATACGCCATCAGTAGTCGTCAATGGCGTTTACGTAAACAGACGCGACGAGTTTGTTGCCGGACATTACGATGGCAATAATGGTATTATCACAATGACATTTGCCATTCATCTGATGGAGATAGAAAAGCATGGACGCTCGCGATTCGTTCACAACTTATAAGTTTCACGCTATCAATCGATCAAACAAGTCATCAAATAAAAAAGACCACTGCTTCATTACCAGACCACTTCATGACAGAATAGCGGTGCTCTGTAGGCTAGCAAGCCGTGCTCCTACCGTTACCCTGCCAGTCTGCACTGATATTAGAGGAGCGGTAACAAGTGCAGCAACTTCGCTGCACTTGTTATATTTCGTTATATAACAACAGATAATACGATGGTTATCATCATTTTTAAATCTTTATTAATGAAGAAAATACTACATTTGTGGTTTCCTTTTGTTGCTTGTGCAGCGTTCGCCACCATCTTGCCGATGATTGTCAGAGATTTCTCATAACACTCGGTTTTGAGTGTGCCTCTGAAAAATCTCTGTTTGGAGGGTCATGTAGCCCTAGCACTTCGCCCTACCCCTCGATCCCAACAAGAATCGGGACACCCTTTAACACTCTCTCTCTCTCTCTCTCTCTCTCTCTCTCTCTCTCTCTCTCTCTGCCCATATTTCTCTTTGGTTCTTGTTTTCTTTATCTATTTCTGTTTTTCTTTCAGTTTTTTTCTTTCATTCTGTCTTTACTATCTTAACTCTCTCTCTCTCTCTCCCTCCCTCTCCCGCTCTCTCTCTCTCAGGTTAGTAGCAGACTACCCTCGGTCAGGTTCCTCCCTCTCTACAGAGTACGGTAGCTGGCAGATAGTTTCTGGGTGCGGCAGCATCCACGATCACACCCACTTCCCTCCACCCATCGCCGCCTCCTCCTCTTCGGCTGTTGCCGCCGCCTACGACTCCCCCCTCCCCTTCAGCTTCCAGGACGAAGGACCCAGTGGACGAATGTGAGTAACATTGTCGACGTCCCCTCGCCCCGCCCCCTTCCTCTTGTCAGTCTTGGGCGTGCTCGTTTCCAGAGTGTCTTGCTTCCGAAATTTGACGTATTTCTGGTTGAAACGGGACGCCGTGGTGGGACATAAGTGTTGGCGGCCTATTGGCATGACACCTCTCCTCTTCTTCCTTGTAATTGGTCAGTTTAAAAGAGCGGGCAACGCCATGTGGTCTCCCCTAAAAAGTTGAACTTTTCTCAACTTTAGAAAGCGCGCTACTCAGTAGGGCTCTCTGATACCGCTCTCGCCTGTTAACTTCACCTCCCCTCCTTCCAACTTTCTCCCCCCTGCCCCAGGTGTCCCTTCCCCTCGGAGCGCCAGGCCCGTCTGGAGGCGGTGCGGGAGGTCTTCCTGGCAGCCTACAGCTCCACGGTGGGCCTCAAGTCGTCGGCGCCCAGCCCCTCCGGCTCCATATCCGGCCTGCTGGAGCAGTTTGCCCGTGGGGTCGGCCTCCGGGGCACCAACACCATCGTCTGAACCCCCGTCAATGTGACTTCCGACCCCCCCCTTGAGCGTCACCTCCTGCTTCCGTCCATCCACAACCCCGCTGGGTTTCCATCCACGTGGGATGAAGCGTTGCCTCCTCTCCATCTTCAACCCGGCTGGGGGCGACTCACCACATCCGGACTTAATACAATGAAGTGCCAAACTTCTCAATACCATCCAGAGGCTGTAGAGTTCATTTTATGTTTTTCTTTCAGAGTTTCTTTTCCTTCTATTGCCCTGGATTCTTATTTGTCATCTGTTCTGTTCCAATGTTTTCCTCTGGACTTTTTATTTCCTGTGTGTTTAGTGTCGTACGTGTTTTGTCAAATTCAGGGAGTGGTTATTATGGGTTGGGGAGTGGGTTTCAGCCACAGTATCAAAAAGGGATAGCCAGTTAGCTTTAGCGTTAAAACGTACATGGCTTAGAACGTAGGGTCTGCCGCAAGATAGGGTTTTACCTGTTCCAGGCAGAATAGAAAGCATTCTTCCTTGCTCCGTTCTTCCTTATCTGCTCAGAAGTGGTTTTTTCTCTGGGAGTCACCGCAATGGCCGTCCTAAGTACAGAATGCTATCTGTTTCTAGTTCTGGTTTTGTGCTGCTATTCTTTGCTGACCCAAGCAGGAGAATGATCAGAAGTTCTGGTGGATGTTAAAGTTGAAGCATAGCACTTAAATGTGTGCTGACAGAAACGGCACCAAGCTTTTTCTTATTTTTTTTCCCTTGTTCTAATTTGGCACAGAGGATTGAAATCGGAAGATCTGATCAGTTTAGCTTGATTTTAAAGGTATGATTTATTTAGGCGTGGGTGGAAGGGGAGGGAGGTCTGCATTGTATTTGACCTGAGTTTTATTTGATTTTGCGAGTTTTAAATTCTGCTCAAGACTGTTTTATTTCCACGTTTGTTTGAACGTTTTCAGGGACTCTTCCATTCCCCTGGATTTACCTCCACATAGCACCGTTTCTGAGATCGCAAGTGATTGAAGGTCCTTCAAACCTCTGATCTCTTCACCTAGCCAGTCCAACATCCTGTAAATATCTCTACTATGTAACCTGTCGTCTTTTCTCCATCTAGCACCGACGTGGTAGCACGAGGCATTGAGCGTTGCGGTTACTGTTGATGAGTTTTTACCTCCGTGACCCGACGGCCTTTTCGGTGTTCTTCCCTCACTGCACTTCCGGCCCACTTCCTGGCGGTGTGCCGATTTCCGCCCATCTCCTCTCACACAAGAACACTTCTTTCAGGTTACACATGGAAGGACATTGCTGCCTGGGCTACACTGGGGTAGAGTCACATTTTTAACTGTTTTTCAGAAGATCAGAAGAGATTGTTTTTTTTTTAAAGCTAGCTTGTTGGTGTTGCCAAATGGTTTTGATGGCTGCTATACCTCAGGACCTTTTTGTTGTGCCTTTTTATCTTCAGTAACAATGGAACAGAGTCCTCCTTTTTCTGGTCCAGTTTCAGGTGTATTCCTGTTTCTTAAATGGTTTTAAATGCTTGGGGGGTTTGCAGCGGATTTGTCACGGAAGTCTAGGTAGTAGACCATTAGCAGCATTAGCGTTTGCGATTAAGCATCTTCGTAGTGGTCAGCCTAACTGCCGAGCCTGATTCTACTTTATCGATCACTTGGTTGCAAGATGATTAGCACAGTCTTAGTCGTTCTTAGTCAACCTGCACACCAAGAAGAGTAAGACCATAGTTACACTTGTGAAAGAAATGAAAGGAGATTTCTGCATCTGCCTTTGAAAAGAACTTTGAAGAGATTTTTTTGTTGTTTTTTGACAGAATCTGACATTGAGTCTTCACTTTCGGCCTTCTACCGTTGCTAGATTCAAAGCCAACTTCTGCTTCTTTTATACCACAAAAAACTCTTTGGTTAGAGCTGTTTTTGAAGCTAGATGAAGTCCATGGTCTTGAGATCAAAATTTACGGAGTGAGATGCGATCCCCCCGCCATGCAGATTGATGTGTGTGCCTAATGGTTTTGGTTGACTCGTTTACTTCCTAAATGTCTAATTGCCCCAGTTTCCTCTGAGCAGCAGTTGAGGTTGAATCTTTTTTTTTTTTCTTCACAGTAAGGAATTTTAAATATATATATATATATATATAGACAAAGTGGTTTCAATTTGTACCTCTAAAACTGACAAAATGGAAAGCAGATCTATCCACTGAGAACCATCTATCCGGCTTTATTTGAGATGAGTCAGACATATTTGTATACCGACCCTGTCATTTCTGCAAAAGGCATGCCTTTATCTCCCTGTCATGGTTTAAGCTCCCTTTTTATGTTCAATGTGTCATTTCCACAAGGTAGCAAGCAGTCTGTGTCAAAACGAGAGATATCTTCACTGGAGAGGATTCCTACTCTGGTATGAGTTTCATATTATTTTGTCCATTTTGGCATCAGCAGGGGTTTATAATGTCTGTTTGTAGCAGATAAGCAGCAGGGCACCCCAGTAATGGTGCAAGGGAGACAATATCATCATCTTAAAATTGCTGAAAATGGACATCTCCCCCAAATCCTTGCTCGTCTTATCTTCAAAAGCGTAATATAATATAAAATCCCGCTCATTGGTGTTTTTCACCCACTCTGGTTTTGCATGACATTTTCCCAAATTACGTAACCCATGGCATATAATGGTTTGATTTGTTTTGATTTGTTTTTTTGTTTTGTTTTTTATTTTATTGAAATGCTGCATTGCACTCGTCGTCCTTTATCTGTTCTGTGTAAAGAGATTTAATTTTTTTCTTTTCCTTGTACAGTCGATGCATTTTTAAGTAATTTTATCATTTTGTTATAAAATTTCTCTTAATTGTTGGCAGCGACAATAGGCTACAATGAAAGGTGAACTGAGCAGCAGGTGTCAATTCTGAATAAAGAAAAAAAAAATGAAAACACATGTACAGCCTGCATTTTCTTAACTTGTTCAGGTGAATGGGTTTAAGCAGCAAATCTGTTAACAGATTTATTTACATAGGTCTTAATTATTCATCACGAGCCACTGTGAGAGCTCAATAAATGTATTGATTATGTAAACCTAACCACTTGCTTGCTGACACAGCAGTTTAGTTTTAACTATTAATGTATTATTAATGTAAGTATTTATACCATTAAACGGCTGTCGGAGGGTCTAAATTATGTATGCCACTTACGGAATATGCCACCTGGATAAACCCAGTTGAAACGTCACCCGGAGAGCTGGGGTGGATGACTAATGCCATAGAGAAGGAAGAGGAGCAGCATGAGAAGATTCCTCTCCTCCACATCTGGTTTCTCCTCCTCTTGCTTCTCCCGCTGCTTCTTTTACTCCTTCTCCTTCCCCACCAGCTCCTTTTGCTTCTCCACCTTTTTCCACTTCCTTTTCCTGCTTCTACTCCCTCTCCTCCTCCTTCCCCACTCCCCCTCCACCTTTTCCTTCTCCTCCTGCTTCTCCTCTTCCTCGTTCTCCTCCTCATCCCCATCTCTTTCATCTTCTCCTGCTTCTCCTGCTTCTCCTCTTCCTCGTTCTACCTCGTCCCCATTTCTTTCATCTTCTCCTGCTTCTCATACTCTCCATCCTCCTTTCTTTTCCTCGTCCCTCTCCTCCTTTTCTCCCTCTTGCTTCTGTTCTTCATAATAATGACAATAAACTGCATTCATATAGCACTTATGTTATTGTCTTATCACTTATTACTAGTTCACAAAGTGCTCCACAGAAAAGCATTAAAACAATAAGAGTAAAATTAGTTAGAAACAGTAATGTTAATTTATAACAAAGAAGTCTAGGATCATAAACCAAAAGCTGATTATTGCAACCCAAAACTATGAAAATTCAAATAAGTATATACCCTTAGATATCTTTCACATTTCGTGTTACTAAATGATGTGAAAATGCAGTTTTGAATTTTGTGTAAGGTTTACACAAACTATTCTGTGAGAGTGAAGGGAAAAAGAAAAGAAAAAAACCTTAAAGAATTTTCAGACATTCTCAATTGATACAGGCTAGAAGAGTGGTTCTCAATCCTGGTCCTTGGGGCCCAGGGTCCTCCTGGTGATTTCCCATAGACACAGGGGGCACACATCTTATATCAACTAAACAAAGCAATAGATTGTTTTGAAAATCACCTGGCACCACTCTGTTATTTAAGCAATGATAAGATATACACATTTCTGTAACTTCTGTTGAAAAATGTTGTGTGCAAAATTGTACTTGTAAGGGGGATCAATTAATAAATATCAAAAGTCTAAAAAGAGAAGTTGGAAGGAATGCAGTTGCACTTCAGCGTCACCTGCTCTTCATACCAAAAAAAAGAGTGGTTGCAAGAGAAATTTAAAACATTTCAACATAGTTTGCAGACTATTGTGCATGCAATTTCTAATCTGCTCTCTATCATATGTTGCAATGTTCATAGTTTTGGGTTGCAATAATCAGGTTTTGGTTTGCAGTCCCAAAATTGGATTTATAATAAAATAAGTGCTCCTCCTGCCTGTGTGGCATTAACCGCCCCCCATACACGGACCGCGGGCCGCGCTCAGACTCACAGAGGACCTTGTGGAGGTCTCTGCCTCCACCTGCCGACGGGCGAGGGGAAATAAGGAGCGGGGGAGCCGCCGGATCCGCTCGCTCTCTCTCTCTCCCTGCTCGCCATGAATGAAAGCCTGATCCTCAGGTATGCATCCTAACGCACAGCTACGCGCGAACGACAGTCAACAACAACTAAAACCGGCACCGGGCGTTTTTTTTAGGTCTCCCTTCTCCTCCTCCCTGGGTTAATGGAAGAAAAATATTTTTTTTACAGCCATTGGAAAATTAGTAGTGTAATATAGGTGCGAAGTTCAAGTATAGAGAAGATTTAAAAAAAAAAACACCCTCAGCCATGGCGACGATAGGGGATTTCGACCCGCTCAACTCCATCGTACCTGCGACCAAGATTGAAATCACCGTTTCGTGCAGGTAAGGACCTCCATTCTGAAAAACGTGTTTCCCCCCCAACTTGTTTAAATTCATGTGCCACGCAGTTTTTAGACGCCAGACGATAAAGTCCATTTTAAATAATCACGGGGGATGTGATGCGTGTAATCGCCTGTCATACCTGAACATTTAAAAAAAAATCCCCTTAGATTTTCTCGTAGTTTTTAAACCGTTAATGTCTGTTTTTTCATGCATGGACAAACTCTTTTTATTTCTGTAGGGAGGAATGTGCATGTGCAGTGGGTGTAGAAGTGCGTGGGGGTGTGACAGTATAACTAGCAGTACTAGGATTTATTCTGAGTGCCGTGGAGAGCTCCGAAGAGCGCAACTCTCAGATCACATGGATGCGTGAATATGAAATATGGCAACTGACAATAATAGAAAAACAGAGCGAGAGAGAGAGATAGAAGGTGATGGGATTGGTTCTGGTCCGTTCAGTGGCCGTACTCGTGAGGTGTGAGGAAGAAAAAGAACTACAGTAATCCTGTAATACGTTTTAGAACGACACTAATATACAAATATCACATTAGGAATAGGAACACTGACAAAGGACTATTATAGGGAAAAGTATAAATCCCAATAGGAATATCATAGTGATAAGATACTAAATAAAAAATACCATAAACTACCATAAACTCACTATTGAGTCCCTATAGGAATGTTATAGTGACTTTTTGATGGGGTGTGTTTGTTTTGAAAGGGGGCTTTCAAACCAGACATTTTTCAGGAACTTGGGGCTTGTTGCTTTTTATTGGATGTATAAATGCAGAACAAAAGTACAGCACAGTGCTTTACAGAGCAACAGAGGGTGCAACAAATACAAATAAAACTATAGAGGACGAACAAATCATAATTCTGAAATATGAGGTCCCAGCTTGTGTGTGTGTGTGTGTGTGTGTGTGTGTGTAAGGAACACCACAGCTATTGGTGATGCACCTTGCTTGTACTATTTTTCTTATTCCCTCTGACAACCGGCCCAACGTAGACAACGCAACGTCACATATTTCCAGCAGCAAAATGGAGTTTGATAGCAGAAAATGTTTCATTGATCTAAAACATCAACAGTAAACGTCAGGATTTGGTGTCAGCCAATCAGAATCAAAGAGCAAGGGCTTCTTTCTAGACTGACGTTCAAACAATCATACAGGGAGAAATCCATCAGAGAGCAGGAAGAGACACCAATTCTCCACTGACAGTAGCCTCAATAGTCCCTGAAAGCAACAACTTCACTCCCCCTGGGGGCTGTCAAAAGGCATTCTGGGAAATGTAGAAAATCACTAACTGAAGTGGAAGTAGACGAGGTAGGTTGAAGGCAGGAAAGCGGGTACAATAAAAATGGAAACTACAGCACGTCATCATAAAGTATAGAATAGAACTTTATTGTCCAGCCAAGGCAGGAAAATGATCTTTGGTCTCACCAGTAAGAATGAAATAAAAATCAGTCCTGAGAAGAAATGTGTTGCAGCTTATTGAGTAATTTAATTGCATTAGGAAGAAAAGACAGGCCAACGTATTTTTTTATTTGCCAACATCAAATTTCCATACCAGACAGACTTATTAGATACAAGGATGCTTTCTACCCTCTTCCCAGGACAATTTAGTATCTCCTGGGATGCATTGAACATCACAAACCGATGACATATAACAGTGTGAGAGGATCTGAGGGTGGAATTCTTTCCTTTAAGAAGCAGGGCAGAGCAGGAAAGGAAAGGAGAGGATGATAGGGTGGGAGCTGAAGACAGATTTTAACGCTGGATATATCTTTTGAATAGACACACTGGGTAAAGGGTCACGCACTGGCTGGTCTGAGCGCAGTGGTACTGTACAGTCTAAAAGCAGCTCCACAATCCAACAAGGAAACCACATCTGGATAAGGTGAAGCGACTTGGTAGACGTTTTAAATAATGGCCACCCCCTCCTCCTCAGACAAAAGCATTTCCATGTCCTGGATAGTATATATGCTAATAAAGCCTGCAGCTGGTGATTGTGACAGTGCTATTCCTAGCTCTCAGCATCCTTGGTTGGACCCCCCCCGCAACGCCCCCCCCCCCCCCCCCCCCCCCCCCGCAACCCTCCTCCCCCTCGGTGAAGACACAGCCAATCTGGACGGGTTAGGAAGGGCTGTCTCGGTTCCCTGACTCTGACAGAATGGGGTTGGCTCAATTCCCCCCAGAAAGTTCCTCCCTCCAGAGCAACTGGACGTGTCAGCTGTGAATACATGTAGGAGAGAGAGAGAGAGAGATTGGTTTTTGAAGGTTGGTACCAATATTTTTGGATTTATTGTCCAGATTTAAGATCTTTGTGCCAACCCCCCCCCCCCCAACTCTCTATTGAGTAAACCAGAGTAATGTAGTTGTGTTAGAGGCTCCGTAAAGCAGGGTGCACCCCCACCCTTCACCCTCAACCCCCCACCCCCAATTCTGGGATGCATTAGCCCTTTAAATGAAGTTATGAAAAAACATTCTTGAACAATGACATGATTCTAGGAGATGTTCAAAGAAAACAACATTTTACAGGCTGTTTGTTACGTAGCTGAGGTCAGAGGATCCTTCATCACATCAACCGGCCGATTTGCCCTGAATATGAAAACCTCTGCATTCACGACTTGAAGCAGATGACGTGCATCGCCTACCGAGCCCACTTGTACACGAAACAAACATCTCCGCTGACAGCAAGCCGTCCCCGTGGACCCGCCGCCACTGCCGGCAATCGCGTGGTTTCCCCTCATCCGAACAGGTATCCGTCAGCGCTGCCTCTACCGACCTCTGACCTCTGAACTCGATCTGAGCCGCTTCATCCCGGATCCTCCCGACTTCTTTCATCGGCCTCTGTCGCTTTCAACGATGCATGAAAAAAAAGATTTTACGGCTCCTCGTCATGCAAAAGCTGCGCGCGACTTTGCCGCTAACTCACTTTCAGATCTTGAAGCAAAGTCAGCTTGGTTTTCGAGAAGCTTTGCCCGGAAGGTAAACAGTTCGGGAGAGTTTCTCGTCTCATCCGTCTCGCTGTTCGCTCCCTGTTTCCCTCAGAGTCTATCCAGCTTCTCGTGTCTCTTTTTTTTCTCATTAAGTGTTTCACCCTCAAAAATACTCAAGTTAAGATGCTCAATGCCACGGTTTTCGTTCTGAAGTGGAAGGGAGGGAAACCAGAGAGAATGAGCAAAGTTCAGAGAGGATTCTGTATTTATCTACTGCTATGTTCAGACAGAAAGCTCAAATTTACAGTTTTTTTTCTCAACCCTCAAATCAGAATAAGTAGCAATGAAAAACCTTGCTGCTAGCGCCCCGAGTTGTGGGATGGGTCACGGAGTAAAGCCCTCCGTCGGGGGGATGACGTGGATTAGACAGGGGAACCAGATAGTCGGAGCTCCCTCTTCTTCTGTCTTAGATAAGTGGCAGCCTGCCCGCCACCCGAACGCCGCTCCTCCAGATCCTATTAGACAAGCCGAGCGTGGCAGACACCCCGGGAGTTTGCACTGATTACCGCTGGCATAGGATTGTTTAAATGAGACGGCAGGAAATAAATTACCTCCCCTATCTTGCCAGCAAAGCACCTATTAACCCCAAATGCCCCCCCCCCCCACCACCACCACCGCCACCCCTCCTCCATCCAACACACACAGCATGACTGGTGGGATGCCACAACCATGAAAATAGCTCTCTAATGCCTGCCAATGCCTGATTTTTTTTTTTAAATCATATTTGTGTGTTTATGGTTGGTAAGAAAGTTTGACCGATATATGGGGCTGATATTAGTCTTTTCCTTGTTTTTTTTTTGCAAGAAAACGATCAAATTTGCACACATTAAAATCATACCTAGGTCAGCAGCTTCAATGTGTATCAGCACACCGTCTTCAAAAAAAGCGCGTCTGTCCCGCCCTCGTGGTGAGTAAGATGATTTGTCGTTTTCTACCACATCAGAGGCTGCTATGGCTGCACTGTGTGGCGGGCGGTCTGACGCTTAAAAAAGTGACATCGGCGGTGGTTTTTCGACATGAAATGCCAGGTAGGTCAGTGAGCACCGGGAGCCGGGACTTCACAGCGGGAGAATGTCAATCACAGCAGGGGAGTCCTCTGATTGGATAACCAGCCTCCCCCCGTGTCATGTCCTGAAGGAAAACCCTAACCCGAGAAGTAAGGAAGGCCTCGTCGCTAAAATCACATTTGTGACTCATAGAAGTTTAGCCTCGGAGACAAAGCAGATTCTCCATCTGTGCTCGGATGAAACAAAAAGCCCACCATGTTTTCCAGATGAAAGACATCGGTCGTAGTGATATGCACATCTGAGTATTTCTGTGCTTGTTGTTCTCTCTAGCGGTTCATTGCCCCTAATTTTCTATCATAGATGTGGGAGTTGTCAGACTATTCCAGTCTTTGCTAATAAGCAACCACTTATACCCCCACCCCCCACCCCCCCTTTATACATGAGTTCACCCAGAGAAAAGAAATCAGCTTAAAAAAATACATTTCATCATCTAACTTTGTAAGTTAGATGAAACGACGACGTCCGTGGTGGCAAAGAAGTGAAAATAACAGATTTGGAACAACAAAAAAACGTAACCGGGTTGAGGACACATACACATACACACGCACACAGACACACACACACGTGCATGCAGCTGTAGAAAATAATGAAAAAAAGTGTCTAAATATGGAAATGAAAATTACATCGCGACATGGATAAAGGATGTCACAGGAAAAGATACAAAAGAAAGCACACATGGCAGCAAATCCCCAAAGAAATGCCATTTCCTACAGCTATAGAGATGTACCAGCAAGCAGTCTAAGACATACAGCACACACACACACACACACACACACACACACAGTCATTTGACAGGCGAGGGGTCATTTATTGATGTGTCCAACGGTTCACACAAGCACCGTGCATGGACATGAACGCAAACAGATACAGACAGGCACAAACAGAGCATGAACATGTGGAGACACTAACACACATACACACACACACACACACACACACACACAGGCACACAGGCACACACACACAGTCATCCCTCTAGACAGCGTTTTAAAACGGCGGGACAGTGGACTCGCTGATAGCTACAACCCCTCTGAAGGGGAACACGTCAATCTGCTGCATCACTCCAATAACAAGCCTCTGAGTTACCACTTCTTGGCGCGTTATTGAATATGGTGCAAGTTATTACAGTCAATTGTCAAGTGTGTCAAGTTGTTAAAAGGGAATTGGGCCACCTACTGCTCAGTGATCTTGGCAGTGATTTGACGTGTGTGTTATTGTGCTCTGTGTGTGTGTGTGTGTGTGTGTGTGTGTGTGTGTGAGAGAGATTCACAGAACAGATTTGTTTCTCAACATAGCGTATGCTAAGGTGTTAACATGAAGCCTACTATCACTCAACATAGTGTATGCTAAAGTGTTAGCATGGAGTCTACTATCACTCAACATAGAGTACGCTAAAGTGTTAGCATGGAGTCTACTATCACTCAACATAGTATATGCTAAAGTGTTCGCATAGAGTCTACTATCACTCAACATAGGGTACGCTAAACTGTTAGCATGGAGTCTACTATCACTCAACATAGAGTACGCTGAAGTGTTAGCATGGAGTCTACTATCACTCAACATAGTGCATGCTAAAGTGTTAGCTATCACTCAACATAGAGTACACTAAAGTGTTAGCATGGAGTCTACTATCACTCAACATAGTGTACGCTAAAGTGTTAGCGTGGAGTCTACTATCACTCAACATAGTGTACGCTAAAGTGTTAGCATGGAGTCTACTATCACTCAACATAGAGTACGCTGAAGTGTTAGCATGGAGCCTACTATCACTCAACATAGTGTACGTTAAAGTGTTAGAATGTCACGCCTTCACACATTTTAGTATGATTAGGACCACATACTAAGTATTAGTTTATCAGGGAACTCCATTTGCGCTCCCGACCCCACGGCTTGAACAACATCTCTAATCCCAACCTTTTGCCGTTTCTTACAGGAGCCTGTTAGACATGGACACCTTCTCTAAGTCAGACCCAGGTAAGCGTCGCCATTTTTTCACATCCGTTCTTTTCAATGGAAATCTCAATTTTCATGTTAATATTTGCAAACGAGTTCGACTCCCGTCTTTCCAGTGAACTTACAATCCCCGGTGCCTTTTCGCACCGCACAGCTACGTTACTCAAACCGAATTTGTTCAATTTCATGGCTATTGAATCAGTGTTTCGTGCACCTTATCAGTGCACTCCACGCATCACTGAGCAATAACATTGAGCGTCTCCTAGAGCACTTACAGACAGAGAGAGACTCCACGCCATGCAAGAGCCAAGTGAATGAAAAGCATCGCCCCCGGGGGTCAGTCGGCGCTGACTCTCTGAAACACGTTTGTTCTCAATTAGGATAGCTAATCACTGGAACCTGATTGACACTTAGTGATTGCTGGCCACACACACACACACACACACACTGTCCAAGGCACATCGAGGCACATCTGACCAATGAGAGAGAGAGTAACCTTTAAGAGTAGGCAGTGAGTGGTGGACAACAGAGAGTTAATTAGAGCTTTCAGCTACTTGTTCTACAATGTACATTTGCTTGAAAGGAGAGAGAGACAGAGAGAGAGAGAGAGAGAACAAGGGATCAAGAGAAAGAAAGAGAGAGAGCGAGAGAGAGAGAAAGCACAATTGGGAATTGATAAAGGACGACACTAAAAACATGGCTGTCAAGAAGAGATAAGGAGATGCCTGTCTTCTCCACTGGGAAAAATAGTTCCTGCTGAGAGAGACATCCTATGGTCTATCATCATCATCATCATCATCATCATCATCATCATCAGCAGCATCATCAACATCATCATCAACAACACTATTATCATCATCAACCTCATCTTGCTTGCCTCTGCATAATTTTACAGGCGTCTGAGTTTTTTTTGTTCCTTATATCCTATAAGCCCTATTCATATACTACTGATACTCTTCCTGCAGTGAAGTGTGTGTGTGTGTGTGTGTAATAGGATTCTTTTGTGTGCTTAGTTCTGTTTGTTTTGTGTGTGTGTGTGTGCGTGTGCAGATGTTTGCCTCTATCATCAGTGTATGCATGCATGTGTGTGGTCGTATGCCTGATGTTTGCTAGTGTGTGTTTGTGATGTTTGCTAGCGTGTGTGTTTATGTGATGTTTGCTAGCGTGTGTGTTTATGTGATGTTTGCTAGTGTGTGTGTTAATGTGATGTTCGCTAGTGTGTGTGTTTATGCGATGTTTGCTAGTGTGTGTGTTTATATGTTTGGTAGTGTGTGTGTTTATGCGATGTTGGGTAGCGTGTGTGTTTATGTGATGTTTGCTAGTGTGTGTGTTTATGTGATGTTTGCTAGCGTGTGTGTTTATGTGATGTTCGCTAGTGTGTGTGTTTATATGATGTTCGGTAGTGTCTGTGTTTATGTGATGTTCGCTAGTGTGTGTGTTTATATGATGTTCGGTAGTGTGTGTGTTTATGTGATGTTTGCTAGTGTGTGTGTTTATGTGAAGTTTGCTAGTGTGTGTTTATGTGATGTTTGCTAGTGTGTGTGTTTATGTGATGTTTGGTAGTGTGTGTGTTTATGTGATGTTCGCTAGTGTTTGTGTGTGTGTGTGTGTGTGTGTGTGTGTGTGTGTGTGTGTGTGTGTGTGGACAGATGGCCATAGCCTCAGATCTCAGCGTCAGAGCACATGCAGTATATTTTAGCAAACATAATATTTCTCCAAGGCTGCAGATATTTCCTCTAGAAGTTGGATCGTGTTTGTGGTGGTTTGGGACCGCCGGTGCAATCAGCACTCATAACAACGGAGATGATTTAAATAATAAGCTCCACTTGCCAGTCAGACAGATGTGTGTGTGTGTGTGTGTGTGTGTGTGGGGGGGGGGGGGCAATTATGTGCAAACAATTACGTGTTTATTGTCTGTGAATCGGATAATTTATCAAATTTAACTTCTTTGTACAACAGATTACGCCGTCAGCAGAAGTCTCGCTTTTCACCGCAACATTGCTTCATCTGCTTCAAGGAAAAAAATTACACATTTATGTTCCTAGCTGTCAGAGAGAAACGGGGAAAGGGTCACGGCAGTGTTATGTTACAAAATACTCATTTCAGGCTATCACTGGGAGGATTAGGGATATCTTGGAATCATATAGACCCCTAGATCTTTATTTATGTACAAAATTTCAGTAGCCACTCTGTGAGGATCTTGACAGTTATCTGGCCCATAATCCTGCCTTTGGAAATACAGACCCAGTTAGGATTAACATCATCTTTGTACATTTTAGCAAGTTACATTTGGGAAATGGGGCTGTTTTATCTCTCACTTAAAGGGGCTGAAACACACACACATGCACGCACGCACGCACACACACACACACACACACACACACACACACACAAATACATGAAGGATTATTTGTAACTAGTAATACGGAATAGTCTTTAAGGATTATACATAATAACTGAAGGATCAGAAACAATTCCGATGCAAATATTTTACAGGATGTGGAAACAAAACAAATAGGCAGACAGGTAAAAATAATCTGTACAGTAGGCGCACACACACACACACACACACACACACAGACACACACTCCCAGGTCAGGGGTCCTTTATTGACATGTCCGATGGATTAGCGGCTAAAAGTCTTTCTTCCTGGCTGGGGCGGAGGTGGAGAGGCAGGAATGGCGGATAATGATTGTGTCAGAGGGGTACTCAACTTCAAACCCTCCCAGCCCACCGGGGGAAAAGGAAAAAGCTGGACCCTCCGTGGTCACGATGCTCCCGCGGGCCTTTCATGTCCCTGGTTAGACCCCTCTATATCTGACCCAGGCATCAAGCCACAGAGGGCGGGGTCAATACAGAGATAATGTCACGCAGTATTGAGAGCCGCTGATAAATGAACAAGCCCATTCACCAGATAGATCTATCCCGATGGATGAGTGACTTGGTTCAAAGCTCAAGTCAATAAATTGTAATATTCTATATTGATTTGTATTTGACAGGGTGTTGGAGGCCAGATGCACATTAATTAGTTCAGTTTCCCAGGAACCATCGGGCCACACTTTTGTTCTGATATTAAAATGAAACGGGTTATTTTCTCACAAAAAGCAGCCATTCATCAGTTTGAACGTGGTTGCAATAGTAAGAACACTTTAAGTGCATTGTGCTGCATTACAACGAGATATAAGGATTAGAACGGCACAGTGCTCTCCTAAATGATTAATTTTTTTGCACATTGCACTAATTACACCATGCTTTGTCTGTGACTGCTCTTTTGAATTTTGAGCATCAAAATATCTAATATCTCAGCTTTCAAAATGCCCCTCCATGACTTTTCCAACACCCACAAATCAGTGTTGTTGCATTTTCAAAATCAAACACATAATCCATTGGCTTTTCTTAAATTAAAGGTGCACTAGCCAAGATTTTTGATGTAAAAATACACTGGTTTTATCAGCCTAAATGACAAAGTTTGATTCAATTCAATTCGACTTTATTGTCATTATACTAGGCCGGAGCACAAGTAAAACAAAAAGTGGGTAAACAACATTGCCCAAACAGGGACCTGTTTGGACTGGACCTTCAGATTAAAAGATTGTTGCTCTACAGACTGAGCTATCCAGCCTCTAGCAGGACTAACACTGCAGTAAAAAAGAAGATAATTAAGAGGCTGTAGATTCACCCAATGTGCCCAAATAAATTCTAGTGTCAGGCGTGGACACTGGCAGGAAATGCACAGGAAATGATTAATCGAATCTTACAGCTACAATATGTACCTTTTCTCCCTGTGTTGTTAGTCCCGCCCTCGTTCCCCCTCAGTTAGTCACGTTCCCACCCCAAGACTTGATCCCAGGGGCAAAACTCTGGGGTTGCAGCTGCATAACAGCCTAAATGTCTACCTTGAAATGGCATCTATAAACGGTGCTAGAACAGACAACTTTACATTTTAACCGAGAACTCCTGCACGTACAGTTTTTTTTTTCTCAGACATATTTGCAAAAGGGGTTCCAAAGTGTGTCAGATCACATTTGGTCGTTCTCCATAATGTTGCTGTGAGGACAATTTTGATAGATAGATACTTTCTGATTCCTGATCACAAAAAACAGAATGTACAAAATACAAAGGCTTAAATACTAAATACAATACTAGATGACATAGAACCAGGATGTACAGCGGGTGGCATGTTTACACATATACATATAATACATTTAAGGTAGGTATGAGGACTGGGAAGAGCATCTTGTGAATGAATGGATGGTACATAGACCGAACAGCCATAACATTAAAACCACCTGCCTAATATTGTGTAGGTCCCCCTCGTGCCACCAAAACAGCTCTGACCCGTCGAGGCATGGACTCCACAAGACCTCTGAAGGTGTCCTGTGGTATCTGGCACCAAGACGTTAGCAGCAGATCCTTTAAGTCCTGTAAGTTGCGAGGTGGGGCCTCCATGGATCGGACTTGTTTTTCTAGCACATCCCACAGATGCTCGATGGGATTGAGATCTGGCGAATTTGGAGGCCAAGTCAACACCTTGAACTCTTTGTCATGTTCCTCAATCCATTCCTGAACATTTTTTGCAGTGTGGCAGGGCGCATTATCCTGCTGAAAGAGGCCACTGCCATCAGGGAATACCGCTGCCATGAAGGGGTGTACTTGGTCTGCAACAATGTTTAGGTAGGTGGTACGTGTCAAAGTAACATCCACATGAATGCCAGGACCCAAGGTTTCCCAGCTGAACATTGCCCAGAGCATCACACTGCCTCCGCCGGCTTGCCTTCTTTCCATAGTGCATCCTGGTGCCATCTCTTCCCCAGGTAAACAACGCACACGCACCCGGCCGTCCACATGATGTAAAAGAAAACGTGATTCATCAGACCAGGACACCTTCTTCCATTGCTCCATGGTCCAGTTCTGACGTTCCCATTGTAGGCGCTTTCGGCGGTGGACAGGGGTCAGCATGGACACTCTGACCGGTCTGTAGCTACGCAGCCCCATATGCAGCAAGCTGCGATGCACTGTGTGTTCTGACACCTTTCTATCATAGCCAGCATTAACTTTTTCAGCAATTTGTGCTACAGTAGCTCTTCTGTGGGATCGGACCAGACAGGCTAGCCTTCGCTCCCCATCAGTGAGCCTTGGGCACCCATGACCCTGTGGTTCACCGGTTGTCCTTCCTTGGACCACTTTTGGTAGGTACTAACCACTGCATACCGGGAAAACCCTACAAGACCTGCTGTTTTGGAGATGCTCTGACCCAGTTGTCTAGCCATCACAATTTGACCCTTGTCAAAGTAGCTCAGATCCTTCCGCTTGCCCATTTTTCCTGCTTCCAACACATCAACTTCAAGAACTGACTGTGACACTTGCTTCCCAATATATCCCACCCCTTGACAACCTGTCAGTGGTTTTAATGTTGTGGCTAATCGGTGTATATACAAGTAATAAGTTTAAGGTAGGTATAAGGACTGGGAAGAGCATCTTGTGAATGAATGGATGGTACATATATACGACATTTAGCTTACTGACTTTTCTGGGTAGTGAAGTCCTCAAAAGTCAAACAGTTCCCTCTTGCTGCCATTCGGGGTTGCCAGTGTGCAAAGTTGCCTAGCGCAGCTTTAATGGAGAACATGCACGCACTGTAAATGTTTTAGGAGCCCCGGCCTCCATCATGCACAGCACATACATAGTGCATAGTGCATGTGTCTGTGCTCACAGTGGATGCATGTGGGTGTTTACTAGGTCATATGCTTGCACTCATGCGTGCGCACACAAACACACACATTCGGCATGAAGGCGGTCACAGCTGCACACACACACACACACACACACACACCTCTTAATAGCCTGGTCACTCCCCATAGTGCTTCACTCTCTCTTTCCACCAAATGGAATCAGTTAGCCATCCATCCCTAAACTCTCAGCCCTTTGGTGGGTGTTTTTCCTCCCTCTCTGTTTCGGTATTTATTAATTTAGTTTGACCCTGTTTTTCCCTTTCTCCTCCTGCTCTTCTCCTGCTCCTTCTTTATTCATCCTTTGAAGAGGGGAGCAGAGAGGATCAGGATGCATGGGGCCCAGCGGTGGTTGGGGTGTCATAGTCGACTGGACTCCTGTCCCATGGAGGCAGAACTATTATGCTGATTTGCTTTCTCTACACCGCCTGCCTTTACTGTGCTCTGCTTTGATGTGTATGGTAGTAGGAGAGGAGAGGAGAGGAGAGGAGAGGAGAGGAGGAAATGAATTGACAAAGAGGAGGAAATGGGTGAATAGAAAGGACAGGAGGAGAGGAAAGAGGAGCGAGGGATGAGAGGAGCAGGTGGAGAAATAAAGCCACAGACAGGAGAGGAGGCAAGAGTAGAAGGGAGGAAAGGAACGTGGAGTAAAGAGGAGACGAGAAAAGATGAAAGGCGAGGCAAATGAGGGGAGGGAGGGATGGATAGAGGGAGGAACACAGAGGAGAGAAGATCAAAGTAAAGGAGGAGGAGGGAGGGTAGGAGAAGGAAGGCAGTAGGATAGAGTGGAGGTGACATTATCCCCCCTGAGGGGCAATTCACCAGGTGGCAGGTGGAAAATACAAAGTAACAGTACATACAGACCTACAAGTAGATCCAGTCGTCCAGATCAGGGATGAGCAACCATGAGCCCAGGGGTCTGCAGGTTTCATGCAAACCAAACACTACGGCAGCTGAGTTCTGATGAGTCCTCCTCTCTGGCTGAAGGTGTGCTAATCAGTGAAATCAGCTGCCGTAGTTTGGCTACATCCCCGATCCATATCAGCGATGTGATTTAATTTATCCTTTATTTAGTCAAGTAGTCTCATCGTGATTGAGGTCTCTTCACGTTTAGCAGAATAACATTGAAATAATGTTGCATTATAGCATCGATTCAACATCACTTTTGCACCCCGTCAATGTTCAGTGTTATTGACGGACCCTGGGGGGGGCGGGCATAAGAGTAAATGTCCCTGACTCACTGAGTCACTGAGTCACTCCACATGTCCATGCTGCCACTCCGCAGCACATTGTGAAATCTGGCCATGCAGACTTCGGTTGGCCTACGCCAAGTTGAGGTCCATCATAGATTGACAATCTTGTCTAAAATGTATTTTTTTATATTGCATTAGCAAGCAAATAAAGCAGTGGTGCACTTATATCAGTCTATGCCTGCAGTGCCTGCCGACCTGGGTTCAATTCCCAGGCTGGAAGGGTTTTCTTGACATTTAGTATTCTGGATTTAAGTCCATTAGACATTGTGAGGAGAGGATCCCACACTAACTACTCATAGGAAAGATTAATGAGGCCAATTATTTTAGATTTTTATGAAACTCTAAAAATAGAAATAAATACATGTCTGATTTTTCCTCATTTTTGAATCTCTTAGTTGTTAACAACATTGTGCTGATGTAGCAGTTTTGTATTTATAGCAGCCTAGTACCCTATTTATAAAATTTGCTTTTGCCCATTTCACTAAACAAGAAAGTAATCATATACAAAATATATCGACCAATAAATTGTCACCACTAGTCATCTTCGAGTTACCAGTCCAGGGTCCGGCACCAACTAGCATTGCTAGTCTTGTTCAGTCATTGATTTAACATCAACATCAACATGCTTTATGTACAGCAGGATTCTGCGGTGACCTACCAGGACAATACCCACTCAACTCATCTCAGCTAATTGGGGCTGCAGTTAGCATGGTTTTCAGCTAAGAAGTCACTGAAAAACCTCTGCTGTTTGGTATAAACATTAATATAATATATATAAACCTTCTATTTGTTGTATTCTACATATTGTACAATTGCATTGTTAATAAAATTATATTTTAATGGCAGAGGTTTTATTTCCTGTTCTTGAGTTGGTGACTTGTTAGCTGAAAACCGAGTCAGTTGCAGCTCCACTTAGTCTTAGCCACAACCACAGGCTGGCTCTGACTGCTGCCTCCGACATGACCTTTACTGCAGACCAAGACCATACTGTGCCAGCTAACACTTGCTATCACAGAGAATGCTATAGTCATTTCACAAACACAACAAATATTTCTTGAGCCCAAAAGAGGAGAGAGAAGGCAGTCCAGAATGAGAGCGTCAAAGTTTTGTGTTGACCAAACAATAAATTGGCATTTAAGAATGAATATATAAAGTAATAAATTATGAACTTATGAATTATGAACACTTCTTGGTCTTCAAGGACCTCCCCTAGGAACAGTGAGATTAACAATCCAGGCTCTGGTTGAAGCCTGAAGTTCATCTGATGTGTAACCTGTATCTGTAGAACAAAAACAAGATGATTAGGAACATGTGGTGACAAGACCCCTTCAATCATCCACCGATCGAAACCCTAGCTGCAACATAAGCACCTCAGCGTGAACAGAGCAACAGTCCTTGAGTCTGTGTATGGTATCCATCTTGGGTCACCATTCATCTAGAAAAGACTCATCAGTTCTACTTTCTCTTTCAAATGAGAGGGCAGTGCAGGCTTCCATGAATTAGACACAGTAAGAGAAAGACAGAAGGGTGTTGAGGATCCATCATTCTAGCAGCCCTACATTTAAGCAGTAGTGGCACTAAGGTTTAAAGGCTAGGAACAAGACTGACTTTTGAATGAATACTAAGTTGAATCAACATGATTCTCAACCAGTAACAATGAGATACAATTACTGAATTCCCACCAACTTGGTTTGTCTTCAACTTCAGAGGGCACGGGCAAGTTTCATGCAAGGGTACACATGATGCACGGTGCTGTGTAAGAAAAACAGAAGCTTGTTTGAGACTTATACCAACATAATTGCCTACATCAGCCCTACATGTAAGCAGTAGTGGCATTAAGGTTTGAGCGTTTGGACTAAAGTCCATTCTTTGGGTGGGATGGGATACAATTTGCACAGAATAGAAAAAAGCCAAACCCAGTGAATGAAGAATCACAATCTTTGGCTGATCAATAGTCTCTTGTTGTGCTCGTTCTCCAGTGCTGGAGGTACAAAGAGGTACAAATGGAAACAGAGGATGGACAGGAAACTGCAACAAAGACTCGCACTTTGCGGTCATCTACCTCTGACCCCAGCGGCGCACCCAAGAGAGCATCTCCCGTCCTACCAATCATTTGCTATCATGAAAAGTACAAAACAGAGAAACACAGCAGGAAAAGACTAAAAGAGAGTGAAACTATTACTGAAGTTGCTTCTTGCTGCCGAAGGGAGGGAAAGATGAAAAGGTTTTTTTGCAAGAAATCTTCCATCGATGGGGATCATTCATGTAGAAAACAAAAGCAGATATGGCCTTCGGCCCATAAGAAGCAGTGAGATCCAGGCGGGGATGAATCAGATGAACACGTTGTTGTTAGGCGTTATTAATGTAGTATGGCTGACCATACATCTGAATTTATTCTGAAATAATTGTTAGTAACCTGCTAGTAACGGCATCTCCGTATGTCTAGTAGCATCGGGCAGCATGCTCAGAAATCAACAGCAAATCAACTAAATCAACATGTCATGCAGTGGTATGAGTTAAGTGTGGTTTTGAACACAGAGCAGAACAGCCAATCAGGAACGCAGCCTGATTTTCACATCGGTCGTTAGAAATAATCAATGGCTTTGAATGGGTTTTGCAATGACTAGATTTGTGAATCTCACTCACCACCGAAATAACCACGTAAAATCTTAATTCCAACTACAACAGTAAAACATATTTGCTTTATTATCTGATCTATAGTGGCACCTTTAAAGTTGTTTTCTGTTATTTTACCATTCAGAGTGAGTGGTTGTTCTGCATGCTGTAATTATTGGTTGCGTTGTGTTTACTACCCCCATTTGCTCTATTCTTGTTTATATTCCGTGTTGCTTTGCTGTATCTTGTTATTTTGCTGCTGCAATGACCCAATTTCCGCCTGGGGATCATTAAAGTTTCATCTTAGGCTAAAGCTCTCATAAATATGCCTTTTGTGTGAAAATTGTGCGATCGTTTATACATTTCATAAACCTCTACGCAGGTCATAACTCTTTTAATATAGGCTTTTGTTAGAGATTTCCTCCCAAACATTGTTCCTAGAGGAGAAGGGACGATCAACCAATGGCTGTTCATTTCGCAAAGCAATTTAGCTACTGCGCTAACCAGTTGCGCACCTGTGATCACCTGCAGCTATGATTTATGAGCGAGCAGTGCGCTATTATGACAGGCTTTTCACCAAGGAGCTTCATTTATTAATGCCTCTCAAATCATAACAACATTTTAGAGATTTTTTTCAATGCCTACACGTTTACAAATTGCAATGTTTAATTATAAATACGACTCTAAAATATACATTTTATATCTCTTCCCAGTGGTGGTGTTGTATGTGCAAGGCCTCGGGACCAAGGAGTGGAGAGAGGTGAGTGGAAATGCCTTTTAATTCTTATTTCAGATGAAATTCTAGTGCAGATCGAGGATTGGATTCCTCGGTCTATATAGATTCAAGTGATCGTGGGGCTAATAGAAGGTTTATAATGTTTCTCTACAAGTATATTGATGATTGATGCTACTGACAATATCAGTGTGCGTGCATTACGTTGTTCACGGATTGGAGTACACATTTGTGCCTTTGTGTTACAGGTTTGCTAGTGATGTTACAACCTGCTGCATCTTACAATAAAAGTCCAACATATATTACCCATCCTCTCCTCTGGTCAGGTCAAAACGAAACAGAGAGCCTAACCGGGTATAGAGGGGTTAAATGCCACATGTCACATGAAAGGGTTTTGCAAACACAACTTTATTTAAAAAGTCCTCCTATGAACAAGCTGAACAAGCAAATATGTTGGTAATTCAAAATTGGAAAACCATCTTGGACGCTTTGGGAGTTTGGCCCTAGAACAGTGGCTTGAATCTCTCTCTTTCTCTCTCTCTCCCTCTCTCTCTCTTTCTCTCTTGCTGTAATTTGTGCTATCAAAGAAAATCAGCCTCAACTCAGTAGGGGCTCGCACACATACACACATCCCAGTAAGCCTCAATCAGTCTCACAGAGAGAGAATACCTACAGCAGAGCCTAGACACACAACACACACACACACACACACACACACACACACTCTAAAGTGATGGTCGATGCATCCGTGTGAGAGGGAGATCTTCACTATTTTACACACTATTGTATAGAGGTAGACTGATGGCTGATATATTGGGCTGTTATTAAGGTCATATATGGTTATACAGATAGTTCTGCACACCCCTATATACATCATGCTCTTATTCAACTACTTTTCTCATTCATTGTCAGTTTTTTTTTTAGTCAACTTCACTGGAAAATGATCTGCTCATCATATTTATTGGCTGATTAAAAAGTACCGTGGATTCCCGGAGGTCGTGTTTGATGGCCCTCATTTACGAGCGTGCAGTAATGCATGTATTTGTTGATTCATACTTAAATGAATCACCTTTGCTTAATGGACTCTTGGACTACCATTTTTCACACCTAATCGTATCACTCCGCCGTCGAGAAGTTCATTTCATTGATTTCTAATCAGATCAACCCTCGTGGCAGAAAGACGATGCTGCACACAGTCCTGCTGGACTAGATTCTTGTTGGAAGCTTGTAAGATATTATAGCTTGCAATAGTAATAGAAGCATTTTAAATCAATATTTCATGTCAGTAATGTAATGTAATGTAGCTGTATAATAAGTGGGATAATGTACAGGTCATTACTGCAAAATAAGAGCCCCTTTGCTGTACGTTATATCCCTTGTCATCTTTTGTTTTTCATTTGTCAAATTCACGGCAGTCGCTAACGCCAGGGCCCTTTTTCAACGGCTCCAGTCTGCCTCTGCCAGCCACGACTGACAACTATTGACTGGAGCAAACACGGCGTGCTCACAGAACCAATGCACCTTTTTGCAAGCTTCAAGAGCGAGTCGCCGGGAAAATGGTAGATTGCTCAGAGCGATAGAGTGGTAATCGTATTACGGATTTAGAAACGGTGCAGGATAAACACCCGAGCCTGCGAATAAGCAAAGCCATCTCAGACACATCAGTCGGAAAGCGTTATATAATGCCGCTCGCCGCTTTCCGAGAAGATAAAGGGTTATCTGGGAGCATCCTGAACTTTTATTTTCTTCTCTTTTCACCGCCTCTCTAACTAGCCAGCGAGCCAAAGCCGTTCTGCACTTCCCGTGGAATTTTTCGGGAGGGGGGGGCCTTTAGCCGTCGAAGCAGAACAGACGCACATGTTTCTAAAAAAAACATTTTCCTGTGAATCCTATTTTCTTTATTATAAATCTGGAGTGGCTGAAGAGCAGATGAGTTTTTTTTTTTTTTTTGGCTTGGGTTGCCAGGTTGGAGCGAAACCCTAGTTGGAGATCTTCCATATGCTTCCAGGTCCCACTCAGCTGCCCACTTCCTCCCTGCGGGCCAGCTAGAAAAATCACAACGGAGTGGGACTTGACAGTAGCACAGTTATCTCCCCTCCTCCCAACACTCGTATTGTCACTAGGTCTGTAGGAGTGGGCTGGGCGAGGATGTCGGAAGATTTGGCCTGAAGTGCTTTTTGATGCAATTAGCAGAAATGTAATTCTCACGCTAATGGGGAGAAAAGATAATAATTATAGACTCTGCTAGAACTAGTCGAAGTGGAAAGTTGAAAGTCTATTTAAAACTAAAGGAGAAACTGTCTAAAACACAAGACGGAATGGTAAAAGGTACTTAAAGGTGTGTGTGTGAGTGTGTGTGTGTGTGTGATATGTCCATGATATGAAACCACTCTCCCACTCTTTCTGTCTTTCTCACTTTGTCTGTCAGCGTTAGCCTCATTTCTCTTGTTACTTATTTGAAAAGTAATATTATTACTCTTCTTTCCTGGGAGGTTACACAAATTGCCAATCGCATCCTCTCTTCCCTTCTAAAAATCAGTCAATTTCCTCTCCTGTGAAGGATCAGGAAACCAAACGTTTGTCATCAATTTGTTGCTTGCCGACGGCTAATTATTAGGCAAACGACCACCTTCAAAAGTAGCTGACGGGTAAATGTGACATTGTCATTGAAATAGTGATTCATTACACTACTTGTCACTGGGAAGAGTAATAGTATTGCTGCAACATGCTGCTGAGTAAAATGCAACCTCTCAACACGGCTATCTCTGTCTTGCTTCATTAGCCAAGCTCTGACAGTACCTGACTACCAGCCTAACCTGTTTCCCCCGGAGGCTGAGACAACAAGGCTAACATACTTTTTCAACAACTTTCTTTGGAAATAACAATGATAATGATGCTTTTCTCACTTCAAGTGACATTTGGCGTCCGCTTTGGAGGTGTTGATATATATACATTTCTGGATCCCTGGTCAGTTGCAACAAACTAGCTCTCTCTCTCTCTCTCTCTCTCTCTCTCTCTGTCTCTCTCACTGTCTGTCTCTCTCTCGCTTTCTTTCTCTATGGCATCTCTTCCACTTAGAAACAATTCATTACAGATGCAGAAAGACTCAATTAGAAAGAAAAGTTACCCTGGCTGCCTGGCACACAAACACACATTCACACACTCAACACAAACTCCACGATTGCCACTATTGCCATCAGCCATGGAGGTAATGCTTCCTCTGAAATCAGTGAAAGCTGTTCCACTGCCTCATTGCATTGGCGTTGTGTCACGTCTGATGAAAGCTCAAAAACACCGAGGTTGGATTCTCATTGGCTGACGCGTGCAGCCATAGCGCTGATTTCAATGCACTTTCACTTGTACTGGTCAAAAACCCGACTGCGCCATCCCTTACCATGTCTGAAATAAATAAATGTGTTCTGGTGTGTCGACTCACGTGACGAAATGAGAAACTGAATGGCAGTTCAGACAGACTAAGGAGTTTGAGGGCAAGAAAACACACAGATTTGTATTACCGCATCCACTGAGCAGCAAACCTGTGGCGAAAGCACCGAGGAACTTCTGTCGAAGGAATAAAGAGGCCTCCTCTTATTAAAGGTTTTCCGTTAATGCTGACATTTTAAGAAACAGCCTGTGTTTGCCTCCAAATCCCCCGAATCCAGTGTTGTTGTGCAAGAGATAAATGAGAAGAATAGCAGAGAACGTCACGCTGCATGTCCGATATTCATTTCCGGAGGCCTTGCAGGTGAACGGACGGATGTCTGGCGAAGGGCACAGACCAGCTCTTCACCTTCCTCTGCCCTCAACAGAAAACTCAACAGATCCACTCCCGCACTACTCAACAGATCCACACTAGAAGTACATTTCCCTTAAAGAGCTCTGCTTGCTTTGTACTGACCAAAACCAACTGTACCATCTCCCTCTTCACTACTTGTATGCACACAGACACACACTGGCCTCTAAGCAGCACCCCAGGGAGGCAGGCATTGGATAAAAAACACATATTGTAACTGGATTTGGGCTTTTTGAAAAAAATAAATGTCTTCCTTGATATGAATGTTTCAATAATGTTATTTTTCCTCACCTTTTTAGTTTCCTCTCAGTTGATATATAATTATATATTTTTTAATTTATTTCACACTGCTCATCCAGTCATGACTGAAAGTTTGTGAACCCCTTTTGCAATTTGCAAAACATTCTGAGGTTTTACCATTATCATTATTAAATAAATAATGTTCTCTGGACAGATGAGTCCAAAATTGAATGTTTGGTCGCAATCAAAAATGCCCTCCACCAAAATAACTTTTTTCCCTGCGGTCAAGCATGGTGGGAGTGTCATGGTCTGGGCTGTTCTTCTTCCTCTGGACCTGGACGACTCAAAATCATTAAGGGAACCATTAATTCTGAGGGAAACCAGAAAATTCATGAACAGAACGTTAGCCCATCAGGCTAAGAGCTAAAGCTGAAAGTGGCTGTTCAACAAGATGATGATCCTAAACAATGATGAAGTTTTGATTGGCCAAGTCCTGACCTAAACCCAACTGAGATGCTGTCAGGACCGTCATGTGAGACCTCAGACCTCACTGAGTTGGTCGAGTTCTGTAAGGAGGAGTGCGAGAAAATCCCTCCAGGAAGATGATTGATCACTGGCTCTAGGAGACGTTTACTCCAAGTCATCTCCGCTAAAGGAGGAGCCACAAGTGATTGATTGAAGGAGTTCACATATTTTTGCACACAGGGATATCTGAGTTATTGTTAAATAAACCACTGTGACTACCATAAAAAAAGCATTCTTTTATTCATTCCTGAAAAGCTTTTTTATTTATATCATCCACATACTGTATGCTCTTCCAGTGCATAACTGCCTGGATCTGCACCTGTAACAAGAGGATAAGGATCAAAAGATTGTGATGCAACAGTGAGCCAAGAGATCTGCTATTTGACAGCCCCCCCCCCCATGCTCAAATGTGAATGTGACCACCTTGTCTCTGTCCCGTCCCCTGAAGGCTTGCCGTGGCGCACCCACAGCGAAACGGCGAAAGGGAGAGCCGACTAATAACTATTTGCTCTGGCTCTCTTGGAACAACGAGATGTGAGATATGAAACACAGGACTCTCAGATCAGTTGGGCTGCATCCGCCGCTGCTGGGTGTTTTGGCAGCTGTCAGCACAGCAGCGGGAAGCCTTTAGGTTTCTGGCCACGGCAGCACCCCTGCCGCCCTTGCAGGGTTGTTTTTCTGTGTGTGTGTGTGTGTGTGTGTGTGAGAGAGAGAGGGATAGTACGAGTGTGTGAGCGTTTGGCCCCTTTCCACCTGGTATTAATATGCATTTGGTACCCAGATTGTGTTTAGATACGGCTTTGCTGCATTACATTTGCACCTGACATTAAAATGTGTCTCCAGTCTACCCAATGGAATCTGATGTCTCTTTCACACATCATATATTTACTTCATTTAAAACTGACAGTTTCGATTTTTTCCATCCACCAATATCCTGAAAATCCATTTTTGACAAGTATGTTCCTATCGGAGCGGTCTGCCGCCTGTTTGATTGGGTTTATTCCCTTTTTCGTCGTTGTTATATGTGGATTTCAGATGGTTTGGGTGTTCGTATCTTCCATGCGTGCTTTTACACCTGGATTTGACGTTTTTATTACCCGATGACAGTCCGATCGCCCAGGGTGCAAGTTAATGCAGCTGGAAATGCATTTGTTTTTTGACCATGAACCTGTGTGTACACATGGCTCGCTCGCAGGGATTTGTTCCTGGGATAAGCATCTTTTCCTCCTTCCGATTCCAATATCTGTCCAAGTCCCTGGCCTCGTTATCGGTAGACGGAAGGCGAACAAATCTGCTCCACTCAGACAGATTGCGATTTCCTCATTCGCCTAACAACTTCTGATCTCGAATCCCGTGTCTACAAGTGCTGCCGTGAATCCATATCATCACCACCCTGTGCAAAAGTATTGACAACGTGGCTTCGGACCTTTTGCCTTCCCTGACATTCCTAAACCCGCTGCCCTTCCATCACTCGGGAGGCTTTCAGCAGCAGCAGGTCTTAAGACTTCCAAACCCATCGACCCCATCGAGGAGCTCAATACCCAGCGGAGAGCTGATTCTCTTGCCTCTATGAGCCTTCTATAAGTGTGCTGTATGGAGTGTGATTGACAGAGGAGATTCGTTTTTTTTTGGGGGGGGGGGAGGGATACTGGCATTTGTTGGATTGATCGATAGCTCATCACTGTCGCCTGCCAGAGGGCATGATGGGATTGCGGTTCGAGTGTGACTGAAGACGACGCTGTTTGTGTTGATTGACACGGGCATTTGTAATCACATTCCAACAGCATAAGTTGTCAAATTATCACCCTGTTGTCAGAAATAAAATCAGCTCTTTCCATTTGGTACTCAGTACTGGAGTGTTTTTACAAAGGTGTTTGAACATATTTCAGCTCTGTGCGGCTCTGCACTGAGTGTACTCAGTATTAGGAGCAGGTTTTTTACCCCATAAACTAGACTGAGCAGATGAATCTAAAGCTACTCGGCAAACATTCGGATGTTGAATAGACACTGAAAACCTGTGTAAATACAGCGGCAAAATGAAAATACCCACTGAGCGGTAGACATGATTTCAACGTTGTGTCTATGCTTTAGCTCTCATATTGGCCAGGAACTGTTTGGCTGTGTATTGCCCAGTTTTACACCAAGCAGTGAATGCTTTAACCAATGTATAAGCAGCTGTAAATATCAGAAATATGCACCAGAGAAGTTCATATGTACCAGATGAAGCTTTAATTTCCGTGGACGTCGACTAAACTCTAATGCTATGTAGCCTAATTTTAGCCTAGACAGCTATAAACCATTTAGGTTTCCTTTTAAATGGCTGATCAATGTAAAATTGCTCAGTGGGTTGAGACAACATCCGTACTTGTCCATAGCTGCTACCTGCATCGTTTTGAAATTGGGATCTAGATATCCAAATTATATAGTTTCCAAAGCTGTTTTACTTTGAATTTCCACTGTGCCATAATATATTGCATCTTGCAGTCTGTCAAATGCTTGCTGTGTCAGATCCAGTATTGATTTCAGATATGAAATAGAGTAAAGAGGTATGTTTAAGCCTTGAGACAACTGAGACTTGAACTGTGCAAAAAGGTGTGCAACTTAAAATTTGCCCTTGCATTTGATATTTTGCCCTCTCAGTAAATGTAGCATGGATTGACGACCTTACTTCCCTCTCTCCCTCTCTCTGTCTCTCTCTCTCCTCCAGTTTGGTCGGACAGAGGTGATCGATAACACGCTGAACCCCGACTTTGTGAGGAAGTTTGTTCTGGATTTCTTCTTTGAGGAGAAGCAGAACCTTCGCTTTGATGTGTAAGTGGGAACACCTCCGCCTTTTTCCCTCCACAGCGCCACTGTCTCTTTGCTTTGTTATACTGAGGACAAGCCTCCATTTATTTCGGCCCGCTGATTCATGCCCAGTAGGTTTGGAAGCCTTTGGGATTTTCCAGTCAACCCCGATTACCATAAAAAGCATTTGTCTGGCTGACTGTCATCAATATGTTAGAAGGACATTCAGAAGTACCAATCAGTGTGTTAGGGAGTTGGATTGCCTTAAAAACCGAAGAGGGTCCGAGACGCTCCGTCATGCTAGCGAAATCGGAAAAGTTGTGTGTTGAGTGCCTCCGACCCTCTTTGGTTTTTCATACCCATTCAGCAGAGCAGCGGTTGATTGCTTTCTGCCATGGACATTTCTGATACCAAGACGCGCTCCCAAATCTTTGGTCTTTACCCTTCATAGAGCTTGGGTTGGGTTATTTTCCCACAAACTATCAGATTGTGAAGCAACCATAAATGTTCCCATAGAAGCTATCAGTTGAGTGATGGATTCAACTTTATTGGTAAGAAATTGTGTTTTATTCCTGAGTTCCTTGTCAAAACTGCACTACCCAACAATCGAAGACATTGCTGTTGCCATAGAAATGTCACCTGCTCTGCATGGCTGGTAGCCAGACCAGAGTGAAGAAACTTTAGTCGGTTAGTAACCTGTATCGGTGATCGGAGCTGCTGCGCCATGGTTTTACTGTCAGACATGATCAGGGTTTTTTTTGTGATGAGGAGAAGAGGCTCAGGAGGAATCATTACAAATTAGTAAGCACTGTTATGTTACTGGAAGGCACTCGGAGAGCCCAAACCTCTGCCAACACCCAAACTCATCATTCATATCACTTGAAATTTAAGTTAAATTGATTTATTGGCACTGCAAACATGGGATTTGGAATCAAGTCTCTATCTCTGTTGCTTTCATAGTTTAGAATAATCGTATAACAGCGGAAATCCCAGATCCAGGTCAACACCAAAATCGAATCAATTGCTCCTTGGCCCAAGGGCTATCCGTCCACCATAAGTTTGTGATTTATCTTGAAGCTGGTTGGTTCAGTTCAAAGCTTAAAACTGAAACGTCTATGCAGCTCATTTGTCTTTTGCAAATGTATTCAAAGAAAGTGACGGTGCGGCATTGTTTACTCCCAGGCGGCCGATCCATTTCAACCTCTAAATGTGAAGCAGCTCACAGTGGAGGTACTACCTATGAAGAATGGGAGCCAGCAGGTGCAGGACTTGGATATTTTTTCACCACCTCCCTTCTCTCCACAGTGGGGATCGATGCCCCAGCAGGGGGTGTAAGAGGAGAGACCCAGCATGGGGTCAAGTGGAGGAAGGGGCTAAGGCACCCATCAGATCCCTCCTATTGATCCATCCCCCTCCCCACCACCACACCACAGTCAATAGCTGCTGCCTAAACAGTCAACAACTCCAGGCCTGGGAATTGATAGCCAATTCCAGTTGTCTGTCGATAACAAAATGCAGGAGTCCGAATTGATATCAGCTTGCTAGAACTTTCAGTGGGGATTAAGAAGCCGCACAGTGATCTCCTGTCAAAAAAAAAAGTCAAAAAATCTGAATTCGAGTAAGAGAATTTGAAATGGCTAAATTTACAGGAAATCCCAACATTTTCATAGGCAAAAAAATGAGCTCCATTAACTGAACCAACATTTGCCAACATAGACAAACATTTCAAATGTTGTTTTGGTTATGAAGTGTGATTGATGATGATCGCTTCAAATAAATATCGGCACACTAAAAAAATTACAAATTAATATACAAATCTGGTGATAAAATTGGGTTTTGTCATCACAAGGCATGCGACAGACAGTTCCCATGATTTTAATCATTAGTCATGATTGGCACATCTTGTATTGTGACTGTAATGTGTATGAGAATCTTGTTCAAAGTCATTTAGAAAAATGGCTGACAGACAGATTATTATTTTATTATACATTGTGCATTTGAAAAACAAATTTATGAAAAGGTTTTACCCCTTTCAAAACCGTTGGCATTTTTAATTTATAAAGGTGTAAGGGCTTGAGAAGAAAAAAAAATGGTTTACTGGAATAAATGAATGCCGTGGGTACAAAGTAACACCAAATATATAGAAACAGTGCAACCATTTAAAAATATTCATCTCCCCTTTAAAATCCCCAATGCACAGACACTTTACCAAAGGACCACGTGACGTCATGATAATCAACCCCATCCAGCCCTTTAAGCAAGCGGTAGATTGAAGAGGGCTTCATCAGTCTTGTCCCAAACTGAGCGATGCTGTTCGAGTTGGTCGGGGGGCAGCCGTGGATGTGAGAGAGCAGAGCGGGAGAGCACATTTGAAACTTCACAAATGTCGTCTCCCGCTCTGCTCCCTCAATTCCACGGCTACAAGTGCAAGTTTTGCAACACATTTATCGCAAGAAGTGTTGAGAGGTTGTAATCACCGAGTTGTGGTTGTACTGGAAAATGGGATCAAGTAAAAAAAAACACATTTGTGAATATTTCATTTTATACAAGTGAAAATTTTACAAGTTCAGATTTTTGTTCTACAGATTCTCACATCATATTCTACAAGCTCTCACATTTTGCAACATATTTACCTTCATAGCCGTCGCTCATATTACAGAGTTGGTTGGAGCCCATGTCGGGAGGAAAAGAGGGTAGAAAGAGAACAAACACTTCAGCTGGACCTGATTGGTGCAACTGGACCTCCCGCTGATCGAATTGGAGTAGAGCCATTAAAACACATTATGATGTTACCCTATAAACACTGACGGTTAACCTTCCACAGTCTATACATGTTGTAGAGTGCAACAAATAGGACAGGTATTAAGGAAGTGGCGTAAGCTTAGGCTTTGACTGTTTTTATATCAATATGAGAGAATCGTGTTAGTCTAGGGGATGAGGCTTAATCTATGTCGGTGTCATAGTTTTTTGGCTGCGGTGAGAAAACAAAGCCTGGCTTACAGAGCGAGAGACGTGGTGTGAACATTAACACTCTAGTTGGGATTTTAACACTCAATGTGCTGTGAAATTGTATTAGGAAAAGGAAAGAGCAGTAAGATACACAATCACGTAGCTGCCGCCCCGTCTGCGAGACATCGCAAGTTTAACACTGCTGCCGAGCGGTGAGGTTTGGTGAAGCCCTCCTCTCTCTGGGGGACAGCAGCCGCCCTGCTTGGAGAGGAGTCTTAATCTCCTGACAAAATAAATCATTAGTGCTGAATTATTAAATAGCACAAACTGCAACACACACTGGAAACACACACAGTTTCCCACTCTGCAAAGTGTCTGCATCATTTTGTTAGCTATAGGTGCTGTCTGAATCGCTGTCGCTGTCCTTCACACTTAAAGGTTTTCTGTTGCGTGGTGGAAAACACTGCTGAATGCGTGGTAAGACTTCCAATTCAATGTTTTCCTTAAATGAGGGTGAAGAAAAGTCATTCACCTAAGCATTATCAATTGCTCATTGGTGCTTTATGCGCATTTTCCAGAAACGCTTGACACGAGTAATGAATGCGTGTCACTGAATTAGTAATAGTGGTCCATAGGGTGCTCAGCCAAGAGGTGAAAATTGTAACGGTTAGTTCCTAATGTTTATATTGGGCCATTAGAGACAAGTAATATTGACTGAAATTCTTTTACCAGAGTAATGACTCTGCATGTTTTTGGTGACAGCAGAGATTCATGCAATTATCTCACGGCCTTCTCATACCAGGTTCTCGGTCGATATCGCGTTGATGAAATGTCCCTTGGTTGGTCACTTTTTCAACCCCTAGCGTTGATATCGATCGACGAAGACACAAAACAACCCTCCGCTCATACACGTCAAGAGCAGAGCAAACAACAAGGATGTGGAGACAGAAATAAATAGGTGCTTACTCTGTTTCCTGCATGGCCCAGATATGGATTGTACCACCTCCCAGGAGGGTGGTGTGGTCTCCCTGATATGGGGTCATGAGATGAGATTCCAATAAAAGGGAGCATCCCAGTAAGAGGGAATAAATTATTAAACCCCCACCTCTCCACAGAGATTTTTTTAGCCCACTAAATCACAATAGATAGATATGGAGTAAAGTGATGTGTTATATCTATAAGGACGGGGGGGTATAAGATTTAAACTGAAGAATTATGGCAGTGATTGCAATGCGTCGCTTGAAATCCACATTGATTTTTTTCCATTCAGAAATACATCGCTTGAATGCAAGATTTAGCTGCTTATTGTATTTCTATTTCAGCCTTCTGTTGAATTTTACTGTGATTATAGTTGCTGTACAGTATATTGCATTAAGAATAATATTATACTATATATAATTTCTTGTCTAATATCACAAAAATAGAGATATAGGAATGTAGATGGAGAATGAGTTGAATCATAATAAAATACCATACATTGTTATGAGCGTTTAGCTTTGCAATAAGGATTCAATAATGAGTAGATATTACAGTAACATCTTATTAGGCTGTATTTTAGATTGCCCAACAGTAGCCTCTCAATACACTGCAGTCCTCAGCCTTTTATATTAACAGCAATGTGCTGTAAAACAACACAGATCACTCCATTCTTTCATCATATTCATATCTCTAAATATCACAAATGCTATTCAAAGTCTCAAAAATTGTACTTCGGGGAATAGACAATGTTATTATTTCCCCATAACTAACTCCATTCAAACCAAATAACCGCACCAAGACTCAAAATGCTCAGTAAATGACCCCAAAACACAATTGTGTATAATTGTGTATAACAATTGGGTATATGGATATGCTCATATTCAGCTATTTCTTCATGTGTTCCTAACTGATGTGAGAGATTAGATTATGGCAAAGAGCACAAAGTCCATCATGCTTAGCTAATGTTACAGGGACTGGAATCGGATTTGCTTTGACTCCAAACTATAAACTAGACAAAATTCACTCTAAACTAGACACAACAGACTAAACTAGACACAATAGACTAAACTAGACACAACAGACTCCACAATATACACAACAGACTTCAAAATAGACACAACAGACTAAACTAGACACAACAAACTTCAAAATGGACACAACAGACTCTAAACTAGACACAACAGACTAAACTAGACACAATAGACTCCACAATATACACAACAGACTTCAAAATAGACACAACAGACTCTAAACTAGACACAACAGACTAAACTAGACACAATAGACTAAACTAGACACAACAAACTAAACTAGACACAACAGACTCCACAATAGACACAACAGACTTCAAACTAGACACAATAGACTCTAAACTAGACACAACAGACTAAACTAGACACAACAGACTCCACAATATACACAACAGACTCCAAACTAGACGCAACACACTCTAAAGTAGACACGGCATTGAAAAGGAAGGGAGCCTCAGTAACTGAAGACACAGTGGTGTGAGCTTATGGAAACACCATGCCTACCCAGTCTAGAACCAAACAAGCAACACCTATAGCAGAAGAAATAGAAACCTAGCCTTGAGTGCTAATAAATTCCAGTGCATAGAGAGCACAGGTGTTGCAGTCATCGGTTATTGTAGAAAAATGCAATTAAGGTTTTTCTACATTTTGTCGTTGCAGCCTAAAGGAATGAATCAGACCGTAACTTAAGCACCGTGCAATGGAATGGTAATTTGGTTTTTACATATGCACCCCACTCTCTCGTTTCCAACCCTGGAGTTATGCACGGCGCTAAGTGGCCTCCTGCAAGATACAAAATTGAAGTGATGAATATGTAAACCACAGCGTTTGCACCTTCACATTGCGATATGTGGATTCTGACTCTAACTTAAGTCAACATGTAAGCTCCTTTGTTTACATGCCCAAAACCTCACAATATGGCCGACCCCAACTGCTCCCTGATCGGTTTGCTTATGTAAAACAAGAAATACAATTTAACACATTAAATAGAACATGGAGGAAATTAATTAGGTTGTGCAATATGGTTGATTAGTGTCTGAACATTTAGAATGGCATTACAGTAAGAGCCATTTGATGACTCTTCACAACTAAGCAATCAAGCTGTGTCTTGCCGTGACTTTTTAAGGGATTACCAAAGGAGATGGCACTATGACGGTGCTGATTTAGCAGATGCCCAGCGTTTCTACATTGAGCAGTGCCATCTTGTGAAGGATGATTTGCAGAGCCAGATTGGACAGCCGACATCCCTCCCTGATGTTACTCCAGGTAACACGCGCCCTTTCCATCCTGGCGGGTGTCCAGAGATGTTGCAGGAATATCTCTCTGTCTACCACTGCCTGATTAATTGCAACAGCAGATGCACCAAAGGATATATTGGCGAGACACGCATGCAAACATGCACAATTAAGGACAGATTTAATTGTGTTGCTTTCCAGACGTCATTGGTGCCATCAGTTGTACACATGTGACCATCAGGCCCACTGAGCAGACGAGAACAAATTTATAGCAATAGAAAAGTGTCTGAAAAGTTGCAGGGCCTGCCCATCATTTTGCAGTGCTCTAGTTTGGCCACCAAGATGAGCAATACAAATGGAGAGTGGCTTATCAGTGATTTGAGTAGAAAGCTCAAGCTCTATTTAGGGCTAAATAGAGCTAAAGTTTACCCACTCTTGCCTTGGATAGTCTTGGACTTTCCAAAACCCTTCGATCTGCAAGACAACAGTGCTACAGTGAGGCACGTGGTGCTACAAGTGACACCCACAATTCTCACTGTGGTATAGTCCAGGTCTGAGTAGGAACAGCTCAAACGTAGTTGTACACAGTCTGCAGTCTGAACCGAAGCCTATGTGGGTTGTGCAGAAAGTATTCAGGCTGTGGCCAACTTCTGTCACATGACGCAATGTTTCTCTCTCATTATTAATGACCCATCTCTAGCTAAGCACAAACCCGTGTTCACCTTTGCCATTGATACGAAAAGCCCCCCAGCTCCCTTGTTGTCTGCCATGTAAATGAAGGTCATTAGATTTTCCGAGCAAGTCTGTTGCTGTTCCACACTCAAATCTCATTTTGATATTGCTCACAGGCTTCTCCTACTGTGTTGTAATTTCATTTGATCCCACCCAAGCCAGCCACAGAGCTCAATTGTTACACAGCCGGTGAAGGAGATTTATACAAAGCTGGTGTTGGGAGTGGGAGAGCTTTCGACTGAAATGGAGGAGCGGACAGACTGAAGGCTAGTTGTGATACATTGGGAGTAAAGATGTAATGAAAGTATGTGCGGGGGTTCTGGAGTGACTTTTATGAAACTGTTTTAAATGGCTGAGAGCACTGCAGTTGGCACTTTTAGGCAAGTTGCAACGCCATGGGTGGTGGTATAGCCGGCGGCTCTCTTACATTCCCTCTCGTTTCCATTATCTCCATTAGTCCCCAGCTTTTAGCTGCCTCTTCAAAGCCCCATAACCCGACACTTGGCACACACTGATCTTGGAAAACCCAAAAAAGCAGCAGGCGGCCTAAGTGATTTTAGTGGGTAGTGTAGATGTCTTCTTTTTCCAAAATAGTTCTTCATGCCCTCTCAATCTGTGTGACTGGACGAATTGAAAAATGCTTTACAGGGCTTCAGTATTCTCTTTTTTAAAAACCTTTTCTGATCTTGAAATCAGTATTCTCACAAATGACACTCTTCCTGATGCTGGAGGTGGCAAGGCGGACCCATTGGTCAATCCGTCACGCAGTTGTCAGTCCTGTCACGCTGCCATGTTGTCCTGGTCTCTTTCTTGACCATGCAGAACCCTCACCTGTCCATCACATAGCTAGGAGACCGAGGGGGGAAGTATTCAGTATAGAGATGGAGGGAAAAATGGTAGAAGTGGAGAGAAAGGTAGGGGGGGGGAAAGCATCAGAATAAAGGGAAAAGAGGTGGGGAGGTGGGAAATAGGGGAAAACAAACATTATTAAAGAAGGAAGAGGCAAGGGGGAACAAGGCAGAAGAGCCAGGTCCTGTCCTCCCAACATTGCCTATTAAAAAATAATGTCGTACTTTGAAATGCAAAATCATATGTCGAGCATCAGTGACTTGGGAAGTTTTGTGCCAACTGTTTATGCTGTTCGGGTTCGGCCTCTGTGCTGTCTAAGTGTTTTAGGTTTGACAGCCATATTTTACGTCTCAGTTTCGTGTTCACCCTGGCCAGCAGAGGAGCAGCAGATCCACAGGGCTTCAGCAGAAGACGTCACTCCAATAGACGCTGGGATTCAATCCAGAGGCCTTGCCACTCGGCTTCTACAAGGCAGCCTGCACTCTCGGGAACTGAGCTCTATTGAGATGTGTCTTTTATAGTAAAGTTGAACTAACTAGCGTACTGGTGTACTCGGCGCTGCTCTCTCTCGGCATTTGAATCAATAAAGAAAACGACCGCAGGTTTCCCGTTGCAACCTCTTTTGTGAGATTCCTTGCATCTAACGGCTGCCTTTGGATTCCTGGAGGGCGGGGGCCGTTCATTACTGTCAGGCTAAAAATGTGCCTCTCTGATGATGAGGCAAGTGAAGAACGAATAAAAAAATTAAAAAAGCGGGTGTCAGTGCCATCCTCCATTGCTGTAGACCTCAGAAAGACTTTGACATTGAATGGGAAGAACCGAAAGGGAGATAGATAGAGAGAAAGAAAGAGAGAGATCTGGAGCATGATGTCTGTGTAATGTTACTCAGCACGCGAGTAGGTTTCCTTTGTCAAACATGAACAAAAACCTTTTCAGAGAAACTCCTTAAGAGGAGGTGCTCTGGGAGACAGCGGCCTTGAGAGGGGGAAACAAGCAACACGTCTGCCTGAAAGGGGAGTGACTTCAATCTGCACAGATGATCCCAGAATTCATTACATTGCTGCTCCAGATCCATAAATTTCATTTTTATCACTCTTGACTCATCCGTCCTATGTGCACACTCTCCAATTATTTATTTAGCAAACATGATGTTTATCTTGTGTATTCCCAGATGAGTTGCCCATTATATCCGCATTGCCTGTCGAGCGAGGTATGCTGGAGGAGTTGAGAGTTTGCTTGTTATTGTTCCACAAAAGGCTCTACTCCGGTTTCCCCCGTGCTTTGAATGTCTGTATCTGTTAGTTTATGTTGTGATATGATGATGCTCCTTACACAAGAGCAAAACACCTAAAATGTGCTGTTTTCTGCTATATTGCAGGTACAATGTGGATACCAGAAGCTCCAACCTGTCTAAACATGTAAGCAACCCCCGTAAGAAATCCCATCGTTATGTTCACCCGTCCATGTCATGCAAAGAGCTGGAGTATTTAATTTAATTTAATTTAATTTAATTTAATTTAATTTAATTTAATTTAATTGTATCACTATTAAGATTAAAACATAATGTTCATAATGCAATGTAGAATGATCACATCAATAGAATAATCAGGCTTTTAATTTAGGTACAACATGCAGTAGTTGATTACGATAATGATTCATGATTAAAGCATTTTTACATCAACTCAGAACATCTCAACATACTGAGCGGCAACAACAGCGATTCCCTCCCCATAGGAGGATTTGTGTTTCATGTTTCTTCACGTGGAATATAACAACCTTTGTTATTGGCCATTGCTTTTGTTGCTTTTTGAAAATACAGAAATTATTCTATAATATCAACTGTGTTTTTTTAAATTTTGTCCTAACTTGTGTCTGTCTCTCTTTATTGCCTACTGACCTGGATGAGCAGAAGGTAGGCCAGCATCATTCAGTATCCTTCCATGTCTGCTGAGATGTTTTGTTATCTCTTGGACCTTTCCAGAGCAGAGCCACTACATAAAACATACTGCTGGATGACCTTTCAGTGGCTCTGTGACTACCTGCTGACTTATATAAATGTGAACATAGGCACACTGACCCTGAGATAATGGATGATCTGGGTTGGACTGGACTCTCCAAATCCCAGAAGAAAGAAACAGTAGCCAGTTCATTCCCTAAAGCCTTTCTGTGACTACCATATCTGTGGTGCATTATAATGATGAATGAAACATGGTCTTACTGATGCATTACACCAGCACTCATAAATCACCACAGCTATAACTTATATATAACTTAATATATAACTTATAATGAATAATAATAATAATAGTGTGACCACCCCGTTGGGTGCAGTCAAGGTCACGGTGAGTCACCAAAATATCAAACAGGCGCAGGCGAGAAAAAACCCTGCGTGCCAGACAAAAATGCACTTCGCCATGAAAATAGAGCCCCATAAGTTACCATCATATTTAAGTGGCATGCCTTCTTATGCATCCAAAATAAATCACGAAGAATCACTTTTCAACTTCATCAACTTTTCATTGTCTTCTTCAGTGAAAGTGACCACATTATTGGATGACCTTAAAAGACGAAACATTGGAAGTAATACAAATACCAAAAAATAAATGTTGTCAGGTTTTATTGTGAGAACTAATGCATTTAAACAGATTATTGGCAGGGTGATTGTGGGTGTGGCTGGTTATGGAAAAGAAGGGATATAATAAATTATAGCATTTGTCAGAGAACTAGTCATAAACATTCATAAGATGCTTGTACTTATACGTCTATAATGTTCTATGAGTGCTAATATAACTACAGATAGAAAGTGTATACTGTTATAGCAGCAAGGAGGCTGAGAGGGAAACAGCAGGGAAATCTCAGAGTGGCAGATTTTGTCAATATTTGATCCCAATGTGCAAAAAGTATGTTTTTCTGGAAGGAAGAAAAACAAATCCTTATTTTCTCACAATACACTGTTTTGTTTTTTGTTTTTTTACCATGTTTCAAAGGCCCAGGGCGGGCAAAATCTCTCAGCACATAAATGACCATGCAAACTTTAAAAAAATATTCAGTTTTATGGCTTTCCCACAACAGTAGCGGTATTATGTGTGATTCTGGGCACAAGCCCGTCTCTTGTTACAGTTTTCTTCTTCTCTTTTTTAAACTTTGTTGTGTAGGGTGTTTTTTTTGGTATTCTGTATTAACTGTGTGTTTTCCTCCTCTGCTCTGTGAAGGACTTCCTGGGTCAGATGTTCTGTACTTTGGGGGAGATCATCGGCTCTGCTGGCAGCAGGCTGGAGAGGACCCTCTCGTAAGTCCAGCATCCAGACACTGTACTGTACTGTACTGTGCTCTTATGACTGTTCATGTCCAACCACCACCGCCCACTGCATCCCTTTCTGTACACAATGATACATACACTCTGGTGCATTTACCTCTGCTGATGACCGGGAGGTCTTTGGTTCGTATCGGCGGGCTGCCCGGAAATCTGGACAGTGAATGAGTGACGTTCCTTCAGATATCAGTGAGCTGTCCCTGAACGAGGCTCTCAAGCTCTCAGCTCCCAAGTGTGCAGAACTGTTTGAATGTGATGTTTGAGCGTAGACACCGGAGTACGCATGAACTCTAAATAATACTAAATAATACAATGCCACTCCATGCATCACAGTGGTAACACGGGTACAATAATATGATCCAATTCTGATGCAATTCTGAGTGTCAGCCGTCTGTCACTATCACCATCAGCGGCTGTGACACACTGGCAGCATTTCCTTCCCACCCTGGAGGTTGCAGAAGAGCGAGTAGCAGTGTGTTTGTGCCCGGGGGCTCACAGCGGGAAACTAAAGATGAACCTATTGTATCGTCAAGGCTCTTGTCTGACAAAAAAAAAACACCGATGTGTAACACATTGTTCCACCTGTAATTAGACTGTCATCTTGAAAAGTCGAGCAGCGGCACTACACTCACTTTTGAAGCAGTATCTCACACAGGTTGAAAGAAAAAGAAAAAGCAATGGGTTTATTTTGTAGGTATTTGTTGTATTGGAAGTATAAATCAAATAACCTGCATCCAAGAATGAAATTACCCCAATATGACAACATAATCAACTCCTCTACCAGAGTTTTAAACCACATACTTCATTATCAGCAGGTCTATAAATTCATATTCCCAGGCTGGGACCCCTCTACTGTTTGTTAAAGCTAATTTAGCTGCAACTCCCGCGCTGTCATTTATCTTTGCACAAGCCTGCGGGGAGCATTTCCTATTCCAGACAGCTTGTCAATGAGAGAGAGAGGCTCCGATGCCCTTGGATGACATTGCTGTATTTTAGCAAGTTTGGCGTGGTGCAAACAGAGAGAGAGAGTGGGTTTGTTGTTGGCTGGGGGAGCAAGGTCCCGCAAAGTCCATTCAGGATGGAAAGGGGCAGCTGTTGATTGACAGGAGACTCTGACCTGGATGGCAAGTCACCACTCACTTGGTCAACTTTTAAGTTTGGAACACACACACACACACACACACACACACACACACACACACACACATAAATGATACATTTATATCAATCCCCTCTTAATGACAGGCAGGTTTCCAAGGCAACTGGGAAGCGTGAGGGTTACCTCTCGCTGAATTCCAGTTGGGTTGAACTGTTTCCTCCGTGCTGCTCTGTTCTCTTAAGATGAACATCAGAGGATCTATTTTCAGATGTCGGGGTGGAGGAGAGGAAAAAAGAGCCTCCTGGCATTTAGCGGACGGAGGACGGGATTACGAGGGAAGCCCACGGCTAGCGTAATAAGTCACGACACACACCGGCGTCTCACCGAGCACTAGCAGGCTGATGAATGTGTCTGTAGCAGCAATCACCCACCTGCTGGCCTGAAGTGAACTGCCTCCAGCGCCGTGGCAACATACTTCACAATCAAGATCTCCAGAAAGTAGTTCAGCTGCTGTTCAACACTCACTAGAATAGTAATAATAACAATGGTAACTTATTGGTAGACATTAAAGGTACAGTAAGATGAAAACTACTACTAGATGTATCTGGTACATTATGGTAGTTACATTATGATAGTTACATGATGGTAGTTACATTATGGTAGTTACATTATATTAGTTACATTATGGTAGTTATATTATGGTAGTTACATTATAATAGTTATATTATGGTAGTTACATTATAGTAGTTACATTACGGTAGTTACATTATGGTAGTTACATTACGGTAGTTACATTATGGTAGTTACATTATAGTAGTTACATTATGGTAGTTACATTACAGTAGTCACATTACTGTAGTTACATTACGGTAGGTACATTATGGTAGTGACATTATGGTAGGTACATTACGGTAGGTACATCATGGTAGTTACATTATAGTAGTTACATTATGGTAGGTACATTATAGTAGTTACATTATGGTAGGTACATTATGGTAGTTACATTATAGTAGTTACATTATGGTAGGTACATTATGGTAGTTACATTACGGTAGTTACATTACGGTAGGTACATTATGGTAGTTACATTATAGTAGTTACATTATGGTAGGTACACTATGGCAATTACATTGTAGTAGTTACATTATGGTAGTTACATTATTGTTGAATAAATTCAGATCTTGACAAAAAGTCTTTGAGTCATGAATTACTTGAGTACATTTATTAACACAAAATACTGAGCTCAGGAGAGATATACACACATGTTATGGTATACATTACGGTAGGTACATTATGGTAGTGACATTATGGTAGGTACATTACGGTAGGTACATCAATGGTAGTTACATTATAGTAGTTACATTATGGTAGGTACATTATGGTAGTTACATTATGGTAGGTACATTATAGTAGTTACATTACGATAGTTACATTACGGTAGTTACGTTACGGTAGTTACGTTACGGTAGTTACGTTACGGTAGGTACATCACGGTAGTTACATCACGGTAGTTACATTACGGTAGGTACATTACGGTAGTTACATTACGGTAGTTTACGTTACGGTAGTTACGTTACGGTAGGTACATCACGGTAGTTACATCACGGTAGTTACATTACGGTAGGTTACATTACGGTAGTTACATTACGGTAGTTACATTACGGTAGGTACATTACGGTAGATACATTACGGTAGTTACATTACGGTAGGTAAATTACGGTAGTTACATTACGGTAGTTACATTACAGTAGTTACATTACGGTAGGTACATTATGGTAGGTACATTATAGTAGTTACATTATGGTAGTTACATTATGGTAGTTACATTACGGTAGTTACATTACGGTAGGTACATTACAGTAGTTACATTACGGTAGTTACATTATGGTAGTTACATTATAGTAGTTACATTATGGTAGTTACATTATGGTAGTTACATTATGGTAGGTACATTATAGTAGTTACATTATGGTAGTTACACCACATTTCGGCTACGAAAGCTAAAAAGCCTCGTTCTCAAGGCTAAAAAGCAATATTACTGCATGGCAATTAGCAATATTGCATGGTACTATATGAGTCTGATTAGTCTGTTGTATGACAGGGTGAGTGGTTTAGGCTTATGTATCACAGAATATGTATCACAACATGATGAAATACACACATTAGCGCACATGTACACATGTGTTACGCCCCGGCATTTCATTTTCTCAGGCAAGTACCTCTGACCTACATATAGGCATGAAAAATAGATTTCTTTTTTTATTCTGCTTAAATTATTTCACCCCCCCTTTTCTTTTTAATGACACCACACAGAACCGGGGCTTCTTTCTCCTCTCCATCTATTTCTCCTCCTCTGCCTCACGCATTAGAAATTCAAATGGGTTTGAATACGGCCAAGGGTGTTCCTGTGGTGAGCATTGATGGCGCAAGTGAGTCTGAAGTTTTCCCTTGTGCTCAGATGTGATGGAGTGAATGGTGGTGGGTGGTGGACGGTCTGGTAATGTAGATATCTGTTGATTCCACTTGCTTGATTCCACTTAAAGCTTCAAACGCAGTTCGTCGCAAAGTTGCGCCATAAACCACTGAGCCAAACCAAATGCATACCAAATACTTCACATATTCATTTGAAGTTTGAGAAATGAATTATTACCACACACACACACTGACCAGCTCGCACACTTTATTAACTTTTGTGCTTAATGAGGACTTTGCTCCTCGGGTGCAAATCTCTTTTATTGGCAGTCCGTCTGATTAAATATTAAAAAGCCATATGTGGAGGGGCGCTTGATGTTTCTCTGCGGACGCCACTGATACAGCGAACTGGCACGAGGCCAGCTCTTTGATCAGGCCCTACCACTCCCACCAGTTAACAGACCCTCACATTGATTTGTCACGTCGGCTCCCGCCCGGTGTTTAACAACAACTCTGTTGTCTCTGACACGAACCTGATGAATGCTGGCTTTCAGATTCCGATCTGAAAAGTAGCTTCAAAGCGCTCAGTTTTTGCCTTTGATGTGTTAGATGAGTTTTGGCATACCGAGGGGCGGGAGGGTGAGGGTGCGGGGGGGGTCTGTTTTGATCTGACTCGTCATCTCTCTCTCTCTGAATTGTATTTATTCTGAGGTGCTTCTTGGGAGCCGCTGGGTTGCCATGGAAAGGAGACTTCTGTGTGGGAGACTCCTGGGTGGTAAGGCTGCGGTTGCATCTATACTCTGATAGGCTGATGGAGGTGAAATGGACTTGAAGTCGAGCCCTGGGGAACTCCTTCAGCGAACCTTTATGAGTGCTTTGAAGAGAGGTCTCACCTCCCTCCTTTTACCAGCCATCCTTTTCAACATCTCCTTCATTTCCCTGCAGTTCAATGTGTTTCTGAACCAGCTGGGGGAACATAACCCACTTATGGATGTAGTTACTGAGAGAGCTGTGAGACTCTACGGCGAGGGCGTTGACACCGAACAGATATTTGCACCATCACTTCCCATGATGGAGCAACGTCATATAAGCTCAAGTACCTTTTATGGCTATATTTGAACAACCTTTCTCTTCCACTTTTCTCTCCCTGCCCATTATCTGTTTTCTTTGTTTGTCTTTCGCTCTCTCTCTCTCTCTCTCTCTCTCTCTCTCTCTCTCTCCCGCTCCAATTCACTCACATTGCTACCATTTGTTTTAATAACTGCGAGCCTGTCCATAGGTCACTGTGCCGCTATGAATTGCTACCCAGGCTTTACCTTATTTATTTCATACGTGCATAAATGAATATCCGGCTCCAAAAGGGGGATAGAGTCACGTACCCAAAATAAATTAAATCCCCGCAAACGCCAATTTGAGGGCGGAAGAAGCTGTCGGGGCGGTTTATTGAGATGTACGAGCTGGAGGGGCCGAGCAAAATGAGCCGAGGAAGGAAGGTGACAGTGTTTTATTTCATCATGCACAGTCAATAGCGTCTCAAGCTCCCGTGGCCCTCCTCAGTCCTAATAACACAAGTGTTAACAGTGTTTGAAATGCTTGTAATATGTCGAGATTGGGAGGAATAAATTGTAAATCATGTTTGAAAAATGGAATCAGCATATACCCAAAATATTCAGCCCTGAAACAAAGCATCACGGTGCTTGATTGAAACAGTTTTTCGAACGGTGATCTGGATGCTCGGGGTGTCATTTACTAGCCCGACTCATATAACGTCTTGGATTTCTTCCTGACAGGTAGGCTTATTAGCTGCTTTGTCCTCGTTCCCCACCTCCTCGCCCTCATAATTGTGCACAACGCAACATCCCGCCGACTCCCGCCTCTCAAGATTCCTGTAATTACATTCCACGTCGCGAGCAACCTCTTAGCCCCGATAAGATTACGATTCGGATGAAAAACACCGCGGCGGTTCGAGTCCCCCCGCCCTATTTCACATCTCCCTGTCTCACCCCCTCCCCCCTTTTCTACATAGATCATATCTGTTCCCATTGGTTTTCAGTATTAACCCTCTTAATTAAAGCTCGCCCCTCCTTGGGTTTGAACTTGGGTGAACCTTTCATTTGCTGGTCTCTTTATGCCTACTTCTGAATATGAACAAATTATCTAAACTTTTCAACAGACCATACAGTAGCTATTCTAGCACAGTAATGGCACAGTAATGCTGGAACAAATGCAACATGTCTGTTACGACTAGTTGGGACTTTTAATTTGAATTTTGCCTGTATAAATGATAAAACGCAGAGAGCAAAAGAAAAGAAAAGAGAATACAAATTGTGGAGGTGAGAGGAAGAAACCCTAAAGCGTTTTAAATCAAATCACCTCAAATGAAAGAAAAAGTACAAAAGAAAATTGAGAAAAATACACACATGGCAAATAGGAAAAAAAGGAAACATTAGTACATTGTGCCATTTTCAACGCTTACGAAACGATCAAAGCGCTTTTTCAACAATTCTACTTCTCTTCCACCTTTTCTCGCCTCGCGAGGAGAGCTTTTGGCACGTCGGATGCTCTGACTTGCATAAACATTGAACATAATTTCCACTGTGGGATGTTTGATCTTGGTCCAAATAGATAATTAGCTGGAGATGCCGCTAGCGCGCCACCCACCGTCTCCCCGTCGCGCTCATGCTGCGAGGAGACACCGGCGAACATAGAAACGGATCCGTCTCCGCCAGCAGCGGCGGCGGGAGGGATCCTCGAGGTGGAGGACCGGGCGCTTCGAGTGTCTCGGGCTATTTATAGCACCGTTTACCCTGCATGCTATCCGTGTAATTGATTTAGGTTTACCGAGCGACTGGGCAACACTCGATCCGACTCTTCCTTCCTATTTATCACTGTCAGGGACGTAGTGTAGAGTGAACTCACCGGAACTCAGTTTACAGAATAGACTCTTTAGGCCAATGTCAATCCGTGTTAAATGATCATAGTAAGTAAGTGTCAAGCTGATGCAAGTTACATGAGGAAATGGTACTTTAAGGGGGAAAAAGTAATTAAGTAAGTGCTTTTCTGAAAATATATTTGATTTTTATTAATATTTTCCCCATGGACCACAGACCACGGTGGGCCACCAGGGGCCCCAAAAGGTTGGGGATACGGTATATATATATATGTATATTTTTTTTACAGGGTACCGTATTCGCGCAGTATGTTTAGTAGTTATTAGTATGTTTGCAATACTAATTTCAATTGGAAAATATGCTCAGACACAATTCCAAATTACATTACATTACATTACATCATTTACATCATAGTCATTTAGCGCTTTAGTTAGTTTAGTTGCTTTTATCCAAAGCAACTTACAATAAGTGCATTCAACATAGGTAGGCAAGAGAACTACTTGTCCCTAGAAATCGTAAGTGCATTTCCTTCCTAAAAAAGCATCTAAGAGCATAACCAGTGCTAAGGTAAAAGTACAATAAGTTAGCTACCGACTTTTTAAAAATAAGTGAAGCAAATAAGTGAAGCAAATAAACAAGTGCTAAGAGGAAGGGTCAGGGTAGTGTTTCTTGAAGAGGTGGCTTTTCAGCCTGCGGCAAAAGATGGGCAGCGACTCTGCTGTCCTGACATCAGTGGGGAGTTCATTCCACCACTGTGGGGCCAGGACAGAGAAGAGCTGTGACTGTGTAGATTGGCCGCAGGGGCCTCTGAGCAACGGGGCAACCAGTCGCCTTGAGGCAGCAGAGCGAAGTGGTCGGGCGGGGGTGTAAGGCTTGACCATAGCCTGGAGGTAAGAAGGAGCTGTTCGTTTCACTGCCCTATAGGCTAGCACCAGGGTCTTGAACTGGATGCGAGCTGCTACAGAGAGCTAGTGTAGAGAACAGAGAAGGGTAGTTGTGAGAACTTGGGGTGGTTGAACACCAGACGAGCTGCAGCTTTCTGAACAAGCTCCAGAGGTCCACCAGCAAGGAGGGAGTTGCAGTAGTCCATGCGGGAGATGACAAGAGCCTGGATGAGCACCTGTGCCGTCTCGTCAGTGAGGAAGGGGAGAATCCTCCTGATGTTGTAGAGTAGGAATCTGCATGAGCGTGTCACTGATTCGATGTTTGCCGAGAACGACAGTTGGTCGTCCAGGGTCACACCCAGATTCCTCGCAGTCCGAGTTGTCACCACAGCATTGTCAATGGTGATGGCCAGGTCTTGGTGCGGACAACCCTTCCCCGGGAGGAACACCAGCTCAGTGTTTTCCAGGTTGAGCTTCAGGTGATGCATCGACATCCACTCCGAGATGTCTGCCAGGCACGCAGCAATGCGTGCCTCCACTTGCTGCAAGGAGGGCTGTCTCGGTCAAGTGACCCACCTTGAACCTGGACTGGTTGTTCTGGTGGAGGTACAAGGACAGTTGATCAAAGACAGCATGTTCAAGAGTTTTGGATAGGAAGAGTAGAAGGGAAACCGGTCTGTAGTTTTTGACCTCAGAGGGGTCAAGTGTTGGTTTCTTCAAATGAAAGGGGCCCCAAACACAGTAATCACTTAAGCATTTACCCTATCAAACTGCTATATAATCGTGTTTGTTGAGAACATTCCAATCACAAATGACTTGACGGGGATGGGGGGGGGGGGGGGTTGTTGGGGGGCCCAGTGGACGTGTGCTTGCCCCAGGGCCCCCTGGTGGGTTAATCCGGCCATGGTGATGATCACTGACAGGAGGATGGAGTTTATCCGCCTCTTTATTTACCACTACATCACCGGTTACTACTGAGCATCAGATCGCTTTCTACTTGTATAGGATAGTAAATGGACATGATCTTGCATTCATTAAAAATGTGGCAGAGGTTTTTTTCATGCATGCATGTCTGCCAGGCTCCCACAGTGGTGTAATGGCTACACCTTCAAACAGCTTGCGTTGTTAAGTGGGTGCTGGGATGCTGGGAGACTTCCTGCCATGGAGGTCCCTCGGGCTCATCGAAACGGCGTGTGTGTGTGTGGGTCGGTGGGTGTCTGTGTGCATGTGTTTTGAGTCTAAATGAGATGAGTCATCGGAGAGGAATAAAATAGCAAGAGCAAGGCACTGAGTATTGTAGGGGGCGTTTTTGGGGAGGGATGAAGGGTCGAGAAACAACAACTATTTTTTTGAAAGGAAAAAGAGAATGAGTAATCTCTTCCCCCCCGGGCTCTCTCTCCTCTCTCTCTCTTACCCACCTTAGAACAAAAGATGCCTTGCCAAGTGAAAAGCCCTTGATTATAAGGTGTTCATCTGATCACACGCAGCTTTTTCTCTCCTTTATCCCAGCTGTATTCTTGGCAGAGGGCTGCCGTTAGGGGCAAAACATAATTTCTTGTCTATGACTAATCGCGACTAAGACCATATGCTGACTAGAAATAGCTTGCCATCGTTCAAGACAGGTGGCCATTATGATTCTCTCAAATTCAAAAGGGAGCTCTTTGCAGCTTTGGTATATACGAGGAGAGTGATCCCACCGCTCTGATCACTCTAGCACACTCTGATATGTGTTGCTTTCCTCCCTCAGTACCTGCCTGCTGTGATGTGACGATGACAGTTCCTGTTATGAGAGCGGGAAAAATGCAGGAAGCGCGGAAAGAGAAATGTTCCACTGCCATGTTTGCTGTAGTAGTCGTGGTTATGAGTGGTGTTCAGGACTCAGCACGTGTGTGTTACCCAAATCCAACTGATCGTCGAGTGTGTGTTTCCTAAATCCAACTGGTTGTTGAGTGTGTGTGTTCCCTAAATCCAACTGGTCATCAAGTGTGTGTTCCCTAAATCCAACTGGTTGTTGAGCGTGTGTTCCCTACATCCAACTGGTCGTTGAGTGTGTGTTCCCTGCATTCAACTGGTCGTGGAGTGTGTGTTCCCTAAATCCAACTGGTCTTCAAGTGTGTGTTCCCTAAATCCAACTGGTTGTTGAGTGTGTTTTCCCCAAATCCAACTGGTTGTTGAGTGTGTGTTCCCTAAATCCAACTGGTCGTTGAGTGTGTGTTCCCTAAATCCAGCTGGTTGTTGAGTGCGTGTGTGTTCCCTAAATCCCACTGGTTCTTGAGTGTGTGTTCCCTAAATCCAACTGGTCATCAAGTGTGTGTTCCCTAAATCCAGCTGGTTGTTGAGTGTGTGTTCCCCAAATCCAACTGGTTGTTGAGTGTGTGTTCCATAAATCTAACTGGTCATCAAGTGTGTGTTCCCTAAATCCAACTTGTCATCAAGTGTGTGTTCCCTAAATCCAAGTGGTTGTTGAGTGTGTGTTCCCTAAATCCAAGTGGTTGTTGAGTGTGTGTGTGTTCCCTAAATCCAAGTGGTTGCTGAGGGTGTGTTCCCTAAATCCAACTGGTTGTTGAATGTGTGTTCCCTACATCCAACTTGTTGTCAAGTGTGTGTTCCCTAAATCCAGCTGGTTGTTGAGTGTGTGTGTTCCCTAAATCCAACTGGTCATCAAGTGTGCGTTCCCCAAATCCAACTGGTTGTTGAGTGTGTGTTCCTTTTATCCAGCTGGTTGTCAAGTGTGTGTTCCCTAAATCCAACTGGTCATCAAGTGTGTGTTCCCTAAATCCAACTGGTTGTTGAGTATGTGTTCCCAATATCCAGCTGGTTTTCGAGTGTGTGTTCACTAAATCCCACTGGTTGTTGAGTGTGTGTTCCCTAAATCCAACTGGTCATCAAGTGTGTGTTCCCTAAATCCAACTGGTTGTTGAGTGTGTGTTCCCTAAATCCAACTGGTCATCAAGTGTGTGTTCCCCAAATCCAACTGGTTGTTGAGTGTGTGTTCCTTTTATCCAGCTGGTTGTCAAGTGTGTGTTCCCTAAATCCAACTGGTCATCAAGTGTGTGTTCCCTAAATCCAACTGGTCATCCAGTGTGTGTTCCCTGAATCCAACTGGTTATTGAGTATGTGTTCCCAATATCCAGCTGGTTTTCGAGTGTGTGTTCACTAAATCCCACTGGTTGTTGAGTGTGTGTTCCCTAAATCCAACTGGTCATCAAGTGTGTGTTCCCTAAATCCAACTGCTTGTTGAGTGTGTGTTCCCTAAATCCAACTGGTCATCAAGTGTGTGTTCTCTATATCCAGTTGGTTGTCGAGTGTGTATTCCCTAAATCCAACTGGTCATCAGGTGTGTGTTCCCTAAATCCAACTGGTCATTAAGTGTAAATTCTGTCTGCAAATTTTCCGCCTTTTCAAAAGATCTACCTTGGATTGGTGCTGCTATGTTTTGTCGTTTCCTATAACGTATATGAAGCTTCAGTATTAGCACCGAGACACCCTGCCCTGTCTCTCCCCTCGTCACTCTTCCTACCACCCAAGCCCCAACCTCACAGCACCAGGAAAAAGGAGGTCAGGGTGTCTCTAGAGGCTCGTTTCAGTTTCCCCACACCCAGCCAATACCTCCAAGCCAACACCTCTCACAACCCATCCATTACCAGGTACAGGACATGCTTTATTAATTTATTAATTATTATTATTATTATTATTATTATTAATTAAATGCAGCACTTTGTGACATAAATGCCTGTTGCTCTATCCTTTTGTTTTTTTCTCTGCCTCACACTTGACGCTCCCAGAGAGCCACCATTAGCGGTTTCCTCGAGTGTTATGATGTCAAGAAGCACGGCAGGGATCACACCAGTGTGTCCCATTACTGCACTTTCGCCGCTGGTCCCGCCAGCCATTTATTATTAACAGCGACCTAATAGCTGCTCGCTGGGCTTTGGGCTAACCTAGATAGGACGCTGTCTCAGCCGGCACTCTGTCCGGACTGTGCTCACTTTGGATCCGCGCAGACGGCATGCATATTGTATTAGAAAATATTAAGATGGCACTGCACCGAGAGAGTTCCCGCTGTGAGTATTTGGTTTCCCAAAAAAAAGTATCATAGTGTTCAGATCATCTTATTAGTTTATTATCAACCACTTGGGCAAAGCAGATCCCAGTGTTATAAGCACTGTGTTAGGAGAGTGGGTTAGTGTCGGTGAGCATTCAATGGAAGGGTCGTACACGGTGACCCACTTTACCTGCATCATTCTGGAGCTGTCAAACGTCTGACTCTGACCTGGTTGCCAGTATTTGAAGGTGTTATTTCTTTGCCCCCCATGGAATAAAAGTCACTATTTGTTTCTATGTAGGCCAAACCAGCGTGACACTGGCACGCTTCCTCTTCCTCAGTTAGTGTTGCGTTCTGCTCTAAAACTCTCAGCTAATCCACTTAACTATCAAAGAAAAGGGAATTACCCACAATGCCCCTCACCGCCAATTAAAAGCTTTCTCTTATTAAAGTCCTCATCACATTCTGCAAGAGGTTTGCGCGCGAGGCGAGGAAAAAACAAACAAGCATAATGAATCGGCCTCCTTTTTTTTCCAAAAGGCCAACGTATATGTTTCATCTCTCGTTAACTGCTCCGGGCGGACACTAGAGAAGGGCACATCTTCCTCTTCTTCTCATCTGCAAGTCTCTATCTCTTTCTTTCTCTCTCTCTCTCCCTCTCTCTCTCATGGACGAACGGGTCGTTTTCTTCAGCCCTCCCTTGAATTACAATGCTTGACACGCTTTGCAGTGAATTATACATTCAAAATAACAATCTACTACAGTCGCCCCCTGCTCTCTTTTTCCAATCTGTCTGTACATGCAGTGTCCTTTTTAGGTAATTACATTTCTATTTTGGGGTCGCTCTCTCTCTCTCTCTGTCTCTCTCCTGTAGATCCCCCTTCCGTTGCCTTTTGGCTCGCGGAACTGTCCGACTTCCCCTTCCAACTGCAAACAGCCTGATAATAAACTTATAGCAGCGGCCCCCGGAGACGAGTGGAGTCAGTGATTGAGCTGTAATTGAAAAGCTCCAGCACGATGCTCCGCTATTATTTCATCCATTCAATTCATTCATTCATAAGATAGACGCACAGTAAGACACTCAGATGAGTACGTCTTTTAGAGTTCGGTAGCAGGGGAGCTGCTCTTTAGATGATGATCATCGGGGAGAGCGATTGGACGGAGGGAGGAAGGGGGTGGAGAGATGTCTCTGTCAAATATTGGCTCTAATTGGAGTGGAAGAAAGAAGAGAGAAGACAGTGCTGCTGAATCCTCCTCTAATCCCTTTTTCCTTCTCATCTTTTTCTTTCTTTCTCCTTCTTGTTTCTCTGGCTACATCTACATGCGCACAATAATGCATGCAACTATTGCCAGTAATCCGCTTAAGACAATAGTGTGAGTTTTTTTTTTTTTTTAAATTGAATCTCCATCTTTGTCTCTCAGCCTCACTGTGGTGTTTCTCACTGCTCTTCCCAGAGATCACCTGTCAATCAAACAGTGTGTCCAGTACTGTGACGTCTTTCTCCTTGGATTTTCTGTTGGTGGCGCTCTTTTCTTTGTCTGTTCAGCCACGATCGCTGCTCATGCTAACTACCCAGTTCTTAGTGTGTTTATTCCAAGCAAACCCGGAAATGTAAAACTTCCTGCTTTCAGCACTATATTTACACTGGTTTTCAACGTTGATGCAGGCCGTCATATCAACATCTACTCAACGTCAATGTTTGCTGGGATCAATGAGCAATATGCAATATACGTTAAGGTACATTGGAAGTCACACAAGAAGTATCTGAATATGAGCGTCAGTCCAGTTTGTTACGCTAGGCTTTCCAAGCATGAGGAACTGCTGGCTGTCAGATGTCAACATCCGTCTCCTTATCCAATCCAATCCAATCCAACTTTATTTATAAAGCACATTTAAAACAACACAGTTGACCAAAGTGCTGTACAATCAATCAATCGTAAAAACTTAAAAACACAATAAAACACAAGGGCCAGTTTAAGAGACAAAATGACAGTAATATAAAAGCAACAAGACCAAACAAAAAGAAAAATGCAACTCTCATACTGAGTTAAAAGCCAAGGAGTACAAATGTGTTTTGAGGCGAGATTTAAAAACAGACAATGTAGGGGCCAGCCTAACATGTAGAGGCAGCTCGTTCCAGAGTTTGGGGGCTACAACTGCAAAAGCGCGATCTCCCCTGAGCTTAAGCCTTGCCTTAGGTACAACCAGGAGCAACTGATCAGCGGACCTGAGTGACCTTAATGGAACATATCGCTGTAGAACATCAGAGAGATAAGGTGGAGCTAGCCCATTTAATGATTTGTAAGCAAACAATAAAATCTTAAAATTAATCCTAAAACGTACAGGGAGCCAGTGGAGGGAGGCCAGTACGGGGAAATGTGCTCTCGCTTGCGCGTTCCTGTTAAAAGACGAGCTGCAGCATTCTGGACCAACTGCAAGCGTGAGAGAGAGGCCTGGCTAACACCAACATACAGGGCATTGCAGTAGTCAAGTCGGGTCGTGATAAAAGCATGTATAACCCTTTCAAAATCGCCAAACGATAAAAAAGACGACCTTCGATAAGAGCCTCAGCTGGAAAAAGCTAGATTTTACCACAGAATTTATCTGTTTGTCCAATTTAAAATCACAGTCCATTATCACACCCAGATTTTTTACAGTGGGTTTTACATATGATTCCAGCGAACCCAGGTCCATATGAAAAGCGTCACAGGCACTACTGGGTCCAAACATCAGGATTTCAGTTTTACTGTCATTAAAATTTAAAAAGTTTAAGGCCATCCAAGCTTTGATGTCCTTAAGACAGTCCATCAAAGGTTTTAAAGAGTTAGCATCTTTCCGTTTTAAAGGCAAGTAAATCTGTGTATCATCTGCGTAACAGTGGAACGAGATGCCATGCTTTCTAAGAATAGACCCTAAGGGGAGCAAATAAAGGGAAAAAAGGATTGGCCCAAGAATGGAACCCTGAGGGACTCCACAGGGGAGAGGCACTGAGGAGGATACAGAGTCACCAAGGCTGACAGAAAAACTTCTTTCAGACAGGTAAGACCTGAACCACTCCAGAGCAGTGCCTTTAATGCCAACACAATGCTCCAGGCGAGAGATCAGGATACTATGGTCTACTGTGTCGAATGCAGCTGTGAGATCTAAAAGCATAAGAAGGGCGGAGTCCCCGGAGTCAATAGCTAATAAAAGATCGTTCAAAACTTTTAAAAGTGCAGACTCTGTGCTATGAAGGGCTTTAAAACCAGACTGGAACACCTCTAGAATGCCATGCATGTCTAAAAAGGACTGCAATTGTATAAGAACAACTTTCTCCAAAATCTTTGACAGAAACGGGAGTTTCCTTATACCCATAATCCCTTGCATTTTGGGGTTGTTTCCTGTAGTTGGTGCGATTACATTCTCACTCCTAACAAACCGCACTGCAGTTCTCTCGGTAGAGGGCCGAGATGGTTATTTGGTGACACCCGAGTTCAAATACCAAAACGGACCGAACTAAAGGTGTAAACGCTCCCGAGTTTGAAAGAAACACTCCAATCATAATTGGTGTAAACGTGCCTTTTACACATTATAACCACGACTTCCGTGTGCATGTAAACGTGGCAACTTTCTCTCAGTCTCTCTCTCTCTACGATTTTATTTCCTCTTCTGTCCTCTTCGCTTACCGTCAACCCCGCTCGCCCTCCCACATCCTCTCTACCTATATTCCATTCCCATTTCCCTCTCCTCCCTCCATCCCTCCATCCTCCCTCTCTCCTCTCTGGAGAACATGAAAGCTTTTCATCAGAGTGCTGGGTAATTGAATGAGCTGCTCCTGCTGTCAGTCGCCCTGTTGCCCTGTCATCCCCATCAGTGGGCGACGGGAGAGAGAGGGATTGGGACTGGAGGGTGGCGGGGGGTCACAGAGGCCAACCTTGTCACACACACTACTGGTTACCCCCCATCCCCTCCCTTGGAATAAAAATGAACATTGGCCTTCCCATGCAGAATACCCAGTGGAGAGAAACACTTTCGGAAAGGGAAAACACACACACACACACACACACACACACACCTACACACACTCTCTCTCTCTCACACACACACACACACACACACACACACACACACACACATTATTCATTCCTCTGCTCTGGATCTCAATGACAGGTAGCCAGTATATTGGCATTGTTGGCAGACCTGGAAATGGCTTCTTGTGACTGAAGCCCCCCCAAACACAGGCTGCAAACTAAGACGTCCTCTGATTTCTCTAAGAGTCCTCAGAGTGTCTCACGTTTCATAATAAGGTTGCAGAAAATGGAAGCGATGTCAGGTATTAGTGTGAGGAAATTACGGAGCTCAAAGAAGAAACCTCAGCCCTGCACCTCCAGCACAGAGCCCGAGGCTACTGCAGCCTAACAAACACCAGGGTTCAAAGTGGATTCATGTTAATATTAATGACTGGCAGATACTGGGGGGACCATCTTAAAAGAAGACATTTTATTTTGGTACTCATTCTTGTTCATTTAAGATTGAAGGCTGGACCTTCACAACCCAGTTCAGTCTAGTCTCTTGAGGGTTTGCTCATGCTCGCACAAAATCAACATGTTTCTCTTGGGACCCTTTTATCTGACTATGAAAAGTGGTAACCAAATATGACAGGAGAAAGCATGCACACTTCATGGAAGTCAAATAGACTGCAGATGTGGCTACAGCTTGGCCTTTCGTTTAAAGCGCATTATTGGATTGGTAAGGCCTCTGCTTCTCTGGCATCTATGATATTCCTTGCCTACAACAAGCTTCTTTTTTTTTTGGGGCATATTTCGACCAGCTTAAAGTAAAGAGAGAGGGGTCGAGATGACAGGCAACGGAGGTCCCAGACTGGATTCAAACATAGTAAATGCTTTAGCCAATTGAGCCACCTGCCAACAATACACATTCATTTTATTCCAGAATGAAATTCCATTATGAAAAAAAAAAAAAAAATAAATAACAGTAAAACAGTAAAATGCAGATGATTACATACTAATCATTATCGTTATTCACACAAGATAGTGAATAACTTCAATCATATTCAATGGTGAGTTTCACTTGCCAGCAGTTATTTTTCCCAGAAGTATTCAAAACACAGTTATTCATCTACAGGATTCAATATGAACCAAGCTAAACAAGCTTAGGCCCTCAAGCAATAATGCCTTGTGCTGTAGGGCTACATCAATATTAACACCATATGATATATAGAGGGCAGGTATAGAAGGCTTACATTATACCTGGTCTATATCCTTCACTCACGGACTAGTGGAGCTTCAGTCTCTATGGAAGTCTCTGGAATCCAGCTATTATTGTTACCAATCACATATCACCATGGCAACGACTCACCCATCGTCTTCCAGGGCTGCCATACTGACCAGGGAAATGATGAGGTCTGGCCTATATGAGGCAAACCACTGGAGGTCATCTCCGCAGCCTTAATTGACAGGCTGAGAGGAGAGTGTTCCACTTTCTCCATTCTTAATATGATTTTTGCTGGTGGAAATCACACTGTACAATGATAAAAAAAAGTAATAAGTTTCTTTTTTAGCTGCAGCAATTTTGACAGTCCAATACTGGGAAAATGTTGCAGGCACGCAAAACAGTGTTTGGTGGTAATGAATTACTACTTAATTGGCAGTAACGATATTACAGTTACCAATCAAAAAATAAGTGGTTGTTTTTGTTATCACCCCCCTCTAAATATCAGATTTAAATGGAATTCTCTAAGAACTGTATCCCATCACCATCCCCTGATTCATTTTCCTCAAACGTTGTCTTAATTGTCATCCTCCCACATGAGAGAATGAGAGACGAGAATTGATAGAAAAGTTGACTCTGGGTGGAAGTAATCCCACTACTACAAGTCAAATATTACCTTTTTTGACACTGGTGAAAAGAAAGTGCTGTTTGAGAGATAATGGCAGTTTGTTGGTCTTAATATGATCTAAATGACCATGCAAATATGTTAATCTTCATCTGTATGCTGATGAAACTGTCATTTACTTTTGTATTGAAATGAAAACTTGTTCTGAATGCTGGCAGATCAAAAGCTTGAAAATTAGGCCAACACATCTTTCACCTTATGAAGGCAAAGTCTGTTAAAGGGAAAGTCCGTTGAATCGAATCAAATTAAGTGTGAAAAGTGCAAACGGACGCGGCGTGCAGCAATGACGTGACTGCCAGGCTCCAGACACAACACCCCAGTGCTTTCATGGCGATATCTGGGGATTTCAACCATGCCTCTCTCTCCTCTACACTGCCCGACCTTCAAACAGTTTGTCAAGTGCCCTACCAGGGAAAATAATAAGACTTGGACTTGCTATATGCCAATGTTAAGGAGGCATACAACTCCACTGCACTCTCACCCCTCGGCAGATCCGACCACAACCTGGTCCACCTCTCGCCCCTCTACAGGCCTGTTGTTCAGCGGCAGCTGGTGACCACCAGGACAGTGAGAAGATGGTCACCAGAGGCCAACAAGGCCTTACAGGTTTGTTTTGAGGCAACAGACTGGGATGTGTTCTGTGAGTTACATGGGGAGGACATCGACGGTCTCACTGACTGCATTACGGACTACATTAACTTTTGTGTGGATAACAGCGTTCCCACCAGGAAGGTGCGCTGTTTTCCAAACAACAAACCTTGGATCACCAGCGACCTGAAGGCCCTACTGAACGAGAAGAAGAGGGAAGAAGAGAGCCTACAAGGCAAAGATGGAGGATCAGCTGCAGCAGGACTGGGTGAGAGATGTGTGGAGTGGAATGAGGAACATCACTGGCTTCAGGCAGTCAAATGACTGGCCTGCAGAGGGAAGCCAGGAGCGAGCCAATGAGCTGAACCTGTTTTTCAACAGTGCACCCCCCCCTCCAACTCTCTGAGCCACACGGCTCCACAGCCCCCACTGTTGCTCCCTCTCCTCCCCCCACCACCCCCATGGACAGCCCAGTATCACCCTCTTCCCCCTCCCTACCTGGACTGGCTTTCACCACAAAGCAGGTGAAGAGAGAGCTGAAGAGACTCCACCAGAGCAAAGCAGCAGGCCCCGACGGCATCAGCCCAAGGGCGCTCAGGCTCTGTGCTGACCAACTGTGTGGAATAATCCAGCATCTGTTCAACCTGAGCTTGAGCCTGGAAAAGGTCCCTGTAATGTGGAAGACATCCTGCCTGGTCCTGGTGCCCAAGAAGGGGCGCCCCACAGTCCTCAACAACTACAGACCAGTAGCACTAACGTCCCACATTATGAAGACCATGAAAAGGCTAGTCCTCGCTCACGTTAGACCCCTGGTGAGTTTATCAGCTGCAAAGGGCCTACTCTCACCTGGACAAGGCAGGAAGCACTGTGAGGGTCATGTTCTTTGACTTCTCGAGTGCCTTCAACACCATACAGCCCCTGCTGCTGGGTGCGAAGATGAGGAGGATGCAGGTGGAGGCACTCATGGTTTCCTGGGTGACTGACTACCTGACTGGCAGACCACAATTTGTGCGGCTACAGAGCTGTGTGTCAGAACGGGCAGTGAGCAACACAGGGGCCCCACAGGGGACTGTTCTGTCCCCCTTCCTGTTAACCCTCTACACCTCTGACTTCAGGTTCAACTCTGAAACATGAAGTACTCAGACGAGTACTCGTGGGGTGCCTCAGGGGAGGACAGGAGGAGGAGTACAGAGGTGGTGGAGGACTTTGTGATGTGGTGTGAGCAGAACCACCTACAGCTCAACATTACCAAAACAAAGGAGATGATTGTGGACTTCAGGAGGACTAGGGCCCAGCCGACCCCGGTCTCCATCCAGGGGATGGATGTAGAGACAGTCGGGTCCTACAAGTACCTGGGAGTTCACCTGGACAACAAGCTGGAATGGGCTGGCAACACTGAGGCCCTGTACAAGAAGGGCCAGAGCCAACTCTACTTCCTGAGGAGGCTCAGGTCCTTCAACATATGCAGTTCTCTGCTGCATATGTTCTACCAGTCGTTTGTGGCCAGTGTCATCTTCTTTGCGGTGGTGTGTTGGGGCACTAACACCAGGGCCAATGATACCAACAGGCTGAACAAACCGATCAGAAAGGCTGGCTCTGTTGTGGGCATTAACCTGGACACCCTGGAGGAGGTGGCAGAGAGAAGGATTTAGGTATTTAGTTTTTTAGGCCTTTGTTTTTTGTATCTTGTACCTTGCCTTTGTGTTTTGTGTATTTTTTGATACTGTTATGCTGCTGCAACCCAAGAATTTCCCCCCGGGGATCAATAAAGTATCTATCTATCTATCTATCTATCTATCTATCTATATAGTGACCTAGTTGACAGTCTGCCACTGTCACTATCCTCATAAGGATAGAAATGGTATGGAAATTTTAAATTGTACATTCCCCATTTTCCCCTACATCTCTCCCCTCTAGGCATTTTGACATGAAATGACTTGAAGCTCTTCATGTTCAATGCGACATCAAATTTCAGGGAAAGGGGGTGTGATAATGTGATTCAGTTTGGTGGAGGGATGGGCTCTACATCAAAAGACCACAAGTAATTGTGACATGAGAGTAAAACATTCAATCCATCCATCCATCCATCCATCCATCCATCCATTCATTCATTCTCTTACATGATCTACATGAATGAGGAGGGAGACATGTCCCTCCAAAGGATGCTGTCCCAGATTCTTCTCCAGCACCAGGGAATTAGATGAAATGGGAGAAAGTGGGCAGACAATGCTGCTGCCAGATTTAACAATTTGAGCCACTGCCCCCTCATTGCAAAGAGGGAATACATGAGCTTCCCATGTCCTTTCAGGTAAAAAATATCCAATGGGTATGAGTTTGAGTGAGTTTAAACTGATCACGAAGGGTCTTGTGGCAGACTCACTAAGGGGTTGTTTTTTTGTTGTTGGTGGTCTTCAACTTTATGTTCATCCTCACACTGCTTTCCTGGCCAGGTTTACATTGATAAAGAGATTATTAATCCTAACGGGAATCACCTGGTTAAATAAAGGGTCAAGAAAATGCTGAAAACAAATCTCAAACTCATGATATATTCAATTTGCAACTAATCAATAGTATAATCTACTATATAATAAAACAAAGTCCAGTAGTTCCAAACCAAAATGCACATTTAGTTGGTCTTCTTCTAGCTGTCAGGATGTGGAAAAAATAAATGTGTTCAAGTCAAGGGTCTGTTAAAAAGCCTTTCAATTCAATATAAGTTTGAAAAATATGGCAGCACCCCTTTACTCTGCTAGAAAGAAGTTTTAAATTACAACTTGTAGTTCATTTAGATGAAACTCTGAAGTTACTCGGCAATTGGCTGAGATATTTTATTGATATCGTTCGAAGGCTTGTTTAATCTTGGCTCATGAATATTAGATGACCATTGTGAATTATCTCTCTCCCCTTATCCCACACTCTCTGTATCGCTGTTAAGGGATGTCTGAGGGAGCTGTCCCCATTTCTCCCTTTCACCGACGTCTCATTTCCTTTGCAAATAACTTCTATTTTAGATTTTAGATCACCTTAGTTTGGAGAACAGAGATCATTAAAGTTTGTTAGATTGACAGCATGCTGTATATTTTGGGACTATCAGGGGACTCTTCAAATGCAGTGCTCCCTTTATTACAGGGACGTTACACCACATTTCAACATGCTAATTCCAAGGAACTTAGGCCCTATTCGTACAGGACTAGTATTATGTGGGGACCTCGTGTAATTGAAGAATGAACTCCCAACCTCTGCATTTTATCAAACGCATTGGCACAGGATAATGAATTTCACCGTAATCATTGGTGACCCAGATAGAAATGTCTAAGGTCAAGCAAAACAAAACTTAAATTTTACGCATTCACAATCTTCCTCTATAGATTCCACTGCTGCCTCCAAAAGATGAAATTGTATGCCACGAACAATCAATGAAATCCAAGTGTTTGATTTGCATGGAATATTATCAGGGGACCTCGGTCTTCGCCAAAATACAAGATTTAATTTGCACTGCACTTTTTCTTTTCAAATGACAGACATGGCAGATCCACATGAGAGTAAGATCGCCAGTGATCTCTGCAACTGTCACTGGACGTCCCCAGTTTTTACCTGTCCGTCCAGGCAAGGCTAGTATTGCAGAACAAGCTAATGTTATCTAATGCATTGCACATTAATACACTATATGGCCAAAAATCAGTGGATACCCCTACTAATTATTGAGTTCAGGTGTTTCAGCCACCCTGTTTTTCAGGGTTTGGGCTTGGCCCCTTAGTTCCAGTGAAGGGTAATCTTAATGCTACAGGATACCAAGACATTTTAGCCAATTGGGCACTTCCAACTTTGTGGCAACAGTTTGGGGAAGGCCCTTTGCTGTTCCAGCATGACTGTGCCCCTGTGCACAAAGCGAGGTCCATAAAGACATGGTTAGACGAGTTTGGTGTGGAGGAACTTGATTGGCCCCATTGAACACCTTTGGACCGCTGATTCCGAGCCAGGCCTTCTTGTCCAACATCACTGCCTGACCTCACAAATGCTCTTTTGGCTGAATGGGCACAAATTCCCACAGACACACTCCAAAAGCTTGTGGAAAGCCTTCCCAGAAGAGTGGCAGCTGTTATAGCCGCAAAGGGGGTCCAACTCCATATTAATGTCCATGGTTTTAGAATGGGATGTCCAGCAAGCTCATATAGGTGTGATGGTCAGGTGTCCACTGACTTTTGACCATATAGTGTAATTTCAATGAACAAATCCGGATGGCATACAGAAATTATGGCATTTAATTCCTGTCAGGTTCGTCAAAATTTCCGAATTGCGTACCATTTATGTGGACGGTGCTAGAATTGGCGGAGAATGTAGGAGTTCACTGAAGAACAGTAGGTTAATCGGCTGGTGATTATTACGTCCTGCGGGGAGATGCGCTCTGTAACGGTCACAAAGGACATTGATTCTCACAAAAATCACTGAATCACTCCGGTAAAATCACCAGATCTCCTCTTCCTGACGAGGGCTCTATTCTCATGCAAATAGGGTTTCACTCGACCCAACCCGACCGTGAACCCCGTCGACCGAGACAGGCGTGTGGAAACGTGGCGGGGGGGGGGGGGGGCGGATGACGGAGGAGGTTATGCAATAATGTATAACCTCTCCGTGGCCGTGTAAGGACATCCATCTGAGGAGAGTAAATCCTGCTCTTACGCAACGTTTTCAACCAGGGCTCTCACCAGTGAATGCGGGCAGCAAGCCACGGCCCTCCTGACTAAGTGGTGTGCGGTGCATGGGATCCCCGTCAGAACTATAAATAAATGCATGGAAATGAATCCACACGCAGTGCTTCCAAAGTGCCTTGAATCAGTGTGGTGCCTGGATATCTCCCACTGTGTAATAAACAATCACATATAGGGTCTTCCGTGTGTGTGTGTGTGTGTGTGTGTGTGTGATTGATGACGTTTGCCTTTTTTCACGCTCTAAAGCGCCTTGTAACATTTGTTTGGAAAAGTGGTATACACATTTTTTTTTAATAATAATTCTAATTATTGTTATTATTGATGGCGTTGTATTTATGAATGCCAACGTGTGGATAAGTTGATGTGATGTAGTGAGTGCATGTAGACAAAATACACAAAAAATTGACAGACAGACAAAAATAGACAAAAATAGTTTTGATCTATCATTCTGTCTGTTCTGTCTCTCTCTCTGTGTGTGTGTGTGTGTGTGGTTGTGTAATGTGTGGGAGTGGGGACCCTCAGCAGGCACTTGAAGTTCAATCACGAGAGGCTAGGTTTACAATTCTAAACATTTATTAAGTTCAAGTTCAAGAAGTTTATTTGTCACATACACACATGAGGTGTGCAGTGAAATTATTAACAGCCATGAGAAATGAGCATGAGCAGAGGTTTTGCGTAGACTCCAAGAAGTATCCAGCGATAGGGTGAAGCTCCCAGGAGGCAGGTGGGAGACAGAAGAACCCCCCTGGGCTGAAGATCTAACCCTTCTGGATATCTGATGGAGCCGTGATGCTGGTGGTGGCAGGGGAGGAGGTGTTGCGTCACACTGGTATGGTTTAGGCAGACACACACACTTACTTGCTTATGGCAGTCCATCGATGTCGATGATGACATTGCTCCAAATTAATTTGTGGGGGGGATTATTGGGGTGTGTTACGCCTGTGCATAGCCATGTGGCTGTGCAGGCCAATGCGTGATCCGCAAGTCTTGCCACATGAGGGGCAGGGGTATACAGCACAGGTGAGGGGAGGCCCTGCAGCACGTTGGTGCCTCTGTGCACGCCGCTGTATTCTCCTCTGTGTGGCCTGCTCCTGAAGGTGAGTGATTCTCTGGTGGCAGGTGGAGCTCCAGGTGTGGCGATTAGCAGCCAGGGGCTCTAGTGCTGATGGTGTGATGTTGCACTTCTTCAGGAGGATTTTCAGGTGATCCTTGTAGCGCTTTTTCTGGCCCCCAGCAGCTCTATGACCGTCCAAGAGCTGGCCATAGAGGATCTGTCTAGGGAGGCAGGTGGGCAGGCATGCGGATCACATGCCCGACCCAGCGCAGATGTTTTTGTGCAGGGAGCACTGCAATGCTGGGTGTGTGGGTCCAGTCGTGGATTTCCACGTAGGGCACTCTGTCTTCCCAGGACAAACCCAGGATCTTTTGAAGGCAGCGGATGTGGAAGGCCTCTAGTGTTCGTATGTGCCTCTGGTCCAGGTGGTAAGATATCCTCCTTGTTTTAATATTTCTGCCGGGATACCATCAAGGCCTGGGCTCTTGTTGTTCTTGAGGCCCATAATGGCTTTGTGTACCTCTGAGAAGCTGGGGAGGGAGTCCAAGTGATTGATGGGAGGCAGGCATAGGAGGTCAGCGAGTATGTCCGTTTGAGTTGGATTTGTGGTGTTTAGCAGGGTGTTGAAATAGGGCTGTCGCGGTTTGAAATTTTCCCACCGCGGTTGTGTATGTGGCTCATCGCCGCGGGATGCTTTTTTTTTTTAAATACATGCGAGTTTACCCGCGATCGGTTCAGTGTAGTTCAGTGTAAGACACTAGCGGGTCCTAATAACAGGAAAAAAATGTCTAACGTCGTAGGAGTCCCAAACAATTTCAAACATGTTTGATAATCTATCCATTTGTCCCTCAACATTGTGAAATGTGATAAAAGTAGGGATGTGAACGTGTACACGAAGTTTGAATCATAAACGTTTAGAAAAAAAACGCTATCCAAAAAACGTATTATTAGTATTTGTGGCAACTGGGAGGAGGGTGGGGTGAGACTTAGCGTGGATCCAGGGGAGAGTTGAGTCGGTGGACTGACTCTACCCTGGATCCGGTACCGGCTGCCAATTAAGGCTGATTGCAGCCGGGCCTTTTTAACCTGCGTGTGGATGTGTGACTGCGTGAGAGAGCGTGGGGTCTGCGGCTGGGTTGCCGGGACGGAGGCGAGGGCGCGAGCAGCGAGAAAGGCGGAGTGGGAGAGCAGCCGTCAAAGCCGGCGGCGACCGGCCGAGCTCCGGAGGTTGCAGTCGGGCGCAGCCTGGAAGGGCTGTCCAGTCGGGGTTGGGGCGAGACACCCCTGGAAGCCTGGCGGACTGGGGCAGCCTTGGTGCTCTGCGGCTGACCTGCCGGGAGGGAGGAGGTGCGTGCGCCGGGGAAGACGGCGCTCTACACGGCCGTCAGCGCCGGGGCCGGGTTTAAATCGCTGGTGTGCAAATAAAACGGCCTGCTGGCCAGTTAACTCTCCTCCTGCCTATGTCTCTGAGTCCACCACAGTATTATTATTATTATTGATAATTTATTATTTTTTTACACAAAAAAAACATTCATAAACTGTAGCCTAACTTACAATTGTTGTCATAAATGGGGAAATAAACTACTTACCTACTAAATACCAAGCGTCTTTCAAATCAATCACGTTAGTTAATTATGTTAACCAGCCAATGCACACGCTCGTAAATTCACTCCGGCTCACTAAACACGGCGAATGTCAAAAAGCTCTTCGTGGCAGTTTTTCTACAAAATTGAGGGAGATTACCAAACAGAACAAAGTGTGTAGTATTATTACACTCATTATAGTAGTCCTAAAGTGTTGTTTTCATTATGAGTTTAGTCATACTTTACACCAAATACACATGAATATGATTAATTTAATAATGAAATGGAAAACAAATAATAAAAAACAGGACTTTTTTTTTTTTTTTAAACAACCGCGGTTGTCGCAGTGGTTTGTTTTCCATCCACGGGTGCCTTGACACAACCGCGGTGGTGCGGTGGCCCTATGTTGAAATGCTCAGCCCATCTGTCCAGGGGCCTCATTTATAAAACATTGCGTAGATTCCATCCTAAAACATTGCGTACGCACAAACCTCAGAATCTACTAACGCAAGAAAATATTCAGATCTATAAAACCTGTGCGGCGCACACCTGTACGCAGTCTTCTCTTTATAAATACCCACCTGCGGTGAATTGTGCGCTCGTGTCAGTGTCCTCCACTCCTCCCAGTGTCGTCCCACAATCATCCATAAATGGTCAATGCTAAATAGGTCATGAATATGCCGACGTTGTTAAGGAGCCTTTGTTGGACTATCAATGAGGGAAAGACGGAGAGACGCCAACTGCAAGAAAGGCGAAATTTGCTGAGTATGAGATCGAGGTGCCTCATCACTGAGGTTGAGCACCGTAAAGGTGTAGCTACTGTCTGGGGCTCAGTAGAGGCATCTGCCACATTGTGGAGAACTGCACAAGCCCTAATAATCCGGCACACCTTAATAATAATAAAAATAAACTTTAGTTTAAGTTACAAAGTGCTTTAGAAGACAAAATAAAAATAGTAGACAAACTGATGATGAACAAAATGCTAAAAACAATTTAAAAACAGTTTAAAAGTTATACAACATTGAGCATAAGGAGCTACATATGAGAGAGTAAAATATGCTTAGCCCCTCAGTTGTATTTTTGCTCCCTCAGTTTAAGCTTTATGTATCTATAGAAAAATATTTCCATAGGTGTATGCTAGGGCGTCCATAGTAGCCCACTGAAATGGAGCGGAGGAGATCGATAGACAGACAGACACGTCACTTAGTTCGGTTTCTCAGCCTGCTTGCTTTTCGTGGTGGTAAATACAAATTTCGGCCCTAATTCCATTCCCCCCATTGTGGAGAGAGAGAGAGAGAGAGAGAGAGAGAGAGATGCAAGCTGCAAACTGCTGTTTCTACGCGCCTCCCCCTGCTGATTTTGACAGAGAATCGTTATCGTTCATAAATTCTCTGCAGTGCTCCGTTCTTATGTGAGTCTCTGATTAATAAATGTATTCTTTGATTTTGAACAGTAGCCTCATGTTGTTGTTATTTAGCCTTTCTGAGGTTGTTGCATGGTTAAATCACTGAGTTTTATTTTATGAAAAATTGCCCCTTCAGTCACTTCATCCTGGCGCCGGCCCGGTAAAATAATCAATAAAATAAGAGTTAAGAGAATGCCTTTGTATAAAAATAGGTTTTAAGTAGTGGCTTAACAGATACAACAGACCACAATCCCTGAAGCACTTATAAAACTATGTTTTTAAGAGGACTGAGCTTTATTTTGTGATCTCCCCATCGGGCTTCGCTGATTCCTGTGTCTGAAAAACTTTGCGGTGAGCTCTACGCATGGGTGAAAGGATGCGTAGAACTGCACACCTTTTACCGCATAGAATTTTTCTATAAATCCCGACGTTTGCGGTAAAATATGCGTACGCACATTTCACCCCCGTTAACGCCACTTTTTTGTGCGTAGCAACCTTTATAAATGAGGCCCCAGGATCTGCTGTTTATGGCCCTGAGGGTGTTGAAGCGAGCCTTCAGCGAGGTGGATTGAGGGTTTGACAGGTGAGCTGCAAGGGCCTTGTGTTTTGCTTGAAGGATGTTATGAATACCTGGTGCACTGTTGTCAAACCAGTCTTGGTGTCTCCGTCCTATAGACTCTACTGCATAGCCCTGATGACTCGCACTTCCTTCTTGTCAGCTTGGCGGACAATGATGTAGTCCAGGAGATGCCAGTGTTTAGAGCGGGGATGTTGCCAGGAGGTCTTGTGTTTGTTCTTGAGTTGGAACAAGGTGTTTGTGATGACCAAGTGATGTTCAGAGCAGAGAGTAAGGAGGCGGAGACCATTGTCGTTGGAACTTGCCAACACCATGCTGTCCGAGCACACCCTCCCATACTCCACTGTCAGAGCCCACTCTTGCGTTAAAATCCCCTAGGAGAATGAGCTTGTCGGTGGATGCTGTTTTATTTATGGCAGAGTGCAGGGAAGAGTAGAAAAGTTCCTTGCACTCGTGGTCAGCATCCAGTGTTGGGGCGTATGTGCTGATGAGGGTGGCATAACGGTTGTTTGTGAGGGGAATCCGCCAGGTCATCAGTCTTTCACTGATGCCGACTTGGGATTCTGGGATCCTCTGAAGTAGACTTGTCCTCACAGCAACACCTACACCATAGAGGCGACGGGAGCCTTCCGGAAGCCCCTTCCAGAAGAAAGTGTAGCCTTCTCCCGTCTCTGTTAGAGAGTCCTTGTCGTGGAAGCGGGTTTCGCTGAGGGCCACAATGTCGATGTTATATCTCTTCAGCTTGTGCGCAGGGTAGGGTATTTGGAGCAGGCCTGCGCGATGAGTAGATTATAGTGAAGGTAGTTGTGTGTAGTCACTACCTTCACTGTCTTGGCTCCACCCTACGTTTTCCAGTGGCATGAAGATCTCATGACGACCTTCTGTGGAGGGGAGTTGCAGAAGTCTGCCAGAGCACCGGTCTGTTGGTGTCTGCCTGAGGGCGGGTTTACTTCACAGATTTTTCATTAGGGGTTTACTCCCGTAGCCATAGCACGTGTGGGTGCACCCATTAGGCATTGGGGCAGTGGATGGTGGCACCCAGCGCTGGTGGGCCTGTACTGCTTACCTTTGGGGTCCACTGCACCTCTGAGATCCCCTGCCGATTCGCCTGGGGTTGCGAGACACCCAGTTACCGTGTGTGGCCATGAGGAGGCCTGGCAGGAGTCTTGTTGAGGGAGAGGCTGTGTACTGGCAGGAGAAGACTTACGCACAAGGCTGCTTTCCCGTTCACCACAAGGGCTAGCCAGCGGCAGCAAGCTGTAAGTGAGATGGTTGCAAGCAGGTGGGAAGTAGGCATGCACCTTCCCTCTAACTAGCATTACTGGGATCTGGGATTCTGGGATCCTCTGAAGTAGACTTGTCCTCACAGCAAAACCTACACCATAGAGGTGACGGGAGCCTTCCCGAAGCCCCTTCCAGAAGAAAGTGTAGCCTTCTCCCGTCTCTGTTAGAGAGTTCTCGTCGTGGAAGCGGGTTTCGCTGAGGGCCATGATGTCGATGTTATATCGCTTCAGCTTGTGCGCAGGGTAGGGTATTTGGAGCAGGCCTGTGCGATGAGTAGATTATAGTGAAGGTAGTTGTGCGCAGTCACTACCTTCACTGTCTTGGCTCCACCCTACGTTTTCCAGTGGCATGAAGATCTCATGACGACCTTCTGTGGAGGGGAGTTGCAGAAGTCTGCCAGAGCACCGGTCTGTTGGTGTCTGCCTGATGCGGGTTTACTCCAGATTTTTCGTTAGGGGTTTACTCCCGTAGCCATAGCACGTGTGGGTGCACCCATTAGGCATTGGGGCAGTGGATGGTGGCACCCAGCGCTGGTGGGCCTGTACTGCTTACCTCTGGGATCCACTGCACCTCCGAGATCCCCTGCCGATTCGCCTGGGGTTGCGAGACACCCAGTTACCGTCTGTGGCCATGAGGAGGCCCGGCAGGAGTCTTGGTGAGGGAGAGGCTGTGTACTGGTAGGAGAAGACTTACACACAAGGCTGCTTTCCCGTTCACCACAAGGGCTAGCCAGCGGCAGCGAGCTGTAAGCGAGATGGTTGCAAGCAGGTGGGAAGTAGGCATGCACCTTCCCTCTAACTAGCATTACTGCACTAGACGCTTCACAACACCCACACACACACATCTATTTTTTTCTTTGATGTCTTCCATCTTTCAGGTATTTACTTCATCCTTGCTGCATCGATTCCTTCCATCCTGCCGTACTTTATCTCCAGTCGAGTTGTACCACCACCAAGCTTTTAGTAGCAGGGTTGGAGGAGTGAATCGGCCCCTGTGTGACAGCCGGTGACTTTGTCTGTGTGTGTGTGTGTGTGTGTGTGTGTGTATAGCCCTTAGTTACAGTATGGGGTGGTGTTTAGGAAATAATCTATTCCAGTAAACCTACATGGTTAATGGGTATGCACATTATAGATAGATATTTGACAAAAATTAAAACATACATGACACGCTGATCATAATAACAGACTCCATATAAGATTTTATAAAAGTGTCAAGCAAGAACGACATTAGAAAAAATTAAAAATTAAATAAAACAAGCAGTAAAACATGCAAACATTTATAAATCTACAAATTATTTAACAGCCATTTCTTGAGATCTGATTTAAATCTCCTCTCAACCGGGGTTAGCTTAAGGGAGATAGGCAGCTTGTTCCATTGACATGTCGCTGTATTTAAAAATGTATTTTTCCCAAAACATGTTTTAAATCTCATAGGAATACAATTTGTTAGACTGCCTCTAGTGTTGTGGGTATGTTGTTTTTTTTTAACTAGATTAAAATGGTTGGATAGGTAGGGAGGTGCAAATTTGTACACAATCTTGTGGGTAATACCCATCTTAATTTGCACCACCCTTTTATACACGGGGAGAAGATAATTTTTTTTAAATGAACTGCATCCAGATGTGTGCCGGGGGACAGCTTTAAAACAACTCTTATTAGCTTATTTTGTGCAGTCTGTAATTTGTTTTTAAGAGACTGTGAGGAGCTGCTGTACCAAAAAGTAGCAGCATAATCAAAGTGGCATAACACCAATGCTCCAGCTAAAGTTTTTAGGGTTGGAATATCCAACAATTCAGCTTTTCTTGCCAGGAATTTTGTTTTATTGGTAATTTTATTAAGAGCTTTTAAAGCCATGTCTTCCCCTGATAAAATATTATCCAGAACACATCCAAGGTAATTTACGGAGGATTTTTAAGAGATTGATGTCTGACCAATCTTTACTATGAAATTAGGTGACTTTCCCAATTTAATTCGTGACCCTAAAAGGATCGCCTGTCTTTCCTAAATTAAGGGAAAGTTTGTTATCTGAGAGCCACCTCGCAACCTTTTGAACCTCTGTGCTCAAGGTATCTTCCACAACTACTTTTTCTTTGTGGGATACTAATAATGCAGCATCATCAGCATATACAAATATATCACATGAACAAGCTGAATATATGATATATAATAAAAACAATAATGGTCCTAAAACACTCCCCTGCGGGACACCACAAGTAATAGGTTTTGGTCTGGATAACGTCCCATTGACATCTACCCTTTGGTGTCTATCTGTAAGATAGGATTTAACCCACCTAAAGGCCATATCATTAAAACCCAGAGCTTTTAATTTGTAAATTAAAATGCTATGATCTACCGTGTCGAACACCTTTTGCAGGTCTAACATTACCTAAGTCAATTTCCTTTCTGATTTTGTCTGTCAGAAACAACAGGCAGGATTCGGTAGAGTGAGATTTTCTAAATCCTGACTGAAACTGAAATAAAATATTATTGTTTTGGATGTACTCCTCAATCTGTTCATGAATTATTTTTTCCATTACTTTTGACACCACACATAAAATAGAAACTGGTCTGTAGTTCCCCCCATCTATCTTACTACCCTTCTTATAGAGGGGGAGAACTCGAGCACTCTTGAGCTCTGTTGGAACCTTGCCCTGTTCTATAGACATATTTATTATATGGGTAACAGATGGAGCAATAATATCTGCAGCGTCTCTAAAAAACCTGGCTTGAATGTTATCTAGACCTGTAGCTTTACTAGGATTTAGTTCCTGAAGTCTCTTCAGGACCTTACTATCACTCACTTTACTAAAAGAAAAGGATCCTGTCTGGATGCTGTATTGCGAGTAATGCCTCTGCATGAATACACCTGAGTGCTCAGGGAGCTTCGCTACAAGATTATTAGCTACTGTAGTAAAGTAGGTATTTAAATAGTCAGCCACCTCATTTTTGTCTGAGGTAACTTTACCGTTCACCTCCAAGCTGAGCCTAACAGACCTGGTTTTTATACTTTTACTATAACCCAAATCCTTGAGAACCTTCCAAAGTTTTTTGGGATCCTTTTTATGTTCAATTATCTTTTCTTTGAAGAAGGATTTTTTTAGCATTATTAATAAACCTTTGTGCTTCATTGCGTAAGCTCTTATATTGAATAAAACTAGCGTCATTACGGTTTTTCTTAAATTCTTTAAAAACTGAATTTCTTAATCTAATGACCTTTAAAATATCATCTGACATCCAAGGCTCAGTTCTCTGCTTTATTCTGATAGTCTTAAAGGGTGCTATGTTATTCACAGCTTGAAGAAAGATTGATTTAAATATATCCCAGGCTTTGTCAACATCGTCACAATTCATAACTTCAGACCAGTTAACAGTTCTCAAGTTCTCACATAGAGCAGATGGACTATAATGCTTACAGGATCTCATTGTTATTGTATTATGACATTTAAAAACATTTCTCTGAATTTTACGAGTAGCATAGATAATAAAATGATCACTTACACAGCATTCAATTACACCACTTTTACAGATGTTCAACGGATTGGACACAAGAATAAGATCAATAATTGTTTGGGTAATAGATGTAACCCTAGTAGGATCAGAAATTAACTGATGTAGGCCAAACAGCTGACAGAAATTTCGAAAGCTTTTATAAATATTAGTGTCCTTTTTGCGAATGTCCGTATTCAAATCACCGACGATGATTACCTCTGATTTTGTAAAATCAACACAGTTATTGCATGTTTCCTCCAGCAGCTCGTAAAAATTATACTGGTCCGGTGGACGATAGCAAGCCCCGATTAAGATGGGTTTAGTTTTCGGAAGTAAAACATCCAGCCATACAGCCTCGATTTGGTCGTTGTTCAAATCGGATCTGACATTAAAAGCTAAATCCGATCTGATATAAACACATAGTCCTCCTCCTTTTCTGTTTCTATCTCTTCTTATCACTGTATAATTTTCTATTTCAATTTTTGAATCACAAACAGAGGCATCCAACCATGTTTCGGAGAATGATAAAATCGCCACTCTACTCTGAAGGCACATATGGCGAATTTCATGTATCTTTGGAATAAGACTACGAATATTAAGATGCAGCAGGTGAAGTCCCCTCTGCACAAACACAGAATTAAGGTCACTGAGATCGTTTTTTTTGTGTCTCTGTGGCGCTGGACTGACCTGAAGCACAAGCGTTCCTTTCACCTCTTAACCACCCAGAAGGCTCACTTTTCCTTGCTGGTGTAGCGATCCCATCCACATCTCCCATTCCTGTCTCTTGGATCTGGTGTGAGAATCCAATCCTGGATGACTGGAATGGTAAAGGTCTTGTCCATGAGACACAGTGATATAATTATATAATCGCTTCTCTGCTTGCTTTTAAGTTCGCCAGGTATTTTTTTGGTTATGAAACATTTTGGTTGGTGTAAACATTTGGGTTTGACATCAAAAGATTTATATGTGAGGATAGATCAGCATTTAAGCTTTTATTTCCAGGTATTTACGTCTAGATGTGTTAAACATTTTAGAAGATAGCACATTTTGTTTGAACCAACCCATTTTTCAAGTGAGATTATTGGAACATGTGACTGACAGGTGTCTCTTGTTGTCCAGGCGTGTCCTATTACATAGATGATTCAAACAATAAATAGCTCTGAATGTCTACTCTCAGTTTCAGCTTTGGGTTTTGCCTGTGCAGACTGCATTTATAGTAAAAAAAAGTGTAACCAACATGAAGACCAGAGAGCTGTCTATGGGAGAAAGGCAAGCAATTTTGAAGCTGAGAGAAGATGGAAAATCAATCAGAGCCATTGCACAAACATTGGCCATATAGGCAGTACCACCATTTGGAATGTCCTGAAGAAGAAAGAAACCACTGGTGTACTGAGCAACAGACGTCAAACCGGTTGATGACAGAACCATTGTGAGAGCTGTAAGGAAAAACCCTAAAACAACTGTCAATGACATCACCAATAATCTCCAAAGGGCAGGAGTGAAGGTATCACAATCCACCGTTCGCAGAAGACGTCGGGAACAAAGGTACCGAGGCTACACCTCAAGATGCAAACCACTCATCAGCAATAAAAATGGTAAGGCCAGATTGGAATTTGGCAAAAAATACAGAGATAAGCCTCAAAAGTTCTGGGACAAAGTTTTATGGACTGATGAGACAAAGATTAACCTATACCAAAGTGATGGAAAGAAAGGATCTGCTCATGATTCCAAACACACAAGCTCATCTGTCAAACACGGTGGAGGTAACGTCACGGCTTGGGGTTGCATGGCTGCTTCTGCAACGGGCTCGTTGTTGATCTTCATTGATGATGTAACACAAGATGGCAGCAGCAGAATGAACTCGGAGGTCTACAGAAACATTTTGTCTGCCCATTTAAAGAGAAATGCATCCAAACTGATCGGGAGGACCTTCATCATGCAACAAAACAACAACTCAAAACATACTGGATTTCATCAGGGGCAAAAAGTGAAAGGTTTTAGACTGACCAAGTCAATGTCCAGACTTGAAACCCTATTGAGCATGCATTTCACCTGCTAAAGAGGAGACTGAAGGGAGAAACCCCCCGAAACAAACAACAACTGAAAGAGGCTGCGGTGAAAGCCTGGAAAAGCATTACAGAAGAAGAAATGTATGTAGGTTGTAGATGAGGTCAGAGGGTGAAGGATTTTACATACGTTTTGAGATTGTGTCAAATAGAAACTTGGGGTTGTTTTTATTTGCACTGATTAGCCTTGAGAAAAATGCGTCATTCCAATGGTTAAGGTTAAGATTAGAATTAGGTGCAGGTTAGTTTTAGGGGTTAAGGAGTTAATGTAATCAATGGGAGGTCCTCACAAGTGTAGCAATAGAAATGTGTGTGTGAGTGACACTGGCTTTGACACAGATGTCCCTGTTGCTCCATGCAGGGGCGGACTTAGTGATTTTGGGGCCCTAGGCAAAAGCAAAGGCCCCCTGAGTCCCAACCTTTACTCTTTTCAATCTATCCTTTCTATACGTTACTACTAGAGCTGGTTGAGTTTGGAGGTTCATTAGCAACGAACACTAGCAGCAGTTGATTCTTTGATGAAAAAAGTTGTCAACAAATCTTTTATTTTCCTATTTCTTTTGTTTGTCTGCATCACTCGGGTCGCTTTGCTTCATGTTTTTACTTCTCTCACAGCAACTGTGGGACAGAAAATGAGCTTAAAGTCAAGTGTTAATATGGCACTAGACGTCGAGTGGAATAATTCAATGTAGTCTGACGGAGTAGTGGGGTGACCGCGACTCAAGATTGAATTCGGGATGTTTTTCAATAAGTCATTTTTTAAACTGATTGAACTCCCCCCAAATATCAAGTACTATACATATTGATATTGATATTTTTTTATCAGTTTAGAAAAAATGACTTATTGACTTATCCGCCTAAATATTCTTGTCTTTTCTGGTGCCCTCTTGCTGCCGGGGCCTAAGGGAATCGCCTACTGTTGCCTAATGGTAAGGCCCTGGCCCTCATGTGACCACACAAAGTCATTATAGGAGCGACCGCTGCTCATACATCCTCATTAGTGTTCTTCGCTAAAGATGGGAGGGGAGGGACAGATTGATTAAAAAATAAGCGAGGAGGAAGATGGAAGGGCTGGATTTAATTCTCAGTGAAGGAGTTTCAGCTTTTACCTGCCTCGCATTCCAGCAAGGCTTGCGTGACCATACTAACAATAGAGGGAGTGGAAGAGAAGTAATATACAAACATATGTGTGTGTGTGTGTGTGTGTGTGTGTGTGTGTGTGTGTGTGTGTGTGTGTGTGTGTGTGTGTGTGTGTGTGTGTGTGAGGCCTGGACTATGAGTCTAAACTATGGTTCAAGGACACTGGAAACAGCCTGTCAAGGAGGCTGTCACCCCTATGAGTGTGTGTGTGTGTGTGTGTGTGTGTGTGTGTGTGTGTGTGTGTGTGTGTGTGTGTAATATTACCATCAGTGGTCACCTCCCCAGACTGCCTCCGGCATAATGGATTGTGTGCATGCCAATGGGTGTGTCTGTGTGTCTGCATTTGTGTATGTGTGTGTGTCACGGACGTTTTCACAATGGCATCCTTGAATCTCGGCCAGCATTTTAATCACAGTGTGGATGGAACGAATCCCGGCGTCGTGTCTAGGCGGAACGTGACTCTCAGCCAGAGGGAATCATCAAGTAGATTAATGAAGTTTTCATCTTTTTCCATGCTTTTCACCGGGTTCTGGGTTTCTGCTATTCGGGGGGGGAAACGTTTAAAGTCGGTCGGTCGGTCGGTCGGTCGGTCGGTCATCCATCCAACCACAACAGAGCACCTTGTTCTTTATTCAACAAAAGCGTTTCCATCTCTATTTGATGCCCAATTTCCTTCTTGACAAGAAACCGTTTCTGCCTCAATTTCACATTTTGCGCTATTGAGGAAATGGCCTCAAAATGTTGCTGTTTCCGTCAAGCCTTTCAAAAGCATCGACGCATGGCGATTTGCATAAAGATACGTAGATAGAAACACAGAGGGACGGGGATTCCCCCCTTCGGAAAAAAGCAAATGATTTCTGCCCGCATTTTTCCAATCCAGATCCAATTTCAGCACAATTACCAAGATTGCCCCGTAGTTCATCACCGCGTGAAAAGCCCCAATCTCCCCTTGAGAGAAATTACTATGCAGGAATTGAATTATGATCAGCGCGCGAAAGAGAGAGGATTGGTGATGCGTCTTAATGTGTAGGAGATGAGAAGTCCTATCGCTCTCTGCCCCATCTGTCTCTTTCCATATGTGCTAATCGTGTCTGCTGGTGATCTGGTCTGGGGTCAGCATCTCTGTGTTATGATTAGTGGCGGGCTGCAATGACATCAGCAGATGGATGGCGGGCTGATTATATGATCCATGCTGCGAAGGATAGCTTTGTGAGCTCTGTCTGACTTTCTATGTATTTCTGGGCCCGTTGACAATAAGAGAGATGGTATTAAAAAAAAATCCATGTAGCCATTTTAAAGGGGCTACATGTAGCATTTTTAACCATCAATATATCATTGTCAAATTAATTGTGTATTACAGTTTTTCTCAGTCGCTTTGGTCGCTTTCTCAGAATTGTAATTCTCAAAACTACTTGTTCAACCTCCACATCATCTAGTCACTTCTTCACATCATATAAGCAGCTTCTCATTCTTTTGAACAAATTGAAAATGCTTTGGCACATTCATGCAAATGATTATGTCCAATTGTCTGCTGTTTCCTACATTATCAATTGCTTATGTCATGTTGATCAAAATGTATTATATTGGTTCTCTGTTGAATAGTCTCACCCCCCAAAACATCTAGGCATTAGTTCATTGCATAAGTCATTACATGCAAAATGGTTGAACCAGTTGTCATAATCTGTCAAGCATATTTTCTATTTTCTACATTTCTATTAGACTTTTTGGTAACACTTTATTTGAAGGGGTGTGCATAACACTGTCATGACACTGTCATAACCATGACATGACACCTGTCATGACCATGAAGGACGCTTCATGAATGTTTATGACTGTTGTCATTAAGTGTCATTCGGTAAAGACATCTCAAACAATGTCAACTTTGGCATTAACAATGACATAATTTACCGAATGACACTTAATGACAACAGTCATAAACATTCATGAAGCGGTTAGGGTTAGGGTTAGGGTTATGGTCATGACAGGTGTCATGTCATGGTTATGACAGTGTCATGACAGTCTTATGCACACCCCTTCAAATAAAGTGTTACCGACTTTTTTTGTAAATGTGTCCTGAATTAATGAATCTTGATTTTCACTACAGTTTTTCTCAGTTGCTTTGGCTCAATTCTCCAATGACAGTTGAAGTCGTCAAAACAATATGTGAAATTCTTCACAACATTTTGTTACCTGTGCACAACAGAAAGAGCATTTCTCTTTGTTACCATTTGCAAATGTTTTAGCACATTTAGGCAAATCACTAACAATTATGATTGACAATTTGAACAATTATTGGTTGTATATGTCTTTTGAAATTGATATATGCCATACAGAAAAAGTGCAGCCTTGTGCATTTTCAATCATTGTCATCAAACCCTTCGCCATAGTTTCCATCAGAGTACACTGTTATATTGACAACATGGCTAAGCATTTTGACTATCTTGTTTGTACTCAATGACACAAGGACTGACATGTTCATTGACGTAAAGATTTACTTTTGAGAGATGAACTAAGGATTTTGGGCAAGTTACGGGCTTTTGCAGGTAATCCATTGTGTGGTGCTGTTTGTACCAATTGTTTCGAGAAATGCGCTTACTGTTTTGCAAATCTTAAGGATGATTCGAGAAATGTACTAAAGCGACTGAGAAAAACTGTAAAGAGGTAATCATCCTTTCAGTCTCCATCTTTGTCTTTTAGCCTCACTGTGGTGTTTCTTCACTGCTCTTCCCAGAGATCACCTGTCAATCAAACAGTGTGTTGATCACCCAGTACTGTGACGTCTTTCTCCTTGTTTTTTCTGTTGATGGAGTTTGAGTTTCTGTAGGTGGCGCTCTTTTCGTTGTCTGTTCAGCCACGGTGGCTATCGCTGCTCATGCTTACTACCCAGTTCTTCTTCTATTGATTCCAAACAAACCAGAAACATTAAACGCATCACTTCCTGTCTCCAGAGGATTTTCCCCAGGAAAGACCTACCTGACACCGGGTGTTTAGAACAGCAGATGGAAAAGCTTTCATGAACTGGCTAGAGGTTGACTCACTATTGTGCTATATCAACCAGATAGAGTAGCAAAACTGACATTTATATATATGAAAATGTAAATTATTACTTAGCTCAACAGGTCATGTCATGCGTGCATATCAGTCCATGCATATCAGGTACATGTGTCAAACAACATGGACGTCACATGGCCCCTTTACAGCACACATCACTGTCATGGCTAATAACATGACTGTAGCAGCACATACAGCCACTCCTGACTCACACCCTCTTTCTAACAAGTCACTTTCGCTTTTATAGTCCTTCCTCATTCCCTCAACCTCTTTCTCTCTCTCTCTCTCTCTCTCTCTCTCTCTCTCTCCAGTGGGATTCCTGGGAAGAAGTGTGGAAGCATCATCTTCACAGCCGAGGAGCTCAGTAACTGTCGGGTTAGTATCACATCATATTCAGGACACTTGTTTGCGCAACGTGCAAACACACACACACACACAGTGACATAAACAGAGCAAGACAGGAGTCAAAAAAGTCACGTTCTCCAGGGTCGAGCTGAATTTCAATGATCTTTGCGTACCCGCCAAACTTCCACAAATATTTCATAATGATAATGTATTGTTCATCTTTTCACTTTATCAGGAAAGTGTTTTTTGTTTTTTTTTACCATTCCTTCAAAGTAATGATGACAACTGCTCATGAATTATTCATTCAGTCTTTTTTAGTCTGTTTTTCTTGCCGGTCGGTAGGTGAAATAATTAGACGCTTTAATCAAAGAGAGAAAACACATGCACATGCACCGCACACAAGCACCGCGCATGTGCACCGCGCATGTGCACCGCGCATGTGCACCGCAGTAGTGATGCGTTCACAGATCCTGGTAATGATTTGAATGACGATGTATAGAATGCAGGGAAGTGAAGCAGCTCAGAAAAGCCACACCAAAGGCTTTTTATTATACCTTTATTTAACCAGGAAGTCCCTTGAGATTGAAATCTCTTTTCCGAGGGAGACCTGGCCAAGACAGTTTGCCAGTTACAGTTTAAAATGAAAATAAATAAAAACACAGACAGGGAATACAAACAGCAAAATACAAAAATAAAAACACAACAGACAGGGAATACACACATCAAGCACACAAGGAAGAGACTAAATCCAGCTCAATTAAAGCAGGTGCAATTCTCAGTTACATGGACCTTTAACATGGCTTTAAATTTTTCCAATGAGACTAAATTAGTCAGATGTAGTATACTCTGCAGATTATTCCAAGTCCAGGGAGCACAGTAGGAGAAGGCGTTTTTCCCCCACTCAGTAAGGACCCTTGGAACCTGATAAGAAAGCCACCTGGTGGAACGAAGCTGAATAGTGCTGGAGGTCTGTGTCAGGAGATTACATAAATATGAGGGGAGTTTGCCCAGCATGGCCTTGTACACAAAAATATACAAATGAAATTTTCTGCGTAGATTTAGTGACGGCCAGTTGACCAAACCATAAAGTGTACAATGATGAGTACGAGGACCAGAATTAGTAATGAATCGCAGAGCACTGTGGTATACAGAATCTAAGAGGTGAAGTGTACAAGATGCAGCATGCATGTAGACAACATCCCCATAGTCCAAAACACTTAAAAAGGTAGCCTGTACAAGTTTTTTTCTGGCTAACATGTTAAAACAAGCCTTATTTCGAAAATAAAATCCTATCCTTGGTTTCAGCTTTTTCACAAGATATTCAATATGTACTTTGTAAGAAAGCTTCTCATCCAACCAAAAACCTAAATACTTATATGATGACACCTTTTCAATGAGTCCCCATTTTGAGTGTAAAGATTTGTGCTACCTGAGAGTTGGGAATGCGTCCTAGAAAAGGTCATGAATTTGGTTTTCTTAGTATTGAGAACTAATTTGAGGCCATGTAATGAGACTTGAATCTGTTGAAATGCTATCTGAAGCTCCTTAGTGGCTTGGCTCAAAGAAGGGGCAATTGAGTATGCCACCATATCATCTGCATAAAGGTGCAATTTAGCAGTTTGCAAGTCCTTCCCAATGTTGTTTATGAATAAGGAAAATAAAATAGGGGCTAAAATCGAACCTTGGGGGACACCCTTGGAAATCTCTAAAAAGTCTGATTTGAGACCATCTATAAAGACACATTGTGTGCGCTCTGTTAGATAATTCTTGAACCATCTTATAGCTGAGTCCCCTACTCCAATAACACTAAGTCTATTTAGCAATAGCTCATGGTCTACAGAGTCGAATGCTTTTGACAGATCAACAAATAAAGCAGCACAATGTTGCTTTTTGTCCAGGGCATTGACAATATCATTTAATACCAGCATAGTTGCTGTAACAGTGCTGTGCCCTGCTCTAAAACTTGACTGTATATCAGTTAGAATGTTGTGATCAGCCAAAAATTGTTTTAGTTGACAGTTTACTTGGGCTTCCAATATTTTAGCCAGGATAGAAAGCTTGGAGATAGGGCGGTAATTGTTAAGATCTGAGGGATCTCCACCCTTTAATAAGGGAAGCACATAGGCTGCCTTCCATATGTTTGGGATCGAGTTTGACTGCAGACTGCAGTTGAAGATATATGCCATAGGTTTAGCAATAAATTCAGCTGCAGCCTTTAATAGGAAGGGCTCTAGGTTGTCTGGTCCTGGGGACTTTTTGGGATCAATGGCTTTTAGAGCAATACAGATATCCTCTTTTAAAATGGGTCTAAAAGCAAAAGAGGCTTCTAATGACCCAGCTTGAGGTGTCACGGTGCTGGAGTTAACATAATGAGAACCTGAGTTAGACTCATTGAATATGCAGCTAGCTGATACAAAATGTTTATTAAAGTGCTCAACTATATCATTTTTGTTATTAATTTCAGTTGAGTTTGCAAAAATGTGATCAGGGAGACCAGAAGAAGAGTTGGAACAGGACAGTGACTTAATTTGCTTCCAGAATTTAGAAGGATTATTGAGATTTTCTGAAACAGTTTTTAAATAATAACCTGATTTTGAATTTCTGGTCATGCTTGTGCATTTATTTCTTAAAGTTCTAAAAGCAGTCCAGTCAGCAGCAGAATTTGTGGCTCGAGCTTTGACCCATGAAGCATTTCTTTCTCTGATCATAAGAGCCAACTCTTCGGTGAACCATGGATTATTCCTCCCACTAATCCTAAATTTCTTTAGAGGAGCATGCTTATTACAAATTACTGCAAAGGCATTGTGGAAATATTCCCAAGCATTTTCAATATCAGGTATCAGGCAAACATTATCCAAATTACAGTTACACAGATCATGATGAAAAGCCTGCATATCAAAACGTTTAAAACATCTTTTAAAAACATAACGAGGTTTGTGTTTAGGTAATTTTGTGTCTCTTATACAAGCAATAGCACAATGATCACTGACATCGTTGCAAAATACAGCAGTTTTTGTGTACTTATGTGGCATGTTTGTAAGAATAACGTCCAACAGTGTAGATTTGCTATGATCTCTCGGGTTAATTCTAGTTGGAGTATCAATAAATTGCGTAAAATTTAGAGAATTAAATAGATCTTTAATATTATCTGGCTAAACAATTGTCACGGCTCCAGCCCCGACCCCAGGTTTTCCCTGTGTTTTTACCTCCCTTGTGTCTCCACCTCCCCTGTCTGTCTCTCTGTCTGTCTGTGTGTGTGTGTGGCGTGGGTGTGGCTTCCTCTCCCGGCCCTGCCTCTCCTCCACACCTGCCGCCTATCAAGCCATCAGCCCAGCAGCATTTATACCCCGTCTCTCCAACCACTCGTCGCCAGATTGTTCCGCCAACTACCGTGATCTCCTGTACGCCTCGTTCCTCGTGTCTCCTCACCAGCCTGCCTGTTTCCCTCGCTCCTGCCTCACCTGCTTGCCCCAGCTCCTGCCTGCTTCCCTCGCTCCTGCCTCACCTGCTTGCCCCAGCTCCATCCAGCCCAGCCTCTGCACCTCCCACCTTCCCTTCACCAGCTTCATCATTAAAAAACGCTTATTTTCTACTCCGTTGTCCTGGTCTGCATTTCTGGGTCCTATACAAACTGCTATCCCTGACAACAATGTTACTAGTCCTAGAGGTGTTCGGTGTTTGGAACTCAAAGTGTGCATTCACATTTATCACTGATGGTTCACAGAACCCACTGGATTTGCTTGTCTTGCTGTGTTATCTTTTAACAAAACTCGGGTTTGTAGTTTGTTTTTTTTACCATGCCGCCGTCTGAACAGTGCTGTGGGCATCAAGAGGTAAAATTAATTCCTCTGTACCTCGATCCAGCTACATCACGGGTTACAGCACTTAAAAAATAAAAAAATAAAAAATAATAATTAAAAGAAATATATCAAAAGATTATTATATTCTTTATTGAGCAGTAATAACAGGAAGTAAAAGTTGGATTGTTGGGAGAATGTAACTTTAAAGTCACAATGAAATGAAAAAATAATGTAATGTAAACAGAAAAACATATTTTACAATAAATGCCAAAACATTATTATTATTATATCAAAGTCTCATTACCTCTACATCCAATCCTCACAATTCACACAGTCCTCGTCTTATTACATGAACATGTAATGATATGAAATGAAAAAATATATGGCACATTTATGGCACAAATTCATAGTTTACTTTATGGTAAGTAGTATGAAACTGATTGATGTAAGTTACATGAAAATATGGAATTAAAAAAAATAAAAGCACAAATGAATGCTTTTCTAAAAATGATTGATTTTTGTTTATATTTGTGATTGTGATGCCTTATGATGATCACCGACTGGAGGACAACGTTTACCCTGCTTTTTATGTACCACTTCATCACAGGCAGAATGTAATAATAAGTAATAAGTTGTGTTATTGTAAATAAATTGACTTTAACTATTAATCTTCACACATGAGCTGCAAATTTTCACACAGTACATCATAATTATACATCATCTCCACAAATGTGCAATGGGACTTCATACGTGTTAATGCAAAATAACATGTAAACCAAACAAAACAAAAATAAAACAAATGTAATGTAGTAAATATATATTTGTGTTGTTCTCCCAGGACATAGCCACCATGCAGCTGTGTGCCAACAAGCTGGACAAAAAGGATTTCTTTGGCAAGTCCGATCCCTTCTTGGTCTTCTACCGAAGCAACGAGGATGGGACGTAAGTGTGTGTTTGTGTGTGTGTTTTTTGTTTGTTTGCATTTTGTATGTATGGGTATGTTAAAAAGAGAGAGGCATAGACCCTTCTATTCTGATTCCACTGCAGTCCATCTGTTGGTCCTCTGTTTGTAGACACCAACACTGTTACTGACAAAGCAGATTTTTCTGTTGGATCCACATAAGAGAGGTTAATAGATTTTGACACACAAGGAGGAAGGACCATTCTGGACTTACCACTGAATATTACATTGTATGAAATAGCATACTGCTTCAACTGTGAAGTAAAGAACATTAAAAACCTTTGAGTCTGTCTGTAGTCTGGACAGGATGTATTAGTCGTGCAGTGTGAGAACTGGGGATCAAATTAGGAATCTTTTGACTGTTAGATCAATTTGGATTCAGATACATTTCAAACTCACCATTATGATTTATATCACAATGGTCTTCTTTAACAACAAGAAGGGAAATGTGTTGTATTAAATGAATGAATATATATATGTTAAAATAATTGTGAAATGTCAGCATACATAAATAAATGCACTGTCAAATAAATAATTGAATTCATAAGTAGCCAATTACGGAAGCCAAGAATGGCGGTGCTTGCAATTATTTTTTTTAATGCCGTTATCTCGAGATCACAAGTTAATTATTTTGTTATCTCGAGATAACAAAGCTCGTTTTCTCATGATAATAGGTTAATTTATCTCGTTATAACAAAAGGCCGTGTTCACTGAGAAACACTGACGCCACCATTCTGTTTAAATTCACAAGAGTGGACCATGACATACACACACTGCTCTGTGGGGTGGGTTTGGGAGTTTCAAAGCAAACCATATGAACATTTTATGAACTTTTGCCATTTGTTGTAAGAATGTTTTCCCTAGTGATTTGATATGAGGGTATTTACATTATGGCTAATTATTGTAAGGGATAGGCTTACATACAGTGGTCAACAACAGCAGATGTGTTACTGTCCAGTAGGCTACAACCACAATAATTCTTGTTGGCATAGGGGAGCTGGAAAAGAAATTACCCACATTGGTGGGTGTTTGAATGGTATAATAAAGTAAGATTGTTCATAACTGTGATAACGGGTTAATTATCTCGTGATCTCGAGATAACGGCATTAAAAAAATAATTGCAAGCACGGCCGTTCTCGGCTTCCGTAGCCAATAAATTAAATCTACATTATTAATTTATTTCAGTGCTGTACTATGAAATAAATATATATATATATATGATTGGTTGAAACGCCTTCACTGGCTCTCGTCTCAAGCAGCTCCAGATTACCACTGACAACAGTCATGGTCGTGAAGCTACCTGATGACTTCCAGAGGTTATTCTGGGAAGCAGCTAGCTTGATCCAAGAGGCTAGCTCATGAAGCTTCTAGCTGAACAGACTCAGTCCAGGTGACAGACGACGCTGAAGTTGGTTTGGGATTCGCAGTTTGGGATTCGGCAGTTAAGGGGACAGTTAAGGGAAATTTATTGCTGAGCGACGATTTGCACCTCTTACAAAAACCACTGTACATAGACCTGTCAAATCTGGACTAGATTATCCCAGAGAGGCCAGAGACACTTGAAGACACAGTTTTAGATTTGTGAAACCTTTATTCTATTTGTGAAAATGCAAAAAGGGGACATTTCACTGCTTTTTTCACATCTAGACCACATTGGACCAGGTCCAGATCCAAAACCACGATACCTAGACTTGTCAAATCTGGACTAGACTATCCCAGAGAGGCTAAAGATTCCTTAAAACACAATTTTAGATTTGTGAAACCTTTATTCTATTTGTGAAAATGTAAAAAAGGGGACATTTCACTGCTTTTTTCACATCTAGACCACATTGGACCAGGTCCAGATCCAAAACCACTGTACCTAGACCTGTCAAATCTGGACTATATTATCCCAGAGAGGCCAGAGACACTTTAAGACACAGTTTTAGATTTGTGAAACCTTTATTCTATTTGTGAAAATGCAAAAAAGGGGCCATTTCTCTGCTTTTTTCACATCTAGACCACATTGGACCAAGTCCAGATCCAAAACCACGATACCTAGACCTGTCAAATCTGGACTAGACTATCCCAGAGAGGCTAAAGATTCCTTAAAACACAGTTTTAGATTTGTGAAACCTTTATTCTATTTGTGAAAATGCAAAACAGGGACATTTCTCTGCTTTTTTCACATCTAGACCACATTGGACCAGGTCCAATGTGTTACTGTCACAGCTCCTGTCATGCTGCCTACTTCACTGCACAAGTTCCTCCCGGTTTGACAGCACGGCATCATCAGTGTCAAAGTCAGAGAGGGCCGCAGTCATAGTCGCTTCAGAGAAAACTTCAGCTTGGGCTAAGAAATCAGTAGAATGACCTAATGCTTCCATTTTTCATGCTAATTTCCCACTACATCATGCAAAATCAAGGCATGAACAATCCATTCAAGCTCAACCACCAATCAAAAGTCAGAACTGGTTAGAACCCGCCCATTGGCTTTAATGCATTTTGCACACCACAGCTTGTGACACTGAAATGAATAAATGAATTAAATTAATAGATAAATAATAAATGCTATATATGTAATTTTCTGTTGCTGTATGTATTGAATTATTTATTTAACATACATATATTTTTTATATTATAATACATATCATACACATATATTTTTTATTTATGATAACGTTCCACTATTTATTTATTTATTTATTTAAATTTGTCCTGAATATTCCGCCGGAGAAAAACGAGATTGTGATCTCAATGAGACAGGATAAATACAGGATAACTGAAGGAAGAAGTCCATTTTTTGCAGATGGGTCCTATTTGTCATCTTCACCGTCATCTTCGCCTGTTTGTGTTTCCAGGTTCACCATCTGCCATAAGACTGAGGTGGTCAAGAACAACCTGAACCCGGTCTGGCAGCCGTTCACCATCCCTGTCCGAGCCCTCTGCAACGGGGACTACGACAGGTGAGGTACAACACAAAGGTCAAAGGTTACGGCAGTTTAGTACAGAAATGGAGTGTATATCATCAAACACCAGCTATTCATAATGAAACATCTTGGTTGCCGATTTACTGCCACAGCTAGTAGCTTATGATGATATGATATATCGGCAGAAAATGTCTGAAGATGCTTTGTGGTGGTCAGAATAATGCCAGCAGTCGGCCGTGTTACCGCAGTCTCAGGCCAGTGCTAGTGTTATTGGGACCAACATGGAGGCAATGCAGCGACACACACACACACACAAACACTGACTTTTCTCTTTCTGTCTCAACTTAAAATAATAAACTCGAGAATGACTGGAGTTGATTTACTAGCGTCGATGCTTTTCAATATCCTTCTCTTTTGTGCATGCAGATAAAAGTTTTCAGGGGTCGATTCTGTGCGCATGCAGTCCGACAGACTTCCATTATCATTTTGATTGGCTAATTCCTTTAGGTTTGTTTTTTCCTAACCTGGCATCCCCTTTTTTCAAATGTTTTCCTTACTTCCCCTCCTCCTCCCCTTCGCCTTTGCCTTCCTGTCCACCTTCCTCTATGTCTTTCTTTTCCATCGTGCCCGGCTGCAACTGGTGCAGAATGCTGCTGCAAGGCCGTTGACTAAAACCAGTTGTATGTCCCATGTACATAAATGTACATCACCTGAATTGCACGATGCAATAGCCAATAGCATTTTGAGTATGTATTAATTCATTATTAAAGACTGCTGTTATGTCACCCCTATCTTCCAATCAAACGACCCGCACCCCTCCCCCACGGAAACCCCGTTCTCCCAACTCTCAACTTTTTTTATTCATTTCTACTTGGCGCCCAAGAATAAAAGATAAAATGAGCTGCAGCGAAATGAGCAAGGATGGTGGTATGGAGTCCGTTTTTGAAAGGGCTGACCGTATGGTTCTGATTGTGAAATATGTTGCGCAAGGAGGTTGAGGATATTTATTCATTGACTACCTTTCAACAACAATTACATAAATGTCTATATGTTATGATGCCTATAACTGAGAGTTCTGCCAGGTGATTTCAAACACAATCCATTGCTTTGTTTAGCTGATATAAGACACATCCCACTCTATCTATGTCTATGAAAAACACACACTAGCCACCTAGCGCCGCTAGTAAACCAGTGGGTGGTCTTGGTTAACTTCCACTTCGGCCCCCTATAGTTTGTCTTAATTATTTTTATTGTTCATTTCAGAACACTTCAGTGTATTTAAAATTTTCAGGAGTTAAACGTCTCACTCTTCTTATGACTCTGCCTTTCATGTGAACGTGAGAAACAGGTGCAACATTCTCCCATTAATTAATATTATTGTTTTTAAAGTCATACAATTCATGATTGTGAATGAGACCATCAAATAAAAAATGAAGCCAACAAACCTAACTTGTCATCTGTTTTCAGGCCAAGAATGTCTGATTAGTTAATTGCATTCTTACCGTTGGTATACATCAGGTATCCATCTAATCTATTCGTGCCTGTTTAGTGCTATTGAGACATACATTCATTCATACTTCATGAAAATTATTTTATAATTCATTATTTTTACATTATAGTGGACCATTTGGGAGACTGTACAGCTAAAAAAAACACTGGATATGTGGTCTTGAGATATGTGGTCGCTGATCTGAAATAGTTAAAAAAAATGAACTGTAGCGACATCAGTTATATTGAGTTAACGATATTTCATTTTAAAATTGATGACTCTACAGGTGATATAATAAAAACACTAACAAGATCACTTAAATTGGATCATGCTAGTAGCTACTCTCACTCAACAAAGTGTATGCTACCACGTTAGCATGGAGCACTGGAGCCAACGATCTAGCGGGGACACATGGATAATCCTGGTGTCTATGTTCTCATCACTTAACGGTTAAGCTGACCAACGGTGTATTCCTTTAAGAGTTTATGTTGTCTGATGCAATGGTGTTGTGTTTCTAACGTTTTTTTGTGTTTGTTTTAAAATGGTAAGCATTAAAAAGGTGCTATACAAGTAAAGTTTAGCCGATGACTTCAGATCGCCTTTCCCTCTGCCAATCCATTTCTTCTCTTTCTCCTTGTTGATTCTCTTTCTCGCAATCACACACTTCCTCTTCACTGTGAATCTCACCTCACCTCTCTGGCTGTCTGTCTTGTCTCACGTCTCTCCAGGACGGTCAAGGTGGACGTTTATGACTGGGACCGAGATGGAAGGTAAACTCTCTCTCTCTTCTCTCTCTCTCTCTCTCTCTCTCTCTCTCTCTCTCTCGCTCTCTCTTTTTTTTTTTCTTTCATCCATTTTTAGCTCCAGACAGAATCCCCCCTCAAATGTCACGTCTCGTTCTCTCTGACCTGAGGGGGGGGGGGGGGGGGGGGGGGGATTCCTCTTAGCCGGTATTAGAAGTGACAGGGGGCTCCGCACACCCGGATGATGAATCAAAATCCTCTGCCAGGCGAGAGGTTGTTGCTAAGAGGAGGAGAGGAGAGGGCTTATGAATGTTGACCGCCGGCTTTATCTCTCTTTTTTCACCTTTCACTGGTGCTGCTGTCACGTTTTCTTCCCTGCCTCATTTATCTTTCTCGTGCCTCACTTTCACGCTTCCTACCTCTCCGTCTTCACGTAAACCTCTCCCCGTCATTGTTTTTCTTCCTTTTTCTCCCCTCCCCTCTCTATATTTCATCCTCTCTCCCTCCCTGCTGTTTGCCCCTTGAGGATTCCCCTCTAAATACCAGCATCACATGGCAGCGGCGGTGTCACGCAGAGCTTCAGGTGATGATATATTAAGACGCTAAGAGTTTTAGGGCCTACAGGGAGTTGATATTTACTAGTTTGATGATGCCAGCGGAGGTTTTCATCCTTAGATGAAATAATTATGTGTTTGGAAATTCTCTCTCTTTTGTTTGAGGAAGCATTTCGAGAGGAGAAGATTTAGATTTAACTGTCAGGACCCGAATTGATAGATTGAAAAAGTGAGTGGAAATGTCTCGTTTTAGACCCGAAATAGGTTACAGACCTTTTTTCTGGTGGGTACCCACATGGCAAGAGTGTCTTTTAACAAGTCTGAGGCCCACAGTGATTCGGATTCATTTTCCAGGGGTGAAAAAGGTTTTGAACCCATAATGTAGTGGGTCGTATCGTATACTTTACAATATTGCAGGTGTTTGGGATTGGGTTTATCAAAATTAGACTATTGTTAACTAAAATAAAGGATCTATATTTACCGATCTCATATGTTTCTTAGAGGGAGCATAAATAAGCAAAAATAAGTGAACCCACTCTTGCATCAGTTAAATCAAGTGGGTAAGTAAAATCAGGCGGGTAAATAATTGGGTATGAAGTTAACCAATCAAAGGAGGGGAGGAGTTTGTGTGGCACTCCCATAAATACAGGTGAGAAACCAGGTTTGGTGCTACCATGCAGGATCAGGATAACTCAGTTCCCTGTTCTGTGAGTTGTGTTTGAGATTGAAATTGTTCTCCCTTCTATTCTATTCTATTCTGTTCTATTCTATTCTATGATATTGTTATTTGAAAGACACCCATGGTCCCAGGTATCTGTTATCCTGTTGTTTCCTGTGTGTGGCCCCTAGATTATGTAGTATTGCCCATGGAGCCGGAGGACCTTGCATCCAAGTCCTTGGTCCAACGATTAAGCTATTAACCATGGTGTATACACTGTGTCATGGTGTGGGTGTTCTGTCTTGAGAAAGGTCAAAGGACCAAAACATCACTAACAAAACCAACGTAGGAATTTTTTGTTGAATTTTTAGTTTTAGTTTCAGGGGATTTTATTCCTCGCACCACAGAAGAGAATCCCAGCTCTCTACTGGGGAAAGTAACGATATTTCCGCAACGCATTTACCACCCAACACTGCCGAGAATAGGAGTTTCACTCTTTATCAAAGATTGCAGCAGACTGGGACTGAGGGAAACCAACATAAAGGGCATGTTTTAGTGTTGCAGATGTAACTCTCTCTCTCCCTCCCTCTCTCTCTCTCTCTCTCTCTCTCTCTGTCTCTCTCATTGATCTATCTCTCTTCTAGTCATGACTTCATTGGAGAGTTCACCACCAGCTACCGAGAGCTGTCCAGAGGCCAGAGCCAGTTCAATGTCTATGAGGTAAAAAAAAAAAAGTGAAGAATAAGAGGAACCAGCAAAAAACAAAAAGAAAAATCGAAATCATCTTTTCTTCAATGCATAAAGGATATGAAAAATTCAGCAATGTTTTGGGAATTCGCAACAGCATCAATATTTCCTCCACTATATCTATTATTCAGTAAAGTTCTATTTTTGATCGTAAATTCCAGCTCTCAACTGTGGACAATGTATTATCAACACCAATATCACATCTGCGCTACCCACTTGCAGGAAATGGTGCACGTACTGCATGAGTATGGATTTCTGCTCAGACCCAATTTGTTCGAGTTTCATTGAATTTAGTTTCCCCTCTTGTCATCAAGGTTCTGAATCCTAAAAAGAAAGGCAAGAAGAAGAAATACATCAACTCGGGGACGGTAAGGACCGCTGGAGTGCACTTCATCGCCGGCCATCACCCGTTGCATGTGTCACGATTCAGGAGTGGCGTGTCGAATGCAGTAAATGGAAGATGTTTGTTGTTCTCCCATCTCGTGTCTCTCCTACCCCCTCCATCTTTCCCCTTTCGCTTTCTCTCTTCCTTGTAGGTAACTCTGCTGTCTTTCAAAGTGGAGTCCGAATACACATTTGTGGATTTCATCCGCGGAGGGTAAGAGCCCCTGTGAGGTTTCATCAGTGTAGGATAGAGCCTTGTATTAAAAATCGGATGTGGTCCAATCGGTGTCATGCACCTCTGATATGATGCAGTTTGTTTGATTACGTATTTATTGTATAATTGAACATATCAGGCAAGAGGAAAATGCTACACTGGTTGTCTACGGGAAGCCCTTTACCTTTACTGAATCTAATGTGACATTTTGAGAACTTCTTTGTCGTTAAAACTAATCTAAAGATATTGAATATCGACCTTCACAAACCCCACATTCTTAATACTTTTGTGTTTTGAATGATACTCGTGTTGTCCATCTCCCACCAGGACACAACTCAATTTCACAGTGGCCATAGACTTTACAGCATCTAATGGTAGGACAGCATTCCGTCTTTGTGCATGCAGGAAGATGCCATGTGACTGTTGTCAGTTGAAAACGTCACTGTGAAATCGGTGATTTTCACAGTTCTTTACTCAAATTGAAAGATTACATGGTTGAGAAAATGTTATGACCCTCAAGTATCCATTATGGAATTTGTACAATGTATGGTTGTCAATCTAAAAATAAGACTGATTAAAGGGGCTCCATATTGCATTTTTAACCATCAGTATATCATTGTCACATTAATTGTGATACCTTAGTATAATTACCGTAGACAAAAGAGACCATGGTGGAGACGAGTGGTCGTCTCTATCTCATGCCGGTGGAATTGTTAGTGCTAGTGTTTCTCCACATTAAGACTACATTTCCCACAAACCCTGTTGCTTCCTGTCCCCCTCCCCGGTGTCTCTGTCTTTACTGAAGAGGATCAACATGTTGGAAGTGATTTTTCCATCTTCCTTCCACCATCTGTCATTGTCAGAAACTCTTTAGCTTTAGCTCCATTAGCGCTAGAAGAACAGCGCCTTCTGTTCCTGTTTTGTGCCGTAAAGCAATCCAGCAGATTTCCCACCAAATCCAACCTGGTGGCACACAATGTAAAATGCAGAGTAAAGCCGGTTGAGGCTGCCAGGCTTCTAGTGATGGTCTCATTTGTTTATAGTAATTACACTAATGTCTCAATATTAAATGTGGTAATGATTGACGTTAGCATGCTACAAGTAGCATCTTTAATTGTGAAAAAGTTGACGTGATACCAGGTTTTCACCCAACAGCAGTGGTATTCACTTACTGTACAAAACATAACGAACACCTGCTTTTCAGTGAAATAGACCAAGAGAATCCATGGGAAAGCTTTGGCCCTGTATTGATTTCACTTATTGAATTCACTTAAGTCATCAGGGGGAGATGTAGGATGATGTGGTGGGCGGGGGGAGGGGGGGGGGGGGGGGTAAGCAGGTTAAAGATTAATGCTTGAAACAGTCGAGATACCGGATGAAGTGGGCCAGTGGGGGTGCAACTCAATATTATCAAGGTGTTCCTAATGTTTTTGTACGTATTTTATGCTCTGCCTTTTTCACAACGGCCTTGGTCGGTTGGTTTGAGTGGTTGACTCAAACTCTTCTTGTTCTATGCATTTATGTGCGCATGATGAGCATTTATTTTTGTTTTCAGTTTGGTGTCAACGTAAAAATAGCTACACTACCGGTCAAAAGAACACCCACATTTTTCCACTTTTGATTCATCGGTTCATAAGACCTTCTTCCATTCTTCAGTAGTCCACTGGCGGTGCTTCATGGCCCAGGCAAGCCTCTTTTTCTCATTTTGCCACTATTATTTTCTTACTGCCACTCGACCTGTCAAACCTGCAGCTCCAAGTCTTCTCTTCACAGTTGAAACTGAGACTTGCTTACTTCGACCAGTGTTAAGCTGTGCTTGAAGCTGTTGACTCTCAGAAACTTGTCTTCTGAGTCTGTTGTGGCTTTGGGTCTGCCAGAACTCTTCCTGTCAGAGTTTCCTCCAGTTTCCAAGTGCCTTTTGATGGTGTAGGAAACTGTACTCACTGACACCTTGGCTCTGAAATTTACATTACATTTTCAGTTTTTGCTGACCTGAACTTTTTTTTTAAACCTCCAATTACTTAAATGTCAATAAAAATGGAAAAATGGGGGTGTTCTAAAACTTTTGACCGGTAGTGTATGTTAGTGCTGCACAACTTGCATGCCTGCCTTGCTAACAAATCAATGACAATGGTGCATAAATTCTAAAATCGGAGCTTGGGAGAAATTTTGACACATGCTTCAACCCAAGCAATGTGACATTGGAGCACTTTTGCATGCATAGCAGAAGATTCTGTTCCTGCTCTTGCATACTGGGATTATTGACTGACTATACTGTCATATGGCTATAGCCTATAGGCTACAGGCAACGTCAATCATGTCCCTCCTGTCATAAACTACACCCTCATTATGGTTATTTCTCTTGCTCCCGTGTCACATGGGATCCGGTGCTGAGACTCAAAGCACAAAAGTTGGAACTAAACAAAGATAGTAAGAATAAAAATGAACACTGCAACACCTGCTGGGCCGATGTCACAACTTGTGAAACTTGCTTAAAATATGATGTGTACATGTCCAAACAACCCTCCAGTAGTATAATTAATTTCACAGCACTCCTTCTTTCTTCATATTCATATAATGGGAGCTGCCCAGTGCAACCACGGACTCCTACTGATGGAGCAGTTGGGAGTTCAGTGCCTTGCTCAAGGGCACCTCGACAGTGTGTGTGTGTGTGTGTGTGTGTGTGTGTGTGTGTGTGTGTGTGTATGTGTGTGTGCGTGCGTGCGCCTCCTCTCCCTAGGTAACCCGTCCCAGCCCACCTCACTGCACTATATGAGTCCATACCAGATGAATGCCTACGCTATGGCCCTGAAGGCTGTGGGGGAGATCATCCAGGACTACGACAGCGACAAGCTCTTCCCTGCCTACGGCTTCGGTGCCAAGCTTCCCCCGGACGGGAAGATCTCCCATGCCTTCCCACTGGTGAGGGAGACAGTTAGAAAGACAGTGTGTGTGTGAGAGAGAGATAGTAATTTTATTGTGTGTGTGTGTGTGTGTGTGTGTGTGTGTGTGTGTGTTGTCTCTGTGAAAAGCTAATTTAGTCCAGTATTATATGATATTCAGTGAAGAGGTACTTATTATGTTTCAGCCCATAGCTCTGTTTTCATATAATAAAGAACATTTTCAATAGCCATACTGTCAAAAACAAACGTGCCAACGTTAACTTTTTTTAAATTTATGGCTGACTAATGAGGGTTCTGACTAAATCACTGCCAGAATGTGAAATGTGTCCATCTGTCAGATGTAAGACCTTGCTGGCCACTGAAATAGAGCCCAGTTCTATTTTCTTCAAGGCTGACTTCCTTGAGTAATACTACTTTGAGTTAATTAGCTGCAATAGTTTTTATGTTCTTTTGTATGACATTTTTAAAATATTCTTTAATTATATTTTTATGATATTTTTTATGATACGTTTTTTCAAATATACTATGGTTCACGATAAGAATAATGTCCTTCATGATGTTTTGCACAATAATGTAATTTAGTTAAAATGCTATTTATTGAATTTTAACCATTTCTGCCCATTACTGTTGAAACCTTTACAATAGTCGGCCAAAGTATATCCAAGAACATATAATACATTTGAGTATTTTTACATTCAGTCAATGCACTAGGTATATATTTCAGCCTGTTTCTCTTCTAACGTATACAGAGGTGTAATATCACAATATTGAGTATACTTCGTAAAGAGCCAAAGGGCCTGTATTGACTTGATACCTTTGAAAAGCTTTCAACAAAAACCGAACCCACCCCTGCAGCCTTCCCCTCTGCAAGGAGTCCTGCAGTGTACTGACTCAGCGCTGCAACTAACTCAGGGCAAAAAAAAGTTAAGTCAATGAAAGGAAGCTGTACAGCAGGGTTGTATAATCCCACAAAGCTACCTGTGCTGTGGAGTAGCCTTGTGAAGTGGTTGAATGAGGCAGAGGAAAGGAATAAAGGGTGGGACGAAGAAAACACTGTGAATCACTGCGGCACCTTCGCACCCAGAAGGAAAACGCCGGCACACAAATAGATTTTTCGATGAAGCTTAGTCAGGACGCCAACAACAGCAATTACCAAAGCACAAAAACGAGGGAAAACGTATTGGAATAACTTTAGCAGACTTATCCTTGGATTCCCAACGTCTAAGGGCTAGCTCCCTGGGTAGATACTTCTGAAGAAATTGAGAGAGAAAAGAGGGCGGGAAGGACTGGTGGAAGAACATGAAAAGAAAAGAGGTTTATATTTGGTGCTGGTCCAAGGCAGCGGTCAGGTCTTTTTGGGTAAACATCAACAACACAACTCAGGTCTTTCAACGTGGATTTCTCACCCAGGTTTCTTTGGGCCCGAAACTGTCGTCTCCAATCTCCAATTCTTCTTGACTTCTTGACTTCCTGACTTCCATCCCACCCAGAATTCCGTCAGACCGTCGGCGTCTGGCTCGTCGGGATTCATCACTCCATTCAATCAGCTTTCCCAATTAGTGTTCACCTCGGCGTGACAAAGCCCGGAGCTGCTTCATGCTAAGGCAACTCTAATTAGGACTCTATTGTTACGAGGCTGCTGGGAGAACAGCAAGCAAGCTCGTTAAATGTAAAGTTTCAGTATGGTACTTTTGTCTAAGAGGATATGGCTCGGGGAGGGAAAGATCACAGCAGCTTGTCCTGGGACAGCGGGTCAGGTATGGTCCATACCTTGTGCACTGAAGGCTCTAGAACCACCTATACAATATACTGTTTGGTTTCACATAGAGAGCAAGTGAGGCTGGTGTTGTGCAAAATGCCACTGACACTGCAATACAGTAACTCCTGACCAATAGAGAAGAACGAACATGGAACCAAACATGCACATTTGCAGTAATTAATCCAAGCACCTTGAAAGAGTTTCTCCTTTACAAGGACACTTTGTATTTGTCTCTTTTATGAGCAGCATTTGCCACTGATGGACTCTCTAAATCTCTCTTTGATACTTTAACATATTGCAGCCTCTGTTAATGAACAAAAAATAAATAAAATCACAGTCTCAGAGGAAATAATTAGAAATAAAATGTTGGGAAGAGGTAGAAGAAAACCTCAGGGCATGCGAGTGAACCTGCCCCAGAAAAAGAGAAGATAATTAACCATGAACAACTACAGGTAAGTGCAGAAAACATCAACAAGGTATAGAACAACGCCATAGAACAACTTCAGTCTACCTGATGTCTGCAACTATATCCGAGGGATGAAACACCATTCTACTACAAGTAATTCCATCATTTGGTCTTTTGATGATGGAGGTGGAAAGCGCTGTCTCAGGTAATAGTATAATAATAATAATAATAATAATAAAATTAATTATTATTATACTAATATAATAATATTAACTACTTAAATGTCTTAGGAACCACACCTCCTTCCAATATATGTGTTTCCTGAATTTTGGCATTTACCATTACAATGGAACACATGGAAGAGTCGAACATTGAGACAAAGTTCATACAATTAAATTAGTAAAAGATAAGAAATGTAGAAAGCAAGAAATAAAAGCAATAATACATGACTTGGATGAATTATAACATACACGGCTACAAATAATTAAAGATGAACTAAACTTAAAAACCTGCTGGTGGGACTGAAAAAAGGCAGGCAGAGTTGATGGACATTTCCACAAAAGAAATGGCTTATTTAGAAAAAACAAGAAACAAGAGGGAGGAACTGGTGAGGGGCGCCAGGGGCGGACTTAGTGATTTTGGGGCCCTGGGCGAAGGCAAGCATGGGGCCCCCTGGATCCCAACCTTCACTCTTTTCAATCCATCCTTTCTATGCATTACCTTCAAGCTGGGGCTGAGCAAAGAATACATGTAAGGCTAGAGCTACTAGAGCTCATTGACCTTGGAGGCAGTGGTAATATTGCGAGCAACACCGGCAGCAGTTGATTCTTTGATGAAAAAAGTTCTCAGCAAAGCTTTTATTTTCCTCTTTTTCTGTTTGTCTGCATCACTTGGGTCACTTTGCTTCATGTTTTTACTTCTCTCACAGCAACTGTGGGAAAGAAAATTAGCTTAAAGTCAAGTGTCAATATAGCACTAGACGTCGAGTGGAATAGTTCAGTGTAGTCTGACGGAGTAGTGGGGTGGCCACGACTCAAGATTGAATTTGAATTTCTTCTTTCGTTGTAACAAGAGGGTTGTTTTTCATTAAGTACATTTTTTTAAACTGATGAAAAATAAGCATATAGTACTTGATATTCTTGTCTTTTGTGGACAGTGGGCCAGGGCCTTCAAAAGCCTCTGGAGAGTAAATATCTGATTCTGCTGATGACACTTTGCAAGAAATAAGAGGATTAAGGTCTTTCCAGTTGAATTTTTCATCAGTTTTTTTTCTCCCATTCACTTCTATTAGGGTGACAACGTTCTCTCTTGCAATTATCTTCCTATTCAGTGCAGAGGGAGATCAGAGGGCTTCTCGCAGGTTCACCAACTGTGTGTATAAATGATTTAGTCCTGCTGAACGACGCAGACTTCTCTCTCTTTTATACTAGCAGAGTGAGTCAGCACAACTTGATCAGATTGGTCATATCTCTATGTGTTATATAATACTTAATATTAAGCAGCGCTAACAATTAAAGAGATGATCATTCATCAAGTTATCTGTCTGAGTCACACGCAGAGGACATTATTCTTATTTTAATCAAATGTATTTTTTTTATCATTTTTTCTTCATCTTCATCTTCATCCGCTTATCCGGGGTCGGGTCGCGGAGGCAACAGTTCCAGCAGAGAGCCCCAGACTTCCCTTTCCCTGGCCACATCCGCCAGCTCTGCCCTGGGGATCCCAAGACGTTCCAAGGCCAATGCGTAAATGTAATCACGCCACCTGGTCCTTGGTCTGCCCCGGGGCCTCCTCCCCGTTGGACATGCCTGGAACACCTCTCTAGGGAGGCGCCCAGCAGGCATCCTGACCAGATGCCCGAACCACCTCAACTGACTCCTTTCGACGCAAAGGAGCAGCGGCTCTACTCTGAGTCTCTCCCGGATGACTGAACTTCTCACCTTATCTCTAAGGCCAGCCACCCTCCTGAGGAAACTCATTTCAGCCGCTTGTATCCTGGATCTCGTTCTTTCGGTCATGACCCATCCCTCATGACCATAGGTTAGGGTCGGGACAAAGATTGACCGGTAGATCGAGAGCTTCGCCTTCTGGCTCAGCTCTCTCTTCGTCACGACAGTGCGGTAGAGTGACCTCAAAACCGCTCCTGCCGCTCCGATTCTCCGGCCAATCTCCCGCTCTATAGTCCCCTCACTCGTGAACAAGACCCCCAGATACTTAAACTCCTTCACTTGGGGTAAGGACTCACTCCCTACCCGGAGTGGGCAGTCCACCGGTTTCCTGCTGAGAACCATGGCCTCAGACTTGGAGGTGCTGATCCTCATCCCAGCCGCTTCGCACTCAGCTGCGAACCTACCCAGTGAGTGCTGGAGGTCACAGACCGATGGTGCCATCAGGACCACATCATCTGCAAAGAGCAGTGATGTGATCCCCAGCCCACCGTACTGCAACCCTCTCCCCACATGGCTACGCCTCGATATCCTGTCCATGAAAATCACAAACAGGATTGGTGATAAGGCGCAGCCCTGACGGAGGCCAACCCCAACCGGAAAAGAGTCCGACTTACTACCGAGCACCCGAATATAGCTCTCACTTTGGGTGTACATGGATTGGATGGCCCTGAGTAGTGGCCCCCTCACCACCTTTTATTTATTTGTATTAATTATCATTACAGTGACCTTTCAAATACAGAGATTAAAGTAGATGTGCTACAATCTTTGTGACTTTGAACCAAGTTGATAAGTTAGCTAACATTAAATTAGTTTACCGTGAATTTCAGCATGGTAACACTGAATGCTCGATGCTTCTTCAAGTTTATTGTGTTTTTTTCCAGCCATTTTCATCTCACACGGTTTTCACTGTGCATTGTTTTCCTTTGGATCATATTTAGTGTTTGTCCATATGTCATTCCTCTTCTTTGCTCCCTAAAATCGGCTGTGGCAGGGTCATCACAATAAAACACCGGCTTGCCTCGCCGTTGTGGAATAAGTTTGTTCATGCCTGATGGCTCTGAAGGTGTGTTACCCCGAATGGTTTCCCCCCCTCACCTCTCTTCTAATTTGGATTAAAAAAAAAAACAACCCACTAACCTAGGCCTACTAACACTAGCCAATGATCGACCGGGGACACATGGATGATTTTGTTTTGGTGTCTATGTTCTCACTCACTTAACAGGTGAGTTGACCAGTGGGCCAACTTCCTGCATTCCTTTGAGCATTGCTGCAGCGTTGAGGCAATACCAAATATTGAGAGTTGTTTCTTAACAAGTAAAAATGTTTAAGCCAACTGAATTGAAGAAAGCGTATTCTCTCCCGTAGAACTCAAACACAGAAAGCCCAAACTGTGTGGGGATCGAAGGCGTGCTGGAGGCTTATTTCCAGAGCCTGCGCACCGTTCAACTGTACGGCCCGACCAACTTCGCTCCTGTCATCAACCAGGTGGCTCGGTGAGACACACACACACACACACACACACACACACACACACACACACACACACACACACACACATGTTCACATACATAAATAATTTCTCTCATACATAATTTTTGCAAATTTCCATGTGTTTCATATGCATATGTCACTTATCTCGTTCCATCACGGGAATCCAGATATTTATGTAAGCATGTTACAAATTCATAAATAGCAAATATCTGAAGTGACTTGGCAGCTGAAGGCAGGAGAAGCATAGAAACCACATAGAAATGTGCATATCTATCTATCTATCTATCTATCTATCTATCTATCTATCTATCTATTTATCTAGCTAGCTATCTAGCTATCTATCCTAGGCAAGCTGGGGCCCCATCAGTAACTTGTCTCTCACACATACACACACACACACACACACACACACACATTCCTCTCTGACTGAAAAATCACTATAATATTACTATAGGGACTTATAGTGTGACTGCAGCACTCATCAATGGGTTTATAGTGCTTTCATTGTCAAGTATGTAGTACTAAGTAGTTTTGGTATTGTAGCCAACTTGCTACCACCAGGGTCGAGACAGAGACAGAGGGTTTTATTACTGTCCACAGAAAATCACACACACACACACACACACAACTATAGCACAACCTGCTCACTAAAAATATATAAACACATTAGGCCACTTCCCCTGCTGCCCGTAACCACTCAGCCCCGATCCGCCGCAGCTGGTGTCAGGGCAGGGCGAACCAGTCTGCCAGCGTGACTCCACCCCCCACATCCACTGCTGTTACCGTTGTGTGGCGATCCAAGTACTTCATCATTGCCACGGAAAGGCAGCCCTCTTTCGCTTAAAAACTGAATGACAGTCACAACACGCTTCAGCACCGCCAGTACAGTCTCTCCATCTAGCTGTTGCACTAGCTGAGCATTCAGAGTCCCAGCACCAAAAAACTTTCAATTGAAGGCACACTTTTTAAGAGCGACGCCTCCCTCTCCTCCTTTTCTCTTTTTCTCTTACGTTTGCTGCACCCACTTTTGCTACTTTCGAGGTACCGGTAATGTGGCTTCAGCTACATAACGGTTTGCAACATCACCTTAAACACGCCTACTCAGAGCCGGTCCTGGCCTCCCTGGGGCCCTAAGGGGGGGCCTCCTACCTGACCCGTGAGCCATGTAAACCATTTGCCATTGCCACACAGTCACACCTGACACCCCAGTGCTCCCACTACAATCCTTCCTCCTTTAAAACAGTTTGCTCCATCTGTCGGTGTCACAATAAGTAGACCTATACAGAACAGAATGAGGTATAAACAAACAATATTTATTGAATAGAATATTTTCTATAGAATCTTAAGATAAGTGAATATTAACATTAACATCAGTAAGAAATTGTAGAAAATATAAAATGTAGAAAATAATAAAATATAACACTGAGCTTTGGCTCTGCTGCTTGGTATTTAGTCCAGTCCTCACAATATTCTACAATTAGCTTTGGCTCTACAGTGTAAACAGAAGCCTATAGGCTATGGCTGCAGCTATATGTCTGTGCTTGTTTTGGCTGATGATCCAGCATCTCCTCTACTGACAAACGTAAGCATAGCACCTGTAAATTATAGATAACAATACTATTATTGGATATCATATTGCATTTGAGCACATCTTCACACGAGGGGGAGGCGGGGCCCCTGCGTAATTTGCGGGGCCCTACGGAACTTGCATAGTGAGCGTATAGGGCCGCCCGGCTCTGCGACTACTAATGTATTTGACCAATTATATAATTTTGTTTATGGTCAAAAAATATGAGCGTGTTTTTTGATTGGCTATATATGAGGTCATGACCTGAAATGTAATTAAAAAACAAAAACAAATTCTTTTTAGTTTTTAATTTATTTTTTTTGTGCTCGTGTGGGCCCCCTAGTGGCCGTGGATCGGTGCCCATTATTTCCAATGGATGATCCAGCCTTGAGACCAATACTATCAGGACATTTCATACACCTGTACAGCCGCAGTTTTATTGTGATGTCACGAGCATGAGAACATGGCCATGATGTCACAATGGAACACATGTAGGAAAGGGAGTGAAAGTAGATTTTTCAGTCATTACTGCACACTTGACACTAACTGAAAGAAGTTTACTTGTGTATTCATGATGCGCCGCCATCCCAGAACCGACTCACTGGGATCGAGCTCCACGCGAGCACCACCACTGGGTGTGCTCCCAGAAATCAGCGGGCTTAGCCAGGCGCTCGTAGAGGCGTCCTCCTCTTCCAAGACCATGCAGCTTGGATATCCGGCTCCTCCCTCAATTGACCTACGCCCCAAGAGGCCGACCACGACTGCCCAGCGGCTCCGGCAGCTGAGGCCATTGGCTCAGACTGTGAAATTTCCCGAGATTGGAGCCCCGCTGGTGAAACCACCGCTGGGCAAGGGGGAAGGAGCCTTGAAGGAACACAACCTGCTGCCACGCTCTCCTCCAAGCAGGCCCAGACAGGACCAGCCCAATGAGAGCAGATTTCCGTACATCCGACCAGACGCCCAGCCTGGACGTCTGATGTCCAAGAGGTCACAGCTGGACCCTTTCACGCTGAAGACCTCCAACCAGCCTCCGACTCCACAGCATGCTACAAGAGCATGTATGCTGCCGGCCATCAGCCAGGGAAACACCTTGCTGATTAAAGCCAACACAGAGGAGCACACTCAGAAGAAGGAGAAGAAGGAGAAGAAGGAGAAGAGGTGCAAAGAGGTGCTCCAGTAGGGCAGTGCCCCACACCCTACCCCACCTCACCCCTTTCTCCTCCACATCATCCCTCCTCCTTCCCTTCCCAGAGATCAACTCCTCCCTCTCCAGCACCAGACACTGCTCTTCTCCTGATAGGCCAAACCTTCTACAAACACATCAAACCTCTCCCTACCTCACCTCACCCTTCTCCTCCACATCACCCCTCCTCCTTCCCTTCCCAGACATCAACACCTCCCTCTCCAGCACCAGACACTGCCCTTCTTCTCAGAACTCACTTACTTTTTTTTTTCTTTAATAAATGTCATTTTGAATTTGATGAACTGATCTACTTGCCTCTTTGCTTCTCTGATAGGATAAGAACAGGCGATCGTAAAGCCAAACACTTGATTGTATTAGAGAAACTTCAACAGTATCATTGAGGGGGGGGTCACGTGGACAAGACCAAGATGGCAGCTTAGCGCAGAGGCTCCAAGCAACCGTACACGATTTAATTCAAAATCCCTAATATATACTGCTAACTTTGTAAATAGAACCTCGGTGTTGATATGTCAAAACCTCCTGCAACCAAGCAGTGTGATATTTTTACTCGAGGACGCAAGACTGGTACTAAAACAACTCCGCCAAATTCATCGAGTAACACAGAAGCTAACGTTAGCGACATGGCTAATATAGCTGAAGTTCTAAGCGAGTTGAAATCACTTCGAGCAGACTTCGGAACAAAGTTGGACAATATTGACACCCGTCTGACTGGCATGGCGAATTCAATGGCTGCATTGGAATGCAAAGTGACAGACGTAAAACGAGATGTTTCCTCCAATGCAACCCGTATCGGAGAAGCTGAATGCCGCATAAACGATACAGAAAACACACTTGAAAAAACGGAAGCCGCACTAGACTCGGCCACCAAGCGAATCGCCTACCTTGAAGCCAAAACAGACGACCTTGAGAACCGGGGCAGAAGAAAGAACCTTCGGCTCTTTGGTATACGAGAGGGGGCCGAGGACCAACAAACACTCTTCGACTTTATCAATGGTATGCTGACACGATGGCTGGGACTGAACCCTGATAGATCGTTCACCTTGGAGCGGGTTCATCGTACGCTAGCGTCCGGGAAGCCCAACCAAAACAGAGCGATTCTCATTCGTTTTTTAAAGTTTCAGGAGAAGGAGTTTGTCTATCGTGAATCAAGGCGGCGTGACATCACACACGACGGGGTCAAGATATCATTCGCACAGGATCTCTCGGCAGAGACTGTTCGAATCCGACGGGGATTTAACCCGGTTACGAAGTTATTTGTTGACATCAACGCCTTCCGTGGATTCCAACACAACCCCTGCAAACTTAGAGTGCTACATAACGGCAAGATCCATCTCTTCTCAACGCCGAAGGAAGCGGAAAAGTTTTACAAAAGCATCCCACAGTCAATGTAGTCTCCACTGGTGTGTGATCCGTGGATTCAAAATGACGCGCTGCTGAGAGTTGCTTTCACAGCTACAACAAACTTGGGACTCCACCAGGGGAAACAGCTGATCAGCCGTAGGCAACAGCTGACCATCAGGATATGCAGTAGAAGAGAGTCCAAATTAATCGAAGTAAGCTTTTGTCGCTGTGAGTTAAGTTACATATATATGGTTTTATATATGTGTGTGTGTATATATATTTTATTTGTTGTTGGTTTTTTAAAAAAAAAATACGTTTATTGAAATACCATCTTGTTCAGCGCGTAGACCTATTATAATCGGGTTGATTTTGTTTACATATTTCGCAGTTGATGTTTATTAGACCAGTGGATGCTATTTTAACATGGTCAAATTGTATTGTCTTATATTCTAAAAGGGAGAAATTACTATACCAGTTTGATAGTGTATGGTTGACGGGCACTGATTGTTCTGTTGAGGACTTGGGTTAAGTTACGTTGACTAGTTGCTCCTCAAATATTGTGGATCAGCGTCCCTCAAAATCTCTACTTAAGGGGGAGGGTATGCATTTCAATTGGGGAAATGCTAGGGCTGAGAGCGGGATTGTTCGAAGCAGTGGGTATGTGTGTGTGTGTGTGTGTGAGGGGTCTATGTGTGTGTGCACTTGCATCATTTTTATGTTTTTTGTTTTACAATTTCATAACTTTACCTTATGCTGAGATAATCATTTATGGAGAAAACAAAACAGAAAAGTAGTTTGGATATTAAAATTACAAGTTGGAATGTCCGGGGAATGAGAAAACTGGCCAAACTGAAACAAGTATTAAACAGGATAAAATATCTCAAATCTAAAATAGTCTTTCTACAGGAATCACATTTGATTGCTTCAGACATACATTATTTGAGTAAAAGATGGCCAGGCCAAGTATTTCATGCTTCCTATAATACTCATGCAAGGGGTGTAGTTATCCTCATACACAAATCAATACCATTTCAAATCACAAAAACTACCCAAGATCCATCTGGACGGTATATTATAGTTCAAGGTAATATTTTGTCACAAAAACTAAATCTTATTAATATTTATGGCCCTAATGAGGACAACCCATCATTTTTCGAAAGACTATTTCTAACTGTGTCTGCCTTGGAGGGACTTTATATTATCGGAGGAGATTTTAACTGTGTCCTTGACCCAGTGTTGGATAGATCCACCGAAATTGATACAACTCATGTACAAGCTAGAAAAACACTGATTAACTATTTGAAGGATCTAAGATTAATTGAAGTCTGGAGAACACAGAACCCAAACAAAAGGGAATACTCTTGTTACTCAAGCTCATATAAAACTCATTCACGTATTGATTACTTTTTAATTTCTATGGAACTAATGTCTAATGTCAAAACATGCTGGTACAATAGTATAGTAATTAGTGACCATGCAACAGTATCTATGGAGATCTATTTAGGTAGGTTGGAACATTGCTCAAGATGGAGGTTACAAGTTTATTTGTTACAAGATCCAGCCTTTATTAAATTTGTGGAAAGTTGCATTGATAAATATTTTGAACTGAATACAGACGAAACTACGGCCAGTATTAGATGGGAAGCATTTAAAGCCTATATAAGAGGAGAAATTATTAGTTACACAAGTTCTAAAACCAAACGGCACAATCAAGAATTACGAACATTAGAGAACCAAATTAAAAAAGCTGAGACCGAAATTTATAATAATAATGACCCTGAAAAATTACATAATCTATCTGTTATGAGAGCTAATTATGATAAATTAACAACTGACAAAGTGGCTAAAAGTCTAATGTGGACTAAACAAACATACTATGACCAAGGGGAAAAAGCAGGTAAATTATTGGCCTGGAGGATAAAGAAAACGCAAGCTGAGAGAACAATTAATAGTATAAAGTCAATATCTGGCAACTTAACTATGGACCCATTAGAGATAAATACAAATTTTAGAGACTTTTATAAATTGCTATACAAATCAGAATATATAGAAAATAGAGAAGCTCAAAAAACATTTCTTGATCAGTTGCAATTTCAGACTATATCAGACGATGAAAAAGTAGCACTGGATAGTCCATTAACAACAAAAGACCTTTGTGAAGCTATAGGGGACATTAATAGTGGTAAAGCACCCGGACCAGATGGGTTACCAATAGAGTTTTATAAAACATTTAAAAGACAACTTGTAAGGCCACTTCTTGACATGTATGAAGAATCGTTTATTAAAGGAACGCTCCCAGATTCATTAAGATTAGCTATAATAACCCTAATATTAAAAACAGACAAACCCCCAACTGAATGCTCGTCTTACAGACCAATTAGTTTAATGGGATGTGACACAAAAATACTTTGCAAAATGCTTTCTAGAAGATTAGATAAATATCTTCCTCAGTTGATTATTGATGATCAACAAGGTTTTGTACAAAAAAGACAAGGTTATCACAATATTAGAAGAGTCTTGAATATACTACATGAGAACATAATGCAAAAGACGCAGCAATGCTATCAGTAGATGCATGTCAAGCATTCGATAGGATAGAATGGGGTTACCTTTTTGAAGTACTCCCAAGATTTGGGTTGGGTGGAACTTTTCTCAAATGGATTCAACTACTATACACAAACCCAACCGCCGAGATCCTAACTAATAATACCATTTCGAGACCCTTTAGTTTACAGAGATCTACCCGACAGGGTTGCCCTTTGTCTCCACTGCTATTCACGTTAGCAATTGAACCTCTAGCCATGGCCTGTAAGAGCACATACAGGATTATCAGGTATTACAATTGGGGGGATAGATCATCGCATTTCTTTATATGCGGATGATATCATATTTTTCCTGACAAATTTAAAAAATAGTATTCCCAATCTGATGAGATTAATTGAAAATTTTGCAGGGTTCTCTGGATATAAAATTAATAATTCAAAATCAGTATTAATGTTTCTTAATAAGGAAGAAAGACATAGTCCCATAGTAAATACTCCATTTATGACAACTACTGAAGGTTTCAGATACTTGGGTGTTAAAATCACTCCGGAACTCAGTGAAATAATCCCAGCGAATTATGACCCCCTGGTGGACAGAGTAACTGAAGCACTGAATCGCTGGTCCAACTTGCCTATATCTATGGTCGGACGAATAAATATAATAAAAATGACTATTCTACCCAAATTTTTATATTATTTTCAAACACTCCCACTGCCACTACCAAATATGTTTTACGACAAACTTAACAAATTATTTGGTCAATTCATCTGGAATAATAGGAAAGCTAGACTCCGCCTTAAGCTATTACATCTGCCTTATGAGAGGGGGGGGCTTCAACTTCCCAATCTTAGATGGTATTATATGGCTGCCCAACTGACCTCAGCATCATATTATTTCTGCACAGCGCCCCCAGCCTGGGTAAGCATTGAGCAAGAGTCCATTCCAGAGCTACCATTAAATTTGTATCTATACTCTTCAGATATTAAGACATTGAAGAAACGTACAAAAAATCCTTTTCTTAAAAATACAATTTCAGTTTGGCATGCTGCACACAAACATATAGGTGATATGCCTGTATTGTCTCAATTTACTCCTATTTGGGGTAATGAACAGTTTACACCTGGTAAAAAGGATGGAGGATTTAGGTTATGGAATATAAAAGGTGTTCGGAAAATAATGGATCTTTATGTAGACGGAGTTTTGCTTTCTTTTGATCAATTATGTCAGAGGTATCAAATCCCTAAAAAACACTTCTTTAAATATTTACAGTTAAAAAGCTACATGTCATCAAAATATGGACAGATAATGTGTATACCACCTTTATCAAAACTTGAGGAAATAATAAATTTAGAAGGGAAGGGCCACGTATCTAAATATTACAGCATATTGGTTGCATATAGTACTGAATCAACACTAGATAAATTAAATGCTTGGAAAATGGATATACAAGAAGACATTGAAGAGACAGATTGGAACGATGCTTGTTTAAAAGCACAAAAACAGACAATAAATACAAGGTTTAAATTACTTCAATATAAATGGTTAATGAGAATGTACATAACTCCTGTCAAACTTCATCATATGTCTGCTAATATCCCAGATGTTTGTACTAAGTGTTTGGATGAGAAAGGTACTCTATTTCACTGTCTATGGGAATGTCCAAAGATCCAAGGCTTCTGGAAAGATGTTATAAAATGTTTGTCAGAGATGTTTAACACCAAAGTCCCTTTAAATGTCAAACTATGTGTGCTTGGAATATATCCGAAGGACTTTATGCAAACATCGAAACAGATTAAACTTCTGGACTTTGGACTTCTTCAAGCCAGGAGAGCTATTGCACTATGCTGGAAGAGTATGGACGCGCCATCATTGAGAATGTGGATAAGGGAGCTTTTGGATTGTATCGGTCTGGAAAGACTAACTTACATTGCTAAGGGCAAGCGGAATGACTTTGTTCAGCTCTGGGAACCGTATATGAATATCATGAAAGATGGAAATATAGGCTTTACCTGAAAGGAAATTGTAAACAATGTAGGGAAATATTTCGTTTTATTTGTATTTTATCCAATATTGGTGCAAGTTAAATGTGTTTGTGTGTGTGTGTCTGTGTTATGTACGTATTTTCTAGTCTCAAACTGTTGTATTGTTACTGTATGTCTTCTTTGATGTGATGTTATAAAATAAGAAAATGACAATAAACATATTGTGGAAAAAAAAAACAGTATCATTGACAAGTTGCGCTTCTACAGAAGCAATCGTTTTGTGAGATTCAATTAGTGGAAATCAGATGGAGAAAACACACACACACACACTTTCAGTAGCTTTATCGGCGAGGTTCCCCGTAACTGCAGATCTCATAAGTAATTGGCCTAGTGAGTCTGCTACCACCAGTCAGCTCACACAGCCCATGCATTCCTAATGAGAAGCCACAATGGGCCTTGGGACCATTTCCACCAAGACAAGATTTGTATTGTGCTGTTCAAGGGCTCTGTGTATGTTAGCGGAAAAAAGACAAAACAAAACGTAGAATAGTGCATTTGTGTGGTATGTCATGAAAGTCTCACTCCTCTGGTTTGAATAGGTCATGGTGGAACTCTGCGGTCTTTCGTTGAACTTGGAATGAACAGACTAGACCCTTTTGTGCAAAGTGGCAAAAGGAAGTGGGAACATAATACCACTACTTTGACAATGTCCTTTGCAACGCTGTAGTACTTGAGTCTGAACTTTTCTGACATCTTGGACTTGCCTCTGTCTCGGTCACTACTGGATGTTGACTCCACTTTTTGCCAGCCTATCTAAAAAATTCTAAAAAATTCAAAAGAAAAATTTCAAGTTCAAAGATACGTTTTCCTCCAACTGGTCCGTCTTTGTTCATTTTCTCTAATGAAAGTATGAGAGACCTTGTGGACCTGCTGCTGATAGGGTAGACCCTTCTTGAACAGCGACGCTGTTAACTGATAGTGTTAGAAAGTGATATGATTTATGTATGGCTGATAACCAGTAATGGTTGCTTTCTTTTTTTTTCTGCAACCCAGAATGCAAAATGTATTGTAATGTTATATTAGATAAATCATATCAGAAACATAGATGCACTTTTCCTCCAATATAAACATCAGACAAACACCAGGAAATGACATTTAATTGAATTTAAACTATAAGTATTCAACCCTCTACATTGTTTGCACATTGTGCTCACTATGTGCTCCGATCATAATAATATCCATGCACTCACAGTGGGCTTTTAATGCTTATAATAACACATGAATTGCTCAGAGAAAAGCGAGCTGAACATGTTCCCCAACGGGCTCTTACTTTCCTCCAGTAAAACTTTCTGGAGGATAGCTGGTGTTGAGTTTTTAATGGATTTTGGCTGGTTATTACTTGCTTGTTGTATTTTTAGACCCCGCGCGAAGCAATAATATCCTGCTCTAGTTAGTGTGATTTTTGGTTTCATAATCAAGTGGAATGTGGCTTCGCTGTGGGCTCAAGGGCTTCAAGAACTCCCATCCATTCACCATGGAGAGAGAGAGAGAGAGAGAGAAACTTTCTCCTCTCACTCGCTGTTTTTTCTCTCGCTTTCTTATTTTTTTCCTCCACATCTCCAGATAATCCTCCGCTGTACCACTCTTCCCTCACCCACCTCTTTCTTCTCTGTCTTTTCAAGGACTTCCTCCCTCCGTGCCCGCACCGCTCATTCTGGCTTGCCATCCCTCTCCTCCTCCTCCTCCTCCTCCTCTCCTCCTCCTCTTCCTCCTGCTCCTCATCCTCCTCCCCCTCTTCTTCCTCATCCTCATCCTCCTCCTCCTCCTTCTTCTCTCCTCCAGTTCCTCTGCTGGACTTTTCTGGTAGGAGCCCGTGGGAGGGTGAGAGTGGTGAGGAGGAGGAGGATGCATGAAGGTGCATGCAGATCCTTCTAGTCTTAGTGTATTCATCCAAGGGGGAAGAGTGGGTGAATGAATCCACGCTGGACTCCTGCCTGCCTCATATAACTCATATACAGGTCTGGCCGACAGACAACTTTCAGTTTTCACATGTTCATCTTATTGAACAGCACATGATCAAATAATAAGAATACAAATATTTAAAAAATCTTTCATGTCTTCAAAATTGAAAAGTGGGTATGTCCATGATTATTGGCTCCCTTTTCTAATACTTAGTTGCCTTTGGTAATGATGATGCTTCCAAATGTTTCTTGTAACCATCAATAAGCTTCCTGCACCTTTCTGCTGGCAGTTTCTTCCACTCTTCATGTGCAACCCTTCAGTTCTTCAATGGTTCTTCA